>CM019748.1:18858490-19510990 GCA_009761775.1 Ficus carica | reverse complement strand
TTTTTATATATTTTATAGAATAAGATAAAATTGATATGTAAAATTTAGGTTTGAACCTGTAATCCAGATAAAAATTGATATGTAAAATTTAGGTTTGAATCCAAACGCATGCTTGATGAAATCCACCTTCTAATTTAAAACTAGTTTATGCATATCAACCAAAACTTTTCCTAACTAGTTTATGCATATCTACCAAAACTTTTCAAAACTTTTTTTTTTTGTTTTTTTGCTCCTTCCAAATATAACTTTTGAAGCTCAACGTATTATTCTCTCTCTCTATCTCTAACTCAGAAACATAGAGATCAATATTCCAACATAACAACAACTCAACCGTCATGACAAAATTAACCAAACACCACCACCGCAGCTTCTCTCCATTTTCCGTCTACTCCCCAAAAGCCTCTCTCCTCCTCTTATCCACCTGCGCCGTCCTCTTCATCCTCTTCCACATCCGATCCCTCGAAATCCCGCCGTCCTCGCCCTCGCACCCGCCTTGGTCTTTCACAAATCAATGGCAAAAAATCATCAACACCACCACCACGGCCACCACCCCCGCCACCACGGCCAATGCAGCTGGCGCTGCTTATTGCACTGCGGAGGAGCTCGATGTCATAGCGGACAAGCTCCGCCGAGCGGTAACGTTCCTCCCTCTCAAGGATCTCCGCTACTTGGACAAGGCCCTAGTAGGCCACACGTGGTTTATGAGCTCTATGTATGATGATCACGAGGAAGGCGAGGTTCAGTACCAGCAATTCCCTTCCGAATCGTCCCACGGAAGGCTTCTCTGCCTCAAAGGTCGTGACGGCCACGACGGGTCGTGGAACTCCTATGGCCTGGCCTGGCTGGAAACTTTGCCCTACAATGCCACCTTAATGAAGGGCCTTACATTCGTCTCTTACAACCATTACAACTACGACAACATCTGGCACGGCCTGTCCGCCGTCGTCCCTTTCGTGGCGTGGCACCGGAGGACAAATTGCTCGGCGTTGCCTGACAGGTGGGTGTTGTACCACTGGGGCGAGCTGAGGCTGAAGATGGGGGTTTGGCTGACTGCATTGATGGAGGCCACCTTTGACGGGCCTCCGGTGATCGAGGCGTTCGACGACGGGGCGACGGGAGAGGGCGATGAGACGCCGGTTTGCTTCGAGGAGGCGGTGGTGATGCGCCACAACGAGGGAGGGATGTCGAGGGATAGGAGGATGGAAGTTTATGATCTCATGAGGTGCAAGGCCAGGGTTTACTGTGGCGTCAGTATGGAGGAGAGGACGGTGAAGGTGAAGGGCAAGGTGTTGCTGGAGATTGGAATGACTTTGTTGATGAGGACCGGGCCGAGGTCTTTCCGGAACGAGTCCGCGGTGGTCGGAATATTCGAGAAGGAGTGTGATAAGGTAGATGGTTGCCGGTTCAGGGTGGCTCATTCCAATAACCTCACCTTCTGCGAACAGGTAAATAGAATTTCCTCACTTTATTATTATTTTTTAATTTTATTTTTAATTTAAAAATAGAAGATTCGAACTCTACGTTTTTAAATAAAATAAGATATGATATTACTACTAATTATGCCTACAATCACATAATTCCTCACTTTTCCATCTATTCCTTTATTTTAGTTTTGATATATTCATCAAGCTTAATTAGTTCCTCAGGTGGCTATCAAGTGTTTTTTATTTATCAAATTAATAAGGAAAATTTATGTTGATTGATTGATTGATTGATTTTATTTTATTTTATTTTTTGGGATGCGAAGTGGTGTGCTTAAGTTTCTTTTTTTTTTTTTTTTTTTTGGCAAAAAAATTAGGATAGTAATAGAGGATTTTAATTGATTACATGAAAAAAATGGTATTTTTCAAGTATTGCTTTTATTGTTGTCACGACTCTTTTCTTTCTCTCTCTCTCTCTCTAATGATCGACAACCATTTTGTGGTAGTCAATTGTTTGAACAAAGTCAATTAACAATTTACTGATGAATCATCGATTGACTTGTCTATTATTGATTGAGTGGATTTAGTTAATAGTACATTAACTGTTTTACTAACGACGGGTTGTTTAAGAGGTAGTCAAAACCAATTATCTCATTTAGTTTGGTATGAAATTAATACTTCTATAACAATCCAAAGTACCAACATTTTGTGATAATATTACTAACAAGTCTCTTCTATGACTTTATCAAAATAATAATAATAGTAATAATAATAATAACAACGATTCGCCTCTATAACCATCAATGGTATATTATAATTCCAAACTCATAATTTTAAACTGCTATCTAATTTAACGAAAAATTATTATGTAGATCCTCATGTCCCCTGCCCCCCAACGAACCACTTTGATATATATTAGTTGATATACATTTTTTACGTGCAGAATAGATAAATAAAACAAAATAAAAAGTTAATTTTTTATTTAAAATGATTACGTGACAGGTTTAGGAATAGACAAACAAAATAAAATAAAACAAAACTAAAAAATAAAAAAATTAATTAAAAATACTAAAAAACTTTATTTTTTATTTTAAATTGTCATGAGACGAATTTATAATCCACACGAAATAGATAAATAAAACAAAATAAAACAAAACAAAAAATAAAAAAATTAATTTTTTAAAATTTTTTTAATTTTTGAAAATTAATTTTTTATTTAAAATATCACGTGACCGGTTCAAAACCCGTCACGTGATGGGATGGATGAAGGATGAATTTAGTGGCTTTGGTCCTTTTAAATAAGGGTGTATATATATATATATATGTGTGTGTGTGTGTGTGTAAAACCGTATGGTACACATGTTTTCTTTTCTTTCGTTTGGGATTATTCAGGATCTCTCTCCAAGTACGTATCCCTAAACAAAACAATAATGGCATTGATGATAAGTGGGAATAAGTACTAGAAAATTAGACAGAACGTCAGATCGCACTTAGAGAATGTCACAAGAAAAAGGGCATGGATTAGAAGTGCGTTCCAGCAAAATTCTGAGAATTTTTAAATTTTTTTTTTTTTTTAGTAATTAGTGTGCATGTGAAAGCATGTTGGGTAAGAAATTCTCTGTTGGAATCTGGTAATTAAATGATAGTTAAAAATAATGTCTACAGTACTTCATAAAGAATTATCTCTTTAAAATATATATAAATGAATATTCGCCTATACACCACTTCTCTCATACATTAATTGTAATGTGATGTGTTGTCAATGACGAAGCCAATAAATTTATTTTGAGGGCTCGAATTGAGTAAAATCCAAAGGCTTAAAAAAAAAAAATTTTGGGGACTAAAAGTGGAAAAAGAAAGAAAAATTATAATTTTAGTTAAAAACATTTTAATGTTACGTCTTTTTGTGTTGTGTTACATCAATTAGGTGATTGATACTTGTTATTTGAATCAATATCTGAACAATATCATATAACAAGATTTTAAATAGAGAATTATATATAAATAAACTAGTTGTTAAAAGTTTTTAAATAGAGAGTTACAAATGATGCATGACATGTTACGAGATTATTATATATATGCATGAAATATATGATCCTATTAAAAAAAGTAATTGAAACCAGGTCCAGCTGATGAGTTCGACGGACATTTTGGTATCCCCACACGGAGCACAGCTGACCAACATGTTCCTGATGGACAGAAACAGCAGCGTGATGGAGTTCTTCCCCAAAGGCTGGCTCAAACTTGCCGGCGTAGGGCAGTACGTCCACCACTGGATCGCTAGCTGGTCCGGCATGAGGCACTAAGGAGCATGGCGCGACCCCGACGGCGAGGCTTGCCCCTATTCGGAGGGTGACCGCCGATGTATGTCGATCTTCAAGAACGGAAGAATCGGATATAACGAAACCTACTTCTCCGAATGGGCGAGAAGTGTTCTCACTGAGGATAAGATGAGGAAAATGGAAGAGGCATCAAAAGAGTCTGCTACTTTTAGCGGTTGTTCTTGTTAGCTGAAGTAGGACTCTGTTAGACATAATACTATATGTGTATATATGCAAAATGTTTCACCTGATTCTTGTCATTTGTAACGTCATATTCAGATTGAAGAGATCTGAATGGAATTATATCTCTCAGAGGCCGAGTTTTTTGTCGTAATAAGTTGACTTTAAGCGTGATTATTTAATTTACTCTTCTATAATAGCAGAGCTATTTTAGCACGACCGTGAGTAACTCACGATTCACTAAAAATTTATTTAGTAGTCCCATCTACTGATAAAGTTTTTTATGTGGGATTCTGGCTAAAATGCATTATTGATAATCATTAGAAGATATGGGATATTTACTGTAGACGTGGAGATACAGTCAATAAAAAACATGATGGGGCCATAATTGACCAATAACTTGATCCTTTCTCTACAATTCACAAGCAATAAATTAGAGTACCTAAATTTTTTCTGTCCTTGAATAGCAGAAGCAGCTTAAACTTTTTCTAAAGCTCCTACAATGCTTCCATACTAGTCACAGGAGAAGTTTGAGTTGGACTGTGATGCTGAAAAGATTGTATCCATTTTATTTTGTTATGCTTTTAGTAGTTGATCACCGGCTTGTGCCAATTTCTAACCAATTTACCAGGTTGCAGGTGAAGCCAAACGACGTAAACGAGTTCACGATTTGTTCTAGTCTAGGACTAAATTTTTAATAAATTTGTGTGTATATGGAGTAATGGAGTTGCAACTGTCGTTTGTGGGATTTTGAACACATCTCTTGCGTCCGTGTTTGTTTGTTGAATAGCAAGCTACAACTTAGTATGCATGCTTTTATCTCTTGTTACTACTTCAAGGGTGCATACGTAGTACCGTTATGGATAGGTTTCTCAAAAGAAATTTATAGAATATGCAAAATATAATTGATTTTTATAGGTGGATTAAAATTTAGTTTTTGATTTTATGTTGTACCATTATGGATCGCCGATTTTTATCTTTAATTGTGCCCTCACTAAATTCAAAGTCTGGCTCTGTCCTTGGGTAGAGTCCACCCGTAAAGCCTTCAATGAACATTCTTGTTAGTGTCTCGAGAGCTCCTTTAGTAATGTCCAGGGGATCATGCTAACACTGGTTGACCCTTTCATAGGGTTATGTAGGATTTTGAACGTATCTGTTGCGTCCATGTTTGTTCGTTGAATAGCGAGCGACAACTTAGTACGCATGCTTTCGTTTCTAGTTACTACTTCAACGGTGCATATGCTTCTACATATCATTTCATAGGTTATCAGAATGAATGTCTTACAACTGATAAAGCACTCGAGGACAATATTTTGCCACCGGAAACAAGGTGCAACATATGACGATCTAACAAACAGTGCATCCCGTTAGCCGGTGAAATTAAAGGAATAGTTAGGTGCGGCCGGTGTAGACAATACGATCACTGCTGGAAGACTTGCAAGAACCTTGTTGCTATTGGCTTGAGGGTGAAAACGAAGCGGAAATTCTGCCATTGGAACTAAAAAATAAGTGTACGTCCTTGCTGTTTTTCCCCCCTCATTTTGTCAAATATGAGAAAGATTTTGATCGACTATAATCTACATTTGTACTGACACAATTAGTCATTTATCGACAATAGACTGATCGACTAGAATTCATAAGCATTATGGACGAACCGCAGAAGATTAACATGTCCTTTTTAAGTCTTTCTTTTTGCAAGGAGACGATAATAGTGTGTTTTTTTTTAAACTTTTTTTTAACTTTTTTTAACTTTTTTTAACTTTTTTTTTTTTTTTTTTTTTTTTTTTCAATCATGCTCGTTTTATTGTTGTAAACCTGGTTTTCAATCTTGTGTTTATGTGAACTTTAGAGAAATGCCTTAGATTGATTTTTATCACATTAGAAAAAACTTTTTAAAGGAATGTCATATCCGTAAATATATATATTTATATGTATATTTTAAAATATTAATTATTATTATTACTCAGTTTCACTTAAATAATCATGTTTACAAGTTGGTTATCGACCGCAGGTAGGTTTCCCATCGGTAACCACCGCCTTAACTAGTTGGTTATAGACTGCCGGTAGAGTAACTAGTTGGTTACTAATTGATAATTAGTTGGTTACGACTGATAATCAGTTGGTTAGCAATCGATAATTACCTTTGTCGGAGGGTTACTAGTTGGTTACCGACTAGTAATCAGTTGGTTACTGACCGTTAACCACCTAGTTACTTACCGGTAACCACCTAATTACTAACAAGAAAGTTCCGTTTCACTGGATTTTTCAGATTCTATCACCAGAATTAAAAAAAAAAAAACCAAAAAACCAAAAAACAAAAGCAAAAATTTAATCATTATAACCTGAGTCAAATGTTTTCATTCAAATATTTTTTCAAGAAAAAAAAAATAGATATAATAAAAAAAGAGGGGATACTGAATCAGTTCTATGCAGGTCGGAAGGTCAGAAGTTTAGCTAACGTACACGTGTGAGCATCAGAAAGGACAAACGTACATATAATTTATGCATCAAATTAGATAAGAGCAACCTCAGCTTGTGTTCTAACAACCTTCAGTCGCATACTTCCCTGTTCTGTTCTGTTCTGTTCTGTTCTGTTTGCTCTCATCTTCTTGTATACTATGCTCTGTTAAAATAAATAGCTCCAGGTATTCCTCAATTATCCCAACAAACGCCATCTACTCCGGCGCCAAAAATGATCTCCGTCAAATCCTTAGCTGAATCACCTAACCTCACTTCTATTCCTGCCTCCTACACCTTCTCTAATTACGATCCAACACTTCTTGATCAAAATCAGCCAGAAGTAAAAATCCCCATCATTGATTTCTCCCTCCTCACATCCGGGAACCCCGATCTCCGGGCAAAAGTTGTCACCGAGCTCGGCGAAGCTTGTGAAAACTGGGGCTTCTTCATTGTAATCAATTATTGGATTTAGTTTATTGTTTATTGTTTTTTTGTTATTTTTTTCTAAATGTTTATTGATCTTATATGTAGGTGACGAACCACGGCGTGCCGGAGAGTCTGATGAATTCAGCAATGGACGGATGTGGCGGTTTTTTCGATATGAGTGAGGAAGAGAAGTTGGAGTTCAAAGGAAAGCATGTTTTGGACCCAATAAGGTGTGGTACCAGCTTCAATGCTTTAGTGGATGAAGTGTTGTATTGGAGGGATTTTCTCAAGGTCTTGGTTCATCCTCAGTTTCATTTCCCCAAAAGGCCATCTGGGTTCAGGTATTTCATTGCAACTCCAATCTCGATAGTCTGTTTGTATTATTGGTTTGAAAAGTAAGTGAAAACACTGTAAATTTTTTTTTAAAATAGTGTCAAAAAATAGTTTACTAATGATCATTCAAAGGCCATTAATTTGCGCATGATTTTTTAATTTAATGGATAATGACTCAACATTTCTTGCTTTTATATTTTCCTTCCTCCTAGCGGTATATGGAGCCTTTCAAAAAGAGAATATTGATTTAGAAAAATATATATATTTATATATATATATCATGCAGCCTATATGTATGATCGTGACTTGGATATAAATATATATAGGTGACATCATAATCCAAATTTGCAGAGTTTTATTTTTCATTTTTCATTTTTTTTTAAATTCAACAAAAGAAATACAAAGAGAAACAGAGTAAAAAAGAAAGTAAAAAATTGCCTAGTAGATATGCAATACGGCGTCCCATATTTTGTTAACATTTTTTAATTTTTTATTTATTTTCAATCACGTCGTTCTACTCATGAAGCACTTGGTTGAACTACAGCTGGGTGGTGGAGTCGTTGAAATGCACTTTTTCAATTTTGATATTGGATTGATTTGTCAAGATTTTAGATTGTGGCAGTCTGTTTATCCTATAGTCCGTTGGATAATCATTTTGTTACTGTCTATGAGTATAATGTAAAAATTTCTCTCTAGTACTTTCTCACATAAAAATTTAAATTTACTGTTCAAATTTACTTTTCAAATCTATAATCCAAAAAGACCTTAATTGTTTAAGGTATAACTCGGATTTAACCGTCCAATGGTAGTTGTAAGCGCTTGTATCTTAACTTACATTTTTTTTTTTTTTGGATGCAGTGAGATTGCATTAGAATACTCGAAAAGAGTCCGCAGAGTAGTCAGGGGAATACTTGGAGGTATTTCAGAATGTTTAGGATTGGAAGAAGATTGTATCTTCAAGTCCCTGAATCTTGAATCGGGTTTGCAAGCCTTCGTAGCAAATCTATATCCTCCATGCCCGCAGCCGGAGCTTGCAATGGGAATGCCTCCTCATTCCGACCATGGCCTCTTGACTCTTCTCATCCAAAATGGAATTTCTGGCCTTCAAATTCAACACAATGGGAAGTGGGTAAATGTGAATGCCATTCCCAACTCCTTTTTGGTCAACATTTGCGATCAACTTGAGGTAAGATATGCAAGGGATAGAGAGATAAAAATAACCGACGTTTTTTAAATTATAAAAATGTCTTGGTTTTGAAATGATCGGTCAATCAATTTTTCTAAATAATTAATGATCAGTATTTAACCAAAAAAGTATTGATTTACCATAATCGATCACTGATCGACCGATATCAATATGTATCTTCATCATTCAATTACTGATTAACCTGATTAGTCAATCAACATTTAGATATTCATCGATCATATTTCCTAATAAATAAAAAAGTTCGGCTATTTTTTTAAATAAATGTCCAAACACTGCCTATTTTCCTAAGTTTTCCCATATATGTTTTCTCCTCCTATCATTTTTTCCCTGAATTTGTTTGCGTTATTATTATTATTATTATTATTTACTATTTTTGACTTAAGAATAATCATTATCTCTCTTGTTAGATATTTAGTAATGGCAAGTACAAGAGTGTCGTACATCGAGCTGTTGTGAACAAAAGTGCTACAAGAATGTCACTAGCGATAGCTAATGGACCATCTCTTGAAACTGTTGTTGGCCCAGCATCACAGCTTGTTGAAAGCCATCCACCAGCTTACATTGGAATGAAGTATAAAGACTACTTGGAACTTCAGCAAAGCAGCAACCTTAACGGCAAAAGCATGTTAGATCGCGTACGACGACTATGAGATTACACGCGCGCGCACACACACATGTATACACGAGAAATTTAATAAATCCTCCAGTATCATGTTACTAGTATCAATATACCCCATAAACTATAAGATGTACCTGTTGTGCTCCATAAATTTTAACATGTATGTCAAGTTACCCCCTCTATTAGTTTACGTTAGTTTTTCCGTTATTTTTAATGTCAAAATGTTTTATGAACTTTGTTTTTGTGTTAAAATGCCCTTGATCTTTGTGTTTGTATCATAATGCCACTGATATTTAATATTTGTGTTAAACTACTCCATGATAATTAATATTTATGTCAATATGACTCATCGATCTTGTGTTATTTATCTAATGTTGTATTATTACATAATAATTATTAAAAATAGGAAAAATTTTATTTTTTTTTCTAATAAAATAGTGTTTTTTTTACACACTTTTTTTTATTTTACTTATTTTAATTCCAATCTATATTAATTTTATTTTTCCTAATTAAAAAAATAACCATACAGTTTATGTTTATAATTTTATTGTCCTAATATTACAATTTCTAGTTTAATTATGATTGATAACTCTCTAATATAATATGCAAATCAATCATTTGCGGAAATAATTTACATATATATGTATATGAGTTAATTTCAAAAAATAACAAAAAAATAACTTCAAAAATAACAATTTTTTTTTTTGGACTTTCACATGTTGCATTGTCACGTCAGATCCAACTTCTGAGTTGAATAGAAATTGTCAATAATGCCCTTAATGATCAGCCCATATCTCAAGCAACCCTAATTTTTCCTCATTCTCCTGTCCATTCTCTCTTTATACAAGTTGTTCCTCTAGTGCTCCTTCAACCATGAACTTTTGAAGAAGGTTGCAGACCAGCTTCTTGTCTATTAGTTTCTTTAGATTTATGTTGTTTCTTTTTTCTTTTTCTTTTTTCTAATTTCAGTGGGATTTTTTTTTTCCGGATTGAAATCTTAAAAAATGACTGGGTTGGGTTATTAGGGTAATATTTTGCAATATGTATTAACAATTTGAAATTTTGTGCTAATTATACAGATTTAGAGTGTTTACCTTTCTTACTGTAAGAATGTCTTGACGGGAATTAATTGGTAAATATAATAGTTATTGTCTGGTTAATATTATAATGAGCTGTTTTGTAAGCATATCAATGATCCGAAATATGGTTGAAGTTTGTGTTTTTATCAAGTATAATGATCAATGGGATCATATTATGTTGGTGGTGAAATGAAAGGGATTATGGTACCCATTATCACCGTTTATGTTGGTCTTCTTGAGTTGCTACGAAATGTTCTTGGATTGAGGGGCCATGAAAAGACTTTTATCATGAAATACGTTGTTAAAGCTAGAATGGCTCCTGTGAGGATTTAATGAGACAATGACATTTTTTTCCATCTCCAAGTGAGAAAAAAGGATGTTCACATGCTGAACAAATTCTCCACTGGTGCAATCACCCTCGAGGACTTGCCCTTGTCTAGGCAATCAAAGTAAGAGTCTGCTTGGCTGACGTTCTAACCCTCTTACGAGGCACAATTCTGTTTCGCCTATTGTGGACCTCTTCTGCTTTGGGATACTGGAATATGAATGACTCATCTGACATCCACGGCCTACATTAAGTGATCAAAAGGTTAAAACAATAATTACTAGTGGTAATTAAAAATTTTAGAGTAATTGTTTGTAGTTTTTATACTACATGAATTCTTTATTTCTGGCTCATGAGTTGTCTTTATCTTCCTTCTTACTTATTTTTTCTTTTCATTATTGAAGTTACATACTATAAATGTTGATCCTGAAAGACACACTTGTTTCCTCGTTAAAAGAAAAAAAGGACACACTAATTACAAACAGAGAATTACAAATGAAAAACGTAAAAAGAGAGAGAGAAGTTGTGCACGCAATTCTTTTTTAATAACTGAGTTCATAATTATAGGAAATCGTTGACATTTTAAAAAACTAAATAATTAACGTAAATAAACAAAAGAGACACGATATAGAGGAAAACGTATTAAAAAGTGTATGTGTGTGTGTGTGTGTTTTTTTTTTTTTAATTACCGAAATTGATTTTTTAACTTCTTATCATTAGTGGTTTCAGAAATTAAAAAAAAAATTCATTTAGATCAAATTTTATCAAATAATTAAATAAAAAAACTACCTCAATTGATTTAAAATAGGAAAAAGCTGTCTAATACAACTAACCAATTTAAAATTAATAATTATACTAATAATGTGATTCCTTAATTTAAGAAGATAAATCCAAAAGTAAAAAATTAAAATATCAGAAAACAATTTTTTCTACAAGAAGAAAAGCATATCAGAAAAACAAGGGTAAACGTGGAAGAAAAAAAGAGTGAACTTCAAAATTTGTTCGAATTTGCAAATAAGTTTATTTTTTGTTTAAATCTGACATCAACAGACGTTATGAAAATTGGTTAATTGTCTTATTTAGCCTTGAAATGATCCCAACACGCCATAAAGGTCAACACTTAATGCACAACATCAGATTAGAAAGGAACCATTCCTTGTCCCAGTTGTTACACCAGCACCAGAGTTGGTTAAGAGAGACCCGCCAGCATTTGGTGGAAGTAAAGAAAAGGACTACATACAACTTCAACAAAGCAACAACCTTGAAGAAAAATCTATATCGGATCGCATTCGATCACTTTGAGTTTCTTTCTACCGGTTTAACTAGCAAGGTATGATGGGATTTACGAATTAGATTATGAATGTGGATAATTTTATTTCTACCCACTAGAGTTTAATTTATGTCAATGATTATTAGTCGAATTGGTTGGTTGACATATGGATGAAAGAAATTAAGAAACTTTTAATTTGTTCATGGTACAAGTTAAGATTTTTATTATTCACCAAAAAGTTATTAATTATAGATTGAACCTAAATCAAAACTCAGGTTGAAGTCTATTTAAACAAGAGCTTGATATAAATCTATACAAGCATTTGCTTAAGTAGAAGCCTACTTAGCTATATGATAGGAGTCTACCAAAGTAGAAGCCTATCTAGTTATGAAATAGAAACGAACTTATAATGAGATAGGAGTCTACTTATTATAAGATAGAAGTTTATCTAGTAACGAGGTAGAAATCTACCTGAAATATATACTTAAATAGGATCAAATCACTGAAGAGAAAAAAAAAAAAAAAAAAAACTTTAGACGTCACCCGTCACAAGGGAACGTCTACATGTCGCCCATCATTTATACGACATATAAACTAAGAATATAGACGACTTCTAAACTTATAAAATAATTAAAAAATTAAAAGAAAAACGGTTAAGAGGGTTTTAGATGTCGCCCGGCCAAATAGGCGATGTCTATTTGAATTTCAGACATTGTCCGATCAAAAGTGTCGTCTAAACCGTGTTGGCTATTCCCTCTTTAATATACTATAGTGTTAGTACGCGTGGTTTTCAGTCTTGCGTAACCAAACTAAGCAGTGAAATAACGACATGGAGGTCGGCTTCAAAGAAATCCAGGAAGATATTTTTGTACGTGTTACACTGTATTTCTCGTGAAGCCCAACACTTGTCCAAATAATGTAAGTCATCAACATGTCCAAGTTGCCCATCAAATGCAATGAAACAAAAATCGCAGCCAACCTGCACCACACGTATTGATAAGTGTTTTGGTGTCCCCGCATTCAATGATTGTGCTATACTCTGAATGACAGGAAGTGTACATTGCCATTTAATGGGCCAAAGTTGCAAATGGCCAGCCTAGAATGTGACAATACGAACAAAAGAAGACAACTTGATGCCAAATCAACTTGCACAAGTGAAGCTAACGTCTTCTAAGTGGGTTGATAAGACACTTATCTTTCTCACAAAATGTTTGGATTCGAGTCGGTCCCACCGCATTGGTTGGGATATATCAGCAAATTCATTTCGTAAGGGATCCATATATCACACAGAGAGACATCGACTTCTATATTATTTAAGTATCCCAATCTTTATCCCTATAACCCTATTTTCTTAAAATTAAAATAATAATAATAATAACTTGCGCAAGTGAAAGGAGATCTTTGGAAAAGAGACTTAAGTATTTAAAAGTTGCTGACAATTATATGTATTATAAGGAAAATCCCATAATCCTAATTGGTGAGTCGAAATACCCCCATCTCTGAAATTAAATTATATAAAACACATTAGATATGCCACTGAAAAATTATAAAAAAATAAAATAAAATAAACACAACAAATATTATTTTGTTTTTTTTTATTTATTATTTTTATAGAACCACTTTCCGCAACAAATTAACTGTATACCATGACGTACTTTAGATTCTACACGGTTTGGTAACCGTCGTGATAATTAACTTTTCACAATGGTTAGATTCTATTTTTGGTACTAGTGATCATTCTGTAAAGCAAAAGAGACAAGCTTATCGGCCAAACTATTAGCTATTTAAAAATCGAGTGAAACCCGAGTATATAATTGAGCCGTCAATCTTAACACTCTAACAGGGAACCACTTCATTGTTGCATCAAAAAATATAAACTACATATGGTACAATCTTAAAATACAAAACAACAAAGGGTAATAAGTCGTGTTAATGTCGTGCTGCTTATCATATTTATAGTGGGTACTTGACGTGCTTCGTGTTGAAAAGTTGCGCTAAACCTGAAATATTTAGCAGAGAATTTATTTAATAGAAATGCCAAGCCACATGGTCCCCGTATCGGTCTTAGGTCCGACTCATTTTGAGACCTCGACTGACCACAAATGATCGGACCTCTATGCCAAATTAATTATTACGCGGTATCATATTGAACCAACAATAAGCTTTATACGTACAGTGCCCACTTGAGGTAGGCAACAACGATTCATTACGACACTAGACGTTGTATTTCCATATATATATATATATATATATGTTTATATATGTTTATATTAGTTGGGTCTTTGCACGTGTGGAATAAATAACGGAATTCTTTTGAAATAGATTTTTATAATTTTATTAATTTGAGATAAAAAAATTCTTCTTCATTTTTTTCTAGAACAATTTGAAAATAAAAGCATATTACCAAATAATTTCTAATAAGACTTTCCTTATGCATAATTTTAAAATAAAACTCTCAAAATTAAATAATTAGTTTTGTTAATAACAAAATCAAAAATTCAAATTAATAAATAATAAACAATCAACAAAAATATTAAAACAATGCAAATGTGAAAGGCTATAATTCTTTCGTGTTCAACAACTCGGGAAAATGTTATTAGAAATTACTCAAAAGCTATTTGTAAAATAATAATAATAAATAAATAAATAAATCAACGAACCCGCTTTAAGAAATCGGGACGAAACGGACATCAACGAACTCATCTTCCCTTTTAATATTTATACAGATATCTTTAACGAAAAAAAAAAAAAGATGAATATACATATAAATAATAGCTAATAAACTATAATAACAGTAGAATAACAACAATAATTTAATAATAATAATAGATGTTTTTGAAGGTACATGAACTGAAAAAAAAAAAAAAAAAGTTAGCTGTGAATAATAATAATATTATTATTAAAGTAAATAAACATTTATTAAATATTAATTTAAGTAAACAGTCAAATTTATCGTATTTAGAAAAAATAACCATTCATCAGTGATTAACTATGATTTATCAATAATTGATTATGATTATGAAAATTATACAATAATGTTGATCAATCACTGATTAATTATAATCAATCAACTAATTATTGACATCGTGAACAGAGAAAGAAAAAAAAAATAATTAAAGAAAACGACAAAAGAGGAAGATGAAATTTTTTAACAGTGCAGAGGAACAGAATAGAGCTTTTTAACTAGAGTAGGTGATGAGGGATATACATATGTATGTGTGTGTATATATATATGTCCCCATAGACACTCACTTTCATCGCATAGCCTTCTTCTTTTGTGACAACCTTAAAAATCGCATTCCTCGTTCTATTCCGTTTCACTTTCACCTTCTAATTCTGCTATAAATGGGTGAAATACTAGCTCCAGGTATTACTCAAGTATCCCTCCAAACGTCTTCTTCTCCCACGTCCAAAATGATCTCCATAAAATCATTAGCTGAATCACCTAACCTCACTTCTATTCCCGCTTCTTATACCTTCTCCATTGATCCCAATCATGATCATCCAACACTTCTTGAACAGCCAGAAGTACAAATCCCCGTCATAGATTTCTCCCTCCTCGTCTCGGGTAGCCCCGATCAACGGTCCAAAGTCATAGACGAACTCAGCAAAGCCTGTGAAAACTGGGGCTTCTTCATAGTAATCTTTCATTTTTAGCCATTTTATAGATTACTGTTATGAATTTTTTTAATTACCAACTTTAATCCCGACCTTTGATTACCAATCCTATGACATATGCGTTGTCGTTATTTGATTAGTAAGTATTTAAAATATTATCACTTGATTGTATTAACTAATGAAAAGATAACAGCTTATTGTCATATGAGTTGGTACTTAGAAGTTGAGATTATAATTAATGTCTCTAGCACTACTCTTTTGTTATTTTATATTTGTTTGGTGTTTATGTAAATATAGGTGACGAATCATGGTGTGCCGGAGAGTCTGATGGATGGAGTAATAGATGGGTGTAGAGATTTTTTCGATCTGAGTGAGGAAGAGAAGATGGAGTTTGTGGGAAAGGATGTTCTGGACCCGATCAGGTGTGGAACAAGCTTCAATGCTTCAAAGGAGAACGTGTTCTACTGGAGGGATTTTCTCAAGGTCTTTGTTCATCCTCAGTTTCACTTCCCAAACAAACCATCTGGATTCAGGTACTTTATGGCAACTCCAAAACAAATTTCAACGTTTTTCTATGGTCCTGGGAGGACCATACTCTAACTATAAAAATGAAAAGCTTAACATAAAAGTTGTTCAAAATAACAAGTATTTTAGAAAAATGTAACAATAGATTGGGATAGTCAAATTTTTTGGTGTTACCCTTTTCTAAGGGAGTGTTTGGGGGAATATCTCCATTTTATTTTATTTTTTTGTCTTTTTCTTTGACTCAGAATTATTTTTCACTATTAACATTTTCAAATCTTTACAGTAAACTCAAAATTTAAAAGTCCACAACTTTATTATTTCAAGTTCAAATGAGATTATTTTTTTTAAACTGCATAGAATGTCGAGATGAACGAAACAAGATCCATATTGATTTTTTTTTTTTCAAAATGGTTTCCATGTTTTATATTTTTTTTTCGTTCCAAACAGTTCATTTTCATCAAATTCACACTCCAAAAATCAACTCATCTCTAACCTCCAACCTCCAAAATACAATCTCCAACGTTTCCCCAAAGGATCCTAAAGTTCATGTTATTTTGAATAATTATCATGTAGTTACGTTTTTCACTTTTAAATATTACAATCGGAGTATGATCGTCTTGGAAAGATCATAGCAATGTCCAACTTATATATATTTTAAAAAAAGATGAAAGGCTGTGAAAGCAAGGAAAATGCGTGGTTATAAGAACTTGAATCTCACAGGTAATCAATATTTTTGTGCTGATCCGAAGTTTAAGAGCAAGTGGCTGTAGACGTAGGTTAATGGTAAACTTACATCCAATATTTATTATTGAGGTCTTTATTTAAACACGACCTTTGACTTTTATAATTTCCTTCCAAGTCGCCGCCCTTCTTTCTTGGTCTCTCAATGTTTTCTAATTGTCATTGAGGATTTTTTTTTTTTTTTCGGTTAATTTATATCCACTTGATTATTAGTTTTGTTATTAATTAAAAAGATTACTGTCAGTGACTGTGATAAAGGTAGAAATTCTGATTAGTCGTCCATCATATACTAATTTATTTGGTTGCGTAATTATCTTTATTTTGTTTCTTCATGACATCTTGCGTTATTGTTCTTCGCCCTCTTTTTTTCGGTCTCCATCACGTGTCCTATTTCTGTGTCCATAAGATTTCTTAATATTAATTTTAATTCAAATGTATTTAAATGTTTATTTGCGGTAACAGAGCAACGAACGTCAGGAAAAAAATAAAAAATAAATAAAACCTAGGAAATTCTAAACCTAGTACTATCATTGCATTAAAGAAAGATTATATTCACTTTCACTTTAAGGGTTCGTTTGGTAAAACGGTTTGAGTTAAAATTTTTAAGTTGAGTTAAAGATAAGTTAAGTTGAGAGTTAGAGTTGAATGTTTGGTAAAAAGTTTGAGTTGAAAATTTTAACTTGAGTTGAGTGTTTGGATGTAAAAAGTTTAACTTTAGTTAGGGCCCTGTTTGGATGTAAAAAGTTTGATGTAAAAAGTTTAACTTTAGTTAGGGCCCTGTTTGGATGTAAAAAGTTTGAGTTAATAAGTTTAACTTAAAAAGATAAGTTAACATGCCATTGTAGGTTGTGAATGGAAAATAAGAAAAAATAAAATAAACTAAAATAAAAATATACATCAACAACATACATCAAAACCTTTTACAATATTTCTTACATAGTCATAAAATACAACAATAAGAATTACGTAGTTGCTAACTAAAAATGCTAATAAAAAAACATGAAATTCTCCCCGTAATCTGGTTTAAATAGATAAAACTGACCTTAATTTCAAGTGGATTTAAAAATTAATTAAAGACCTTTTTTTTTTTCTTTTCTAAAATAGTTAATCAATTTTCTTAAATAGTCAATGATTGATCACATATTGGTTATTTGGAGATTCTACAATGGGATAAGGATTTTCACCTCATCAATAGAGTAATATCCAACAGATAATAACGAGTAGATTAATATGGTACACCAAATTAAGGTTATAACATGTGATAAATGATGATAATAATAATAATAATAAAACTCTCTTTGAAAAATTGTATTGGGAAATGTAATTGAGTAAAATTGTATTATGTATTGGAAAGTTTTTTTTTTTTTTTTTTCCGTCAACCATGTCAGAAAAATGCTACACACGGGTGATCCAATCGGCTATAAAATATTCCGTCACCCACGGGTGATCCAATCGGCTCTCGTGGACTTTTCCCCAACAAGCATCCTCTCTCTCTCTCTCTCTCTCTCTTCGCTTTCTCTCTCTGACCCACTTTCATTTCTCTTCATTTACCTCTCTCTCTCTCTCCTCTCTCTCATCATCCCGATTTGTCATCCTCGACGACGATAGATGTAACCCTCAACCTCTTCATCACCATCTCAGAAGCCGATCGGTCCGCCGCCACCGCAGCCACCGGGTCTAACTCGCTACGGCTCGGCTCCGAGCTCGCTCATAGCCACAGCCGTCGACACCATCATCGGAGCAGAGTGCGAGTTTGGCGCCAACCTCAGATCGCCGTCGTTGCTCGGCGGCGAACACGACCACGGCCACAGCCACAGCCATGGTCACTACTTCTCCGGTGACTCGTCGTCGATAACCCCGAGTCAACCTGCAAGGTCAACTAGTCCACCTCCTCTGAGCACAGGCAATCGAGGCACTGACAAGCAGCAGATGGGCGATGGTGGGGAGGAGCACGAGGTTGGTGAACAGTGGACAAGGCATGGTGAGACAAATAACAGGGCCAGGTGGGAGCACAGTAAACCAAGTTTGGTTTACTGTGCAACGGTTCAACGCGAAGTTGGGAATGAAATTAAATCCCAAACAACATCAGTTGAAACTCAACTCAAAAAATTGAGTCCCAACTGATTTACCAAACACTCACTAAGTCTTTTAAAAATTTCTAACAGAACCCTGGGAGCTCGGATGATTTATTAATGCTTTATCTTTATATTTTAATAATTATAGAACTATTTAGGGCCTAAAATATTTATCCAATGAAAAAATTTTAGGTGCTTATATTATTGTTTTTTCTCATAATCAAGAAAATTGATATAATCCATAATCTCAACTATTGGAAATTTAACGTTATTTTTTGCGCACGCGCATGTGCGGAAGTTACAGAGAACTTGCAACGAAATTTTTAGACAATACGAGCTTGGGTATGCTATATACCCTCTCTAGAACTCACTCGCTCACTCTCTGGTCTTAATGAAAGCCACGTGTTCCACGTACGAACAAAAATATAATTTCAAAACAAGTTATTCTTTTTGTGTTTTTTACGAAAATGCCAGGACTGGTAAATTTGTCGCACTATACATTTTCTTCTTCGTCTTCTAGTCGTTAACCAGTTTGAAACTTATTCAAAAAAAAAAAAAAAAAATGCCAAGCTTGCTCCTTATCTTGATGAACGAGTAGGTGGGTACTCTCTCTTTTTATTTTAAATATATCAATAATTAGTTACTTTTTCCTAGAATAAGATCGATTCGGTCAATAAAGTCAGTTGTTTGATCTTTTTTGTTCCTTCCTTCTTTTTTTCTTTTTCTTCTGCAAACTATCGTTTTTGGCCAACAAACGTTTTAATAATGAAAAATAAAAGACATTTAAAAAAAAAAAAAAGAATTTCATCATTGAACAAAGGAGAGAGAGAGCAAATATTGACTACGAGCTGCAAGCAGCGAAAAATAAAGCCAACGCCCAAATTAATTATAACAAAAAAGAAGATCTCAAAGCCCAACTCGGAAATGACCAAGATTATTAGTCATTTTGTTGCTGAATAAATAAGATTTCCGGGGGTTACTGCAAAATTGGGGGTTTTTATATGAGTTGCCTGAGTTTGAGTGGCACCTCTGTAAATGGATGCAAAAAAATGACTTGTTTCGAACTTAAAATTTGGTTATTTAAAGAAAAGAAAAGGCGGGACACGTGGCTAGTGCTGAGAGAAGAGAGTATGCAAGTGAGTGTCCGAAAGAGTGCATTTAACCTTCCTCATATACATGTTTACCAAAAAAAAAAATATATATATATATATATATATGTATGTAGGTTTATTTTCCTATTTAACACCTTGTGAAACTATATTTGGTACCTTTTTTTTTATATATAAATTAATGTAACTATCATTTGACTCTAATTTATGTACAATTATTTGAACGTATAACGCATGTTAGTGTCATACGTAGCTGTAGGGATGTAATTTTTTTTATACACAAAAAAAAAAAAAAATATATATATATATATATATATATACACACACACACGCGCTATTCGTGTTAATATTACACGTCATTAGCATAATGTTACATATATTGACTTCAATTGTTATACATGATCGACAAATCCAGATCCAATTTTTTGTTTTTTTGTTTTTTGTTTTTTTTTTTTTTTGTTTTAAAACCTAAAAAATATATAGTTTTTCTATTTGCTCCCTTTAAAAATTAAAAATTTCCATATGTAATCCCCACCAAAACTTTACCCTTTAGTTTCTATATGTTCATGTTCTTTATTTCTTAAAAGAAAAAAGAAAAAAGAAAAAAGAAAAAATTGATGTACACTCACATTCAAATATATGTCTGGTTCTGCCATTGAGCACTGGTGATACTTCCGAACGATAGACAATTCCTGTATATTTATATATGTTATTTTTTTGATACAGTGATATTGCATTGGAGTACTGCAAAAGAATCCGGGCAATAGTGAAGGAAATATCAAAAGGGATAGCAGAGAGTTTAGGGTTGGAAGCCAACTACATAAGCAAGGCAATGAATTTGGAATCAAGTTTCCAAATATTCATAGCAAACTGGTATCCACCTTGCCCACAGCCAGAGCTAGCAATGGGACTGCCTCCTCATTCAGATCATGGCCTCTTGACTCTTCTTACCCAAAATGGAATTGGTGGCCTTCAGATTCAACACAATGGCAAGTGGGTTAACGTCAATTCCTTCCCCAACTCCTTCTTGGTCAACACTGGCGATCATCTCGAGGTGCTATAAAACTACATTTACCTATACACCGATATTTTAATATTTTAGTGACATGCCTTTCACCGATCTTAATTATTTGGGAAAACAACATGTCGGGCCGAAATAGGGAATGCTCTCTCATCTCCCTATCTCCGGCCCTCAAACCTCTCCCCATTTTCATATCTCAACCCTCATCGCTTAAAAAAAAAAAAAAAAAAAACTTTTAGTACATTTTCTTATAACAATTTTAAGTCATAATATTTTGACGTGATTAAATATCACTTTTAATCACAACAATGTGACTAATAAGCAATTAGTTACAAATTTGTTTTGACTGAAACTTTTAGCTACATGAGTTTTAATGATAGGAAAAGTTTTGGTCATGCCGTGAATAAAAACAATCTTGTGACTAAAATGACATTTAATCACATAAAATATTGTGGCTGAAAGTGTCAAAAATATTGTGACTAAAAGTTAAAACTTTTGTAGTGCATATCCTTCATTATTACCGTCTAAGACGAGGTAAGACATGGTCGTGGATTCCCCATCGTGAGAACCTTTCCATACCTGCCCTGGTCCCGTCTAATATTACAATGCATATCACATTCATGATAATTTGAATAAAGAATAAAATAATAATTCAACCAAAATGTAGAGGAATTTTGAAGATACTACAAAGCAATCCATCCCAATCATCGGTCCTCAAAAGTCAATACACTTCGCATTCTCGTATCTCCATCCTAATGTTTCTTTTAAACACATATTTTCGGTTACGTCTAACCAATGAAAACCTTCTTCTATAACTTAAATTACTATTTTTCTTTGTTCTTGAAAAATTAGTTTAGTGTTTATCTTTGTATTTTGCATTCATATTTAATCATAAATTAGGTTTAAATTCATGATTTATTTGTTCCCTCACTAAAGAACTAAAAATTCTGATATTGATTTTATTGGTGTCGCTGTAATTAAAATTAGTACTTAAGTAGGCGTGACTCTGATATATTTGAGTGTAATTTTTCCTCAAGTTATGTTATTTCATGTACGAAAATTGCCTATAATAACTCATACTCTGGTAATTAGCTGTTTCTCATGATTTCATAATATTCGAAGGATCTATCACCTTGTTTATCTCTAATTAGTTATCCTAATAGTAGTGGAAAATTCTAAAATAAGTTTAGTAATTTTTTTAGGACCTAAGAAGGATATTACTTTGTGGTGTTCTCTTGATCGAGTGTTCTAAATTTGGCTTTAATATTTTCCTCATATAATTGTTTTTCCCGCTGGTTAGATTTTGAGCAATGGGAAGTACAAGAGTGTTGTGCATCAGGCTGTTGTGAATCGCGATTCTACCAGAATATCTCTAGCGATTGCGAATGGACCATCCCATGACACGGTGGTAACCCCAGCACCGGAGTTGGTTAAGAGCCACCCGCCAGCATATGGTGGAATTAAGTACAAGGAATACATACAACTTCAACAAAGCAACAACCTTAATGGGAAATCTATCTTGAATCGTATTCGATCACTTTGAGCTTAGCTCTCATGTTGATTAAATTAGCAAGGTATGATCATATGTGTTCGCATGATAATTAGTAGTTGCACGAGTAGAAATATATATAGCTTCGTCTGTTGTCTAAAGTCTGTCGTTTATTCATAATTTCTGTAGGAGTGTTATATTTTGTTAGCCAACAAAATTATGAATCTTCTAACTTCTTTGTGGTATGTTTAAAATTTTGTTGAAAAATTATTATGTCTGCATTTGCTTTGGTTATAATAATTGATAAATATATGTTTAAAAAAAAAAAAAAAGGGATTCTTCCATCTCAACTTGCTTCCTCCCTCCTTTCACGCTCCAGAGATCGCCTTCCATACGAAAGTCTTTTTAGATTACTGTGATGTTACTTGGAGTTACTTTCTTAGACTATTTTATATTGCTTCGTATTCTGGGTGTATTGCAAAAAAAATTTTAAAAACGAATTTCGCTGCGTTTTTGTTTTTCATCTGCCATTCCCACCCAACATGGACCTTCACCCTTGCTTGGCCAATAAAGAAAATTGTGGAATAGCTCTTTTAGTGCACATGTTTAGGATTTTTCTCTCATTTTATTATTAGTTCGGATTTTTGTCCTGTTAAGGTTAATATTGTAAGAAGGTAAAAATCCTGAAATCATTATAAATGAGTCAATATTTCATAGATGTGCTCTTTTGGGGCCCTTGATTATAAGCTTTAAGTCCCGAAAATCCAATGCACCATCATTTTTTGCTAAAGCACGTGATCTGCCAAGAATCCCACAATTAAAGAGTGTCATACATAATGTGGAACGGAGTCGAAACGCGCTCATATCACAGGAAGGAATTGCTTGGGCCACAGCCTTATTAAGAACCTCCTTACCTCCAATAGAAAACAACTTCACCCTCCAAGCTAGGAATTTCTTCCACACTCTGTCCCCGGAAAGTCCGTCTTTTAACCGATTGGCCGGCGCACGTTCATAAAGATGGAGAATTTCTTTCACCACCATGTTCTCTTGTGTTCTAGCTTTGGTAAAGAACCTATACTATCATCCACAAAAATAAATGACTAACCTCCGGACCTCTTCCAGTACATGACAACCTTTGCAACAGTCCATCTGCTTCCGCTCTTGCGTCAACTCCCTAGTCGGAACAACACAACCGTGCGGCGAGCCATTGACAAGAAAGGAGAAAGTACTAGAAGTGTTATATTAATTCAAGTACTATAGAAGATTAGTTTTTTTTTATTATCCATCCAATTAGGTCGAATAATCTTGATCTTCTTGGAAAAACTTCTTTCGAATCCTGAAGCGACTCATCTCCTTCGATTCCAAGTTCTTTCACACCTTATCTGTGATGCTTAATTGAACGAACAAGTGAACGTTTCTACTATGGGATTGATATACATAAAGGTTTATATATTTGCTTTGACTCTCAACACATGATAAAAATAAAAAGTGCAAAGAGAACTCTTCTCTCTTAGGTTTTTCAATTGACAAAAAGTTTAAAAGTTCCTTTTACCTTAATATAAAACCCTATTTATAGAGCAAGATAGGTCACCTAATATTCTATCTTAAATTTTAAATAATCCAAATATTTAAAAATAAGATCATATTCCAAATTGGAAACTTTAATATAATATACTAATATAATAAAGTATATTACTATGTAATATTATATATATAATACTTATGTAAATTTATAATCACGTTTATGCTTTCCGAAACTTTCCTGAAATTTCCTTCTTCTTTTTTAATTACATATATAAATGTTTATATTTAAAATTAGATTTTATATATAAATATATATAATTTCAAAAACATGACACTAATAGAGAATAATCTGCCCTATAGTGGGTCCCACCACTAGTAGGAGATCCACTGTGTCATATAATTTTAATATTTAAATAATCTCAATTATTTAAATAACACAATAATTTCATAATTAATTATTTAGATAATAAACAAATATTTAAGATTATAATATAATAAAAATAAACACTCTATTTTATATTTTATATCACATAATTAGTGAGTATAAATTCAATCCATCAAATAATTACGAAGATGATGTAGGTAATTATAGACCTATAATTTCAAATTCGAATAGATTTGATAGTTAATCAAACTCTCTAATTAATTTATCAACTTTATTAATTCCAAAGTTACTCGACTAAAAACTTGGAACTACACTTTTGAAATTACTAATTTAGAATTACTCAAAAAATAAAGTCGTCCATTTGGTATAGCCATTACATATAAATTGATCATCCATAAATAATTCATAATTAAAGCTAGTTAAAAATCCATTAATCTCGTTAATTATATTTTTATCCTTGAATACCATTGACTCTCTAATTAACGAAAATTCATGAAAATAATAACAAATTGAGCGCTCAGACCAATCAAGTCTCAAATCAACACACAAAGAAATTATTTATCTGCTTCTTTAATAAAAAGGAATAGATTACATATTGTAATATTAACATTTCTTGCTATTTACTTTATTGTATATCCAAAATACAAAGAACAAGATTAAATACTTCAAATCTGTATTTAGTAAATCAAAATATATGAATGAACAAAGGTATGTTAATAACTCATTATTAAGATCATTTTATATATGGTCATCAGTTGACGTGATTAAAATCTATTATATTTAACGAAAATTATCAACGATTCATATCAAGTCATGCCCTTGTCCTACATTATCATAATATGTATAGTGCACTTATTAAATGTTTTTATACATTTATAGTTCATATTAAACCGTTCCATTCTTAATGGTAATGACGTGCACTAGTAATATTCAATTAAATATACCACACTTTAATTGTTTAATCAAATAAATAATTGATTGTTTATTACAGATCATTTTAGACTACTATCCTTAAATATATCCCCTTGTATATAACATGATGTACAATATTTAAGCTCACATTAACAATCATGAAATTTTATGATATTTATTAAATATCAAATATACATGCACATAAAAGTACAATAAAATAAAACATTTATTTAGTTAAATCGCATCAAAACTATAGCATCATATGTTTTATGGGAACTAATATCAATACTAATACAGTCAACAGTAACATCCGTCCACCTATTTAAAGAACTTTCTTCCTCGTTGCTTTTGGGAAAGACCACTCAATGCAGTCATATGCCTTGATCAAAATCTAGCTTCAAAGCCATAAAACCACTCCTAATACCTTGACTTTCTTCCTTAAAGAATCCCTGACTTAATTAGCCAAGGTAATGCTGTAGCTAACAAGCTTTCCAGGAACAAAGGCATTTTGTGGATCGGATATAATACTTGGCCAGATTAAATTTAGATGAATAGTCAAAGTCTTTTTAATTATTTTGTAAACCACGTTACAAACACTAATGGGCCAATAATTAGACACTCTTCAGAAACTTTAAAGAAATGCCATAAATTCATGCCTTAGATTGATTTTTCCCAAAAAAAAAAAAAAAATTTGTTGCAAAAAAATGTAGTTATGACATCACATTATATTTACTTATTTATTTATTTTAAAATACCAATTATACCCTTACATTACCAGCTAATAAACACCATGATACATATTAGTATTCATGATGCTGTTAACTGATAACTAGTAACCATCCTCCGCTGACTAGTAATCATCAAGTAACCAGTTGGTATTCATGATGATACCAATCGGTATTCATGATGATACCGGCCATATGATGGTCACTGGTTGGTTACTATCCTGTAACTACTGTGATACCAACTGGTAATCACTTTCTGTTGGTTCAATATCCACCAAATAATTCGAATCTTATGGATTTCATTACTGGAATACTAAAAAATTAGTTTAAAAAAAAAAAAAACACTAAAATCAGGGAAAAAATTAAAAAAAAATTATAGGTTTGTCGAAACCAACCTTGTCGGAATCACAAGAGTGCAAGATCTCTTGTGATCTGCCGTTGCGACAATGGTCCAATAGAGCATAGTTGAGATCTCATCTGTGGCTGAACGATGGCAAAGCGATCGAAACTGTAGCGATGCCGCACGATCGGAGCCGTTGCTATCTAAAGCCGCCTTTGTCGATATTGGCTGTTGAGATCCGAGGCTCGTGTTGGATATCATGGCTGCATGTCGGTAGTAACTGAATGATGACGAGACAGAGGCAAAGGGAATGTCAGTAGAGAGAGAGAAAGAGAGAGAGAAATCAGTTAGGCTGTGGAAGAAGAGAGAGAGAGAAAGAAGAGGGAGAGATGGAATATACTAAGTGTGGCAGTCATCAGTCCTTATACGGAAAATGGTAAGCTATGCAATCTCATATCACTTGGTAATGGATATATGTGATGGTTTATAAGTAAAGATACCACCTTCTAATGGTGTGAGGCCTTTTGGGGTGAACCGAAGGATAAAACCGTGTGGGCACGAGGCTCAAAGCAGACAATATCATATCAAAAGGAGGCATGTGTCGTTATAATGAGGGTATTTTAGTCTGTGTATTTTAATTTATTACATCATTATAGCATATTTTATTATAATTTATAGGTTGTGACAAAATCAACTCACTCCCTATTTATATATATAGCATGAGGCCTAATTATCTCACACTTAAGTGATTTGATCTTAGGAATCAAAACAACGTTAGAGTAATTTACCTCCATAGCCGACTTTCTCCCATTTAGCACGTCCAAACAGAGTTCGTTTCCAACTATCTCGCAATTATAAATGTTGGTAACAAGTAGGAGAAATTGTAATAAATAGCATTTTGACAAAAAATATATATATATATATATATATATAAATAGCAAGATTGTAAAATGTTTAAAGTAAATAGCTATTTATTAGGTAAATAGAAAATTTAATAGTAAACAGTAAATTAGTAGATAAATAATACATTTGCAAGATTACATAAAAAAATTAACTTGGTAAATTTGTTATCTACTACTATTTACTTCAAATGTTTTTAAATCTATAATTTATTTTAGGGAGAAGGAGAGAAATAGGCAAAGAAAACCTCTAGTAATAAAAATAAATAGCAAAAAAGTTTTTGGGTGATGGTAAATAGCATATGTATGATAAATAATATATGTACGAAGCATATTTGAGATAAAAATTATCTAAAGAATATTATTGTAAATAAAATATTTGTAATAATTATCATGTTGATAATAAATAATTTATTTAGGAAGTAATATTTGCGATAAAATTATATAAGATAT
The DNA here is from genome assembly GCA_009761775.1 of Ficus carica. Classification (NCBI taxonomy): domain Eukaryota; kingdom Viridiplantae; phylum Streptophyta; class Magnoliopsida; order Rosales; family Moraceae; genus Ficus; species Ficus carica. The sequence goes on along the minus strand of CM019748.1, from coordinate 19,483,533 downwards.
TTTTGTAAATAAAAAATTTATCATAAATATATTATTTATTTCAAATATTTTTAAAATGGGTTATTTACTTTAAATATTTTTTTTAAAATTACAAATTTACTGTAATTTTTCAGTATTTTAATTATTTATGTAAAAAAATTATTTACTTTTTTTTTTTTACACACACACACAAGAAAATTACAATACGTAAAATTCACTGAATTTTAGGAGGAAAAAAAAATGTTATTTACTTATTTCTCCCAAAAGGTTGCGTGAAAACCATTTGGGCCTAGGGGCCTTGAAAGGGGCCATCATGCGAAGAGCGGGCTTGACTTCCTCTGGCGTGAAAGGAGGACTTAAGCCGATTGCCCCATGTCATTGTTAACTCTCTCCAACTAAGGCTCTATATTCTCCGTTGTAAGGCCATCTCCAATAGACTTATCTATAGCATTGCTATATTTATTATAAAATAATATGAAAAATAATATTATTTTTATTTATATCTTAATATATAATGATATTTCTAATGTCGTTTCTTATTTTTTTCATTATCATTATATTTTGAAATTTGTAAAAGTAAACGTTTTGTATTTAAATAAATTAAAAATGAAAATGTTATAATGAATTATATATAAAAAAAAAAAATCAAGATAACAAACATAAAAAATCAAATATTAAATTTGAAATTTGCTATATTTTGTGACAAATTTATCTTAAATTTTAATATTTGAAAATTTTAATATAAAAAATAGCACTCTATTCAATAATACCTTTTTCATCCAAATATCAAAACATATCATTGACACAATAATTCAACATTTCATTTTAGAGATGTTCTAAAATTATTTTTGTGCCATAATAATTTTCAATAAAATTTATGTTTTCAATCCTACTATATAAAACTGACGGAAAAAGCGGGTTAATTGGAAAATTTATGGGAGGTAAAGTATTCCTCCAAAAATATCGAGGGCTAATATTAAATCTTTATAGGCAAGGAAATACGAACTTAGAGAGAAGCAGCGGCATCCTTAATTTCGAATCCTCGTTTAATTAAATTTTTTTTTTTTTTTTTTTTTGAAAAATAAGTGATAAGAAATTTGAATCCCCGTTTAATTAAAGTGTGGTTTTTTGGTGATTCGTAGGATTGCTATCCAAAAAACACATTTTTGATTTATTGTTCCACATGTAATAGTTTCAATTTTTTGACATACAATTAATTAGATGAGTTTAGATGGTCAAGAATCTAAATAAGCATTAAGTTAGTACTAAAAAAATTAAAATGTTTGTTTGAGAAGTTGTTTCCATGATTTTCTATATATATATATATATAATGTTTCAGTAAATCTCACTTTTATAGTAATAAGTTTTTTAATTATTGAGTAAATCTCATATTTTATTAACTAAAGTAATAAATAACTCTTATAAATTCAATTCTGACTAACCAAATTACTTGATGAATCGCATATTTACTAAATAAATCCAACCATTTTCAATTTAAGACAGAGGCATAATTAGTGAGTTGATGAATTGCTAGAATTTATGATATGTTGTAACTGCTATAGGCAATAAGATCACTCGTTCCTTTTTTTTTTTTTTTATTTTTCCTCTCTTTATTATTATTATTAATATTATTTTTTTAAAAGAACATCACTTATAGCAAAGAAAACGTAAGTAAGCCATGAAGGAGCAAGTACCAATAAGCTGGTTTGGTGACAAGTAAAGCTTAATTAAAATCTTCATGATCTCAAATTTGAACTGTGACGCATGTAAAGTTTAGCATTTGACAAGAAAGATTATGTATTAATTGTTTTTAAGGTCCGATATCTACTAACTGTGAAAATATAGAGTCAAGTATTTTATCGTCCCATCAATGCGATCATTTGGCTCAATCGATAACCAATACTAGAATGGAAGCGTGAAGACATCCCCTATCTTTTTTTTTACTTATCTAACTATATTAAAAGAGTAGAAAAAATTTTACTATTCATTTTTCGTAGTAAAAAATGCACCGTTTAGGTGCTCTTTTTTTTTTCTTTTTTTTTTTTTCTTTCCTTCTTCTCCCTCCCACACAGCAACGTCGACGATGGGCACGGAGGGAGGAGATTTTCCGACAGCAACGATGGCGTAGAGGAGGCCGAGGGGCGCTCCCCCATGGGCAATCGATCTGCGCCAGATCTGGAGTTCTTCCTCCCTCACAGCAACATCAACGATGGGCACGGAGGGGGGAGATTTTCCGACGGCAGCGACGGCGTAGAGGAGGCCGAGGGACGCTCCCCCATGGACGACCGATCTGGGCCAGATCTGGAAATCTTCCATTGCGACGTTAGATCCACGATGGAGGCGGCGAGGGGATCGCGACGGAGGTTACGAGGGGATCGCGACGGAGCCGGAGGTGGAAATTGTCCCCTGTGGGCGACGGATTTTGGCCGGATCTGGACAATCGGTGACCCCACCTCGTCCAATTTGTGCGGCCCATGGTGGACAGCTCTCGCTTCTTCGCAAGGCGGAGGGGGCTGGCGTTGTCGATGACGGCAGTGGAGGTCGCGGTTCTGGCAGTGGTCGCTCGCACTCTTGCTGGGTTGCGGCGGCGATGTTGGTTGATGGCCGACGATTTTTCCTTCTGTGCTTCATTTTTTTTTTTGGTTTTTTTGTTTGTTAGCAGAATTCAAACTATATATATATATATATATATATATCTCTCTCTCTCTCCCCTCTTATATGCTTGATTCATGTAGTTTGTAATACTATCTTTCTCAGATTGTTTTAATAAAATTAGAACACATTACTTTAATGGTATCTCAAAGTGACAGCTACATTTTGCTGGCTGAAAGAGTTGGGATCTTCGATACCAAAAGTCCCACATGAAAATATTATTAGCAGTGCATTTATAAGTCCTTAGAAGTCAGTTTTATAAGGGTGAGTTCTACGTAATAGGTTCATAATAATCGGTATTAAATATAGTTCAAAATCAACTTAAAGTGATTACATTATAGACTGGATTAAGATGTACTGATGAAGTCGTCAATGTATCGAGCAAGTGGAGTCTGATATGATGTAATAGGGCACACAATAAATTACATGTACACATGATATCTATACCTTTAAAATCACATCTGCAGTTCAAAATTTTCCCCATTGATGTGGTCAAAAAAGAGGTCCCATAAACTCCTTTAAAAAAAAAAAAAAAAAAAAAAACTTCACCGACTCATCGTAATAAATATATAAAAGAGTGAATAAGAGATTTACTGTTTATTTTGATAGTAAAAAACAATACCATTTAGGTGTGTTTTTTTTTTTTTTTTTCCCTTCCTTCCTCACAGCAACGCACTGCTTAGGTGTCTTTTTTTTTTTTTTTTGGTCTTTCCTCACATCAACGCATCGTTTAGGTGCTTTTTTTGTTTTTTTGTTTTTTAATTTTTTATCCTTCCTCACAGCCACTGCAGCTGACATTTGTTTTTTTGCCTCCTACGTATTGTGTTCTTACAAGAGTTCTGAAACTTGAACTTAAAAGAAGACCATTTAATTCAAATTACAGTTTTGCCATATTGTAACTACACATTTATTATTTTTTCTACATATAAAAAAGAGTGGATAAAAATCCACTGTTCATTTTGATAGTAAAAAACACACCGTTTAGGTGTTTTTTTTTTTTTCCCTTCCTTCCTCATAGCAACGTTTAGGTGCCTTTTTTTTTTTTTTCCCCCTCCTTCCTCGTGCTTTTTTTATTTTTTATTTTATTTTAGAAAGTTTCGTTTAAACAACATGAAAAATAGTTCTTTTTTATTGTGAACTAATGATACCTTCAGGTTTTAAAACATTGTTAATAAATTTTTTTCATTTTTTTCATTTTATTTTTGCTTTTATGTCATTTTGTCATTATTTTCGAGCATATTCATGTTAAATTTGTGTTTGGATCAAGTTTTCATGTTTAGAAATTTCCTACTTTTGTCTATTTTTGAAATGATCATCCGTCATACTGTAGTTGTAGGAGCTCATTATGTAGGAAATAGGCATATATCCAATATTGCTTAGGATAACGCCTACTGCAACTTGCCTTGTGAGAACTCAGGTTTAGGAATGTATTAGCATTTCATCTATACTTATTTTTATTGTAAAAATTTGAACAAGTAGGTATAAATGTTGCCGTTAGTATATTGTTCTACAGCTAAAAATATTTATAAAAATAAACTGTTTTGCTTTTTTTAAACTTTGTTTGCAAGGGCATATGTGTATGTGACTCTATATATAAATTAAAATGTGTGTAAAATATTCATATTGACTATTTTTTTTATTTACCTTTTACTTCTTTGTCATATTTTCAAAACGTTTTTAGTTTTCTTTTTCCAATTATTTTTATCTTATTGCAATGTTTTATTTTTTGTATAGCCAACAATGGGATTAAAACTTTTTTTGAGATAACAAAATACAACTCTATATGTTTTGAAAAAAAAAACCAAAAAATAAATGAGTTGCGTGTTATTATCTTATCTATTAGAATGTTTGATTTTGTTATTATTATGTAATTTATAATAGTATCATGAAGTTCAACTCTCTAACTTTGTTTATTAATCTGTATTTTTTTATAATCTCTAGAAAATATTTTTTTATATTAAATATTATAAAAATTTTCATTCAAACATATGTAACGTATGTACTTAAACTAGTATTAAAAAAAAGTACCAACAAGTTGGGCTTCAACAAAATAGCTTACAAAAGTCCAAATGGAGTATATAGAGATATTTTCTACAGTTGTTGGAGAGAAGAACATGTAAAGTAGCCACCCACATAATGGCATTACCACGTGGGAAATGGGAATCCTGCTGATGTTGCAGAAGTAGCAAGATCAAAACTCGCCGCCCGATAAAAAACCCCACTTGCTCACATGTATAAGAGCTGTCAGAGAGTTTGCATTTGATGTTGTGCAATTTCTACTTCAACCAGGAAGAAATAACACGCCTATTTTTTTTTTTTTTTAATAAAGAAATCTCCGCAAACGGAGGAAGAGTGGATATATGTGTAATGTGTGTATATAATGTAGGGGAGGTTTCGTTCTTATAGAGTATTTGTAATGTTTGTTTGTATTATATTATATCAATCAGATGTGATTTAAATGAATTATTTTTTTTATTAATATTTATAATTTATATCAATATATTTAAATAATATCATGTGATAAGATTTTAAATAGGTCGTAAATTTTAAATAAAAAATTATTAGTACCACATAATATTTATATATCAAAAGTTTTATATCCAGTATTCGACACCATTTGATATTTGTAATTTTTTATTAAGAACTTATAACAACTAACTAATTTTGATGTAACTTGTTGTTTTAAATATTTTAACATAAATAATTTTTTATTTAAAATCTTGTCATATAATATAAGTTAAAAAATATTAGTACTACCTACTTCATACAATGTATCACAAAAATAAAAAAGATAAATTTCGTATACGGTGCGTGTTGGATGGTAGCCCCTTCTTATATATATATATATATATATATATATAATATTATATGTGGTTGTAAATATGGCAGCATTGCTATAAGATGATGCAGCAATGGGTGCGGTTAAGGCTTGAACACGTATTGTCGGGGCAAACTCCAACAGACTATGGAACATTGCATGCAAGTGGTGAGAGAATGGAAAAAAGCAACGCGGCCCATTTCCCACCACTCAAAAAATAAATGAAAACCCGACCTTTGATTCACTATATTTTCACAACTCCCATACAAACCATGATGACTCCATATTCTTCAATTTTTTCTCGACGACTCAAACAAACATAGAATACTCATTTGTGTAAATGAAGTAGGGAATGACTGGCATCAGATAAATATAGCACATCTCAATTAAATTAGCTCGAGTTTTCTAAGTAATTATTTTATCAATATTAAACCTTTTCTTTAATTTAATAATTATTAAAATTAAATTTCGTATCTTATTTCTCAACATATATATATTTCGAACCTCTTAAATATAAAGAAACGAGTTATTTATAACTCTTAAATAGGTCAAGTCAACTCATGAAGAGCCAACCTCACTAGTGGACACCACAAGTTGATACATGACTAAGTTTTTACATGACTTTGGGGAAGAAATAAATAAAGGATATATTCTCTACACCTCCCTATCTTAGAAAGATAACAATTAAATCAGCTAAAGAAAAGGACAAAATCAACTTAATATATCAACCCGTAAAAGGCTAGAAAGAAATATTCAAATACTGGAATCATGCCCACGAAGCAAGGTCAACAGATAACTAACAAAAATACGCTAAATCAACAACAATCAAAGAATTAAGATCAACTCATAAAGGGTAATTGACGGATTTTAACCGGTCAATGGGAAAGTGAATCAATAAGAGAAGGGAGTTGAGAAAAGTATGATCTAGGATTGAAGGCCAAATCACAAAGAAATCAGGAAACAAGCTCATATCTTAACCAACTATAAATATGGAAGATCTACACGCACAAAGGGGACTTGTTCAGGCATATTTGCATACTTTTCTGCAGTTATTTTTTTTTTATTTCTAGAACTTCTAATTAACGAGTGAACTTTTATAAAATATCGTATAACTGTTATTTCTTTATTTTAATATACTTTTACTTTGTTGTTTTATTGGTTATGATTTTTCATCGTAATGCAGCAGAGTAGATTTTAAATAATTTTTTTCATAACTTAGAATATCACATACTTGTTGCATAAATAATTAATTATCTATAGGCAAATCAATTATGTACGGGCTCCGTCGGTCTTTCGGACGACAAACTATTCTTATTAGATGGTGGAAACTCCAAGACTTCTCAACCCTAGGCATTCCATGTTATTCTCCTCTCTTTAGAATAAGCGGCGGGAGGGTACTAACGAATTCTTAGCCATATCAGTTTTCTTTCTTGCAATCCTTAATGACTATGGACTCCTAATCTCTAAAGGGGAGATTAGAAATCCTAGGTAGGGACTAAAAGAATCAGATCTAGGAGATATCTCTAAGGGTCTTTATATAACACTAGTTGGGATGTAAAATTACATCCATGTTCCCACCATTGGAAAAACACCCACTTCCCTACAGAGAGGAGTGGGCGCTGTGAGCACAAGCCACATGGCACAGCGAGGTGCCATGTGTCGCGTTTTGACAGCATCATGGAGTCCAACTTCGTCCAAATTATTTTTCAACTTGTGGATTGCCATTAATAAATAGAATAAAACTGATATTTATTACTTCGAATAATAAGTGAACATGTTTCCATATTGCACATAATTAATCTTCACCAAACTGATAAAAATTAATTACTGTGGAATAATATTTTTTCCCAACAAAATAAATATTTCTCACACAACGAAAATGTATAAAATGTGTAAAGTACATAAATTTCAGTGTTACAGAAAAACTAACATGCATGCCCCACAATAGGCATTTTCAGCTGAACGTGTTGGTCAATTATGTATAGATCTGTACTGCTGAAAATGCCTATTGTGGGGCATGCATGTTAGTTTTTCTGTAACACTGAAATTTATGTATGAAAAATATAGGCATTTTCAGTGTCACAGAAAAACTAACATGCATGAATGTTTTTACTTTTCTTACATTGGTTAATATGAAAAATCTATACATAATAGGTGTTCTCATAAAATAAATAATTAATTAGAAAAAATCCAAAAATAATTCTTGAACTTTCGTTAAATCCAACATTTGTTCTTGTGTGTGTGTGTGTGTTTTTTTAAGTACAGAATGCATTTCCTGAGTTTTTAAACTATCACAAATTAACTCTTTAAGTTTTTTTTAAGAGTTAGTTTTTAAATACCAAAAATGTCGTTATCAATTTATGTTTTTAGAGTACAACATTTCTCCTCATGCTTTTAATAATACAAAAAGCGTTTCTTTAGTTTCTAAACTATCACAAAATTATCTCTTAACTTTTTTTTTAAGTGAAAAAAATAAACTTTTTAAAATATCAAAAATGTCCTTATCAATTGATGTTTAAATAATAGTTTATGCATCGAAGATAACAAATTAGACAAAGTAAAATTTTAATTTAAACTATTGAAAAATAAAAAACCACCACCTTTGACACACAGCCCCCTCTGAGTTCTGTCTCTATGGCCGGAAGCGAGAAGAGAGAGACCAAACCGTGGATCTAATCGTTTTTAATGCTCTTTATAAAAATAGGCATTCCTTTAATAAAATAAAATTAGAAAAAAAAAAAAAAAAAAAAAAAAAGCAAGAAAGAAAGAAAGAACGAGGAAGAATAAGAATAAGGAAACCGAACTTGTTAATTACTTTTAAATCTTGAGCGGAAAAGAGAAATAATTTAATTTGTCGTTCTTCACACCTTGCCATTTAAAATGAATCCTTACTTAGTCTTCTTAATATATTATTGATTTGTCTTCAACAACTTTTTTTTTTTAATCATATCTTCTTGTAATGAAGAAAAATGACAGTACAGATGTTAGACAATCTGTATGGTTGGAATATGTGAGAACGATGAAAGAAGCGACCCGCATTTTTAAAGCAAGAAAAGTGATCACAATAGCATTATATTAGTCAAATTTAGCTAGGCAGGGACAAAAAAAATAAAATAAAAATAAAATAGAAAACAAAAACAAATCTCCCAACACATATCTTGGAACCTTATATGTGGGGGATGGAATTCCCTAAAGCCATGACAACTCGGACCCAAAATCCTAAAGCCTCCATTTCAAAATATAAAAGCTGCATTGGGAAAGTTATTAGTGATAATAATAAGGGACAATAATAGTAAAGCACCAATCAGGTGACGATTTTCTTATAACTAATCCTTCGAAGATTTGTCCGACTTCATTTTTTTTTTTTTTTGGGGCTAAAGAAAAGTCCACAAAAGGGACGATTAATGTTAGTATATCTCTCTGAGCATTATTAATTATGTTTATCGTGTATAGTATTTTCCTCTTTAATTGTTAGAAAAACGTATGTTTTGATCTTGTAATTGATCAGATTGATTGTCTTTCAATCATTTTATGTGTGGTTGAGTATGTTTTTCCAAGCTTCAGTGCTTGTCATCAAGTGTCGACTTACTCCTAGCAAGATCCTCCTTCAGCTCCTCCTCATACCTGAATAGGATCACATGAGGTACAGTGGTGAAGACTTAGAGAGAGATGGAAATCAAAGCCTCAAAATGCTCTCTCTCTCTCTCTCTCTCTCTTTTTAAGCTCTAAAATGTGAATATCTACTTGGAGATCACTTATGTTGAGGTTAGATTTCATACTTAATCTTTCATCATTCACGTGTCAACTCGAATTATTTGAAGACCTCTCTCTCTCTCTCTCTATTTAAGCTCAAAAAATGTGAATATCTACTTGGAGATCACTTATGTTGAGGTCATATTTCATATTTAATCTTTCATCATTCACGTGTCAATTCGAATCATTTGAAGACCAAGAATCATCCTAGATATGACTCCTAGAGCATCATCAAATGGAGAGGAAATGCGACTTGCATGTCACATAACATCAACTCATGATTCAATACTAGATCGATTCACTAAACGACTCGTCAATCGACACAAGAAACGACTTGTAAGTCGACAATTGATCACCAGTCGATTAGGGTTGAAACGGGAATTTCAAAGGGAGTAATTTCCACGTCAGCAATCCACAATGTTAAGCTTGAATCTCATTCAATAAGGCCGAATCTCACTCAAAAAGACATTATCCTTATCTCAAGAAGCTGAATTCAAAGGGGAAAGCTTATCGAAATAGGATTGGATAAGTCCTATTCGAATTCAAACACAGAATCTACACCAAATCAAGGAAGAAGATGTGCTTTACATATAGAAGGCTTCACCACAAGCGTAGGGGATAGGTAGTTCATCTACATTTCATGGAAAATTCGACTACAATTCATCTAAAGCATTCGATTCATATTCTTCTGCAGCAAATTATACATATTTTCCCTTATCTCTATTTTCTCTCTCTACCACGAGAGTATCCCTATTCTCTCTTGACATTCTTACTCTCAAGCATCATGTAATATTTTTCTTCATATATAGTGAAACCCCAATGTAATAACCAATCTTTTTACAAATTTATGATTTCTTTTTTTTTAGAATCAAAAGTTTGTATTATATATGTTAATATGAAATGCTTGATCTGATTTATCAGAATTATGATTTATGTACGATTTTATTATGGTCAAGTTTGATCAGAATAATCTAAGATACGTTTGAGTCAATATTGCAGTTTTTAAACAGTATAAAATTATACTGTGAAAAATTATTATTATGGATAGCGAAACCAATTAGGTATGGGATTATTGTAGAAAAAATCAAGTACAATATTTAGAGTAATAAGAACCAAGTAGTTTTTAGTTCTAAGAGAAATTTTTACGCAGTTCGGTTAAGTGTAGATAAATTCTGGACTGCAGTCCAGTAAAACAGTACTGCTATTAGTGAAAACAGTATTTGTAAAATCCTTATTAGTATGATTATGGACTGCATTAGGGGAGGAAAACCAAAATGAAACCTTGTTAAGGGGACACCTAACCTTGTAATGATTAAATTGGAATTAAATGAATTTTTGAAAATTTTAGAAAGTATTAGCATTGTTTAACTTGGATCTAACTTGGCCAACAAGCCACACTATGTGGCCGGCCACCTCTTGGCTCTAAGGGAGGAGGGGGGGGGGGGGGGGGGGGGGGGGGCACATATGTTGCTACTTGAGGTCTTAAATGCTACTTAATTAATAAGGATAATTCTAGGAAATAAAAATTAAAGTTTGGCCTTTTATTGTGTGGTAAATTTTGGTCTTGAGTCATTAGGACACATCACTCCTTTAGTTCATCTTCTTGCTCTCTTCTCTTCCAAGAAAGCCGACCATCAAGAGTGAGAAAAAAAGTGGAGTGGTTAGATTTTTTTGAGTGAAAATCAAGGAGAAAAAAAATTGAAAACCAAGCTTAAATTCACTTCCAAGTTTAAGGTAAACCTATTCAAACCCTTAGCTTTTCATTTGAGTTTTTGTTCAATGATTTAGATGTATTTTCAGTTGGGTATGTATGAGCTTAAGCTCAATTATTTTTCATTCAATGGCTTAGTTTAAATTAGTATGTGCTTGATTTGGTTTAGGGTGAGCTAGATCTAAGTTTTGGTATGCTAAATCTAGGGTTTGGCTTATATTTTGAAGCTATGCTTTAAATTATGTGCTTGTATGTGTATGTTTAGTAGTTGCTGATTATATGTCCCCACATGTCTAGGAAAGATTATGATATGCTTATGTTATGATTAATTGGTTGTATGTTGAATTAGAATGAGAAAAATCAACCTAAAACCCTAAATTGGTAAAAATTGAACTATTTGGTAAATGGTTGAACAAGTGTATGTTAATGGAAATTTTGCGTAAAACGCTGCATGTATGATGTAAGCTCACGGTTGCGACCGTTTGAGGTAGGGTGTGCATTATTTCGCGTATCAAACGATTAAGAAACAAGCTGCCAATTTTCGGACCAACTGGGCAGTAATTTTAAAACGAAATTTGAAGCCCTTAGAGTCAGATTTGGAAAAAGTTAAAACTACAAAGTTGTAGAAAATTAAAAATCCAAGGGGGTAACGTGGACAGAATTTAAAAATAAGCTCCAAAGGCTTCCATTTTCGTGAAAACCCGAGCCTGGCCAGTCCCAGACCCTATGCACGGCCAGGATTTTTCAATGAGGAAAATGAACAGGTTAAGGGAAGAATTAGGTTTTGTGCAAAAAAAGAAAGTTACAGGACTTTAGGAGATCTACAACTTTTATGAGAAGAAACTTTTTCAAATTCAAAGTAGATTTTAAAATAAAACTGAATCTCCAAACTGAGCAGGAAATAGGCAATCCTGCACTGGATTTTCAAAACGGTGCATGAGCAACAAATTCTTGTACATGCACTGCTAACTGAAATTTTTGAACTGTTTTCTATGAACAATTTTCAAAACGTTACAGTTTTACTATCTTTACAAAATAATCAGTTTCAGTTTTATAAAAATGGTTTAAAAAGGTTTTAAAGTATGTTAAGTAAGTTAAGAAATTGATTAACTATGGTAAGACATATAGTAATCAGTTATATTACAAAAAATTATTATTGAACTAAGTATATTGAAAGTATACTTATAGTAACCAAATAGGTTACTAATTTTATATGCTAGGTTTTGAAACCAAGGTTACTTAGGATAACCAAATTGGATACTACTAATGGGTTTTGGTAACCCAATAGGATAGTAACCTAATTATGTTTGGGCTTATACCCAAGGTTATTAACAGTAACCTAAAAGGGTATTATAACTAACCAAGATTTGTTTTAAGTAATCAAACATAATACGGATTGATTGTTTTTTTTAGGATAGGTGCCCTAAGGTTACATCTAGTAACCTAATAGGATACCATGCTAGTAGGGGACATATAACTAGGGTAAATGTTGAATGTTGGTTAGGATACCAACATTTAATATAATAAAACTATGGTAAGGTAGAATGATTCTTACGTCCGTTTTGGAAACAGGCAAGTAACCTGTTGTTGCAATTCGTTGGAGCAACAAACCCTAGCGCTAGTATAACCTGTAAGTACAACTCCGCCTACAGCATAGGCTAATTATTTTTATTGATTGCATGTTTGTAAATTCATGCACTTATGTATGTGATGCATATGATTATGTTTTATTATTGTGACATCATGAAGCATGTTCACTAATAATAATGTACATGATAAGAGTAAGACTAAGTTCAAGTAAGAAAATATTTTTAAGTAAGATATTAAGTAGTTTTAAATCGTGTCGTATCGACCTGCACTAGGTCAGGATTGGTTCATGGTTTGAGTTGGACAGGGCTGGCCGCCCCAATCATTCCATGGCAGCGCGCCACGGTACGTACACTTAAGTTAAGGGCCCATAGTATGTTAAGTTAAGAAAGAATAAGAAAGCATAATTGATTCATGCATTGATTAAGTTAAATTGTTTTTTGCGGGTTAATAGTTGTACTTGCTGAGCGAAAGCTCACAACTTACGTTTATGCTGTAGGTAAGCTCCCTATGAGCAATACTTGATACAAGATGGTGGGGAATGGCAGGGCTAACTGTGAAACTATGGGATGGAGACCGCTACGCGTTTTGTGTCAAATATATTTCCTTATTACTAAGTTTAATTAGTTGTATTCTAAATTAAGTTCAATACATAAATACTCAAACAAATATGTTTATATATGGTTATAAGAAATTATATGGTCGAGTTACCTTTATAATTGCAACAAAAAGAAAAAAAAATATTCCGTATTTTTCCACTAGTCAAGTAAGTGTCAGTTTTTATATAAGATAAGTATGGTAGCGGCCTACGTAAGGCGGGTCGTTACACCCAAAGACCCTACAAAGGACGTAAACGCAGAGATTCTGCAACACACCAGATCAACTCTAGGCGATGGATCAAGCTAACAATCTGATGCAGGTAGCATACACTCCTAGAAACCTAAATTGATAGAAGGTAGTGGTCACCCACATATAAGGTCCATGTTTTAATAGTTAATAGCCGATGTGGGAGTCACTCCCACCCAGAAACCTGATGTCTTGAAAAGTAGAACTGAGATCCGACGGGGAGAAAATACACCGCCATATGGGACGACTTAGGCCCAATGGGTTAACCTCCCATTGCGATTTGCAGGTGTGAGGAAGCAAAGTCAACTTTTTGCTGTGATACCAAAAGATGTAGATAGCATACACTCCCTAAAACCTAGGTATAGGAGGTAGTACCCACCCACATATAAGGCCCATGTTCTAATAGTTAACAGTCGATGTGGGACAATATCCTTGCACCACAATCGATGCCAAATCGATCAAGGGCTCTCGAGACAAATTGATTGTAGATTTCATCCTCTATAACTTTAATAATAGAGTCCTAAATTGAGAATGTGTTAAAGACATTCTACAAATTAAATTTAGATCTTGTTTGAGAAATGGATTTTTGATATTGACAACATTAAAATTTTAATCTTCCCGAAATCCTTGCGACCTGTTATCCGTAAACTATGGGACCACATTGTTCTATCTGTGCTCTCTGGTGATGGATATTGAAAACATGAACTATAGTAGAATCAAATCCATGTCGGATTCATGTTCAATGATGATCCGCAAAGTTATTTCAAAGTTAGCAGATAAACTCGAAATAAATCAGAATTAATCTCTTAATGAAGCAAGACATATTTAAGCCCAAGATTAATTATCCAATTCAAATTCAATAATTGGTTTAAGATATAACCATATAATTCGAATTTTAACATCTTGGTGATAACTCTATGAACAGAGTTATTTCACTTCTTTTTTTTTTTAATTGAGTTATTTCTTGAGTTACTAATTTTAATTTCTCTTATTTATAAAAGATTTTTCTTGTTTTTATAGGTAAATTTGGCTGAAGGGGACGGAAAAAAAAAAAAAAAGAAATAATATTTTAAGAACGAATTTAAGAAATAGAAAAGAAAGAAAAAAAAAAAATTAAATAAAGGGCCACATTTGAGAAAAGTTATTTTAGTAGAGCATATTAGAGAAAAACGTTGCTTTAACAAGGAACATAAACAAATGAATGATTTCATATAAGTATGTGTTCAAAATAGCATGTTAATCAAAATATCCCAACGCATAGATAAATAGAGCAAATTTAAAGAAAGATTTTAGTAAGAACAAATCAATAACAAAATAGAGAAAAATATATATATTGTTTATATTTAAGAAAAAAATTGACCTACCCAACTAAATTAAATAAAAACTAAACAGGTATATATAAATAAATACAAGAAGGACAAAGATGTTTAAGAAAAACGAAAAAAACAAAAAACAAAAAAAAAAAAAAAAAGCAAATTTGCAAAGATTACCTTATTGGGACAAGTAGTACATATATTTATAAAGGATTAAAGGTTAACTTTTTTTAGGAAAATATTAAAGGCTACTTTCATATGACAATATTTTAAATATTGTTAAAAACTAAAATATTGATAATTTTATCAACAAAATACCAAAAGATGATTTTATTACTTAAAAAAAAAAAAAAAAAAAAAACTTGAGGTAAGGCCGGATTTAAACTTTCTACGATGTGAATTATTCACTGCCTACTCTCATTTTTATTTATTATAAATCTACTACTTTTTTAATATAACTTTTTTAATTATCACTTTATTAATTAGGAAGAAAACTTTTTTAATTTTTTTACTAGAAATTATACAAGAGTAACAATACTATATATTATCACTGTCTAAGTGATTTTGTATTATAAGGAAAAGAAGGTTCCCTCCAAGGTACCCCACCATCCTTATCCCTACCATTCCCTGTTAGGTGGATGAGTGTATGTCACTGCACACTATCTAAGTGCCAATTGCCCCCCCAAATATATATATATATATATATATATATATATATATTTATATAATAACAATAATAATATCAAAATGAAAAAAAAAAGAATAAATACAACGTAAAAGATGACAAAATTAAAGATATAACATTCGTACACAATTATCCGGTTTGGATTATCTTCAAGAAACTGTTTTTTAGACTCTTTTTAAAAATTTTGTATGATATTTCATAAAAGTTGTTTGAAGGTCTATAGATGAAATCATGTTAATCCTTTGTCTCCTTCTTCTATATTTTATTTCTCTATTTATTTATTTACTTTCATTTAAGTCAAGATTTATTATCTAAAAACTTACTTTTAAACTTATGATCCCAAATAGACCATTGCTTATTGACAGAAAATGCGCATGCATACACTTTGTTGAATTTTTGATACACATGAATCTAAAATTTTAAAAGCCTATTTTTTCCCCCCCTCAGATTTTAGCAGTGGAACTATATATAATCAACTGAGAAGAAATCATTAAAAAAAAAAAAAAAAAAACTGAGAAGAAAAAAAATAAGAACAAATCATTAGAAAGAGTTACTTACTGCTACCTGTAACTAAAATTAATCATGACATCCATAAAAGAGAAAATTAATCATGACAAAATATTCTTAAAGTTATACTTGTAATTTCTGATAATTAGTTTTACAAAATTTAATCGATAGATATCTTTTGTATGCCTCATTGCCATAATTGTACACTTATTGAAGCTCATAAATCTTCAGGAGAAAACAAAGAATTGATAAAATCTATAATGAGAATAAAGTATACATAGAGAAAAAAAGGTGGGAGGGGAATAAAGGAAACAAATGACATTTCTATTAGATGTGGTGTGGGGGGTTGGGGGTAGGGGAAGAAAAGGTTGAAGAAAAACTCTTAGAAAAATTATTTAAGGCGGGCTTTATATAAAACAATTTTCTATAAGGACCACATGATTTGAGTTATTGATATTTAGAAGATCGATAGAGAAAATATTTAAGTAGGGCCTTTTTTTAATGAATAAAATAACTATAGTTAGGCATACTTAAATATTTTCAGATCTAGAAAAATTAGGGGCACATTATTTCAGATTAATCATTTCTGTGGGGAATTGAAAAGAAAGTTTCAGAATCATATTTCATAAAATAATATGTTAAAAAAAAGACTAATAAAAAATAGTTAACTTAGTGACATATCAAGGAACATATGTATTAGGACTGATAATTATTAAGAACTTATATATATTCGACTAGACGAATTTGAATTTGATTTATGTGATAATTTCATTTATGATTTATGTGATTCTTTTAATCCTGAATAAATATTCATTAAGTGTGTTTGCGGGATACGTCTTTTTATATACTAGGAGTAAGACTGAGATTAAATGTCCAATTAATTGGGCATGTTCTGGATGTGATTTCTAACAGATCATAGTTTATACGTTTATATGAAATATCCATAGTTATAATACAGATAATCAATGATATCCTCTTAACGCATTATTCGTTATTTGAGTAACATTCGCATTTCCCGGAAATCTCAAATTGTTTCAGAATATAGACTTTACTACATTAATCATTTTTTTTTTTAATAAAAAACTACAAAGAGAGGATTCCACGTCTGTTAAGTATATGATGTCGGTCAGAGCACCGTTGTGATAACTGTGCATATGGCGACGTGGAATTCCTTTTCACCAATGATTGTGGCAGTTCAATTGTTACGCAACCGACATGGAAATTTGATGGAGCGGAAGAGTGTAGGATAAACTTGTCGTCTGTTTGATTCGTGTAGAATGCTGGAAAACAATGGTGTATGTAAGTATTTCGTTGATTCGAATGAATACCGAAAAAACAAGCAATTGGTGAGAGTAATCTTAGTTTTTTTATATTAATAATCAAAAAACTTCTGAAAAAAATTACAATGCTGAAAAGAGCCTTAAAATAGGCAAAAACAAACTAAAGGAAACGAACTAAAAAGGAAACAATCTTAAAACTAATTTTAGAAACTAGAAACAGGAAACTAAACTTATTACTATTGCTGAAGTAACCTTTACAACATAAAGAAACAAAGCTAAAAGAAATAAAGAATAAAA
This sequence comes from Ficus carica, assembly GCA_009761775.1. NCBI lineage: Eukaryota > Viridiplantae > Streptophyta > Magnoliopsida > Rosales > Moraceae > Ficus > Ficus carica. The sequence goes on along the minus strand of CM019748.1, from coordinate 19,466,105 downwards.
TCGTTTTTGTAATTTGGAAACTAAGGCTACTGCATTAGTCCCCGCCAGCCTGGAAAAAATTCAACCTCAAATCTGCAACCTTTGGTTCACCAGCAATTGGAAACAAATATTTGACATTGAAGACATTCGACGTGTTGAAATCCGGTGGGAGGCGTAAGCGGTAGGCATTGAGGTTGACCTTTTCAATCACTTCCAAAGGACCATTCTTGCATGCCTTCAACTTGTTGTACTCATAAAGAGGAAAATAGTCGTTTGTCAAAACAACCCAAACAAGATCACTGGCGTTAAATTCCACAACTCGACGATGACTGTCGGCGGCAACTTTTTACTTAGCAGTAGAGGCTACCAAATGATCATAAGTCAACTAATGAATTCGTTGAATATCCGCAACAAAATCAGCAGCCTTACCATGAATACGAGTATGGTCAGGAAACGGTGTAAGGTCAAGAGGTCAACGTGGAACACGTCCATAGACCACCTAAAATGGACTAAAACTAGTGTTTTTTGTTCTTATCATGATTATGAGCAAACTCTGCTTGACTAAGCTTACTGTCGCACGACTTGTTATGATCTTCAACAAGGCTTCATAACAAATGTCCTCAAGCCCGATCGGTGACCTTGGTTTGGCTTTAGTTTGGGGATGATACGCTGAACTCATATCCAAACTAGTATTAACCAATCGTCAAAGAGACCTCTAAAAGTGGCTGAGAAAGAGGGAATCTCGATCGGAGACAACAGAAGAGGGAATATCGTGGAGAGATACACCTCCTTGAAGAAAATTTGTGCCACATGAACCGCAACGGTGATGCACTTGCAAGGAATAAAATGAATCATCTTAGAAAAATGATCTACCACCACAAAAATAGAATCATTACCTTTTTGCGTGCGAGGAAGGCCGAGAACAGAATCCATGCTAATGTTAGTCCACGGCTACATTGGAATAGGCAATGGTAAGTAAAGTCCAACATTGGAAGCGTAACCCTTGGATGTTTGGCAAATCCGACAACACTCCACAAAATGCTCAACATCTCGACAGAGTGTCGGCTAAAAGTAAGAAGTGGCAACGAGATGAAGTGTCCTATCCCGACCAACATAACCTTCTCCATGTAGTTCCTTAATAATTTGCAACCACAAGCTACAATCCGGAATGCAAAGTTGGCTACCCAAAAAGAGGAAGTCATCTTGCAAGACATTCTCTGAACGATGACAAATTAGAGAGAGAGAATTGAGAATGAATCTCATTATCTATTTCTTTAAAGAGTACAAACATATACACCAGTATACAGAGATGGTTTCCTAAAACCAATTAAGCTAGTTTCTATCTTAGGTTAATATCAACGTTGACCCCAAAAACAGGGGATAGAAATATACAACTAAGGTAACTATCCCTATAATCACTCCAAACCGATTTATTAGACAGCTCACTGCCAATATTTCCCCTTAAGTTGGTGCATAGATATCCCTAATGCCCAACTTGTTAAGAGAGCTGTGGAAGGTTTTACTTGAAACGACCTTAGTAAGTATATCTGCTAGTTGATCTTCAGATTTGAAAAATGGAAACTGGATTATTTTTTCCTCAATATTCTGTTTAATGAAATGTCTATCCACCTCAATGTGCTTCGTACGATCATGCTGAACAGGATTATGAGAAATGTCAATAGCTGCCTCGTTATCACAAAACAGATTCATTTCAGTGCTAGGGGTAAAGCCAATCTCAGTTAACAATCTTCTCAGCCAATGGAGTTCACAAAGTCCCTTAACCATACCTCTGAACTCGGCTTCGGTGCTGGACAGTGCCACTACTTTTTATTTTTTACTCCTCCACGTGACCAAGTTGCCACCTACAAAGGTAAAGTAGCCAGATGTAGACTTCCTATTAGTAACATTCCCTGCCCAGTCGGCATCTGTATAACCACTGATGTTGAGATGGTTATTTTTGGAAAACATAAGCCCTTTTCCTTGGTGCAGATTTCAAGTAACGAAGTATCTGAATCATTGCTTCCATGTGATCTTCAGTAGGACAGTGCATGAATTGGCTCACTACACTAACCACATAAGCAATATCTAGACGGGTGTGAGATAAGTAGATTAGTTTACCTACTAGTTTTTGGTACCTCTCTTTATTGGTTGGCACCTGATTCGAATGTTCTCCAAGTTTATGGTTCTGAACCATAGGTGTGTCAGCTGGCTTACAATCAATCAGGCCCACTTCAGATATCAAATCTAACACATACTTTCTCTGGGAAAGAAATATACCTTGTCTCGATCTAGCTATCTCTATTCCCATAAAGTATTTGAGTCTTCCAAGGTTCTTCATGTCGAATTCGACAGTCAATTGCTCTTGAAGTCGAGAAATTTCTTCCACGTCATTTCCTATGATAATCATGTCATCCACATAAGTTATTAGGGCTGTTACCTTTCCTTGTCGGTGTGTTCAAGAAAAGAGTATGATCCGAGTTGCTTTGTTGGAAACCATATTTTCTCATAGCCAAGCTAAATCATCTGAACCATGCCCGAGGTGATTGTTTCAGCCCATACAATGCCAGTTGCAACTTACACACAACTTCAGTGCTTGAAGATGCAGTGTACCCCGGTGGAATATCCATGTAAACTTCTTCTTCAAGATCACCATGAAGAAAGACATTTTTACGTCAAACTGATGCAATGGCCAATCTAAATTTGATGTTAGGGACAGTAGAACCCTAACAGTATTTAGTTTTGCCACATGAGAGAAAGTTTCCTGATAATCTATGCCATATGTTTGTGTGTATCCCTTAGCCACAAGCCTCGACTTGTATCTTTCGATGGAGCCATCTGCTTTATGCTTAATGGAAAATACCCATTTGCACCCAACCGTTTTCTTCCTCTTCGGCAATGGAACTAGATCCCATGTTTTATTCTTTTGTAGTGCCTTCATTTCTTCTTTAATCGCTTGAGTCCAATTTGGATCTGATAAGGCTTCTTGCACTCACCAAGGAACATGATGAGGACAACTTGTGAACGAATGTTTTAAGGGGCTCAAATAGTCTCTGAGTGGTTACATGGTTGGCATTGGATACTTTGATCTTCTTCCTCAAAATCTAGTGAGTAGCGTTTTGGAGGCTTGCCACGGTTTTGTCTGAAAGGTAAGTTATAACTAACAGAATTATCCATATCATGACAAGAGATGGGGTAAGGGAATTTACCTCAAAAATATTCTCAAGAGAATGGTCGTCAGGTACAGATGAGAGAGGGGTGTTTTCAAGGGAATTTTCTTCCTCAACTTCCTCAACACCGTTGTTGTCATTTCTTCTACTTGCTTCATCATCTACCATGCCATTTTCTTCACTTTCTTCAGCTATCACCACATCATTTCCACCATTTAACAACTCGACAGATTGTTGTTGTTGTTGTTGCTGCTCATATGTATCTTGTATTAAGCCATTCGATACTTCTTCAATTTCTGGGCACTCCCACCATTCTGCTCTTCAACTTGTATCTCCCCCTAAAGAGAATAAGTGGATACTAAAAAAAAAGCTTTCAAACTCCAAAAAATTAACATCCATAGTGACATAGGTACGCTTTATGGTCGGATTGTAAACAGCGATATCCCTTTTTGTGTGTGGCATACCCCAAAAAAATACAACGAACTACACAAGGATCAAGCTTAGTGCATTAATTTTTTGGAGATGAACAAAAGCAACACAACCAAATATGCATGGTGGAATCAACAACATAAAAGGAAGGGTCACATGGTTAGACAAAGCTTGTACTGAGTCTTTAAATCCAACACCTTAGAAGGCATCCGATTCAAAAGTGTACTACATTACAAACGGCATCATCCCAATATCTACTTGGCACATTCGCTCCAATCAACAAGGCATGAGCCGTTTCTAAGATATGTCAATTTTTCCGTTCTACCACACCGTTCTTTGTGGTGTTTGAGTACAATAAGTTTCATGAAAAAGACCATTTGTTCGAAAATAAGCTTAAAATTCTTGATTGGCACTCTCTGCCATTGTTGGATCGAAGAATTTGAGCTTTGGACTGAAAATTGGGTCTGAATCATAGCATGAAATGCCTGAAAAACTCCAAAAACCTCATCCTAATGTTTCAACAAATACAGCCAAGTCATTCGAGTACAATCATTTATGAAAGTCACTAAACCAACGATTTCCAGAAGTAGTGGTAATTGAAGAGGGACCCCAAACATCAGAGTGAATCAAGACAAAAGGAACTTCGCTTTTATTCAAGTTAATTGAAAAAGGTACACGATGACTTTTTGCTAAAATACAAATTTCACATTTAAAATCCGAATCGTGTAAATTGGAAAAATAAATTAGGAAACAAATGTTTCATGTAGCTAAACTGATGAGTGCCCCAATCGACGATGCCATAGCCATATCTAGTTTCTCTTTGACACTAGGTCAGTGTGTCTCACATTATTTTCTCTACCAGAAGTGAAATCATCCAGTGTAGTACAACCCCCCCTCTCTTAGTACCACATCCATGATCTCTTTGGTGAGAATATCCTGAAGAAGGCAAAAAAACAAGATACATTAGAGCAACGCAATTTAATTCTTTAGTAACTTGAACTATTATACATCAATTTATTTGAAAGCAACAGAACTAGTAAAGTATTGGATAAAGTTAAAGAGGGTGATAGAGCTACTGCTCCAGCCCCTGTAACTGGATATGTAGCTCCGTTCGCATTAACAATATTGGTCCGTCTTGGTTGTGTAATCTTGATAAAGTCAGCCGAACAAAATGTCATGTGATCCGTTGCTCCTGAGTCCACTATACAACCACCATAATCACCTTGATTAGAACAAAGTAGAGCATTGCCATTGTTACCTTGGTCACTATGAATGGATGATTCATTCTTGGGTTCAACTAGAGGAACGAGAGACAACTGAGGTTCTGCATTTATCAAAGCAGCCCGTCCCGAGCCACCAGTAGCCTCTCTTTGCTTTCGTGCCTTGGAGTTCATTCCACCACTCCGGATACCCCATGTAACGTTAAAGCAGGTTTCACGAGTATGTTTCATGTTTCCACAATGACTACAACCTCCTCCTTCCGTTTGTCCCTTTTTTTTTTTGTGGTTGCATTTGGCTTTCCACCACCCGCAGACGAAGTCTCAATTTTGGTCATCTGAAGCATAGGTGATTGTTGGTTCCATGTTTTGATTCCTTTAGAGGCCATGGTGACCCCTGTCATAGGAATTCGTGCCCGTTAGCATTACTATTTGCCTGATGTCTTCCCTTCGAACATAAGCATAGGCTTGTTCGACTATGGGGAATGGCGTATCTGAAGTACGTCGCTCCAAATCTTGTCTAGCCGATCATTTAATCCATCAAGAAAGATATAGACTCTATCTTCCTGTAGGATTGAATTATATCTCTGTATATCATCAGCACACTTCATCGGGTTTAGACGGCAAAAATCGATTTATCTCCATAAGCCTTGAAGACCATTGTAATATTGTTCAATGGATCCCCCAGATTGTCTCATTCTCGCCACACGTTTCTTTAAGTTGAATAATTGAGATGTATTAGTTCCATCGAAATAAGTCGTAGCAATCGAGTCCTATATCGATTTTGTTGTTGGAAACGAATGAAATGCTGATTAGTTTTGGATCCATTAAATTGATCAACCATCCATTAGCGATAGCATTCTCTGTTCTCCACTTTCTGAAGGTTCGGTCCATTGGTCCAGGTTCTAGAAACTCTCCGTTGATATATCCCAATTTGTCTTTGCCTGAGATGTACATCTCAACAACTTGGGACCATAAGGCATAGTTGGATCCATCTAGCTTGATGCCGATCTATGCAATGGAAGTATCATAGGTTGTTACTTGGGTTTGGGTCTAGTTCTCCATCAAACTTGTCATTCTGGTCGTCAGGTTCTCTAGGATGGCAGCAGTGGAGTTTCCGTCATGCTCCTTGTGCTCTAACCAATTCTGTCGGTTCCACCATGGTTTCAAGGTTTGTTCTGGGTACTCTAGTCAAGGCTAGAAGGCAAGTAGGAATCCTAAAGATCTTAGGATCATCGCTCTGATACCATGACAAATTAGAGAGAGAGAATTGAGAATGAATCTCATTATCTATTTCTTCAAAGAGTACAAACTTATATACCAGTATACAGAGATGGTTTCCTAAAACCAATTAGGTTTAGTTTCTATCTTAGGCTAATATCAACGTTGACCCCAAAAACAAGGGATGGAAATATACAACTAAGGTAACTATCCCTATAATCACTCCAAACCGATCTAGTAGACAGCTCATGCTAACATTCCCACTACGAACCTCCTCAAGGATCCGAGAAAAGAAAGGATTGATGGATACAACTCCAAAAAGGTGGAGAAACCGGATACTGAAACATTGAAGGCATCGAGTAAAGAATGACGTCGGTTTCAACACATCGACCACTCAATTGAAGGAATCATATTGGTGCTTGATAATAAATGTAAATTGTTGGAGGTAAGCTATCCACGAAACATGTCGAGCAGAGACCTTGTCTTGACTTCCGAGATGTTCTAAAGCATCATGGTCGTTGTAAAGCACAAACTCCTTATGGAAAAGATAATGATGCCAATGCTTAATTGCTTGAACCATAGCATAAAACTCCACATCATAGGTGCTTTAGCGAGCTTGCAAACCTGATAATTTCACACTATAATAAGTGATGGATCACCCTTGTTGGCTAAGAATGGCGCCAATGCCAACCTTCGATGCGTCACAATACAACTCGAAAGTGAGAGAAAGATCTGGTAGAACTAAATAGGCGCAGTGGTGAGTTTGTGTTTAATAAGCTCGAAAGCGTCGTTGGCTTCTAGGGTCCATGCTAACTTACCATCCCGGATACAATCTGTGATCAGAGCCACGATGCTACTAAAATGAGGAATAAAATGACAGTAGAAAGAAGCCAACCCGTGAAAAACTCTAAACTTCAGTTACGGTATGAGGAGTCGGCCATAAACGGATTACGTCGATTTGGATTGATCAACAGCTAGATCTTCCTTTTAAACAACATAACCAAGAAATAAAACTCGGTCAGTTCTGAACTCACTTTTTAAGAGTCGCATAAAACTTGTATCGTTTCATTACTAGGAGGAACTTTTCGGAGATGTTGGAGATGAGCCTCAGCAGTAGCGCTGTAGATAAGTATGTCGTCAAATAAACAATTGTAAATTTACCGATAAACAAGCGAAACGCTTAATTCATTACTCTCATGAAAGTGCTTGGGGTTTAGAAAGACCAAACAGCATAACCAACCACTCAAATAGTCCTTTGTGAGTCTTAAACGCCGCATTCCATTCATCACCAGGTCAAATCCGAATTTGATGGTATCCGCTCTTAAGATCCAACTTCGTAAAGATAGTAGCACACCGCTTATTGGTCAAGGAGATCATCAAGGCGAGGAATCAAAAAGCGATACTAAACTGTAATCTTATTAATAGCATAGTTGTCCATACACATGCACCAAGAACTATCTTTTTTTGGAATAAAAAGTACGGGGATGGCACAAGGACTAAGGCTTTCCCACAAGTAGCCTTTCGCGACCAACTCTTCAACTTGTCAACGAAGTTCCTCATGTTCATTTGGACTCATCAATAGTGTGTGGTTGTTGGGAAGTGTGGCACCAGGTACTATATCAATTTGGTGTTGAATATCTTGCATGGAGGTAACCCGTCCGAAAGGTATTCCGGAAAGGCATTTGAAAACTCATGGAGCAGAGTTTGAAATTCAGGCGACACACTTTTGGGTGGTGAGGGGATGGTTGGTGATGTCACTAGAGCGTACACGATGCCTGCTTCTTGCATAGCAGCTTTAAAACTTGGAACGTGTGAGGAACATGATTGATTTGGGTGCAGAATGGCTCTGCTGCACTGGGACGATCTACCGATGTTGTTGGGGGCGGTCAAACGATGTTGTGGATGACAGCGGTCCTGGTGGCTCTTTTGATGGAAGGAAGGTGACCTTCTGACTCTCAAAGCTAAAGCTGTAAATGTTGGCCTTCCCATCATGGATGACGCGTCTATCCTACTACCATGGTCATCCTAAGAGAATATGACACGCATCCATAGGAACTATATCGCAATAAATCTTATCTTGATAGGTAGTTCCAACTGAAAAAGAGACTAGCGCCCGACGGGAGACTTGGACCTTCGATCCTTGTTTCAACCAAGTGAGCATATACGGAGCGGGATGGTTTTTCGAATTCAAAGCAAGCTTCCGAATGGCTTCCTCAGAGACCACATTCTCACAACTTCTCAAGTCAAATATAAAGCGAAAAATTTTCCATTTACCGTACAAGTAGAATGAAAAAAGCTTGTACGCAACCACGAATTATCAACTACTTTTGGAGTAAGGCAACTTCGGCGAATCACAACTACTTTTGGAAATTCTTCAACAACCTCCTCATCTTCAATGCCATTTTTGTCTTGGACATTGTCTAGGTAGTTGCATTCTTCCATCTCTACTCATTTTACTAAAAATCCACGATGTCCAATTTTTGGACAAGCGGTTGACGCTGACCTATCTCTCCACATGAAAAACACCGAAGGGCGGCCGGCCTTGAAGAAGAAGAACCTATGGGAGCAGGAGTCGCGACTGGTCTGTATGGTGACGGTGGCTGGGCATTGGTTCGATCAGTGATGGATGTGACTGGAGCGGCGCTGTGGCGGCTATGGAGCACGAGAGCTAGGGACGACTGGTGGAGTCCACAGGATGGAGTCGTCCTGATTTTGGCGTTCAATCAACAACCCTCTCTGATGGGCTTCGGGACCGTTGTCGAGTCAAAGAGGTTTAAAATATTCTGGAATTTGGTCGAAGGTCGCTGATAAAACGAGAAACTGATTGCTCATCCATCTCGGTAATCTCGTTCCGAGTGAGTAATAAAAAAAATTCGGTAGCATATTTGTCCACTGTTCGGTTCCCTTGTCAAAAATTTTGAAGGCGCTGGTACATGGTTCACACATAATTGTAAGGCAGAAATGTGCATTTTATGTGTTTCTTTAATTTTTCCCATGAGGCAATCTTTTCTTTTCCGACATGGGATCAAGACACCTTAAGTTGTTGCCACCAAGCGGTGGTGCAGCCTCGAAAACGAGTGATGACAAGAGAGACCTATATGTTGTCTGTAACTTCCTTGAAGTCTAGAATTTCTTCCACGGCTCCAATCCAATCTAGAAATTCTTTCGGTTGAAGGCTTCCATGGAATTCAAGAATATCGAGTTTAAAACCCGACTCCCAACAGCAGTTTTCTTCGGTGGCGATGGCGCAATGAGGCACGACGGCAGGTGCGCATCAATGCTGCGGTGCAGCTTGCAGTGGAGCTAAAGGGTCCTCATCAAGATCTCCTTCCTTTTCTTCGAGTTCAGGATCTTCAGCTAGGGCCAAAGGGGGAGGGAGCAACGTTCCGGGCTGGTGGCGAGTTGTCACCTCTAATGGCCGCAAGAACCTGTGTCACAATTGTTTGCTGCATTTAGGCAATTTGTTGACGAAGTTCAGTCATTTTATCGGCGGCATCACGGACTTCTTGGCGACATTGGGGCAGCATGATGGTAGGTCGTGGTGTTGGCTCTGATGTAGTGGAAGCCTAATTTAAACTTGTAGTGGAAGCGTAATTTAAACTTGTAGTCCATTGATTCACGTAGAATGCTAGAAAACAAAGGTGTGAGTATTTTATTGATTCGAATGAGAAAACAAAGGAAACTAACTAAAAGGAAACAATCTTAAACTAAAACAGGAAAGTTAACTTATTACTAGTGCTGAAGTAACCTTTATGAAATAAAGAAACAAAGCTAAAAGAAACAAAGAAACTGAATCGTTTTTATAATTTGAAAACTAAGCTACTGCATCACAATTTCTCACCAAAGAAATTTTTTCCCTATTCTGGCCAATTCTATACAAATCTCAAATATACAAAACTCCCAGATATACAATTAGTTGAAAACCTGTATTTGGAGCCATATTGCCCAAGTACCTCAAAATATACAAACACACAAGAATAAAACATAAACATTAACGGATACGATAATGAAGCTTTTTGTTTTTTTAATACTATTAAGAAACTAAAAGTCCAGAATTCAAACCTTGAATCACATACTCACACACCTAAATAATGAAGTTAATTGTGATTTCTAACTAATTCTAAACTATATCTCCTTCCTATTAAGAAGACCAAAAACTAAAATCCTAAGTGCTCAAAGGAAGTTCATAATTTCTCCCGCCTATTCATCTCGAACAACATTTGTATTAAAAAATGTCTTTTGTTCATGAACTACAACTAATAATTATGGAAGATTTATCAAATAAGAAACAAATAATGGTAGTTTAAAATTTCATATAAAAAATCGTAGTAATAAGATGACACCATTGATCTCATTAAGTCTTTATAGTTGGCCACTACAATTAGCTCCATCATATATCATGACACTTAATATCCACATTCAAAACATGAATGTTGCTTTAAAGCCTACATAATGATTAACATAAATAATTTTTTGTATTAAATCTTATCAAATGTTATTGAGTATGCATATTATGTAAGTAATAATTTTTAAAATTAGTATTATTAGTACCACAATCTTTATGGAAAGACTAATGCCATTATTCTTTGTTTTCCTTCTAACTTGTGCATTGTATATGATAAATGCCCTTCACAAGAAAACAAAACTTTTGAAGGGCAACTTTTGAAAGGAAATTTCTACAAACGAAGGCTGCAGCCTTGAAATTTGGGTGCTGCAGCTCTCACTATTATTGTTTAGGAGTCCGCGAATCAGTGCTACAGTCTGAGCTGCAGTGCTCAGTTGTTGTAAAAAAAATTTAGCACTTCAGGGTGGCAGCCTTGAAAATCTGTATCGTCTGAGTCTGCTTCAGGGCTGCAGCCTTCAAATCCAGTGTTGTAGCCATGCCTTTATCTTCCTTCATTTCCACACAAAATTTGCCAAGTCTGCGTGATTTACCCAAAAAAATCTTATATTTCCTAACCTGCTTAAACACACTAAAAACAACTCGAAAAACATTAAAACAACTCTTACACTAGCCATACATCAAGATGAACGTATTCAAATCACCGGTATAAAGCCGGCTCATCAATTTGATAAATGCCCTTCACAAGAAAACAAAACTATATTTATATCAATCAAGTTTTCCAAAAAAAAAATTTGAAAAATAAAACAATTTTGTTAAAAACTCTGCTATATATATATATATATATATATTTTTTTTTTTTTTAATGCCTTCAAGAACTTTATGTCCAAGGGGATCCAAAAAAAAAAAACACACAACTCTTTTATGGATCAATAACAAGTAACATCCACCGTAACCTATGATTCAACAAATATTTTAATTAGATAATAAATTCATTAACTAAGTACTTTATAAAGATAGGAAAAAATAGAAATATATATATATATAGCTCCAATTTACCCTTCATTCCATGGCACAAGTAATACTTGCCTACGTTCTATTAAGCACATTCTTTTTCTTTTTTTTTTTTTCTGAACTTGGAGGTGAGAATATATTCGAAATCTATATCTTTTGATAGAATTAAGGTACGGTATTACAGTTAGGTTATATCTTAGGTTATATCTGCAATTCCACACAGCACATTCCTTTGCAAGGTTAGCCGTACGCACTGTTCTTTTCCCAGTTTAATTACCCACTGATGAACACATAAGACCCTAGAAATTAAATGCAATTAAGTTAATTTCTTATTGAAAAAATTTAAATGTCAACATCGATTTGTACTTGACTAAAACATGATTGCATTGGCTCCTATGTATATTTTGTCATTATCCTTTAACAGATACAAATTTCAAGAAAATTATCCCATAATGTTTTCATTTGTCTCCATCATTAAACGTCTTGTTCTTCTGATCATTGTCTAACCATTCGATGAAATTCACTTTATAGAAAACGGCATTTCATGATTTTTATCATCGTAGTTAATTTGAAATTGCTGAACTGGGCAAGAAGATAAGAGGTCATTTCATTAAGAACAGATTGTCTTTTGTATTTTACTGATTGGATTTAAATAGAGTAAAGAAATATATTTCATTTTTCATAAAACTACAACGTCTGACCTTAGGCACTTTATGTCATCAAATATGACCAACACCTTGGACCATGCTACAACCAACCTTGTAACAGGTATAGGCCTCACGAGTAATACAAATAAATATTGGGGACCAAAATAAAGTTTAAGGTAAATCAAAGCGCTATAATGAAATTTAACCCAAGAACAGAAGAAAAAATAAATAAAAATTAAATTAAGTAAATAGGCAGTTTTGGACCCTTATTTAAATAAATGGCCTAATTTATTTTATTTTTTTTTAATGAGTGGGTCTATTGACACCCATTATTTTACTTTTCTCACCCACCTTTTAAACCATTTGCCATTAATTTTAAAATTAAAAAACTACTTATTCCACCCCTAAATTTTTCCAAAAAGCCCTTACAAATAAACTATTTACTTTTTTCTTTCTCCTCTCATTATAGTCTAAATCCCTATACTTTTTTTTTTTCTTTTCTTTTTTTTTAGAGAAAAATGTTCTATTTTGTTGTTATTTTTAATTTAATTTGAGAGAATACTTTTTAAGAGAAGATTCTTTTATTTTGTTTGTTGTCAATAGTTTTTGTAGTTCCATGTTATAACTAGCCTTCTATTTTCTAAGAAATAACATGGAAATGAAAAACACATACGCGTGATGTGGATATATAATCAAATATATTGATTTGATTGGTTATTCATTGTATAATTAATTGAGAGAAATGATTAGGAATTCACTTTGAATTGTGAGCTTTTTCTAATTATCTAATAAAAGTATTAACCAAATTCATAACATTTTCAACTATGCATGTGTAATACTTAGCTTCATTAGTATATTATCCTCAAGTTTTTATCATCTCAAGAAGAAGTTTACCAAAGAATAAGTTCATAGATTTTTATCTCAACACATAAACTGATGAAGAATTTTTATTGGATATCTAAAAAGAAAAAAAAAAAGAAAAAAGAAATCTTGTGAGAAGAAAATTGAAAAATCAAAATAAAACAATACTTGTTAAAAAAAAAATAGTGCAGATGTTTAGATTTAGTGTGTGGAGAAAGAAGAAAGATAAATAATTTAGTTACGAGGACATTTTGGGAAAACTAAGAGGTGGAAAGTAATTTTTAATTTTAAATTAATTTGTTGATGATTTTAAAAAGTGAGTGGGAAAAGCAAAATGAATGTTACCAATAATTGACTACGATCAATCAATAATTGACCAAGATCAATCAATAATCGACCAATGATCATCCACAGTCAATTAATGAAAAATACATATTGTCATTAGTCAATCACTTTAATTAATAGTGATCAATTAGTGATTAACTGAATTTTTTTTTTAAATAGTTTTTCAAATTTTACAATACTTCATGCGTTCATTAAAAAAACTTCTTAAAGAAATGCTATTTATCCACAAATTCCTAAGACAAAACAACGGAATATATTCATAAAAGATAGAATGTCTAGTTGTGTCGATCTTTCACATTCTAGTACCATTTGTAAAACAACTCTAGCATAAAATATCAACTATTAATTACACCTACATTTTGTTTAAGCGCAAAAAAAAAAAAAAAAAATAATAATAATAATAATAAATAAATAAATAAATAAAATAAAATAAAAACCCTCTACATTCTGAACTTATAAAAGGAAAATACTGTAAGAAAGAAAATTTTATAGGAAAAAAAAAAAGAAGACCCTATAGGTTCCGTTGGATCATAGGTTTAAACGCATAATTTAGGCTCTAGATTCAATTTTTTATAATAAAAGACAATATAAGAAATTTTTTGAAAAGTGAATTTAGAACACTGTATCATAAGAGAGCTAGGTGATAGCGAGGAAGGCATAGTTCAAAGTTGGATGGAGGAGTCTGGCAACATTTAAACGACGAAAATGGTTCTAAATTTGTATTAGCTGTAAAATATATATATATATATATATATATATATTCTCGAGTTAAACACCGCACAAAAATTCTTTAAAAAAAAAAATGTTATCGGAGAAGGTTTCCTGGGTGAGGATATATTTATTGTCATTAAGAAGTTCCTAGGAAAATATTTAGGAGGGGAATATCTTGCAAAAATTTAGGGTTAATTTTTTATCAAAGAATAAACACTCATATCGTCGTTAAAGGTTTTTGTGTCAACTAATCAAGAATTTATCAAGGTCATCTTTAGTAATAACAAGAGAATAATCGCACTTAAAGATTAACTTTATCGACGAGAATAATGCCATCGTTCAAAAATTTGTCGCTGAATTAGTGTCCTGATTGTTGGAGTGGGGCTCGTGGATTGAAGACTGCTATAACCCGAAACCGCAAACAATCAAAAGAAAACATCCGGTTCCATGGCAGATGAATATGTTGATTTAAAAAGGGGGGAAAAAGTGCGGTTGGGGTTGTGGTGGACATGCTCATTATATCTAAAAATACTTGTAGCATATAATTAATGATTCAAATGATTAAATTCAATTTCAGTCTTGCATGATGGTCATTAAACAGATATAACAAATAACAAATATGTTTATAGATATGACCCATCAAGACAAAAATATTCTTTTCTTGAAAATCAATAATTTGAAAGCAAAAAACAAAGATTTCTCTGTCTCAAATTGGATGATCAGTTACTAAAGTCTTATAGGTCCGTTTGTTTCGTTTGATTTTGAAATGAAAATTTTTCTTGTTTTGAAATCAGAAATCATTAGGGAAAAAGAAAACAAAACAAAAATCAAAAACAAAAGCGTTTGGATGTGCATTTTTTCGAAAATGAAGTTTAGATAGATATTTAAAAAAGCCATTTGAAAATTATTTTTTTAATAAATTTAACATCTTATCATATTCTAATAGGATATGGATGTTGACGCATTCCTCTGTTAATTATGAACACATTGAAAAAAAAAAAAAAAAAAGGGTTTTAATTGGAGATGTAATGAAAAATTAATAGAATTTTAAAACTTGAGTAAAAGGAAAGAAATTTTTGATTTTAAAAATATTATTTTGCAAAATACATTAAAATGAAAATAAAATAAAGAATTGACTCTGAAAAATGAGTTTTTCATTTTATTTTGAATGTTTAGGTTTAAACAAATATTATTTTCAGTTCATTTTAAAATGAAATAGGTCAAATACACGAGACAAACAGACGTTTGAGCTCTTAATAACAATGGAGGACCCCACGTACCAAACTTTATTGAAACGAGGGGGCATATTCATTTGTACGATTTTTTATAATTGGTGCGTACAAAATTCTAAAATGTGTGACCTCTCAGTAGTAATAATGATATCAGAATCCAATTTACGGTCCAAACACCAGAACATTGGTCAACCAAAAGTCATTTCTGACCCAGTTTTAGGTGAATATTATAATTCCCTTTTGCTGTTGCTGGGGCTTTTATACTCTTTTCCTGCTGTTCAAAAGTCCGCAGAAAATTTTTATCCCTGAGCAACTTCTTTTTTTTTTTTTTTCTACTGTTTGAACTACTTTCATTATTTTCAGCAACAAAGAAAAGAACTACTTCTCTATTAAGTTAGGAGAACGTTATCACAGTGACTGAGAAAGGGATTTTGATAGAAACTCTCGTATTCAAATTTTAAAAATGTTTTCATTTTTCTTGGGTTAATAAGAATCATAAGTCACATACTGCAAAAAAAAAAAAAAAATTATGATTATTTTTTTGTATAATATTTCTTTTCTTTTCTTTCTTTTTCTTTTTCTTTTTCTTTTTCTTTAATTTTTTTTTTTTTTTCTTGAGCGAGATTCCATCATTTCTCGTAATTTTCTATGAGCATTTTATTCTATTGAATTGAACACTTGTTAATATATGATAGTAATATAGTAACTTTTGATGTTTCTTAAAATATAAACTCTTGTAATTTTTATTTGCATAGACTGAAAATCATTTTGTAGATGACAAGAACCTTGATAGTCGGTCATTTTTATTGAAAACTAATTATGAAAGGAAAAGTACAACGAGGGTGTAAGAATTTTTTTTTTTATATATTGAATATGAGGAAATTAGATTTGTACATGTCTAAAGATTCTAAACCAAGTAAACAAATACGACATATAATTTGGTTATGAACATAAATACTAATTTTTAATTTGGTTAAAAAAATATTTATAAAAAAAAAAAAAAAAAACAGAATGTGATACAAATATAACAATAATACCTCTAAAAATAAATTGGACAACTGTTATAATCAAGACTTGATCATTTATATGTTAACAGTCTTCCTCTACAACTACAGTATTACACTATAATTAGTAGTTACTAGACGTTTACAAGTATGATGTAATCATTCACCCAAAAAAATAAATAAATAAATAAATCCACTTTTCTTTTGCAACACCGCCCTGGTAATGTTTTAGAAAAACTCAACTAAGGTTGGATACCACTCATTGGGAAAACTTGACTCAACAATTTAATCCCAACAAATTTCATTGTATAAAACCCCTAATTGAAGGATTTTTTATGGTGTCGAGAGTAGAACTCCCAGCATCATATCATGATTATCATGGTCACATCTTCAAATGTCCACAGTATTCAAATTTTAAAAGTTTATAATTTTGTTATTTTAAATTCAAATGAGATTTTTTTTTCTAAATTCAAAAAATTTCGAAAAAAAAATGAAATAAAATCCATATTGATATTTTCTTTCCAAATACATTTTATGTTTTTACACTTTTTTTCAAATTTTTTTTTTAATCAAACACTAATTTCCAAAACTCCAACTCATATATCTCTAAAACTACTATATCTTCAAAACCTCTCCAAATGAGCCTCATATTTTGCATATTTTTATATTCGAATTTGTAAATATTGAAGGTTGGAGTTGTATATATTAGAGAATATAATAATTGAACTATTAAATTATGAACTTTAAACGCTGAAGTTATAAAAGTCAGTATGAATTTATGCAACGGGGTCTTATAAGTTTGATTATTATTTGGAATAAGTGTTTCAAAAACGCGGTCATTTAGTTGTTGCTTTCAATTATTTCATCTAAAGCACCCCGGGACCAGAAAGGTTTCTATTCGAAAGAAACAAACGGCGAAATAACACCCTCCAAAACGTAATACCAAAACGCTTTTATGAACTATAAACCAAAACCAGCAAAGATTTTTATTAGTTTTCTTCTTTTTTTTTTTTCCTCTCTCAATCCACTATTTTTCTTGTTCCAGTTTTCCTGGTCAGAGGAATGTTTTCTTCGCAATAATCCTCCCGAAAAAGAAAGAAAGAAAGAAAGCAAAACAAATGGAAAATAATAACAATAATAGTAGAACTGTATCAGAAAACCCAAAAAGGAACATAAAAGGAAACAGCACTGAATATCCACTCTCACTGTTCACAAAAAAGGAAAAAAAAAATAAAAAAATTGAAAGAAAAAAAAAATCATATAACCAATCCCAAAAAAAGCAAAGAAACAAGTCTCTTGGAAATGATTCAAAAAACAGTACCCCAATTGTGCCCATTACTTCACAGCCTGTAGGAGCTCTTGAAAATCTGTTAAGAAGCCGACAGTTAAGATTATTCCAAGCATCCCATGTGGGACTTTCTTTTCTTTTTTTTTCTTTCCATTTTTATATCAAATAAACCTCTCCATTATTATTCACTGAGTTTTGTTCTTCTCTGTTCTTCAGCTTAATTAAATATCTTTCTTTCCCTTGTTTAGACTCACTTTCTTGTGAAAAAACCCACATCAAGTTTCCGGGGATTTTTGTTTCTAATCATGTGGGAATCCGAAACGGAGTCCGTCGCCGACCGAGATTACGGCAATGGTGTTCTTAGTTCAAGCAAACATGGTGTCAAGACTGATGGATTTGAGCTCCGAGGTCATGACTGGTATGTATCAACTAACTAGCACTTTCACTCTCCGGTTTCGAAACCGAAAAATCAGCTCCGGATCAAACGTAAAAATTCTTGTATTGTGGTGAACTTGCTGTCTTTTTTTTTTTTTTTTTTGGGCTTGTGATTATATCACTGTTTTTTGCTTTGTTCTAAGGTTTGTTGCTACGGATATCCCAAGTGACCTGCGAATTCAAGTTGGGGATGTCAATTTTCACTTGCACAAGGTAGCTAATTGTAGTTACCGAAATTCTCGAAAATTTTTAGTTTTTAAGCGTTCTTATCAGTGAGGACTTTAATTTTTTTATTTTATTTTATTTTATTTTTTGGGTTATGGTAAGTATCCCCTGCTTTCTAGGAGTGGAAAGATGAACAGATTGATATACGAATCGCGTGACCCGGAGTTAAGCAAGATAGTTCTCGACGATCTACCGGGTGGACCGGAGGCGTTCGAGCTAGCGGCGAAGTTCTGCTATGGAATTGCTGTTGATCTCACAGCAGCCAACATCTCGGGCCTCAGATGTGCTGCAGAGTACTTAGAAATGACCGAGGATTTAGAAGAAGGCAATCTTATCTTCAAAACAGAAGCTTTTCTCAGCTATGTGGTTTTATCGTCATGGCGAGACTCCATAGTTGTGTTGAAGAGCTGTGAGAAGCTCTCTCCCTGGGCAGAGAACCTCCAGATTGTTCGGAGGTGCAGCGAGTCGATCGCCTGGAAAGCCTGCGCGAATCCGAAAGGGATCAGATGGGCGTACACTGGGAAGCACCAGAAAGTCTCGAGCCCAAAATGGAATGACATGAAGGACTCTAGCCCGAGTAGGAGCCAGCAACAGGTTCCTGCTGATTGGTGGTTCGAAGACGCTTCGATTCTAAGGATTGATCATTTCGTAAGGGTGATCACGGCGATTAAGGTAAAGGGTATGAGGTTTGAGCTGATCGGAGCTGCAATCATGCATTATGCGGCGAAATGGCTTCCGGGTTTGATCAGTGAAAGCTCGGGAGGAGTAGGGGATGAAGGGAGCAACAGCAGCAACAGCAACGGAAGCAGCAGCAGCGCAGCTGCTGCTTGGAAAGGCGGGCTGCATATGATCGTTGCGGGGACTAAAGATGACCTCCCGACAGTCCAGGCGAAGGATCAACGGATGATTATCGAGAGCTTGATAAGCATAATCCCACCGCAGAAGGACAGTGTGTCCTGCAGCTTCCTTCTTAGGCTGCTGAGGATGGCAAACATGTTGAAAGTGGCCCCGGCTTTGGTCACCGAGTTGGAGAAGAGAGTCGGGATGCAGTTTGAGCAAGCCACTCTGGCCGATCTCCTGATTCCTAATTACAATAAAGGCGAGACAATGTTTGATGTCGATCTTGTTCAGAGACTTTTGGAGCATTTTCTTGTTCAGGAACAGACAGAGAGTTCGAGTCCAAGCGGACAATCTTTCTCTGACAAACATATGTATGATGCATCTCAAAGGGGTGCCAGTGGACCTAATGCGAAGATGAGAGTGGCACGGCTTGTCGACAGTTATCTCACCGAGGTTTCTAGAGATCGAAACCTCTCTCTCACAAAATTTCAGGTTCTTGCAGAAGCTTTGCCCGAATCCGCAAGAACCTGTGATGATGGACTTTATAGAGCTATTGATTCCTATCTCAAGGTAATTAGTTCCTTTTCTTAGCAGTTACTTTCTCAATTCATTCATTTTTCGTTTGTACCAATACCCTGTTAATAGGAAAAAAAATATGCAATATCTGATATTTCAGCATTTACAACATTGTTAACTTTCCATTTTTAATTGGGATTTTCCATATCTCTCAATCGAAATGAGCAGGCACATCCAACACTCTCCGAGCACGAGAGGAAGAGGCTTTGCCGAGTGATGGACTGTCAAAAGCTATCAATTGACGCCTGCATGCACGCAGCGCAAAATGAGCGTCTTCCGCTTAGAGTAGTGGTGCAAGTCCTCTTCTCTGAACAGGTGAAGATAAGCAATGCAATGGCCAATACTTCCCTGAAAGAGGCTGGAGAGTCACATTACCAGCCGATGGTCTCGAACAGGAAAAGCCTTCTGGAAGGGACGCCGCAGTCGTTCCAAGAAGGCTGGACAGCGGCTAAGAAGGATATAAACACGCTCAAATTTGAGCTCGAGACGGTGAAAGCCAAGTACCTCGAGCTCCAGAACGACATGGAGAATCTGCAGAGACAATTCGATAAGATGTCGAAGCAGAAACAGGCCTCGGCTTGGAGCAGTGGCTGGAAAAAACTGAGCAAGCTTACAAAGATGACACATATGGAGAACCACGATATCGGGCCTCAGCTTGCCAATGCCGCGGATCAGCCAAACCGAAAGACTCCGAGAAGGTGGAGAAATTCGATATCTTGAAAGACAATGCTAAAAGAAAAAACACAAATTTGGAGATCGAGATCGAGCATGAGCTTGAGATTTATTGATACCGACTTCAGATCTTTGTTTTCCAAAGGTTTTTCTCTTTTTCTTTTTTTTTCCCCCATTTTGAGCGATTTTCTTTCTTTGGTTTTTTTTTTTTTTTTTCCCCTCCCCTCTTTTAAGTACAGCTTTTGTTTTGAGCAAAACTAGCTCAATAATTGTCACCAAATTCTGTTAGTTGTCTTCTGTATGTGACCTTTTCTACTTTTGTAATTGGTGGAATGAACTTTGTTTTTATTTTTTATTTTTTAATTTGTCATCTAAAAAAAAGGAGAAGAAACTTTTTGAGGTGTAAATTGACAGATATTTACGTGCTAATTTACCAAATCAGACAGTAACTAGTAGGTTGACAAATCAAATAGAGTAATTATGGACAAAATAAAATTTAAAAAAAAAAAAAAAGGCGAAGGTCAAACCAAGTTTTCTTCTGATCAGCTTCTAAAGACCATAAAAATTCCAACTAATCTCTATGTTATATAAAAGTTGTTTAAAATCTCATTTCAAAGTTTACCAAAGATTATCATATATTGAAATTAATTATATACATTTCATTTGTCTTTAACTTTGATGTATGACAGAAAATGTAGCCAAGTCACTTATCATAAAAGAAATCTATATCCTATAATTATTAGTTACTAGAAATTTGAATTTATACTTTCAAAAAAAAAAATTGAATTTATTTGTAATAGTCTAATATAATTATTTCTTTGATTTTAGGAGATTTGATTAAAGTTAGAATCTTATTTAAATTCAGATACATCGTATCGAGATACTAATTATATTCTCTCAATTTGTATATATATGAAGCTTATTAATATTGTTTCTCACTAGTGAATTTTCTCATTTTCCTTAGTCTTTGAACATAAACACATCCACGTTTAAATAACAGGTTCTCTTATTATTATTATTATTATTATGATTGCATGAGAGACCCTCTTCTTTATTTCCATGGGAACTTAGTAAAACCAAAAAAATGTTTTTTGGAAAAAGAAAAAAAATCATAGATGAAATCATTCAAGCATTAATACGATCCTATCTTACTTGACAACGGTCTTAATTTACGTAATATGTCGACTTCAATTGTATGAATCGCGACAATAATTCTGGATCATTTCAATGTCGGAAGGACTACGAGTTTGTGGAAGACAATTTGCCACGTAAGGCATAAGTTTATCACAATACATTTCTAAAAAGCCCCATTGTGACTCCTACATGTGCATTGCCGCATTTAGAGTTGAATATTGGTTGCCCCACTTAGATATGGACATCAAATAGAATATATATATATATATATATATATATATATATATTCATTTATTTATAATTAACAACAAAAGAAAAAAGAAAAAAGAAAATTGTAATATTAGGTGATCGGGATGAAACTTAAGAGTGTAGATTCGCAGTTTCATACAAATAACTTGGCTGAGCAATCTCATCGACCTGTCATTGTCTCAGAAAATTGTAACAATTTTGATACAACCCATCAAAGATTATATGAAGAGGCCCTGAGATAATTAATTGACATGAGTAGATGTGTGTGGGAGAGAGACATGTTATTACAACAAACACAGGTTGTCATCGCTTGATCTCTATGAGTCATTGCTCAATGATATCAAGGAATGATTTTGTTGTTGCTGATTAATTAATGCACCAATAGAAATTCATGGTGAAGAGGAAAATAACTAGTACAAATGCAAAAGCGTCTTTTAGTTTTAGATCTGATCTACAATTATAACTTTAAAGATTTATCAAAGATAAATTCACAAATTATAATTCTACGATAATCAAGCTCCAAGTCATACATGATCCTCCATGAATACGATCATATTTACATCCTTAATCACTCACAGTATGAGATTATTTCCAAAGTCTAAGACACAAACAGCCACAAAAATGGATTTTTCAATAACTCCTGGGAGAGAGAGAGAAGAAAGAGCCTTTCAGTGATTTCACTTAATGTGACATCATCTCTATTTGTCTTGCATATGATGATATAAATAACCACTTCTAAGAAATAGGGGAAGGAATCTAAACAAGTACAATAATATCACACTTATTAATGCTATGAGATAATACATTTATTTACTCAATCAATCATATTATTGTAAATATGTCCTAATATTCTAAATTGATTTGGATTTTATGCCAAATAAAATTTACATGCTAATTATTGAGTCATGCATCCAATAACTTTTTGTGAAATTTTTATATAGTGGGGTTTTGTTTTAATAAAAAAAAAAATTTGATATGTGTATAAACTAATTTTGACCCCTCATAAATTAAGAGTTCTTTATATTTTACTAGACAAACAATTTGAATTTTAAAAAATAAAACAATTTTATTAAAGCCACATGCATTAGTGGGTCTAGTGGCTTGACTTAAAATCTAAATTTGAACTACAATTTTTATAACAAAATATTTAAAAAGATTGGCCCATTATACTAAATAATATTTTTTCTACAATAAACTAAAAGCTTCTAAAGGAAGTCAACTCTTCACTTTCTCATTCCACCATTCCCAAACAAATTTGGAAATTTGCTATGTTGTTCAATGTGTGATTTTTATTTTTCTTCGGTTTACTATATTGGATTTCTTCTCAACTTTAGAAAACTTTGTCTTGGTATGTTAATTTATTCTCCTTCAACTTCTTATTTCCGCTTTAGGTTTGTATTTCTTTTTCTCGCTTCTTATTTTGATTTTTTTCTTCTTTTTTTTTTTAATTTTTGATTGTGATTTTTCTATTTGTCGTAATGTGGAATTGGCGGGACATGGTGCTACTGTTTTTTCTGAAATTTTTTTTGTCTGTTCTTATGCATTGGTGATAATATGCTAATTCCGATTAGAAAATTAAAAATATCTCGCTAGAAATTAGTGATTTTTAGTTTTTATTATGAATTTTAGCTGAGAAAATTAAAAATAACATTGCTTAATATTCTGGATTAAAATTTTTTTTTTTCAATTTATTTTGTGATAAACTTAGACATGCCCTTTTTTTTTTTTTTTTTTTTTTTTGAAAAATTCCATACTCATGAGTTGTAATGGTGTTGGTGCCGTATATGGAAGATAATTTTTTTAATGACTGCTTGATTGTCTACATTGAGAAGGAAATTACTGCAAAATTTAGTAGTGAACCAATTATATATGAGTTTATCTCTATGAAATATTGTCGAGCATAACTTATATTTAAGAAAAGAAAATAATATTTTGAAATATAAGAATTTAACATAACTGCTTTTTTATTAAAAGAAAATATTATTTACAAGTGTATAATTTTTTTTGTTTCATTTTTACAAGTGATATATTAGACTTGGAGCTTCAAGATGTGAAACTTGAATGGCTATGGTATTACAAAGATATTAATATCAACACTTCAATTTCAGGTTCTTTCTTCCATTATTTTTTTTTTAATTACATATTACTGACAGTGACATGTTGTTCTATTAGATATAATACTGATGTTTTCATGTATCAGTATATCATGAATTTAACAAACAAAAATTGTTACATAAATAGATATATATATTAGTATAATCTTGATTAAAAAAAATTTTTGACCCCCTACCAATAAATCATGACTCCGTCACTGCATACATCATTATAAGTGAACTAAATTCCAGCCCATGTTAAAAAGTGCGATCCATTGTCTCTAAGGTTTTGTTTGGTACGTTGGATTGGATAGAACTAAAATGCTGGGATGGGGTTGCATAGGAATGAAGAGGATTTCTGTTTCGGTAAACTATTAGATTAGACATTTGGAAAAACAATCCATCATGGTGCGGTTGCATTGGACTATACAAATACATAATTACTTTCTTAGTAAATAAAGTTACTAAAAATTAATTTAATTAGACATTTAAATGGAAAAATAATTTTATTGTACATATTTATTTGTTTAGTTAATGAATATGTTCTTTCTAGGAAAAAAAAAAAAAAAAAAAGAAGCTTTAACTAAAAATTTGGAGCATGTATTTGTTTAGAAATTCTAAGCACGATGCTAAAATAAAAAATTAAAAAATTAAAAAATAAAAAAAATCCTTAAAATTACAAAATTAAAATGTTGAACAATATGTGCGAATACATGCATATATTTTTATATACATAAAAACTGAACAAAAATGGGAGATTGAGCTATTTTGTGGAGGGGGTGAAGTCTGGTTTTGCGAAGGAGGGCACTTTGGTATGTATCTCCAACTTCGACTTGTCACCCTACTCAGCCTAAAATGACCATTCAGGCGGCCTCGAGCGTGAGGGGTGGGGGCTATAGAACTCCGTCGGCGAACAGGGACGGGGTGATGGCAACCCTGCACATGCAATGGGAGCGGCAGACTTGTGACGACGGAGGGTGTGCGTGACATTGACCTCACATGCCAAAGTTGAGTACCGGTGCAAGAGTGGTCGAGAAATGTTTGATTAATATGTCATGTAAAATATTGAGTGAGAGATGGCATTTCAACAAAATCCTACGGCTTCCTTCATTGCTCCATATTTGAAGTAAAATCATGTCTTGACTCTACGCTGATTCCCTCCGGAGGGTTTTAATTGTATCCTTGGTATTGTTTTATAATTGGTCCCCCAATTCCAAATAAGCTTTCAAGATTTGCATATTTTCAAAAATTTCTATCTTTTCTGATCAATTTTAGGATAAATTATTCGTTTAGTCCCTAAACATTAAGTTTGTGGGACTTTGATCCCCATTTTTTTTCATAGCTGAAGTAATCATAAACTATTAAAATGTTGTTACATTAGTCCTATCCGTTAATTTTTGGACATAATCCGTCAATAATTTGGTGCAAAAGTGTGCTAACTAACGATTTCGTTCAAAAATCAACAGATAGGGCTAATGTAAAAACATTTTGATATAGTCACTCTAGCTACAAAAGAAGAACAATAATCAAAATTGTATAAACTTAAAAGTTTTGAACCACCCTATAGCAATTAGCTTGAAATTTAAATGATTATAAGTATATACAAAGTGGTCCCAAACTAAAACTTCAGCTTCTTTTCTCATGACCATCGGAAATTTCCTTGCGAACTCAATTCTATTAGAGGCCCGAATTGGTTAGTGGCCCAAGACCCATTTTCCTTATTTTATTTCAATTAATAAATTTTCCATTTTATTTCCATTTTGATTAGTAAATTCTCCCCTCTCTCATTTTGTTTGTTCAAGTTCTTTGGAGGTATAGTACGAATATCTTTCTATTACTAAGGATTTGGTCTGGATTTGGTGGTTTGTGTTTATATGTATTTATAAAGTAGAAACCCCATCTTTAATAATTTTTGCAACCCTTATTCTCCTGGAAATAATATGATGTTGAGGACTTGATTGATATATGGTCTACATTTTAGAAGAAAACAAAGATTGCATGTTATAAGGTTTGGCTTGTTCGGACATGCCTTGGAACAGGTTTGAGTAAGAAACTGCTGGCTTTTTGGCTATTGAAGACAAGCCGAAAACAGCTCTTCTTCTGTGACCATTCAGTCGACCAGACTGGTTTCACCGCTCGACCGATGGGTGATGGGTTTTTAGCACTAATACCTCCTGAACTTGTCGGCAAGTTGCCCTTCAAACTTTTAATTTTGACAATTTACCCCCAAACTTACTTAAATATTGCAATTAACCCCTTTTCACACGTCTGTTAAGTTTCTAACATCCATGGACGACAGATTGTACTCTTAGAACACATTGGGATGCCTCTTGGTTAAAAAGAACCTAGTTGTGTACAAATAAGAACCTTGCATTTGAACCCTTCATCCTTATATAAGTCTTGACTATGAATAGCTTTGTCTTACGTAAACAGCTGGAAGTTGGCCTTGTAGTCGTGAAAGACTTCTAAAGTTATTATTGTTCAAATGAAAAACTCAAGGCTAGTCTGGAAAACCTCTCTAAGTGACAAGATCAACCATTTCATGGCCTGATTAATAAACTCACTGTTCTAGTATAAGGTGTTCTAAGAGACCTTTCCAGTATTATGTGTGATCAACAAATTTAGTTAAGATTTTCACAGCAGCCTTAGTTAAAAAGATAATTCCAGGATTAAGGATTTAACAAATGGGTGATTTGTGTAGTGGCTTCTGTTTTTGACCTTCAATACAATAAGTCAAAGGTCATTATAATATATTTTGCTGAAATTACCCCTAGCCGGCTAAAAAGATATTCTAGTATATTATCATTGATAATTACTATATATTAGATGTCCCCCGGATCAACATGGATTTCTGACACAAAAAGGTCGACGATCTCTGGCTTTGATGGTCGGAGAGTTTTCTATTACACTACTTTCCGTAATCGATATCTACCAGATTATTATTTTGTTTCTAACACAAAATGATTGATCATCTCTGACTCCAGTCGCTAAAGAAGATTCTGATAGATTACTTTTGATAATCTACCAAAATATATCGCCACTGGAGTGTGATGTGGTCCAGTAATGAACATAATCCACCAGATTAATTAACAAATCCACATAATATTTAAAAAAAATTGAAAAAAAAAAAGATTTTCCAAAAAAACAAATTTGCAACAAAAAGTTCAAAGAAGCTAGTGGTCTTTGACTCTGATCTATTGTAATCTACTAATTAGTCATGAAATCACAATAATATGAAAATAAACTAGAAGTCACATATCAATCACCAATAAAATATGCAAAAACGAACAAAAAAAATTTCTCAGATTCATTAGTGCAAAATGAAGTACACGTATTACACAATGTAGAGCTCGTCGATGGTCATCAAGACCATTAAAGGAGCAACATGATGGAGCAACGAGGAGGCTGCAGAGGAGATGAGGTCGGGACAAGGAGATCGACGAGATTTGAGATCATGTCGTGATGCATGAGAACTATTTAGAACGGAAAGAGACGCATCGAGATCTGGTGGTGTGCCGCCCTATATGAGCTCTGGCATAGATTGCTCGATCTTCATGCTCATCCAATCCAATGATTGAAAAATCGACATTTCCACTGATATTTTCAAGGAAATATCTGTAATTTGAAAGTATTGATATAGAAACAGGGTATCGTATTTTTTTCGCATAATATCCACGAAATTTCCATGAAAATTTCCATAAATACCGATTTTTTATGGAAATATCGATTTCGGTGAAAAATGTAATAGTAAATAATAAAATATTGTGAAATTTTCCACTGGAATATCGACAAGATATGCATGATTTTTATCTTCTAATACAATAAAATTCATGATTTTTTTTAAATTCACGCACAATTTATATATATATATATATATATATAAATGAATATGGAAAGTAGGTATTGAGAGATATGTGGCATGTCCAAAATTATATAAAATAAATACTTAAATATCATATCTTGGTATCAATATTTTTTACACTAATAAGATATTGCAAATACTTTTGAACATTTTAAAAGCTCTTTCAATATTAATGTTTTCTTACCATGTATGAAACAATGGATGTAACCTTCTTATATTGTGTTGCGTTTCAATTATTTTACTTAATTAGTGAATGTTAGCTTATCATTAACTGTATAATGCTCTACTCTTACTATATAAATTTGTCAAATACTTAGTATTTAATTAAGAGTTTCACTTAATTTATGTAATATTAACTATTTTAGATTTTCATAAAGTTTTATTTAAAATTTTTAGTATTTTAAATGAATTTACATATTTTACATAAATTTCTACCGACATCGATATTTTCGTAAAATTTAAATACCGATATTTCTGAAAATATCGATATTTTCATCCTTGCGCTCATCTCAGTGCCTCTCCGATTTGAAAGGTGATAGTGCAATCTCTAATCTACAAAGCGGCAACGCTATCTTAATCGGCTAGAGGTTAGTGGATTGGGATTCTCAGTGGAGAAAGAGAGAGAGATATAGACTGAAAGAGAGCAAGAATGGACAGAGATAAAGGGGAGATCACAACAGAGATGGTAGCGGTGAAGGCGCGACTTTAGGCGATCATCTTCTGTGATCTGTGAAAGAGAAAGAGACAGATTTTTTTAGTGACAAAGTATTTTGGGTGTGGGAAAGGGAGAGTAAGAGAGATATACAAATAAACACTACTAGAAAGGTAGGATTTCACGAAGATTTTATACCGTTGTAGAAAGATATCACAACAGTTAAAAAATCATTGTCGAATCCTCCGTCATGGTACATATAAGGATCTCATGATGATCTCTTAACCGTAGTTGAATGGACGAGTAAGATGTCAAACGTTACTACAGAATTCACTTTCAATGACGGTTACGGTTTTTAGAAAAAATGTTGTGTAATGTCTGTTAAAAAAATTATAAAAGAATCGCTTTAGCCAAATGATTAACTAAAACTTTAGCAAAAAAAAATTAATTTAATAAAATGATTTTTAATAATTTAACCGATTATAATCACCACCAATAATATCACAAATTAAAAAAGACATCATATTTATTAACATAACATAAATAATTATTTCGAAATATTAAATCCTTCTTATGGATGATAATCTACAATATAATTAATATAAAATACTAAAATACAAGAAAACTCATATATAAATCCGAACAAAATAATAGATATAAAAAAAAAAAGAAATCCAAAAAATAAACTTAATCAAAATTATGTATAACAATAATATAAGTTCTAAAGTACACGTATTTTGATGGTTGCTACGCTGGCAACGGACAAGGTGGTGAGGCATTGGCCGTGACGACGGGTATGGCCATGGGAGTATTGACGGACAGGGTTGGGTGAGTGAGGAATGAGGAATAGAGAGAGGATAGAAAAAAGATAGTGAGGAAGAAAGAGGGGAGAGATTTTGAGAAAGAGACAATTTGAAAATTTTAGTATAAGACTTTATAGAGGGATGGAAAAAAGAGAGAAATTGGCATAAAGAGTCTTTTGATGAGAAACAAGAAATTTCCAAATTATATGTAGCGCGCTTGAAAATTTTAAAATTTTGAAAAGAAATGGGAGCGGAAAAAAGTTCACTTTTTATGGAAATTTTTGGGTTTCCACGATGAAGTTTAAAAACTATCATGGAAAGTTAATATGCAACTTTGTTTTCCACGACAGTTTCTAAAATGGACTTTTCACAAAGGTTTTTAAAACTGTCGGCCAAAGTTGACGTGCAACTTTGGCCAGAGTTATGATCATTGACCAAAATTGTAATACGAGATTTAGTAGATATACTTGAGCTCTTTATCTGAAAAGCATCTATCCATTGATGTCACCAATTGTCATGCAATGCGACCCTCTCAAAATGAGAAAAAAATAAATAACTAAATGGGAAAATTAAATAAAAATCTCAAGAACAAAGCTGATTTATATACCTAAAATGTTAAAATAACTCTATTTTATAGAGTTAACCAGCAAAAATAAAATAAATAAATAAAATAAATAACTATTAAATAGAGTTATTAGTCATGTACCACGATAGCCTTGTCATGGCAAAGTGTGTGTGCTTTGAACTAACCTCACCGGCGTGAAAGGCAGTACCAGCGATGAGGATAACCGTCATTCCCATCCCAAAATAAATATAAAATAATAATACTAATATTAATAACTCGGTCATAATGTTTTTTAATTATCAATTATAGAGTTATTAGTTCTCTTAATAAAAAAAATTTCTGGCTATAACCGTTGAAGGGTGAGGAGAAAGAGAGGAAGATGCAAACCATGCAGATAATTAGGGATAAATTTGAAAAAATAAATAAATAGGCGTAAGTTGAAATTTTGAGGCTTAATTTTTTTTTTTTAAGGAAAATTATCATTCAAATTAAAATTAGATACAAATACAATACCAAAGATGAAACAGCACTGTGATACAAAAGACACAATCCTTAAATAAAGCCGATTCCATCAGTAAAATCTGATGAAATTCAGTGAGGAGGACATAAGCCAAGACCCGATGACGGAAAAATTACTTGAATTTCTCAACAATCCTACAATCGAGTATGTAGAAAGTTCTTTTAAAAAAATATCTACAATTGATGGAATCGATCGATCGAGATATAGTCACTCATAATACAGAGACTGCAACAATCTCCGTATAGCCATAATACTACATAGACATATACCACCAGAAAACAACTAAATCCGAACACACACACACACAAAACAGATGTGGAGAAACTACCTTCTTTATTACAAAATTAAACTTCAAACACAAAAATAAAGCATGGATTTAAAATAACGTTGACCGTTAAATTTTTTCCCTGCTTGAGCAACCACTTCGCCGCATAACACAACTCAGAGGAAATCAATCGACTCGATTGGAGGTAAGAGATCACCGTACTAACCATTGGATCACCAAAGCCTCGTTGAATCTCAAACTACTGCAAGCTCGTCGGGCTAGATCTAGTTAAAAAATTGTCAACTAAGACCCTCCGACCCCATCCCCGTCGAAATTACTGAATCGCCGATCACCTTCACCAGTCATGACGACGGTGATGAAAGTCCCATATAAAAAGAAATTCTAATATATACGAAATTTGTGAGAAAAAAGAGGAAGAGAGAAAATACGCCCTTATCAATTTAATAGGCTATTTACTTCTTTTTTGTATTTCCCTTAGATAAATTAAAGCATTAGCCATTTACGACAATAATCTTTTAAAAGCTTTCTTTTTTTTTTTTTTTCTTTTTTTTTGGGTAGCATACAATAAATTTTTTAAAGCTGGGGATCTGCTTATTGAGATTTGGTACCTACCTTCAACATTTGATAGTGCCCAAAAGGCTAAAGCTAATCATAATGAGCCCCAATTAGGAAACATTCAGGCCGATTGAAATAATCAATCAAATCCGAAGTCACTTTTCAGCTCTCAACATGATTATTACTTTTAATTTTTCACTGTAACGGTTAAAATCCCACCGATGTATATGTATTCAGAGGGATTATTAATTTATTATCCAGTACTGTTATTTGACATTTTTTAATCCGATAATTTTAATATAATATTTTTTAATTATATTTATCTCTTAAATCATTATCTAAATAATATTATGTGATGAAACTATAAATAAAAAAATTACAAATTAAATAATTAATTTTCATAATTTTTTAAATAGAAAATTATATACGTCAAACCGAATCGATACAGATACAAGATCTTTTCCAGTTTCTCATGAAAATATTAAAAGCTATCCCGTTTTTGTAGTAAATCAAATTTGTTGCACTGCTAATATGATCCTTTTTGTCTTGACAATTCTAAGCTAATGCTAATAATTTTCTTCACAATTATCTTATAAGTAATATCATGATATCAACTCTAATCCTAATTTTAATAACTATACTCCCAATTAATGTTTTCCTACATAGATATATTATGAATAATACTAATAATATCAACTTTAATATCAATTTTTAAATATTAATTTATGTGTCATATTAATTAACGTCTTATTGATGTCTTTAAATAATTATCGCATCAATTCAAATTAAAAGATCATCACTCACCAACATCTGATTATTTATCACCATTAGGTTTAAGATATTTTTTTCTCTATTTAAAGTTTTGTTGCCTCAACCAAGCAAGAGTTTAACATATTTTTGGTAGAAAAATGTTGTAGCATTTTGTCTCATACCCCATCTACCCGAGTCATGTGTCTTCTTAACTTTTAGATCTCGATAATATAAAATATCAATATTAACTAATTATATTAATTAACCAAATTAATTATAAAAGGATGAATAGTGCCTTCCATCCACATTAAACCCGCCACATGTCATTTTTGGTTTATTTGTCCACCCCGCATGCACTTCCTGTTGACTGGTGTATATATATATATATATATATATATATAAAAGAAGAGAGAGGGAGAATGCTGACAGACGGCTAACTAAGCAGTGATGCAAAATACTTGACTTTTTTTTTTTTTGGCTGCTTGCTTGAAAAATACTTTGGCCCTTGCATTTCGTGGTTTATACCCTAAAAGTCATCCAAATTCATCAGTCCCGTCCCCCACCATATCATTCGTCGATGTCACAAGAGAGATCTGTATTATTTTCACCTAAAAAACCAAAAACATTAAATAAAAGAAGAAGAATCTAAGCAAACTTTCCTTCTCACACATAAAATACAAGGCACAGGCAGACATTAACATATAACACAAACAAACATCCAGACACCACAACAGCCAAAATATGCACCAGGACCATACCTCGTACAACCTCCACCACTGCTAAAACCACTCCATTTCACACCGCAATTATTTGCACATACATAACAACAAAGCCAGCCTATTGTTTAAGTGAAAACATTATTAAACGACGTAAGTTCTTATGGGGGGGCCTATATTAGAGAGAATAAATTTCTAATGATGGCAAAACGAGAAAAATAAATTGAAAGAAATAGAATTCACCGAGGGCAGAAACCTCCCACTCGATCATAGGTGGCTCCGCTCCTGCTCATACAGTATCTCACACAGCTATAACAATAGCCTCACCACAAACACAAATACAAATACATATATCACAAGCACTACAGTTCAAACTCACCGTACAACTGCAAACGAGTTATACACACACAAACCCCACGTGTAAAACAAGCCAACCCTTTTATTACAACAAATTATTTGATCAAAAACCAAAAGGGTCCCACAAATTCACCATCACCATCATGATCAGCACACTAGTAGCTCTCTCACCGTCAAAGCAAAAACTTTCAGCATACTTTTTCAAGATTTTCTACCTCCATGATAGGCGTGCAAGAGGTGAAGAAAAAAAGACTTGAAAGAGAGACGACAAAGAACATAAAATCAGGGAGAGAGAGAGAGAGAGAGAGAGAGAGGTGGGACCCGAGTTACCCAACGCGCATGCACTTGTACATCCATAGGGGCTCTCAACACTTCATTTTACAGCACAGCCCACCACTACCATTCCCATGCGTTTTAAGACCTTTGTGACCCTTTTTTTTTATTATTTTTTTTGTTTATCTTTAATACCCCAAAAGCTAAAAGATAATCATTTCTGGTCAACAAACAAAAGCCACCCCCATTTTTTCTTTCTTTTATCACCTTCTCAGCGTGCAATGTCATCCCAATACATGCCCTCCTTTATTGCTCCATTATGTACAGCTCTTTCTATATAAATAGACTGGAGGACCCCACATGAGACAAGGCTATTCTCAGCCATTTCAAATTTGTCAATCATAATCCACTCTATAAACCAAAGACATTACTAAAACGGAAGGAGTAAAATCAAACTTAAAGGAAGCTCACCCCGAGAGTTTCGGCTTTAAGCTTTGTAATCATCAAGTAGTCGATGGCGCCATCGATGACCAACAACGGGTCCTTTCCCTTTACTCCAGGAATTATGCTCTCGAGAACTCTCAATATCTCGAGATCTTATCCTTTTTGGACCGCATGTTTCCCAAAGTACAACCAGATCCCTCTACTCCAGTCTGGCCATCAGCGTAGCCTGATTCCACATCGTTGTCATCTTCGTGAGATTCATCTAAATTTACCAAACTAGCAGTGTACAATAGAGATGATTTGTTGTACCCACCATCAAGCATTTTCTGCCTTTTGTTTGGACCATCAGAACTAGCTACTTCCTCTGTTATTTCCCCAATGTGCTCTTGCTTTTCGTAACCATCTTTCATGTGCGTTGGAGGAAAACGACCGGTACTTGTCACTTCATCATCCTCAATGTATTCGTCATGGCTGTCGTTTCCATCGTCATCAGAGTCGAGCAAAGCATTTATTTCTTCAGTGTCTTCATGCATCTCACTTTCTGTTTTCCCACCAGATGCTTCACATGAACGTTCTTGGTCGAATCAACTCGATCCATTTTGGCTGCATAGTCCACCATTGCAAATCATCATAACCAGAATCGAGTCTCTCATTGGCAATGCTTGGATTCTGTGTGGGAGGGCGAACATAATTGTAAATCAGCCTCGTTTGATTCTCAGACTGATTGAAAATAAGGAATCCCTTCTGACATAACCCCGGAAAATTTGCATCTGGCACAACCATACCACTGAGGCCATAAGGAAATGTGGAATGCTTTCCGTTGATATACGAGGTTGGAGTAGGAAGCAAGGCATGAAAGTCGGGGGGTAAACAACGAAGAGGCCCACGAGCTTCATTTATCTGTTCAGTCTTCAAATTCTGCAAACGAGGACCGGTAGACCCTGGCAATGCCACAGGCACAGAAAACTTGCAAGAACTGTGGTTTGTGAGTGATGGCAAACATTCCTGTTGCCTAGTTCGAGCAAGGTGCTCATACACTTCGAATTAGGCAGTTGCTGAGAAGAAGGCCGCGAAGAAAGCCACGAATCGCGAGCCTTAACCATGAAACCAAACAATAGCCTACAAAGACAAAACAAACAAACCACTCAAACATGAACAAAAAACCAATTTAGTTGCAACAATGAATATAGAATTTTACCTAAGTAGATAAACCGTCCTTCACTATACAATGGTCGCTTGCTGTGTAAACAAATGGAAAAACAAAAAACTCAACTTCCGGCTTGGTAAATGACTGAGTAAGGGAACCAATTTACGTAACAGGTTTAAGCAGATGACGGAAGTATTCAGCCTGGAGAAAAGCAGCAAAAACACAGCATTAATTAAAATTTCTCCACGACAATGAGGATTATGTAGCAAGAAAAGATTGAAACAAAAGTTGCTTATATATTGGTTTGTCCACCAGTGTGTTTTACTAACCTGGCAATCCTGTAAAGGTTGAAAGCAAGCAATCACTCTGACTATAATTGTAGGTTTTCCCGCAATCCCGTTCTCATGTTTTAATGCCCGAAATCTTGTTTGGCTTGCTGCTTGGCACACCATCACTACTCTTGAACTTTACGAAAACCACTCAATCGAGGCGATTTTAGTGGTCAACTATGTAGCATATGAAGAAAATGAACAGCTTACAAATTTCTAGAAATCAGGAAAGGAAAAGGAATCGACTACAAGGCAAGGCACTAAAGAAGTAGCAGACGACCAAGCAAGAGTAGGATCAAACGCAGAGTGGACTTATAGAGCCGACTAAATTTAAATCAAATGTAACTAGCAGAATGACTTTTAACAGGTACGAGACTTCAACTTTCTGGCATTCAGCTAATCCTATAAATATCAGGAGCAATTACGAAAAAGTGTTTCGATCCCATGGAAGTTTGAAGAAACGACAGACCAACTAATGACAAAATTAAGGTTCACTCAAAGGATTTAAATTACAGAATAACCCTGCAATATAAGTTCAAGAGCACAACTTTTTGAAACACATCAACTGATAAACTCAACCAACGCATATTGCTTTCCGTCACAGTGATTTTGAATTCTCAACCAATGATCAGTTCTCTATATTTAAAGAATTTCCTGCAAAAGGGTAGATTCAGAACACGTTTTCAACATAAAAGATGATAACATCAATAGAATAATAACTACAGCAATATATACCAAATATTAAAAATTTGTCAATAAGGACTTTAGTGGTCCATTTCAACTAAGAATATGAAAAACCAATTTAAAAAAGAAAATGGCATTATATTTAATGTTTCACTTGAGCCTCATTCACTTTCTAAAACAGAAACAAATGAAAATTACCATTCGGTCTGACATTACCGAACGATAAAGTAATTTCAGAACAAAATCTTAAATGCATTAAACAAAATTCATTTCAAAGAATATTCACGGAACATGTTCTTTTTGAATAGCTTCTTTTCTTTCTTCTCTTCCCACAACCACACCCCCCCCCCCCCCCCCCCCCCCCCCCGGGGTGGCTTAACGGTGGTTATTCAGAAAAATAACAAAAGAAAAGAACCCACTAAAGCAATATGAATCACTAAACCAGATTAACTCTCAGTTTGTTCTCTTTTCAGCTGTCTTCAAAGATGAAGATAATAAGTTCAACACCGACTTGTTTGCTTTTAAGTACTGCAAATTTATATATACGTACATACAATTTTCCCCCTCCATTCTTGTCCCTAGAAAGAGAATTATCTAACAACTGGGAAAAAAAAAAAAAAAAAAAAAACCATCAAACATGAGGGCTCTAAACCAAATTTCTCTGTTTTCCCAAAAGGGTATTTAAAATTAAAAAAAAAAAACAAAAACAAAAACAAATTTCCATTTGGTGAGCACCGAACGAAAAGTTCCAAACTTGCCTACTTCAAATATCACCAAATTGTAGCTAAAAGACCTTTTTTTTAACTACAATCTCATAAAAAAAATTATTAAAAAAAAAAAAAAACAAAATTATAAGATCCAATGGTTAGTATTTTGTCTTCTCTTTATAACAAATTTTATCGACAACCGAAATTAAGCAGGATAAGGCCCCCAAAAGAAACAAAATCCATCGAATTAAAGAGAAAAGAATAAATAATAAATAAATAATCAAATTAAGATGAGAATACTTACAGGAGAAAATTAAAAAACTGAAATTGATCTCAAGTACAAGAGAGTTGACTCCGAAACTCCCGACACTGCTACAACAGACAGATATAAAGATGAGAGCGAGAGAGAGAGAGAGAGAGTATCTAGGGAGAGAAGTGTGAAGAAGTGAGAAAGAAAGGAGATGACAAGATTATATAGATACTTACATGACCCTTTTGCCCTTTTGCATGCCACGGTAGTAAATTTATATACATTTTACTACCATATGTGCAAAGGTGATCTATTGTTTATGCAAAATAAATAAATAAATAAATAAGGTAAAGACACCTCCCATCTGCCTTATTATGAGAATCTACTTCAATCTATCATCTAAAAAATCTAAAGTCATCAAAAACCAAGTCCAACTTGATATACCATTGAAGACTGAATAGGCATAATTACAATATCGTAACGAATAATGAGATTTGATTTCTGAATATTAAACAAGATAATCTTAATAAGTTATTTTCTTATCACTTTACTTTTACCACCAGTGATAAAGTGGTCAATTGTTGATGCTCTCCAACCCCCTTCCCCCCCCCCCCCCCCCCCCCCCCCCCAAAAAAAAAAAAAAGGGAAGAATTCATACAAAATGATCAATATAGAACACCCCTTTTAAAAAAAATAAGTAGTTTTAAACTTATTTGCGAATTTGAATGAAATTTAAACAACATTATTTTTCCCTGTCAAATTTACCCTTCCACATTTCACGTTATCTCTCTCTTTTGTGGCACGTTTTTTTTTTTTTTTTTTTAAATGATAACAAAATCCCTCATTTGTTTCAACTTGGTCAACGTTTTTTTTCCCTTCCGATGTTTTGTTTTATTTTTTTATAGAATAAACTAACCTCCTTGTTTTTTTTTTTTTTTCAATTATTAATTTATTTTAATCTTAAATTTTATTATTCTTCAGCTATTAGGAAAGATGTTTTTTCCCTCTTATTTTTCCTTTTTTTTTTTTTAATTTTTGTTCCTAGTTAGTTTTTGTTCTGAGTTTGTTTTATATGTTTGCTATTGTTACCGTTGTGGTCATTATGATAATGACTTAATCACTTCAACGATTATATTTCTCCATATGATATTTATTTTATAATGATCTTATCATTATATTGTATACTCTTGATCAATAATAATATGATTATAATCTATAAGATAATGACCGTATTATTTTCTTCAAAGAGCATATTGAATTGCTTCCGTACTGACCATGTCATTGAGCAAAAAAGAAAATATTCACAAATTATAACTTTATAAACATATTGATCTTATTAATATAATATTGACAGTAAATAAAAAAAAAAAAGTCAACAACAAACACTAAATCTATGCATTAAAAAAATTAAATTGTAATCCATAAAACGAATTTGGGTGCAAAGAATATGAATGGAGAATGATTTAGCAATTTTTAAATTTTCTAGTTTGGCTATTTTTTAGAAATTTTTAAACTTTTTTTTTTTTGGACGAAATCTACCTTTTTTGTTTCTTAAATTCTATTCAAGGGTTTTTTTTTTTTTTTTTCAGCAAAACATGGTCAGTTTTATTTTTTGTTCACTTTTGTAAATAAATTTGTTTTCAGACATTTTTAGAGTTATGATATTAATTTAGCTATATATAATAGTTTTTTAAAAAAAAAGTCTATTTGGACCCAATATTTGTTCATATAGTTTCTTAGATCACCCAAATAAAAAAGAAAATATATAATAAATAACATAATCTAGTTATTTACTTTAGTAAAAACATAGTTATTAATAAATAAGTAATTTACTTTAACAATTTCATAACTACGTCATTTACTTTTTTTAAAATAATTAGTAAAAAAAATGTTATTTTATTGGAGTACAAAATAAGATAATGTTTTTTTTTTCACTTTTTTATAATAAATATAACATTAGTATAGACAAATATGTTGGAAATGGTATAAAAAGAAACAATTGATTATTGTCTCAAGACTCCCATATACAATCTCTAGTCTAACACTAAATACAGTAAAATCTCGAAAAATGACTATTTGATAAATTAATAACCTATTCCTGATCTAATTTTGATCAATGTACTAAATTAATAGTCTCATTAAATACATTAGATGGAATCATTTAAGGCCCAATAAAAATATAATTAATATTTAATCAATACAATATAATAATAATAACAACAACAACATATAAATTCATAATAAGAAGCCATGAAGGGGGAAAAAATATGAAAATTGTAATTATTTGAGACTAAAAATAAATCTAATGACTAATGTATTTATAAAGATTATGCTTTATGTGCTTCAAGCATCTGAAACACTTTAATTACTTGGTACGAAGGTTGAAAAGTACGTACATTAAATTTATGTCTATGTACGTACTTATTAAAATGTATGGACAATATACTCACATTAATTTTTGGACTTCTAGTACATGTATATAACGTTTGTTACATACAACTTATTAATTTTGACTACGTTTATTATTATTATTTATTTATATTCATACATTTGGTCAAAAGAATAGCACATGTTCCATGATGGTACAAATAATCAAACTATAAAACTCTTCTTAAATTAATAAATATTCATTTATTGATAAATTAAAAATTATTTATTTACCGATAAATAAATAACCTCGCTAAAATAATTTTTTTTTATTAGTCCCAATAATATTACTTTATAGAGGTTTTATTGTAGCACCCTAAGGAGCAATTTGTAATAGTGGTTGGAAAATTCTAAAGATAATTGGAAATTGATGGTGTTTGATTTTGATCTCAAGTTTTTTTTTTTTTTTTTTTTTTTCTTCAAGTGTTTTGTAATGCTTCTGCACTTCTTTCAAAAACGTTTCGTAGACAACATTTGTTTGGCAAATGTTTACAAAAGAAAACAAAAACAAAAATGGGGACAATAGCTTTTGTAAAGCAAATAAAAAACAGTTAGAAGTTGTTTTCTCATTTCCGTTTTTATTGCTATGATAACATAATCTAACACACGTTTTTAATTCACCTTTTTCTCATATCCAAAGCAATCTCTCTACAACCATAAGTAAATACAATCTCAACATCATTTTTAAAGTATTTGTTGTTTTTATTTTCATATAAATAAAATAAAATCATTTTCCAAAACAAACAGAAACAATACAAAGCACCACCTTAACTTTCCAATTCTCTAACCCTACTTAGCCTACCCTTCATTTCAAATAAGCTTTATTATCAGGTTTCCTCTTTTTAGTTAATTAATACCATGTCATCAGCAATTATCTAGTTAAAATAAACAGTGATATATTATTCATTGCTCACCTACTTGTGTTAAAATTAACCCAACATTTTACAGTCTAATAAAAAAAAATTCGAGTAAATAATTCCTTTAAAAAAAATCATATATCCATGCCTTCTCTAATTCTTTTTCCATCTAAAAT
Source organism: Ficus carica (assembly GCA_009761775.1). Taxonomy (NCBI): domain Eukaryota; kingdom Viridiplantae; phylum Streptophyta; class Magnoliopsida; order Rosales; family Moraceae; genus Ficus; species Ficus carica. The sequence continues at coordinate 19,426,064 of CM019748.1, read as the reverse complement.
TAAGAGGAAATATGTAGTCTTTTGAACTCAATTTTAAAGTGCTTGTCATCAAGATAATTAAGCCTGCGGCTACAAAGAACTTGACTAATTAATCAGCACATTAATGAATTAGAAGAACAATTATTATGCATGTTATAACAAGGATTATTACTGTCATGATAACAAAAGGTGATGAATAATTCCATGCCTCTCAAGTATTCCAGACCCAGCCAGTTGATAGATATGTCTCATCTAACTTGTTTGAAATTAAGGTCCCAAGTTGGTTTTGGATTGGTTGAATAAGAGAGGTTGCGAATAATAATAATAATAATAACCATAATTAACCATAATAATAATTAACAACAAACCCTTGAAATATGCAAAGACATTACATGTGCCACTCACTTATTGATAATCTAATCTACTCATTACCATTCTAATATGGTCACCAAAAGACTAGTGGGGCCTTGTGTATTTGCACGGCACAAGAATATGCAGTGACACATATAAGCACGGGGATATGCAATAACCGATTTTTTCTTTTTTCAAAACAGTGACAAATATACCGATTCTGATATCAATTTTTGAATATCAATTCACGTGATGATGATTGTCATCTTTTAATTAGTATATACAATAAATTGATGTGATTTAAACATTTATCAACAAAAGAATAATAACTCACATATCACATAAATTAGCAATCAAAGATTGGGATTGAAGTTGACTTTTTCTATTTTGGTAGATATAATTATTTGATATGGTAATCTTTTAAACGCTTATCAGTTAAATAATGACAACTCACATTCTATATAGATTAGTACTCAAGAGTTTTAATTGAAGTTGGTGCTTTAGTAATTTCTATATATATATATATATATATGTATGTATGTATGTATATGTATAACTAAATTTGAGCCATCTAGTGCAAAAGCTCCAATGATATTCTTTAAGGAAAAATCATAATTAAAAGAAAGCTCCAATAACATTTTGCACGCTTATGGTAATTAAGAACAATCATAATTCCAATATATGATCCCCGTGTGTCAAAAGGAGGAAAAAGTAATTAAAAAAAAAAGAATTACACCAAAGAAAAGATCTTATTTCGAAAAGAAGCTTTGTTGTCTTAATTATTCATATATTTCTAGGATCATTTGGGATGAAATATCAACAAAAGTTGTTGGATTTTGTAATTTTCTTTAATATAAATGTTGTTATTTTGAGTCTCGTATCTGTTCTTTTTGTTTTTAGAAGGGTTTTTCTTTCTTTTTTTCAAGTACTCCCCAAACTTTTCAAAAATGTTAAAGTTGGATTCTTAACCTTTTTATGGAATTTTTTTTAATTACTCCCTAGTCCCTCATTTCTCAAAATAAATTGTAATCAATTTCTAATTGGTAACATCCCCTACAAAATTTAATGAAACCAGTCATGCAAGTGTAACAGTGAAAAATACAATATATAGTTTGTGTGTGTATATATAGGTCTCGTATTCATTTGGTGGATACAATTCGGCTATTCAATGATGATCGTTGTTCAAGAGAGCAACAATGCAGATTAGAGGAAGCCTTTGGAAGGCAGGCTATTGCATTTCTAGACGAGCAGGGTACATCAGAAAATAGTTACAACAAAAATGGGGACTAGATGTGAAGGAACAATAAACATAGAAATCGATGGCATCTCTGCATTTCGAGATAGAAAGGTAGGAATTTGGAAGTTTTGGAATGACCCCCGTGCTCTCTTTGGTATGATGTTGTCCCCTTTGCTCTTCGTGTCCGTATTATCTTGTTCTTGGGTTCAACCCGAAAAGACCTCATACTATTAAAAGGTGATCTATGTACTTATGAACCATCACATATATTCATTCCTGAACGATGTACGATTGCACAATTTATCATTTTCCTTATAGGAATTGATAGTTGTTACAAGTTCAAAAGCCCAATTTGGGTTTTGGGATCAAGAATCCGGCATTCAAACCGGCTCTAAAAGAGGATAAATGTGGAGAAGCTTTAATCAATGTTGGTGGAAGCATCAAAACATGCCATCGTAATGGCTTCATTGATAAGGTTGGTGGGATTTAGGTTTTGGCAAACATAATTGAACACATCCTGTGTAGATTCCTCTCCCTCTGACAGGCCTCGCTGCCAACTCAGCGCCACACCAATCACCATTAGCTGTGGCGGATAAAAGATTTTTGCTTTGCTGAGGATTTATACAAGTTTTCTATCACTAATTCGGAACTTCTTCAAGTTGTAACTTAAGTAAACAAGTAATTAGAACATATAGGGGTGGATAAGTTGGTACGGAAAGCAATCTTAGGATCTCATCAATCAGGAGGTTGGAGATTCGAATCCCCTACCAACTCAGGGAGTGTCCCTGCCTACGTGAACTTAAAAAACGGTAAATTATGGGCCCTCCATTATATCCTTTAGTTTAGCACCCAAAAAAAAAAAAAAAACCAAGTGTTTATTACTGTTCACTTTGATTTATATCTACTCTACTATAGATAAGTAAAAAAATACCATAATTTTATCCAACACTACACTTTTCTACCTACAGACGATGCAAAATATATTAGAGATTTATAGTTAAATAATCTTTTTTTTAAAGAAATTTTTTAATAAATGACTTAAGTATTTAAAAATTAGTTAAAATACCCTCTCTCTTTTTTTAAATGGTTAATATAAGGTCAATCAATGATTAATTATAACGTAAGTCACCAAATTTCATAATCAATAACTAATTGACTATTAATTAATCATCAAATTTCATTTCTTAAAAAAAAAAAAAAAAAAAAGAATTTAAATCATCTATTAGATTAGGTTATTAAAAAAGACCATCCAACCTTATTTATCGTGTTAGTTCATTTAAGTTATCTTCACGTCCACGGTAGTAGAATAGAGTATACAAACAAATAGATATGTTCGGATTAAGGACAAGTAGGTACATTTATGCACCCATAGCTCACCAAACCACAACTCTAGTTTTTCATAACATAGTTTGGTCCATTTTTATGTCCAATTTGCGTCCCGAATATAAAAATTGACACAAGTGCCCCACTCCACCAAGATATGTAGTTCGTACGGACAAATTTCTATTCGAAAAAATAATAATAATAAAAGTTACCAGTGCAAAAGTTTTTGTTCAAATGCTAGGAACAGTTGAAAGCAAAAGTTTTTGAAAGCAAAACAGATACGTTCTAAAAATGGATCAATAGTATGATCATTCCATTATAATTCCGAAAATGGGTCAATCCAATTATAATTCTTCCATTCTAAATTAAAACTCAGGACATTTATCAAGATAATGCTTTTAAAAAAAATATCATTTCACGTATCCCTATTGTTTTTATTTTTTATTTTTTTTTTGTTTTTTTATTTATAACTCTCTCTTTTAAATATCTCATTGTCAAAATAGATTAAAATAAAAGATAGTATTATCAATCTTGTTATTGCTCCATTCCATACTTTATAGCTCTAATGTTCAACCAAACCTCGAAATTCAACAAGTCTCTCTTTTCATTTTATTTTAATCTCATTGCATTTACTCAATTACAGACTTTTTTAGAACATCTCTAACAAAGGGACAAATAGTCAATTTTAAAATAACTTTTTGTCAATCTCTTTCAGATATGAATCTATCTATCTATCTCATTCAGAAGGACTTACTTGGTAACAGGGGTAGCAATGATTGCTCGTCCTAAAGCTATAAATCAAGAAACACGGGCAACGAGAAGGCTGTTTTTTTGAAAAATAATTATTTTGATTCATATTAGCATCTTAATTCCACTCCATCAAGCTAAACACTACCAAAATATTTCCTTTTTTTTTTTAATTTTGTAGGCAACATTTTTTTAATAGCATAATCCCCTTAAATCTTCAAAGCGAAATTATCGGGATTATTCAGTGACGAAAATACGATAACATGTAAGGTCACAACCAATACCTTAAGCCAACATAACATGACATACCTGATCTCATGAAGAGTAGAAGTCTACCAAGTCTGCAATAAGATGAGAAAAACAGTTTGACACACTGACAGGTTATAACCAAGACGAAATTACTTGCTTAGAAGTACTTATCATGCATTAAAGTATAGCATATAGATATATTTAAAGCAAGTTTTGTTCAAGGTGACAACTCTTCACGGATTTTTTCACCCCCATGGTCCTACTCCACGCTGAGGACTTCAATCTCGAAAACCAAAACTGAATTAGGCTGTATGCCCCATGCAGGGAATCCGCTCGGTCCATAAGCATAATCCGGAGAACACTGTCAAACAAGAACAAGAGAATAAAGATATAAAAGTCCACTCCAATGATCCTATTTTGTAGTTCCAAGAGGCCAATTCTACGGATTCCCAAGTTTTCTTTCGGCCAAATATTTCATAACAAGTGATATGGCGATTGAGTCGTTAATTTTCACTGATTACAAAACGAGAACTCACTCTTTACATTATTGGTGATAAGAAAGTGGATGAATAACTTGTATTCATATGGTTATTCTTTTCGAAACGCATGTCAGAAAGATATTTTCAAACGGCGAAAGATCAGTGGTTCAAAACAAAGATTGCAAATATAATCCTTGGAAAAGATATTGAGAAAAAAAAAAAAAAAAAAAAAAAAAAGAGCAGAATAGAATATTACCCGAAGACGAGCAACTTCTCCCACTTGCATCCCCAACACCCCTTCATCCCATCCTACAATGGGTTTGAAAGATAAGGAAACAAAAAGAAAAAATAATTTACACGAAGATGACTCCTATCCATTTAATCCTACAATGGCCACTTTGGAAATGCATGATTTATTGAGAAAGGAAGAAAGTACTATATTGAAACATCCAAAGAATGGTATGGTTTGAAATAATAACAGACTGCCTGTTTACTGTGGATTTTGTTTATGTAACGTCCGGATAAAAGCAGAACGATATATAGAGCAGTATTTATCTGCAGTAAAGCTGATGCATGAGTTTGTTCTTGCAATTTCCATCATAAAATGCAACGTAGAAAGAAGTATCTTACAAGAACTAACAACAAAACTTATGCATGAAACCTCTTTTATTTTATAAATTGCACATGCATATAGATACGTTAAACATACATACATGCATAAATGATAATTTAACCGTACGTAAGTAAACCGATCATATAATCTAACTTGATCACCAGTCCGCATGAAGTTTCAAGATTATTAAAAACTTTTAGATAAAATTTGCTATCTGATGGCATTGGAAACTTGAATTCATTTCCCCCAACATGAATAGATGGAAAAGTTTTGCAGGAAGATGAAACTTTACTGTAAGTGGAAAGCTTGTACCAAACCAGGTATTATTTACTAGACAAGGGAGGTTTTTTGTAAATCACCAAATAAGGGCCCGTTTGGGACGCAGCTTCAGATGGTATTTATCTGATTTTCAAAATCTCAACTCTATATCAAACTTTCCCTCTCTTCCATTTTCGAAAAGCTCAAACTTTAAAAGTCCATAACTTTCTCCTTTCAAATCGAAATGAGATAATTTTTATATCAAATGCTCATATCGACGAGACGAACAAGACAAGATCTATTTTGCATATTTTTTTCCAACCGCATTTTAAATTTTTGCACTATTTTCTATATTGCAGAACTTTTTTAAAAGCTTCCCCCCAAACACACATTTCTAACTCAACTTTCAAAACACCATTTCCAGATGTCCCCCCAAATGGGCCCTAAGAAATGCAAAATCATCAATTTTATCCTTCAAGCAATATTCCTCTTTATCCGGAATCTGGAGCACAAGAGATTATAAGTTTTATAACTAAACCGTACCTTTTATGACAGAACCTTGACCTATCTTGAATGCGAAAGGTTGCTGCCCGGGATCTTTTGTGCTGAAACAAAGAAAATTAAAATTAAAAATGAAAAAGCGGAATAACTAAATCTTATGAAAAGGAAGCCAAGAAGATGCATGAAAAACAAAGGATTCCTTTGAGTAGAACACATAACAACCATTCTTAGTTTCTTACCTCCAGAACTTCTGAGATAGATCACCATTTTTCCCTGCAGCAAAAGAACGCCGAATTTCAGCTCAGATAATATGGACCGAAAATGCATTCAAGTTAAAGACAAGTTTTATACATTTAGCCATGTACTATCAAAGATTTGTTTTCCTAAAATATAAAATTCTAATTTTTTCTTCCTGGCAAAAAACCAAATTGATGATCAACCAGTTCATCTTTATAGTCGTAAATACTCGCTAATTATCGCAGTCTTTTTAGTAAGACATATACATATTAGAGAGGATTTAATTGCTAAGAAACTTTAACAATTAATATGGAAAACAACTCAACATTAGCACACAACTGGCCTATACAATTTCTATCCTCAATATTGATTAAAACTAAAGATTTGAAAGAAAAAAAAAAAAAAGGCACAATACCAAAAATCTCACTTTAGTTTTATGACTTTATCGAAATGTTCTGCTTCACCCTATGTTTTCATTTCAAGAATGCTTTTAACACGATTTGTCAAACTCAGATGACATATGTAGCATTCTTGTAAACACAGAATAAAACACAACATTTCGATAAAAAGCACGAGAGATTTTTGTTATTAACCCAAAAACAAAATTTATTGTTGCTCCACACATATATTGCAATTATTGAAAAAAGAATTTTTAAGTTTTTTTTCCCCCCCAGGTATTCCTCACCTCGTATTGCATTTCAAACAACTCCCTTACCAGAAAAATATGAAAATTACTTTTAATTTCTCAGCACAAGAATCTTTGAGGGGGAAAAATTAAAATTAAAATGTCATTTATCTAAAAACCGATCCAAAAGAACCATCTTCAATACAGTGAATTTTCAGAAGGGGAGATCAGAACGACGTCGTAAAAGGGGTTTGGGGGTCAGTCGTACAAGAGGGGAGAGAGTGACTAACCATAACCAGTGCAGTGGACGGTGACCTTACGACCGGCTACCGGTTTGGGACCGGTACCGGACCTCAGAACTTCCTTCTCAACTCCCATCGTCTCCCTCCTCTCCTCTTTTGATTTTTGTTGGCTCTTGAATCTTCTGATATTTGCTGCTTTTGGGGTTTTGGAATTTTGGCTTAATAGGGCTTGCCGAGAAAATTTATGAGCCGAACACCATAAACTGCGCATAAATTATTAATTTAGCCCCTTAATTTTTAAATTTATACTATTTTGATCTTTATTTTTTTATTTTTATAATTATAATGATCATAAACTATTAAAAATATTAAAAATATAGATACAAATATATAATAGTCTATTTTATTAATTTTTAGATAAAATCTATTAATTAGTATCATTTTTTGACTAAATTATTAATGGATTCCGTCTAAAAATTAATATAAATGATTATTTTCTTAATAAGCATTCCAACTATGAAAAAAAAATCAGAAACTACATGAATTTAGAAGTTTAGATATTAAATGAGTAATTTACCCACACAAACTACATGCAAAAGTTGGCATGGGTTTTAAAAAACAGATCTCCCACTATACTCCGAACAGATCTGCAGGGTTTTTTTTTTTTTTTTGGGCTAATTAACTCGACATAAAAGGCAATGTTCTAGTAAGATGAACTGGGAGTATCCTCCGCAGCGAAGAGGATAATGAATGTTTGTCATAATTTGGTCAATAAGTTTTTGCTAACCTATAACTTTGACTCAATGGCAGAGTCGAACTCTGCCTGTTATTTCAGTGTGGAGTTTTCTAAGGGGGTGTTTAGTGAATACGTTTGAGGTGAAATTTTTAAGTTTAAATAGTTACTTTTTTTGAATTTTTAGAAAAGACAAAAAACTTTTATAGAAAAGACAACAAATTTTCAGAAAAAGACAAAAACTGAGTTGAAAAATTTGAGGGTGAGTTTGGTTCACTAACTTGAACTTAAATTTTTCAACTCAATTTTTGTCTTTTTCTGAAAAAAAAAATTTTTCTTTTTTGAAAAAGTCAACAAAAATTACTATTAAAACTTAAGAATCTTAACTCAAACTCAAACACCAAACCCCCTTCCCCTTTGAGTTTAAGTTAATATGTCAAACTCCCCCTAAATGATGACATTTTAGTGGAATTAATACAGGGATAACCAACTTTTAATGGTGACAAAATAAGAAAAATATAAAATGCTTAAAATTAAAATAAAAAATTATTAAAATACATTGGAGCAGAAGGTCCCACTCAGTCATACATGACTCTATCTTTAACTTAACTCTCACCTATAACTTGACTCTTGTTTGACACCCCGTTTAAACACATTTTTCAAAGTTTTTTTACAGTTTTTTCTCTCACAAAAATTCGAATTAACTATTTAAACTGTCAATTTGAATTTACGATCCAAACAGACAAAGTCTTAAAGATCAAAAACAGATTGTTCGGACCATAGCCCCCTTCCAGAGTAAATGCTTTCTCGTTAATATAACTTCAAACTTTTACTTTAACCAAACAACTAAGGATTAATTTTACGAATATCCCCTGGATTATGTACCGTATTTCACTTTGTCCCCAGACTTTCAAACCTAATCATTATATGCCCTAGACTATATAAAACCACTCGCTTTGCCCCTTCCGTCCACTTCCGTTTATAAACTTAATGAAATTGCTGATATGACATATATTAAAGAATTAATCATATATTTTTTAAAAATATAAACCCATATTTTGAAAAGAAAAAAAATATATCATTTGAGTATTATTTAAATAATATCAATTATCAACTAAAATAAATGTAGGAAAAAATTTCCAAAATTTTCTTTTTTCTGTATTAAAAAAAAAAAAAAAGAAAGGCCATGCCCAAAGACGTAGAAGGTGAACCCATGGTGGAAAAGGTTGGATTGAATTGGTAAGGTGGCGGCAGAGGTCGAGTCGTAGAGGGGAGTTGGCAGCAGAGGCTGGATCGCATTGGGGAGGGGGCGACGGAGGCTGGATATCGAGGGTTAGGGTGCGGTAGAGGCTAGATCATGTTGCTAAGGGGGTGGCGAAGGTTGGATCACAATAGTTAGGTGGCGACGAAGGCTGGATTGCTTGGGTTAAGGGGTGGCAGAGGCTGGATCTCACAGGGAAGGGGGCGGCAAAGGTTGGATCGTTCCGGGAGGGGCAGCGGAGGCTTGATCGTGCATGTGGTTGGCCGGGGCTGGATCACAAAATGACGAGAGTTGGAGGCTATTCAATGGGGAGAGATGGCGTGGGAAAGGATGGGGGAATGAGTAGAGTAGAGGTGGGGTTTTTTTTTTTTTTTTTTTTTTTCATTTTTAGTTGTTTTAAACTTTCGTTTATTTTTTTTTAAGATTAATTTTTTTTTTATTAATAATTTTTTTTTTTCCAAATATGGGTTTATATTTTTAAAAAATATTTGATTAATTCTTTAATGTATGTCATATCAACAATTTCATTAAGTTTATAGACAGAATTAGACGGAGGGGATAAAATGAGTGATTTTATATAATTATGGGGGTATAATGACTGGTTTTAAAAATCCAAGAGCCAAAATGAAATAGGATACATAGTCTAGGGGGCATTTGTAAAATTAATCCACCAACTAATTCTTTTATGTACAAATATACAGGACTACAACAATTTACTCGACAGACTGAGAGTTCAATTCTTCACAGCTGCCACTTAAAAGAAAATAAAAAAACATGAACAAACTTCTCCGCTTAAACCTCGACACTCGCCAGGGGCAAAATATTCTAAACGAAATTGTTAATATTTGTTAAATATCTCTAGATTCAATGCCTGCTTCAGCTTCAGTTAAGCTTTCATCATTTTCATTCAAGATATAGTCACAAAGCTCTAAAAGCTGATCTGCCAGAGGCGGTATACTCGGATTACGCCCGTCGTTGTATTTGTGAGCATTATACGTGATCTGACATACATCATGCCTGAATTGCTCTCTGCTTTTGTACTCCATTTTCCTTACCTTCTCCTTGATGGTCGACAGATCCATGGGGCAGTCTATGATGTCCAGGTAATCAGGAGCTTCCTTCTTCGACACCGGCTTCAAGAATAGATACGACACTTCGTATCGCTCTTTTAGGGTCTCCACAATGTGCTCCAAGATGTTTGCCAAACCGACCTGCAGAGTAAATTATGAGCATATTCATAAAAATTCAAACAGGCAGCCATGACTAATCTTTCTCAAATTTCTACACAATGTATTAGCTCCTCAAAAGAATTTAAAAAAAAAAAAAGAAGAAAAAGAAAACCAGAGAGAGAGACAATAATATGTCTCAATAACCTTGCTCACAAGTTTGGAAAATACCAAGGGCCCGTTTGGAAAAAGGGTTCCAACGAGAATTTTGCCTATTCAACTTCCAAACTCCGAAATCTACATCTCACTTTCTCATAAATTTTCATGAAAGCTAAACTTCAAAAGTCCGTAACTTTATTATTTCAAATTGAAATGAGATGATTCTTGTGTCTAAATGCTTACAATAACGAGAGGAACGAAACAAGATCCATATTGCATTTTTTTTTTTTGACCCATTTCAAATTTTCACAATATTCCATATATAACAGCTCATTTATAATTTACGCTTCAACCAAATACTCATTTTAATTCCAAATCACAAAACTCCAACTCCAACCATTGTTCCAAACAGTCCCTTATTCGGGAAGAAAACAATTTATGAAATAACTAAAACTCTTCATAGGAAAAAGAAAGCAAAGTCAAATTTCTTTGTGAATAATTTGCCACCATTGTTTGTAGACACCCAAAGCAGCATCACAAGCTAAAAATGGAAAAATATTACAGTGAATAAAATCCAAGAAATTCTTATTAAAAAGAAGAAAAAAAAAAAGAAAAAGAAAATCCAAGAAACAAAACTTTCCAATCATCATTGACAGCCTACTACCATTCTAGATGGAATACCGAATATGTTGGGGAGAAAAAGACGATAACGTAAAAAAGATTTAAAGCCATATCAAGGATATGCATATTTTATGTGAATGCTACTCAAGCATCCTAAACCTACTGCGACCCGTAGTCATTCTACAAAAAAGAGAAGATCGTCCTACAAGCCAATTGAACACTACACTAGATCTATAAGGGTAATCGATATACGTTCACTCCCCATGAATGGTAAGAAAATGGGAGGTTTGCCTCCCTTTCCTACCATTTCATGTGTTTACTTACCAAAACAGTATTAGAATTTTGATCGAGCCCACATGACTGAGGGAATCAGGAAAGGGAAAGTCAATCTCAAGTTACTAGTTGACTTCGTTTCTGTCTAAATTCTACTTCCTAAGGGGGTAAGTACACACCAGAAAAGGAAATCAAACTTTTTCTTCCGTATTCCTTTTTCTTTCCTTTCCAAATTTTTTTCCTGTTCTTACATTCTATCGTCGACAATTAAAGATGCTCAGGTGTGTAATATCACCTGTCGAAAATACAAAAGCAGCACAAGCAAAGGAAAAACCTGCTGTAAAGGTAAGTATGGTAGATTACCTCTCCTCCTCTTCTCCGTTTTGTCGTTGCAGCATAGTCAACAACAGGCCTTCGTTTTGCACTACGATCCCTTTCTGGCATTCTCTTGTCAAATCTGCTTGATCTCGAGTCTTCCATATAGTCATCTCTCATCTCAGCCCTTATCTTTTTTTTCTTCTTCTTCGCTTTCTGGCGCTCTTCTTCTTCCCTCTCTCTTCTCATGGCTGTTTCATATCTTTTTATCCGTGCCAGTCTTTCTTGTTCTTCTAGCATCCTCATTTCTTCCTCATGCAATCGTCTTGCCCTCTCTTCTCTCAGTCTCTCTTCATTTCTATGCTTCTCTTGCTCCTCCCACCATTTCCTTTTGTCTTTAGCTTTCTTTTTGGCCGTCTGAGCCAAATGCATGGTCTCTTGGTTTCTGTCCACTTCAAAACTTGACAACTCCACTATTCTTTTCGTCTTTCTATGCTCAATACCTGTGCCTCCATCTTGACTAAACTGATCCAGGTCAATAACTTCTTTTGGCCGTTTAATTATTATCTTCTTATGCAGTTGTTCTCTCTCTGTTTCTATTGGTAGCCGTCTTGATATTTTATGAGATTCAACCCGGTCCCGCTCTGTGTTTGCTGGTGGCCTTATAACAATAGTAGGTTTCGGCACTTCGCCTTGGCCTTTGTCTGTGTCTGCTGGGGGCCGAATCACAATGGGGAGTTTTTGAGATCCAACATGCACATCTTCAGTTTTTGGTTTATTAGAAATTATTATTTTGTTGACTTTAACTGTGGACTTCCCAGTTTCAGGATCGGAAGTGACTGGCTGTTCAGTGATCTTTGTCAGTCCAAGGGTAAACTTATCGGAAACATTATCCGTTGAGCTACATTTAAACTTAAGCGGAACAACTTTTGTGCTCGGACTTAAGTTTTCTCCCTCAGAAGCTTCAACCAGCGCTATTTTGGTTGCACTTTTGGGTATGAGCTTCTTTGTCACAGTTTTTATCTGGGATGGACCAGATGGATTCAGAGAAGTGGATTTTCCAAGCACTTTCTCCAGTTCTGGAGTCTCGGTGTTCGTGTCGAGATCTCCATATTTGGGGCAGTTCTTGTTTGTTCTCATGTGTCCAAGCTGGCAGGTTGAAAGCAGACCAATCGTAAGCAATCACATTATTCCAAACATCAACCAGAAGGAGAGAGAGAGAGAGAGAAGTTTAACCCACCTGACCACATGCTCCGCAGACGAAAGTCTCTCTGGCCGACTTTTTTTCCTTGAACATCTGGTTTTAAGAAAATAATTAAGAATTTAAAGAGAATTTAAGGAGCAGAAATCAGAAATAGATACATATCCAAACAAAATGAGACCACCTCATGTAGGCAGTTCTGTAGAATGAATAACGGAAGAGGTAACGTATGCCCAAAGAAAAGTAGAAAACCTGAACACCAAAACCAAATCCATCCAAACTAACTGGTAGACAATACAACGCAACTTTTGATTTGTTTTCTTTTTGGATGAAGAAACTGAAGAACAACAGAGAGGAGAAACATGCCGTCGAGATTTTATTTTGTAGAAAACAACTTTATTAACAAAAATGTTAAAAAAGTGTACAGCAGAGGACAAGAAGTCTTCAAACTATGGAAAACATGAGGGCAAAAAACCTAAACAACAAACGAAAAGGCATTGATGGGGATCATAATTTCCTAATTGTTGCAATATCAGGTCCTGTCCCCTTGACAAATCAGAAAAGAAACCCACAAGGCCACCCGATATTTAACTCTTTCCCATACATCACTAATATCTCCCTCAACTTCATAAAAGATGCAATTGTTTCTATCTAACCACAGTGCCCATGTGACAGCATGTAAATGATTGAAAGTTGTTTTCTCATTTCGGTTTTCGTTTTCTAGAGCTACATAATAAACATACCCAAACAAAATTTCACTTTTTTCTTCTATCCAGATCAATCTCTCTAAAAACACAACCAAACACAATTTTCAGAAACGGTTTTTACCATCATTCGCAAAAAATTCTCATTTCCGTTTTCATACCCAAAACAAAATGATTTCCAAAATGCTACCAAACACAGCCTTTTACCATTTTACGAAATTCACTTTTTAATAGTACTTTTTCTAAAAAAAAATATGGATATATGTTCATAGATGGTAATTATCCAATTTGATAAGATCTAATTGAACTTAAATAAAAAAATTTCAAATATTCAAAAAAAAATATGTTACATTGCCATGTACAACCAAACATGGTAAAATAATATTCCAAGGAATCTAGAACAAGATTCTCGTACACAATAAACATGATAATACAGTTTTCCTAGGAATCATATTGCCCTCTATCACTTTTCCAGGATTATGATTTTCCTATTGATTAGTGCATACCAAACCCCCACCCTCCCTCCTCTTCTTCATTCCAAAAGACATCTCAATTTTAGTCATACTAATTCAACTAGAATCCTGTAAAGACTAGCAAATAGACTTGTTGGTTTATTTGGTCCTATTTTTTTTCCGATAACCCCGGTGTCCGAGACTTTGCCCTGACTAATCCACGGGATCCATGCAAAGCGCCCCCTCCACATGGATCGGGTAAATCTCGGGCCAAAGGCCCGCAGGCCTGGCCCCAAGGAATTGGTAACACTCATGGGAATCAAACCTTAGAGCTAATGCTTCCTGAGGCACTAAGTAGCAAGTCCAAGTAATTCACCACTGAGCCAACCCCTTGGGGTTTATTTGGTCTAAAATGACTAAGAACCTGTTTGAAGGCTGGCTTATAAATTGGATCGTGTTCTCATCACCATGAAGACCGATCTCATCCCAATACACTAGATGTGCAGGACATGAAGATATTTTTTATTGACCACACTCCAAACAAAAAAATATATATATATATATATATATTTAAAAAAAAAGAAAGGAAATAAAAAGAGATAAATTAATAAAGAAAGATAAACATGTAAGTAAACAATATTTGAACAGAAACTAAATGAAGAAATGAATAAATTTTTTTATTGACCACACTCCAAAAATAAATAAATATATATATATATAAATAGAGATAAATCAAGAAAGAAAGATAAACATACAAGTAAACAATATTTGAATAGTTAGAGTTCATAAAATTAGAGTTCTACCATAAAATTAGTTCACTTGCCTTGACTCCATCTCCTGCGATTTTGATTTTCTTATTCGTTAGAGTTATATCCGCAATGTCATCATTCTTTTTCTTTGCCTTCATTTTTCCAGCTTTGTTCTTTTTAAGAAGATTTTCTACCTGTACCAAAACATCAAGAGAATCTTTAGTCGATCTTTTTAAGATTGTAAAAGAATTATCTGCATGATTAGACTAGCCTTCAATTTGCAAATTACGGGAGAAAAATGTAGAACTTAAAGAGAAGAAACGAAATTTCATTGCTCGAATAAAAGTCCTAGTAACTCATACCCACCACTTTTGTCTCTACAGTAGTATTGTCTTTTGAAGCAAAGGACAAATCAGGTTGGTTTGTAATAGTAATTTGCTTGACACGCTCTACATTCGGTAAAGCCAAATTTAATCTAGTGCCTGGAGTGATTCCTGCTTCCTCTCCCATACTTCTTGCTTTCTTCTTCTTCTTCCGCTCAGTTTCATCATCTGTGAAAATAGGCACCATTGTCAGGTATACAGCAAGGCAGAAGGTTCTTTCGACAATTAAAATTTGTGACATATCTACAGACGTGTCCCAGAATCCAGCAACAGATTTTTATTTTATTTTTTTTCCCGGTTCGAACTTTTTAACTTCCAACAATTAACACATCCCAATTTGGATTAAAGTAAGGCTCTTATTCTTTTGTAAGAACTCATTATTCTTCTGTAGAATCCAAAGGACAAATGTCCAATTGGACCCCCTCAATGATTTTGTGGGAAGTGACATTTTTCCAGTTTCCAGTAAAAGATTTTACTTACCATCCATAAGCAACCGGCATAATTCGGCAGCTTCAGCTGCTTCATCTTCAATTTCTTCTTCTGCCTGAGCTAATGATGGGTGCCTTCTCATTTTAAGGCCCTTAACGCCATCTGCTTTATCATACTTGGAGTCATAATTACCCTCTTCCTCTTCTTCACATTCTTCTGCATCAAGCAGATTTTCCAAATCGCCAGCAAATGAGTCCAGATCACTATTGTTTTCTTCAGAATCACTCTCATTTTCATCCCCGTCAAAGGCTGAAAGACTCTGAGCTTGACGGTCCCAAATCTCCTGACATTTTTCTCTGGTCTGCTGCTGCAACTGAAGAAAGGACATTCGCTGCCCACGTGCATATTTACTAATTGTGGTTGGATCAACTTTGACCCCTGATTCAGCTTGTTCACTTGAAAGTTTGCGAATCATGGCAATCCTATGCCACCTTGTCTGCTTCGCAATCACTTCATCAGGAACATCGAACTTGAGAAGAACCTGAGAATTGGCACAAAGAAAAGTGAACACAACATAAGTACAATAAAGAAAAACTAAGTGCAAAGATGGGAGTAAGACTCATCAACAATGGGCTTTTTCTTGCTGAATCAACAGTGGGCTTGAATCGAAGAGAAGAATACTCATTATAGTTCCCATGGGTCCTGAAGAAAGACCATCTTATGGCTTAAGGTTGTGTCTAGATGCAGAGATTAAGGAAGATCCAAGTGGGGGAAATATTTATCAACAAAAGTTAAAAATTGTGAATTGTATGACAAAATCCAAAAAGTACCAGAGAGCCGGTTTGGTTTATAGGTTTGAACAGAAAATCTGAACAAAAAATACAAATTTTTGTGAGAGAAAAACTGTTGCAAACATAAATTGTGATTCAATATATGAACCAAATGGCTCCTTAGCTTTAAACAACGTTTACCCCTACATTTTTTATACTCCAAAAAGTACACTTCAGTTAATTATCACCTATTTTTTTTTTAAGCGAGTTAAAAGTAAGCCTTTAACTGGTCAAATTGTTAAAATTCCATAAATACCTTTGTTAATCAATTTTTAAAACCAAAAATTAAATTCTGGGAAAAAAAAAATTCAAAAAAATAAGTTCCAGCCGACGACCTCTGTCCCACATCGAATTACCCCTTCCCGTTTATGTTTGACTGGTCGAGTTACATAAATCCTTAGAATAATGTTAAAATATTAATTGCTACGGACCTTTTAAAAGGGTTTTTTTTATCCCTTCTGAAAACCTTGGGAAAATTTTTTGAAAGATTAAAAATGTAGAGATACTTTTTGGATTATCAAAAATATTGAGACAAAAGTGGTAATTAGCTAAAACTCAGGAGTACTTTTTGGACTTTCTCGTTTATATATGTGTGTGTGTGTGTGTGTGTGTGTGTGTGTAATTTCCGTATATGTGTATATACACACTTCACGTTTGTGACTTATAGAGGACTTGATAGGAAATGCGATAGGAAATGCAACCTATCCCTCTAAATAGGGAACGATGGTGGAAATTTGTATGACGGTTAAGCTCATGGGCTAGTCAAAGAAAACTACAATGACATTGAAAAACTAACAAACCTCTCGTGCAGCTTCCATGCTCAATCTACGTAGATCAGCATCCGTTCCAGTAACAGTGGAACCTCCTCGACCAGCCACCGCTTTTTTCTTCACCACAGCACTTGACATTGATGGTTTTGGAGTAGCACGGACATAGCTAAAACCTAGACCCCGACCAGAAGGATCACCAACACCAGTAATTTCCAAACGCTCAATATTTCTTTTCCCTGCTAAGGAAGAAAGCAATAGAAACAGGAAAAACAATGTAAACAAAGGAAAAGCAAAATTCCGATGGTGATAGAAGTATCATCTCTCCATTATCATTCAGAAATGATGTGAAACTTTAGTAGAGTAAATCGAGTGATATCTGTAAGCAAGCATCTAATTGAAGGCGAAAAGTAATCACACTATCAACACGATACTTACCTGAGTAGAGGCAACAAAATTGCTACTCAAGTTCCAAGGAGTAATTTGTAGTTCCCTTTCAATGTGTGATGCAGCAGCCAGAGCTATGGCTTCATCAGGCAGACGACCCATTGCCAATGATATAGAAGAGGGATGGGTTTCAGTGATTCCTAAATGTTTTAAGCCTGTATAGACCAGCTTGCATGCTTTCATAGGCGCATACCTACAACTCCAAGGGCAAAGAAATAAATACAAGGATAAGAATAATATATATACATTAAAAATAAGAATTCTACCTCTTTGGTCATAGCTACCTATTCTGTTAATGTACCAATTCATCCTAAAGCTTAAGCTGTTAGAAGATGGGCCAACTATAGTTTTATACTGTAACACTCTCGTCACATGAAGGCCAGGCATGCGGACAAATATTGATTAGAAAGTCCAACAAAAATATTTAAGAAGTGGCCCACAATATATATTGAAAGACCCAACACGCGATGATAATAAAGAGGATAAAGGGTGCAATTGCAGATGTTTGAACTCAGGACCTCTTTTCTGATACGATGTTAGTTACCAATTCATCCCATAAGCTTAAGCAGTTAGGTGATGGGCCAACAATGGTTTTATATCCTAACATATTCAAATAGCAAGGTGCTAACTTAGAGAGAGGACAAAACGAATTCTTGAAGAAGTGGAGGAAGATAGCAAGGATGTTTAAGAAAGAATTAAAGATTGGGTAGTCCAAACTAAGAACTTTGATAACTTTTCCTTTCTGATTTGCTAACGGATTGATTCTGTTGTTGTAAGGCTTGTTAGTTTATGATTTTTACTACATATTTCCTAAACCTTTATAAAAATTTTTAAAAGTCTTCTAACTCACAAGACAACACTGTTTACAAAGCTTTAGGTAAATAAAAAGAGGAGTCAGAAGACATATGGCATGACTCACCTCCTCCGGTTTAACCATATTTCTCAGTTCATCCTCTGAGAAAATGCGAAAATTGCGTTCTTGACCCAAATCCATTGTCCATTTGATCCTCTCTGGAAGGTGACATTTACAACATTCAGGTGAGTTAAAATACAACTAAAAAACAATCAAACAGCAAAAAGCATGAAATGACTGAGCAACAAGCGATGTCCTATGTCAGAAAAAAGTGCTGAACTTCCATTAAATGCTTTTATAAAGTAGTAAATGTCAAATTAATACGATGCAATTATTACCTGCAAATATGCAAGTTCCTTGAGCTTCTTCCTAAGAAAAACCTCGGAAAAGTAAGGAAATTGTAATGGCAATTCATTGGCACGGATGCAAGGAAGCAACTGGCGCTTTTCAGCAGCTCGGAACTCATGACACATGTGGACTATCAGCCTGTTAATCATATAATTTTGAAGATTTTTAGTTCCAGGGGACATCACCTCCATGAGAGGCTCCTGCAAAGAGCAACAAGGGTAAAATGTTAGTTGCAACAGGATATAAACATGGTCTTCCATAAAATGAGTCGACTGGTAATACATGATTGGAGAACTTCAAAAGATAAAACGGTTAAAAAAAATATTTCACAAATCTCATACATATAAATAGGTGTATGAAAATATATTGACAAATATTGCATGACAAACCTGTTGTCCAACAACATGAAGCCTGTCAATGCGTCTTAAAGAAAGTTTTCCCTTTGCAGAACGAACTAACAAATAATCAGTGGAGGGCACCTTATGGGAGAATATAGGTGCTCTATACATATTTGTTTCAAGAGATGACTGACTGGAACCAGGTCTTATATCTCCCAGAAAAGGCGATTTATCAGCAGGGTTTAGTGCGATAACATGTCCCAAGCTGCTGTTGGTGCTGCGCAACAAAGATGCAGTTTGATCGTCTGGAGCTGATTTCTGATAATAAGTGCATAGTCTGGCACCCATCCCAATGTTACTCAAAAGTAAAGGCCTTTCCTCACAATACCTGAAAGGTCGACAATTATGAGGTAATCTCCATATCATACACTTGAAAAAAAGTTAAGCACAGAAACAATTTGAAACAAGCACGTATTTTTTAGGCTCTAGTGCTAAGAATGCACATGTGAAGCACTGTATCAGTCCCCTTAAAGTGGTTTGCAGAAGCCAATTAGTTGAGAAGGCATTTTTTGGAGACTTCACAGATGAAGATTGGCTCTACTCTGGGTAATAAAGTTCAAAATTGACAGATCTTTCAGTGCCGTTTCTCTTTGGTAAATTGAAATTTCTGGCCAGGCTTCCACTCCTATTAATCCTATTTGTTTAAATCATTCTTATTCTTATTCTTATTTCGAAAGGGGAACTGAATAATTTTGAATGACATTTTGAATAAGCTAGTAACATTATTGCATTGAGCATTATGCACATGCATATATAATTTCTCTCATGCCACTTACTCCATTAGAAAGACATGGCCATCTTTGACGGAAAGATCGGATTTCTTCTTGAATGCTCCAGGTGGCCTAAAAGACTTGTTCTCACTAGGAAGTTTCTGTGCCCTTGGCAGCAAATGTAATTTTGTACGAACAAGATGAAGCAAAGAGTTGGTTGAACATTTTGGGCAGCTAATGATTTATCATCTTCAAGCTCTTTCCCTAAATAAAACATCTTCACCGGCTCCAATGACTTGAAATCTACAACCATAAGAGATCAAGGTAAATTTCTGCCCTAAAAAATATGTAGTTAGCTAAATATTCTGGACTAATAATAAAGTTTTTATAACAGCATTATCAGAAAATCCAAATCCTAAAAACATGCAGAGGATAAGCAAAATCAAAGAGATGTAACAACCTAGCTTTTTTGAAGCTTTCGCCTTAACAGAAGAAATGGTCTCCTCCGCATCCACATGGAGTTTACTTCCTTTTCCACCCAAGCTCTTTATAATAACTTTCATTGGTCCTTGAGTAGGGAGCTTTCCTTGTTCCTTTACAGCCACTTCATTGTCGTGGGGATACCACAATGCTTTGGGACGATGAAAATTAGCTATATCCTTACTGCATACAAGCATTTAAAAGTTCAGTTCGGTGGAAATTGACATTACTCAAAGGTAAATAATGGAAACAACGATCTTGACAGCCACAAGACTCATCAGAGCTGATTGTAAAGCCAAAGCAAAGAATTAAGAACTTAACCAGTTTATTCAGAGGATGTTCACATAGTACATATTCACGGGTGGAAACTAGCATTTATTTCCTTTTCCCTCACCTTTTCTTCTACTTATTTTTTTCCTCTTTTCATTAAGTTAGAGAAAAAGGGGCTGACAACGTGCATTAAAAGTAGATTCCAAGCACACCCCAAAAAGAGATTTTGAAACCTACAATAGCTTAGACATCACTTAACTCCACGATGACATAAAAAATTGGCCCCAAACAGGGACGAATATTGAAACTAACATTAGGATTAGACAGGTTGGTGCATCAATTCAGCAGAAATTGACATTACTCAAAAACTAATAACTTATTCTCTTAGCAGAGAAATAATTAGCTTCTTGGCATTATGACAAAATCCAAAATAAATTTTCAATTCACCGCCATAAGAATGCAGAAATATGAAAGAATGACATGTATCATAAATAATCATTCTCACTTGCTCAACTTCAGTTTCATTGTCTGCAGCGTAAGTGCAGGTTGTGAGTGATAAATCTTGATGCCCTGAGCTGTGCGCCTTTTCGAGTTTGATTTCATTTGCTGAGATGTTTTCCTATTTGAATAATGTTTGTCATTAGAAACAGACCGCCAACCAGATTGCCCTCCATGACCAGGCAATTCAAGAGAATCCCCGTGGGTCGACTTTACAGAGCGGGTTATAACCATAGCGCCTGCATGAAGCCTTAGATTTTTGCCATCATTGTTATCCAAAATTTCAAAGAGCATCTGCTCATCCTGAAGATCAAATATTAGCTTTGGCTTTCCAACGGGTCTATCTTGCTCCCATATTATTCCATCCAACCAAGATCCTTCTAGCATGTCTCTGTTTTGTGATATAAGTTTGCTAAAGTTCCTTATAACATTGGTTTGGCGAAGCTGTTTTGCATCAACTTTCTCCGTTCTGCCATCATCCTGATTAAAGTTATCCACCTCGGATCGGGATTCTAGCCTTAATAGTTGTGGATGGTACCTCCCTTCTGAGAATGGAAGGTTTGAATCTCTAGATAAAGTTGGTGAGCCAAAGTGCTCCAATATAAACTGGGGAACTATGCAGAAAAGTCTCACGAGGTTTTATCATCAGATTCCGATAGTGGCTCTAACGAAAGATTTTTCAGCACTGTCTCGGGTTCTGTTTCACTATCAACTGAAGCTACTATATCAGGTCCAGCAATTTCACAGCTCTTAACAGAATTTTCACCAACTGGAGAATTATCCCAGACAATCCCAACTTCCCAGTCTAGTTGATCGAGAGGATAAAATGTAGGACCTAATGGTGACTGCCTTCCAACCGAAACATCAGCAACTAAATCTTTTTTCATCGGCTCCGCAGGAAAACAAGAGTCCTTTCTCATCTCATCACCCTGTGAAACCGCTGGGGAAACCACTTGCAGAGCATCGGATTCTTCAGATTCTGACTCATTATCATTATAGATACAAACGTCATGCTCGTGCTCATGCTTATAAAAATCGTCCTGTTTTAATGATTTTAAACCTTGAGTGGAACTTTTCAAAAATTCCTCTTCGTCCTCTTCAACCACAATAGAAACATCTGTCGACTTGTACCTATCTGGAATGATGAATAAGAAAGATGATCATATAACAACCAAGACAAGGGTAGAGCTATAATCAACATAACACTTTTTGAGTTAAAAGTTTCAGTACCTACAGACAGGAAGATAGCCAAAGCGATATAGAAATTTCACAAAAGAAAAGGAAAAATATATATTGTGAGAATGCATCCAACCTTAAGCCCCATCATAGCAATTAGTAAGACAAAAACAAACGTAAATAATAAGGTCGCACACATTATTCAAGAGGTTAATTCTTCCATATGCAACATACCTCTAAGAACAGAATACTTATGGTCTCTCTTCTCCCTCTTTTTCAAGGGTTCGTGAATTCCAAAGATTTCTGAGAACCGCAAAATGACCTTTCCATCTTCCATACATAAAACAGGCAACGGCGTGGAGCCTTTATCTGATAGCTCGTCCTGTTTGCTCATGAACAAGAACATAAAGTAATCATCAATGAGGAGCTCAGTTAGAGAAAAATGACAACTATTTTCACCACATAAATTCTTTGTTGGTTTTTAACAAGTGCACAAATGCCTTTTTTTTTTTTCTTTTTTAATTAGAAAACGAACTACAAAGATCCTCTCAAAAGACCTTGAAATACGATATCAACCTTAAAGGAATAATTAAAAGCAAGTTGCTTGTAATTACAAGCAAGTTTCATATGCCTTTACAATCAAGTCTTATCCCAAAAAAAAAAAAAAAAAAAAAATCAAATAAATAAATAAAAAATAAATAGATAATAAAAAAAATACAAGCAAGTTGTTTCAACTCTTATCCATTTTACAAAGCATCCAAAGGAATGAAACTGAAGTAAAAAAAATGTGCTCAAGTCATGCTTTCAAATACTCATGACAAATCATAGTTTATACCAACATACACTTCTACCTTTCTTTCGTAATGAAACTCATTCCCTATTATGTATTGGAAGTAATATACAAATCTCACAGGGCAGCTTTGAACCTTGATTCATTGTACTTGATAAATAAAACTCAGAACTTCATGCTTGTGAAACTAGCTAATAATAAATTTTTATTTATTTAAAAATAAAAATAAATAAAAATAAAAAAACCTGAAAACTCTTCTTCTTCAGAAACTAAAGGTTCAGCATCATCCAATCTGGTCTGATGATCATCCTCAAAGTCCTCTCACTGGTTAAATCCACCTCAGGAGACTTACCCTGCTCACCTGACAGTGACAGGCTAAGATGAGCCCAACGTCAAAAAATAAAGCTCGGACAGGAAGAATAGAAATTACTAAAATAGTAACACAAATGTTCAGTTTATTGTTAAAAACTAATACACCGAACTACAGGAGTGTACCCCAAATTGGTTGGCTTGATTTTATGCATATATACATGCACATGTATGTGTCTGTGTGTAACATTGATTTAGTATATTTGCCTTTTTTGCAAAGCCGGAAAACTGCTTTTAATCTAAGACAACATCTTTTCTTTATCATTTTCTTTCTTGTACATGCGATTTCCAAGCATATGTTTCATATTTAGTTCTTAAGCAAGTAGCAGTTTTTCTAGTCACCAATTGTGCTTTTATTCTATTTCGAAAGTTTTAGAATCAAAACAAAAATCTTACTACTATTTTGAGGTTCTAGAAAACAGTTTTACGCTACAGCTGATGTTGAAGGAATACAAGTTATACAAGAAAAAGCAAAACATTCAGAAGTGATAAATGTATAGAATGGGGGTGGGGGGGGGGGTGGGGGGGGGGGGGGGGGGGGGGGGGCATTGGAAAAGTTAGGGTTAATAATAAATATTAAACTGAGAGAATACCTAAGAGAATAACATCTTGAGCATCTGCATTGTTTTCAAGCACCTCATTTTCCTGTTCAATTTCCTCGTCGTAATTTTCGTCGTCAAATACAGAAGCTGTAGGCTTCAAAGTAGCCAATGAAACTTCAGAAGAAAAATATTCTTTTTTAGGCAGTAGATAGTCCTCCTCACTGGCAGCTTGAATCTCTGGTCCTTCATACTGCTCATCAATGTCTTCATAATCAACTGCATCTTCAGCTTTTTGTCATAGTCTGCCACAAAAGCAACACAATGAACATCTATCCAGAAAGATGACAAACAACAAACAAGTGAACTAACCATGCAGGGCAGAAGACAGGATGATATCTTCAAGTATTTGGAAAACCGATTACCTAACATCAAGTCTCATGCACTACTCATACAAAAAAAAAAAAAAAGGGGGGGAAGAAAGATAAAAAGGAAGTCAGACATCTAAGACCTGTAGCAATTTATTCAAGAGCCACAAGTCTGTGCGCTATTGAAACTGACAAATTTTTATTCTCTATCCTAATTGATTAAGCTTTTACGACGAAGGGTAATCCCTTATTCTCAATTCTTTTTAACCGACAAAAAAACAAAACTGGTGCATGCAGCATAATTGCACGCTCATTAGCTAACCATCGTAACCATTAATTATCTTTATTTTTTACATTATGCTTAATTAGAATTGCCACACTTCCAAACATATTCATTTCTAACATTTAAACACCGCATGCATGTCATAAATCTTGAAAGAGAAAAAACAATGGAATATAAAAATATTAGAAGAACATCAGACATTCAATGCTGTAATTTCAGGCATATACAACAATACCTTGTTCAACAACATCAGCAGATGTTTGGGGTGATTTAATTGACAACTACAATCACACAAAACTCTTGGTATTAGAGGAGAGAGAAAAGCAGAAGGAAGAGAAGTCACACTAAAATCCCCTCAAGTATACTATTGCAGGAAAAAAAAAAAAAAAAACATAGCGGAGATCATTGTCCAACTGTGAACAAAATCATGAGAATAATGTTCAAAATAGAGCTACAGAGGGAAACAGATATTGAAAGTTCCATACATCTATATCAGTTAGAGATGAACCCAGCTTGTCAGCCAAAGCAGAAAGATGCTCCTTTGCGTCCTGAAAAGTGTAGCCGTATATCCATAATTAATATTTTAGCATCAAGATTATAAAACTTTCAAAAAACAATTGCATTGATCAGTAATCAATTACAAAGACAGAGGATGTGAAATCTTCAATAACAACAAAAACAAAAAAAACAAAAAATGAATAACTAAATAAATAATCAGTCCATAAATTAGATGGAACAGTCCTAATCCTCAATCACCTACTATGAACCAATTACATTCATACAATTTAAAACGAAAAAGTTATTAAACATAATCATTTCATCAGCATTGCTAATTCATTGCCACCTCCATAACTTGCCAAATCTGTTTCAAGACTTAGCTCAATCACTGGCCTAGTAACCATAGTTACAGCATTCTGCCTTTCCTCTGACTAATAACCATTTACACATTCATTCAACAAAATAAAAGATTTTGAAAGAAAGAAAAAAAGGGCATTGTCCATTTCTTTATACAATGACCAAAACAGAAAAATGTAACATCAAGAAGAGGACAAAGATTACCTCATCAAGGTAATCAACATCAAGATCACCGGAGTTATCAACATTGCCAAACATAAATCCCAGAAGCCGATTACTCCCACCATTCTCTTCGTAGTCTTCCTCGTCATCTGCCAGATTAAAAAAGTTGAAACAACTATATCTTGTGACATAACAACGATTCCGACCAACAAAAATAAGTCGAAAGTTCAAAGACAGAGAACCACCACAACACAATCATATAGACCTAGAATATTGAACTCCAACCGACCAACTCCAAACCCTCTTCAATATACACACATGAGAATATCATCAATATAGAAAACATAACAAATATAAAGATTAATCATTTTTCCATTGCCCAGGAAAAAAAAAAACTAACCTTCGTCCCTCCCATCAAGAGAACCGCTATCTGAACCATAACCCATGTTGCGAAAACAGCTCTGCAAGACAATAATTGACAATAATTCATGTTTTTTTTTATATATATATAGTTTTGACGAGAATTAGAAAATTGGGTTTTTCAAATCACCCAAATTTGAAAACCCTATAACAATTTATTTATTTTTTTTTTTTCAAAGTTTTGTTCTTTTTTTATTAATTTGACAGGTTCTTCGTAGTCTTAAAAATCAGATGTGTGTTCTTGCAAAAAATAAGGACATAAAAATTCAATTATAAAAGAAGGAAACAAGAGAATTTGTACCTGTGGAGTAGACAGAAAGCTTAAAATGAGAATAATATCATATATTATATGACAAAAATAAATTTAGGATTTTCGTTTCGTAACTGCGTAAGTTGCCCAGTAGGAACCTCGGACCCGAGGAAAAAGAAGAAGAAAAAAGGAAACAGAACAGAGGTGGTATGATAAACAAAAGAAAAGCCCAGGAAGAGAAGAAATTCAAGCGCGATCCAGTTAACAGCGAAGACGCCCCACTCGGGGGGGGGGGGGGGGGGGGGGGGGTGGTGGGTAGGGTGGGGCTTGTGGCTCACCGACGGCGACGGGGGAGGGGGCTGGGCGCTGGGTTTTGAATTTGGTGGGCGGATGGGGTGGGTTTGAGTTCGGTGGGTTGGGGTGGGGGTTGAGCTCGCCGACGGAGAAGACAACGGAGGACGGGAGGTTTCAGTGCGGATTTTTTTTTTCTTGGGGGGGGGGGGGGGGGGGGGGTTGTTCACCTCTATCGCTATCTCTATCTCTCTCTCTCCCTTTTTGTTTTTAAATTAATGTATGGTGGGTATTTATTTTTTTTTTTTTAAATAAGGGATTTCATATTTAATAATAGGGCCTGTTTGGTGCATAAGTTCAAGTGAAATATTTAAGTTTAGTTTGAATTAAGTTAAGTTTAGTTTAAAAGTTGAGTGTTTGGTAAAAAGTTTGAGATAAAAAGTTTAGTTTGAGTTGATTGTTTGGTGAAAAAGTTTGAGATTAAAAATTTTTGAAAAAAACAACGGCCTTGTTTGGATGTATAAAAATTGAGTTAACCAAATTTTTTTGCCTTTTGTGCTTTATAACTTATCTGAACTCCCACTAAATGAAATTTTTCCACCTCAACTACTGTCTATTTTCACATTATCAACTAAATTTATTTATTCTATTGAAGAAAAATTATCATCAAACTACTTAGATCTTGTGTTTATCATTTATCCTCAATTTAACATTCTATTATAGGTTCTATTAACGCTAAATGTCGCGATTAACAATTTGAATGCGTAACACCAATTAACTTACAAAATTCGGATATTTTTCTTAATTACGCAAATAGCCGTAAATTTGAGAAACCATCAACAATCTGTAATAGGTCAGTGAACTTTATGTTAAATATCATTTACATTACTCTCATAATGTTGTCAACAGTTACACCACGACGCCAACGTTCCGTTGTTCTATACCACGGGTCTGATCGAAATCTTTCCCACATATCATCAGCCATCATATCTCTCAACGTATTCATGGCATCCATCCCTCGTGTCACGGTGTTGCGGTCCTGTACTTGGCCTGTACCGGAGGCTTCGTCATCATCTTCATAATCTGCGTTTACGTCGACATTGTCAACAATAGGCATACAATCTCCGGCGTAAGCTTGCGTTGTAAATTATCCCCAACCTGCACCGTCCGTATGAAGTTATGAAGAACGGCACAAGCCACGGGGATCATAGCATGTTTGTCTATCGGATAGTTATTGGTGCCTTTGAGTATTTTGAATCTTGCCTTCCAGACACCAAATGTTCGCTCAATGCAGTTCCGCAACGATGAATGTGTGTAATTAAAACACCTCTCTTCGGTTGCCAAGCCCGTCGCGCCTACGTCGGTATTCAGGTAAATGATAGGTCTCTCGGCGGTATGGGCTCAAGAAACAATCCTTGTTAGCGTAGCCCGAATCGGCCAAGTAAATTTACCTACAAATTATATACCACTTCATGAGTATTTTGTTGGCAATTGTATTTTCCAACCTAACGGGAAAAAGTTAAAATTAATGACAGTAAAATGGCTACTACTTTTACCTGGCGGAGGTATTGGGAAACCATTGAATGCAATTGTATCTGCTAACATTCGCGCATCATGACACGAACCCTCATACCCGGTCAACAGGTAAGTAAATTTCATGTCAAACGAACAGGCCGCTAATATATTCTGCGAATGAAACCTTTTCGATTTATCCAGGCTTCCGCATTTTCCGATGGAGCCACACACGGGATGTGGGTGCCGTCGATCGCCCCAATACAACCCTGTAAAATTCGCAAAGCTTTAAAAACTGTCTAATCCAATAACATACATCTGATTATCTTTTAATTATTGGCATCCGATGATAAGGGTATTGTTAAATAAAATAACTTACATCGAACCACGGTCGATATTTGTACCCGTGCTCTTGAATCAATGGTTGAACCGCTGTTGTAGTCCGGTGGCCTGATGAACTCATCTTTCAGCGCACAAATGGCAAATAAGGCTGCATTGAACCACCGTGACGTTGTTTCTTTCGAGTGTTGAAACAAGTACGCGGCTTGCTGGATTGTGGCGCCTTGTGCACAAATATATAAAAAAATAAACAGCTGCTCGTCCACAGTCATGTTATTAGTTGGGGATAATAATCCCCGACAAATAACATGGTTAGATATATCTCTGAATGTGCCCAGTTCCATACTTAATAAACCTTGAATTACACGTGGGTGGCCATTAAGTATCTTGTGCACGCGCATCTGTCCTGTTAATACAGAATTATGCATCGGAACTGGATCAGTGCGTATGCTATTGCGCCATGTATGATACGCAAATACTGACATTGCAGCCATCCCGCGATCGTTGCGTTGACGGTGGCGGCCCCGACGGTTGTTTACATTGTCCCGGTGGTGTGCGGAACCCCGCTCGTTCATGTTATTCTGCATGGCCGGCTGCACTAAACTTGGTCTACAATTCCTGTTACATAGCCGAAAAAAAAAGATTATTAGTTTCAAACCCAATTAGCATTTTCTTAATTATTGCATCGGCCGACGGAACATAAGAAGCATTTAACTTCATTAAACGCACACTTAACTTGAACGTAAATTAACGTAAGAAGACAAATAAATTGTAACTGTTACATAAAATTAATAATTCATTATAAAAACTGTCTCAATGTTGCCGAAATGAAATGTTAAAAAATTTAAAAGTTGCATAAACAAAAAATGCACTCAAAAAGCTGGCGGCGGGTGGGGGTTGATGACGGAGGCAATAATGGATCGCCGAAGTTCGTCGTCAAGCTGGCAAAATGGACCCATAAGATGTTGGTGAGCATCAAAGTAGTAGTGCCACATCAACGTCTGCTCATGGATTGAGTAACCCATCGCCTTCATAATGTTCATGCACTGAACTAATCCACCGTTTTGGACTGATTGCTCCATTCATCGCCAGTTTGGCTTATGCCTCGAAAGTAGTCTCGCACCTCCTCCATAGCCTCATACGCCATCGCATTGGTCGCTTCCCTTTGCTTTCTCTTACCTAAGCTTCCACTACGTCGGGAAGGACCAGCTACGTCGGACCCTTGCCGCGCGTCGCCGGGCCGGCGACCGGTGGGCGGTGTTAGGTCCTCCTCTAAGCAATGGTGGGTTTCGGAGTTAGCGAAGTTGAACTCGTAGTCAACTGATGGATTAGAGGCGTCCCCCATCGTTACGGATCCATATGCGTAGGCGACCCGCCGCGTGCGTTTTCTCGAACACGTTTAAACTGCAACTCTTTATGGCGAAGCCCTTCGTGACGGAGATGCTTGCAGAGTGGATTATCCTGCAAATAAGATATGGCACGTCCTACAAACTTACTAGTCAAGTGGAAATTAAATAAACTAAGCAAGAATTAATATTAGTAAAAACATATTACTCTGATGAAACTCTGCCACGCGTCATCGGAACAAACCAACTCTATCCGTTGCACTATCGTACCCTAGGCCGGTGTTTGTTTGCAAGGACTTCCAAACCCCTGTAAATTTTTCTCATTCGCTCTTTCTTTTGATATAAAGTGGTGCCGTGAGAGCGGAGTAACCACCAAACTCGGAGTTAAACTCACCGGCCCACAACTCATATATCTGCATGGCCGGCTACTTGCCGGGATTGGCAGCGTAGAAGTCATCCAATTTTTCGAGTAACCGTCTTTCCTTGACGGGATTCCAAACAAAGGTCTCACCGGGACGTTTTACAAGGCATTTCCTTAATTTAGCGAATACAAGGAAAAAAATAAACAATAATTGAAACGTAAAAATATAAACTCAACTTCAAAATGAAAATTTAACACATGACAATAAACGTTTCATGGAGAAGTTTAGGTTTTTAGCATGGCCGGCGTAAATTAAGGACAGATTACGAACTACTTGATCGTTGTGGAATCATATTATCAACAATAATAAATTAACGGTCGTTCAATAAGATTAAAAAAGCCAACCAGATTATCGAGTTCGAGCCGGAAGAGGAATAAACTGTAGAGGCCGGCGGAACGGGGCGGCAGGAGGCAATGGGTCGCACCGATGCTTTCCTACTGCGTGAAAAGTGGGTAATATGGCCTTTTGTCGAGTCTGAGTTGCGGACCTCAATCTACGACGCATATGCCTTCGACGACACAAAATCCGAAAGTATGACCTACAAAATAAGAGTAATATTTTTACACCAATATATAGCATAAAGATGCAATTATAGTATATAACACTACGTTGTAGTATAGAAGAATGATAACAGATGTACGGGGCATCAAAAAAAAAAAAAACATTTTAAATGTGTGAAATAAAAATTATTCTTGAGACATGATACAAGTGGCCAAAACATGCCCTTTGTTTTTCAATATAAAAACAGAGGGCACAAATCTTTTCAGTTCTATACGTATTTTGCGATTATTAAAATTATAATAATTTTTACATTGTTGTAATCAACTCATAAATAATTTTTAAAATTCCTAGGTATTAATTTTTAATTTAACTAATTAGAAATAACCAAAAAGGAAACGAAAAGGCGACAAAAAAAAGCAAAACCAGGCAAATATTGTTTGACTATAGAACGACATCAATACAGGAACATGGAACGACATCAATACAGGAAAAACGGCAAGAAAGCTTGATTAATCAAGCCTTGTCGTTTTTCCCTTAGAAAACCCCAAACGACGCGTCGTTTCGCCGGCTTCAGTTTCCCCTGGCCACTGAAACGACGCGTCGTTTCTGCCGGTAATTGTTTGCCTCTGGCCACTGAAACGACTCGTCGTTTCTGCCGGTTTCTGGCCACTGAAACGACTCGTCGTTCCACTCATTGCTCGTCGCCGTCCACAGCAGGCGCGTCGTTTTAACTAATTAATGTCATAAACGACGTTGCCGTTTGAGTTTCCTTCATGAATAAATTGCTGGGAGCTGTCTATTAATGGCCGAAACCATTGCTCTCAACTACTGGCTCGCCGGTGAGGAAAAAAAAAAAATTTTACTTCCTAGATCTACAGCGAGCAGGGGGCGGCCACAGAGGCCATGGGTCGCGACGGGCTTAAGTAGAAATCGCTGCGTGGGTAAGCCAAAAATTTGGTATTAAAGCAAGGGAATAAAAAAACAAACCCATGGTTGCAGGCGGCATCACCACCTCGGCGAGCTCGCTTATATTTCTATCTCGACCTCGCGATTCCGATCTCTCTCGCTGCGGCCAAACGTAAGTGAATCGGTTCACAATGGCCCTCAATTTCTACTATTTTTTTTTTCGTAGTTTTGCAGAAGAAATAAACGTTTTTCATGGATGGGTAGAGAGAGAAAGTAGAGAGAGAAAGCAAAACAAATTTAAACTAACCAGTGGGTCTTCGTGCACGATCGTTTGGCTGAGCGGAGAAGGGTCTTTCCCACGTGTGTGCTTCAGAATGCGATGATGGCTGGGCTGGGGAAAGAGAATATGTTTGTGAGGAGAGAGCAGCAAAAATTGTAGATGGGAAACGGAAGAAAAATGCAGCTACCTCGTGGAATCTGGTCAGACTGAGATTCGTCCATTGTTGATCTTCGCCAGCCCAAGGAGATTTGTTTCTTCGCTGATTCAATGCTTAGACAGAGTAAAGGGAATCGAAGCACGTGGGCGAGCAGGGGGCGAGACAGGGCAACAGTGCTCCAACTCAGACTACTGTATAACAGTTCAGTGTGTTGGTTTGGACTGAACCGTTGAGCCAAACAATTTCATTTCAGTTTGAACTGAAATTCCCAAGTCTAAACTAAGTTCCCAAACAGGCCCTAATTTAATTTATGTATGTGATTGGGGGTGGTGGTGTTCACCTCTCTCTCTCCTTTTTTTTTAAATTAATATATGGTGGGTATATTTTTTAAAAATAAGGTATTTTTATTTTTTAATAATTAATTTAATTTATGTATGTGATGGTCACGTGACATTTTCGTTAAAAATTAATGAATTGAATAAAAATGACTTAAATTATCAATATTTAGAGAGTTTAGAGTCTTATTGGCTAAATTTAAAAAAAAAAAGACCAAATCGTCATCTTGAATAATATGTAATTAAAACTCAAAAATTTTAGTAATTATTCAACAATAATCATTATAAAAGTTGTACTTTCATGTGCTAATTCATAACCATCTCCGCTGATATTATATCGGATGATTACTTATTGATAAGCACGTCTGATTGATAGCTACTAGTCAGTAATCATCGACACTATTGGATTTACTAATTTTTTTACTAGAAAATGGAAAAAAAAAAAACAAAAAACAAAAAACAAATTATGAATATCAATAATTCACCGTAAAAAGTGCACATCCACCATAAAAGTACACCAAAATTGAAAAAAAAAAAAAAAACATAATTAGGAGAAAAAAACTCAAATATGCAATGGTGAGCGATTGAGGACGATTGTGAGATCTCAAATATTCGAGATCGCCACTGCGGCCGTCCACTTAACTCTGAGAGACAACGGCATCATAAAGCTCATACGCACCCAACTAGAGTGACGCCTCGACACGGCTTTGGCAGAGTGGAGAAAATTTTCCTTCCTTGCGTAATGAGGAAATTCACGAGGCCGCAACGAAGGAAGATCTCCCGCGTGTAAAGGAGATCATAGTGGATCTCCTCTCCACGGCCATGGTGAAAGAGCGCGGACATAGGAGATCTTGAATGTCTGGCCATGACAAGAGGTGATCTTAACATATCTCCTAGCGAGTGGAGGAGATCTCACTGGATCTCCTCCATGCAGGTGTGGTGTGAGGAGATCCATTCCTCTTCGCACCTCCGAATGGGGGGAGAGGAGATCTCCTCACATGCCTTCGATTGTTGTGCGGGAGACATGATGATCAAGCGACTATGGATCCGTGAATGAAGTTGGTGGTTGGGAAGGGCATCGACGTGATTGGGGGAGAAAGAAAGAGGGAGCGAGATGTTAGAGAGAGAGAGCAGAGAACCATGAAAGATAGAAAGAGAAGAAAGATGGAGAGAAGATGCTGAGGATTAAAATAGTTTAAATCATTCTTTTACATTTGAAAACTTGGTGGTGCCATTATGGCACATAATCAGAGATTTTCGTTTAATGGTAAAGGTCGATCCAAGCTGGATTTTGATGGCATGTGACATTAATTCCCAATTTGTAAAATAATTATAAACACAAACATGATCCTTGATCTATTTCATGTGTGTGTGTGTGTGTGTGTGTGTGGTATATAAAACCCCAAACACCAACTTAACTTGTCAAGTTGGTTGGTTCACACAACCGTAACAACCCGTTGATCAGAGTTTTTAGATTGGTTAATACGACATGACTCGCAAAATTCATGAATCTGATAGATTTTGAAACACGCTAAAAGTTAACAATCAATTTCATATCTAGCAAATTAGTAATTATTTATCACATTGATCAATTGAAACATAAAGGGTCCTTTGGTTGCGTTATCTCCATTCAAATTAAACTGTACTTTTTTCATCATGTTTTTTGTCTTTTCTGAAAAAGTTTTTTGTCTTTTATGAAAAAGTCAACAAAAAATTACTATTCAAACTTAAAAATTTCAACTCAACTCAAACTGAACTTGTGCACCAAATAGGCCCAAAATCATCTTGCTCCAAAAAAAAAAAAAAAAAAAAACATAAAATCGTATAGGAGGGTCAAATCCAAACATAAAACCAACTCAAACTCATTTTTCCAAATACTCTGTTTGGTGATTCAACTCAAATTTAAATTTTCCATCTCAGGGCCTGTTTGGGTGGTGAGTTTAAACTCACCACCATCAACTCAATTTTTGTCTTTTTCCCTAAAAGTTTTTTGTCTTTTCTGAAAAAGTCAACCAAATCACTATTTAAACTTACAAATCTTAACTCAAACTCAACACCAAACGGGCCCGAAGGTTTTTTTTTTTTTTTTTTTCCTGAAAGTCAATAAAAATTATAACTAGTTTTTAAAAATCAATCAACTTTAACTTAAAAATTTTAATTCCAACCGTTACACCAAACGGAGGCAAAAGTCTAACCTATATTTTCTTGTCATGTGTGTCCCTAAATTCCAAAATGGACACTTTAAAATCCTTTAAAAAGAAAAACCTTTTTTCTAGGGTTTGTCTATAGGTAAATTTGAAACCCAAAATTCTATAAAAAAAAAAAAAATTGAAACTAAATTCCCAATCAGCAGCAGAAGCGGAAAGGCCTCAACTTCGACTGCTTGTCTGATCGCCATTGTCGCTGCTCGTTTGTTCGCAATGTGGGGCTTCTACCTCTCTCTCTCTCTCTATATATATATATATATATATTTAATAAGCGAACCTCTGTACTTCTCTTCATTTCAAAATTTTCATTTCAGACATAAATCTGATTCGGTTTCAGAGTTTATTTGCTAGAGTTCTTAAATTGACAACTCTGTTGGAGTTTTTCCTGAAACCCATTTTCTTTTGGAGAAAGGTTTTGAAACACGTTTGAAGAATAGAAGAATTAAATGGAATCAAATATTTTCTTCATTTTTTTTAAAGAAAACATTATTAATACACACACACACACACAAATATATATATATATATATATATATATATGAATATAAACACACATACCACTGAGATAAAGATTCTGACCCGCTATATTTGGATTTCGCAGTTCTTGTTGCATGGTAAATTGAGTTCAATTGAAGGAGTGTTTTGTGCCCAATCAATGGTAAGTGGAAAATGCGGGCAAAGCAATTGTTTTTCTTTCTTTCTTCATTTCTTTTTTAAAATAAGTTTTTGGGTCCTCCTTGAATGTGGAATAAAGGGTTAAAATGAGATCGATTTTGTTTCTGTTTCTTGTTGTTTGATTTAGTTTTCTTTCGTTTGTTGTGTTATGTGTAATGTAAAGTCACAGTCAGATATTAGGAAATGGTTTATGAAGTCCCACGAAAAGGGCAATGCCAATTCGGCCTCAAAATCTGCTCAACATCCGCCCGAGAAGCCGGTGAGTTCTGTTCTGGGTTTTAGCCATTGTAATCCTTTTTGTGATTATTAAGGTCATTGTTATATTGTTTTTCAGTGTTTGTAACTTCCAGTGTATAGTGTAGAGTACTGGGTTTTCGATAAGTGTCTCTTTTGTCGTGGGGCTAGGCTTTTAGAGACATTATATTGGTGTACTTTTTAGATTAACTTTTTGCTGGTTCCGAGAGAAAACTTGAAATCGAAAAGGCGAAGCTAAATACCCTTTTTAATCTCTTAGCAGTATGTGTAATTTTGAATATTTTTGGTCATCCAAGGGTATCGGATTGGGGAATGTGTAAATCTTTATGATTGTTTTTAGTCAGCAAATGAAATGTCCACCACATTTCTTATGTGTTGGGAATATGTAAATTTCGAATCTTTTGGTTCAACAAATGAAATCTCAAACGCATTTCTTATGGATTTGGAACTGTGTAAATTGTGAATTCCTTTGGTCCCAGATGAAATATCAAAACACGTTTTTTTTTTTTTTTTTAATCACTGAGTGGAGTATGTGGGTGTCCTTTCTTTTAGGAGCGAATCAAGGCAGAAGGCTAGTGAATGATAATGTTTTGGTTGGCTATCTAGTTCGGTTGAGTGGATAGGGCACTCCATATTGAGTTCGCTACCTAGCGCAGGAGTAGAATTTTGTTGTCTAGTTGGCAAGTTACACATGAGAAAACATGTGAAGGGAAATCACCCAAAACTATTTATGAGGAGTGAGAGTGACATTAATAGTCGAATCTTATATTTTCATTATTTATTTAGTTTTTCAATTTGATTCTGAGAAACCAGGTGCAAGGAAGCCAAGATAATTCAGGCCGAAGAAAAACTAGCAAGTATTTTTCTGCAGAGAAGCCTAAAGATGAAAAGGAGAAGGTTGAGGTTCCTGCGAAAAGAAAGAACTCAAACTGATAATGAGGAGACTATAAAACCCTCGCCTGCAAGAAAGATTCACAAATTTGATGATGATGAAGATGACTTTGTTTTGCCCAACACTAAGAAAAACTCAGTTGCTGCCATGCCAAGAAAGAAACTTAAGAGCGGATCTGGAAGGGAACTGGACCAGAAATCAATGGATATTGATGAAAGTGACGATGAGGATGAAGTCAAACATGTAGAAACTCCTTCCAAATCGGGTGGGAGGGGTCATGGTGGTGGAAGAGGCACCTCGGCGACTCCAGCTGGTGGAAGAGGACGGGGTGGTGGACGTGGTGGATTTATGAATTTTGGAGAAAGAAAAGATCCTCCACACAAAGGACAAAAGGTCAAACACTTTCTCATTTAGCTTATTAATTGAATTGGTTTTTTATTTCGTTTTATTTATAGTTATTTACATTATATTTGGTTTTTTTTTTTTTTTTTTTGTTATGTTATGTTATGTTTTTTTTTTTTTGCTCGTTTCAGGAAGTTCCTGAAGGTGCTTCAGACTGTTTGGCTGGTTTAACTTTTGTAATTAGTGGTACACTTGACAGGTAGATCTTGTAACCTTTCTCCGCCTTGCAAACTTATTTTGCGGGCAAAGAAAGTCCTTTACATTAAACTGTTATGAAGTTGTAGGGTAGTATTTATCTATTTGAGAGGCCTTGCCTGGTTTGATGAAGAAGAGGCCTCTTTCATTCTATCCTTTTACAATTTCTTCCCCTTATATTTGGTATGATCATTATAATTTATTAACATTTTTTATTTCTACTGTTTGTTATGGATCTTGTGAACATGAGTTATGGCTTCTCGGTATTGATTCTAACAAATCTTATACAGTTATTTCTTTGTAAATTGTAACTTTTGAGTATAAAAACAATTTACACACCTCAATGAGATTTTTATGATGCCATTCCAAGGAAGATTTGGCTGGATCATGATTTTAGTATCGCTGTTTTTATTTGTTTCAGCTTCAAAATCAGAATGTATGTTGAGATTTTACTGTGGTTGCAGTTTGGAAAGAGAGGAAGCAGAAGACTTGATCAAACGCCATGGTGGTCGTGTTACCGGATCTGTCAGCAAGAAAACGGTCATTTTATACTTCTCTGATCTCATGTTTTCTTGGGTTTGACATGAAAATACTGGCGACTAACATAGTATCATTGCAGAACTACCTTCTATGTGATGAGGATATTGGGGGAAGAAAGTCCGAAAAAGCTAAAGAGCTTGGGTATGTTATCTTGGATCAATCCATAGTGCCAGACATCTATCAACTTATTCCTTTATGCCCTCTGATTAATCTTTTCTTCGCCCCATGCAGCACACTGTTTCTTAGTGAAGACGGGCTATTTGATTTGATACGTGTGTCAAGTCATGCAAACCTAAACAAGGATCAAAGAAATCTGTGGATGATGCCGATGTGTCACAATCAAAGAAAATCATGCAGAAAAAACAGAAATTAAGAGTACGATCCAGTTAACTAAGTAGTTTATGATTCAATATCTGGACTACCGAAAAGCTTTAACTGAGTAGGCTTATGTTTCACCTAAAATAGCAAAAAATATTTATTTCTATATTTCATTCGTGTTGAGTATACGTGTTACATGATTGGAGTTACCTTTCTTTGATATGCATCATTTTGATTCTTGTTATATTTTTCACATCTGTTCTTACATTTTAGCTTGCCCAAATGTCTATCCGTATCTTTGGGCTTTCTCTTACAAGTTTTGCTTGTTGTTTGGGTTCTTTTAAAAGATTGCACGGGCAGCTCGGCATCAAAAAATGTAGCCAATAAAGTCTGGCATCAGGTGCCAACCTTGATAGGAAAAAGATCCAGACTGCTCAGCATTCTGCTTTGACATGGACAGAAAAATATAGGCCAAAGGTCCCGAATGACATCATTGGAAATCAGTCATTGGTATGTGTTAGTTATCATTTTGCAGGAGGGCATTCACTCTCTTATGCACTCTAAGTATATTAACTATTCTTGCTTCTCTTTTCACTTTAACATGTTTTTATCTAGAAAGATTTGATATTATAATTAACACTTGATAGTATATGGTTGTCCAGGTCAAGCAGCTTCATGTTTGGTTAGAACGTTGGCACGAGCAATTTCTTGATACTGGAAATAAGAAAAAGGGGAAAACAGCGAATGATTCTGGTGCAAAAAAAGCTGTACTATTGAGCGGAACACCTGGTATAGGGAAAACGACGTCAGCGAAGCTGGTCAGTCAGATGCTTGGTTTCCAGACAATTGAGGTAGTGTCTATTTTATCAGCATATATTGGACCTTGGAAGCACATAATTTGGCAAAGTATTTCATTGAATACATCAGTGTTTTCCTGATTCATACTGCACAATTTTCGTTTAGGTAAATGCTAGTGACAGCCGGGGGAAGGCTGATGCTAAGATTGAAAAAGGAATCAGGGGAAGCAATGCGAACTCAATAAAAGAGCTTGTTAGCAATGAGGCCCTGAGTGCTAACCTGGATTGGTTGGTTTTCCATTTTCATTATATCTTGCTCTGTCAAATTACGTACATATATGTAAAAAGAAACAGAACTTCATTACTCATATATAATGAAGTACAAGACAAGGAGGACAGGCGCTATTCCTAAATAAACTAGCACTTACAATTAGTGTGTACTCCGTAGAGTTTTTTTATTTTATTTTTATTATAATTAGTAGTTAAAATGCAGGACAAAGCATCCAAAAACTGTACTCATTATGGACGAGGTCGATGGAATGTCTGCTGGAGACAGGGGTGGTATTGCCGATCTTATTTCTAGCATTAAGATATCCAAGATTCCTATTATCTGCATTTGCAATGATCGCTACAGTCAGAAACTGAAAAAGTCTCGTGAACTACTGTTTGCTTCTCAGCTTTCGGAAAGCCTACTAAGCAACAGGTATCCGTTTGAATAAGTTACTTAATTTTTCTGTTTAAATTGCGGGCCTACTGATTGGTTCTTGTTCCACTTGGAAATGTTCGAAAGGCTACAGCCTGTGTTATTAATATTTCTTCTGATTTTTGTGGGCTAGAATTATTATTTTTTTCAATCTTATAGGTTAGAATTGATTTATGGTTTAAGATTTATAAGAAAATGTGTATCGAAACACATACGCAAATAAACATACTTGTACATGTTCTTGAATTATATATATGAAGATAGATAATCCCTATTCCCTACTGACGTAGCATACACCAAGAATTAGACCATCTCATTGACGTGTTGCTCATAACTAAATTGTAAGAGAGGCCATGAGAAGTACGGTTTTTTTCTTTTTACTTTATTTTTTCCTCTCATAATCCGACTAAAGTATGGAAACCAACTTTGACCAGAATTACTTCAAAATAGCTTATATGTTTCTGAAAGTGGAGCCAAACTGGCCCTATGTATATCTGGGCTTTGCATGTCTTTGTATGGACAAATGCGTTTGAATGTATGGCAAATAAATTCCATTTTTTGGTTTCTTGAGTCAATAATTTGTTTCAATGTTTAACGGCATACTATTGTCACTGATAATATATTTGGGTTATAATGATAGATGGCAAAGAGGTTAATGCAAGTTGCCACTGCTGAAGGTCTTCAAGTTAACGAGGGTGGCTATTCTAAAAGTAGCATCTTATTTTTTTATTGTTTTTTAATGAATAAACTCTGTTCTTAGTAGTCTTAATAATTATATTTTTTCTTTTCCAGATTGCTCTAGAGGAACTTGCAGAAAGAGTTAATGGAGACATGCGCATGGCATTAAATCAGTTACAGTATATGAGCCTCTCAATGTCGGTCATAAAATACGATGACTTGAGACAGCGGTTGCTTACCAGTGCAAAAGGATGAAGATATTTCACCATTTACAGCTGTTGATAAGTATGGGTTTTATCTCTCTCTTTGCATTCAGATCTCTGTACTTGCTAGAGTGTCTTGTTAGAAAAATTATTTGTACTTGATTAGCATGTGAATATTTCAGTAGGACATATTTAGCTTGAAATATGGTTTTTTTATTTGTCATGTTAGTTGTTGCTTGTTCTCTGTGTCAATATGGAAGAGAAAGTGAAGAAGTATGTGAAATCGAGGCCGCATTGGAATCTTTGATCATATAGTTTGTGTGCCGTGAGTGATCAGTCTGCACAAATAAAAAGTATCACAAATTTTCAGATAATTTTATACGTTATGCTGACCAGTCTTGTATCCTTGTAGGTTGTTTGGTTTTAATGTGGGAAGTTGAGGATGGATGAGAGAATAGACCTTAGCATGAGTGATCCAGATTTAGTCCCTCTTCTTATTCAGGTATTTTTGACCAGAATCATCTTTGCAGTAGCATTTTACTACTATATCTGGTGATGTGATTAGAATGGCAAAATAATTGTTATAGAAAAACCAAGTGTTTTTTCTTCCTTTCACACACACTTTTTCTCCATACATAGTTCAATATCTTGTCTTCTCCTAAGGCTATGTTATCAGATCCATTGTTTTGTGACATATCATGAAGATTCAATATGCATTTAAATTATCTGGCAGGAAAATTATGTTAACTATAGACCAAGTTCAGTTGGTAAAGATGACAATGGGATAAAGCGTATGAGCTTGATTGCTCGTGCTGCTGAGTCTATTGGCGATGGAGACATTTCAATGTGCAGATTAGGAAGTATCGGCAATGGCAAGCTCTCTCAAAATTCTGCCCTTTCATCCTGTATTAATTCCGTATGTTATCTGTTTTACAGATCTCGGAATTGAAGTATTATTTTTATTTATCTTTTGTCACCCTTCTAATTCATGTGCTTTATTTCTTTTTTCATTTGTTGCAATTAGTTCTGCACTATTGCATGGGCAAAAGAGAGACACTTGAGCAGGTAATGAATGTATATTTCGTGAAAATCTAATTCGGTCGTGGGAGCCTCCATTTAAGGCCCCTGTTATTTCTGTTTCTCCTTCCATTGTGATTAACAAGCATCATTTTACTGCTCTTTGATTTTATACATTTGATTTTTCGGCATTGTATCAATAGGAAAACCAGTTGGTGTGTACTCCTCTTTTAGGAGGGAGAAGTTTATTGAATTTATCTGTTCGGATGTGATCTGAAATAATGCAATCCTTACAAATGTAAACGACTCTTGACGAATTGCTTATCCAAAATTTTGGCCAACTTATCCACTTATTTTTGCATTATAGAAGGTTTTAATGAAGTATGGTCGTGTCTCCTGGGGGAAATGATTTACCTAGCTTTGGTTATGCTCTTTTGCACCAAAATGATCCTGTGTTTGCAGGGGGAAAGGAATTTTAATAGATTTGGTGGTTGGCTCGGAAAAAAACTCAACGTTAGGCAAAAATATGAGACTTTTGGAGGATTTGCATGTCCATTTTCTTGCTTCTCGTGAATCGAATTCTGGAAGGTGTGATTCTCTGTTCAGATTGTATTCTGCCTAAATTAATTTCACATGGGATACAAAAATAACGTGCCAACAGTTAATGTGTCGTGCCTTTAAGGGTCAAAAACATCGATTGAACTCGTGGGTCTTTCAGTCTAATTTTCATTGTTTGGGCACAACGGTTGTTTTGTATTGTTATTTTCTTTTGTTTTCTTCTTCCATTTTGATCATGCAGTGTTGTTAATGATCCAGGGGAACCCTGCGGATTGAGTACCTTACTCTTCTTTTGAAACGGTGACCGAACCACTCCGTGTGCTGCCTAAGGTTGAAACAA
Organism: Ficus carica; assembly: GCA_009761775.1. Classification (NCBI taxonomy): domain Eukaryota; kingdom Viridiplantae; phylum Streptophyta; class Magnoliopsida; order Rosales; family Moraceae; genus Ficus; species Ficus carica. Next base: position 19,384,095 of record CM019748.1, on the reverse strand, counting down.
AGTTCATTTTGTTTATGATGTATGGATAGTTTGAAACTCTCATTGTTGACTTGTTTATGTTACTTATCATTGAATTTTTTCATTATTTTGTGACATCACCACCAGGATGAAGCTGTCCGGGAAGTAGTGGATTTCATGAATACATACTCTATTAATCAGAACGATTTTGATACTATGGTGGAGTTATCTAAATTTAAGGTAGCCTTGCAACAGTTGGATAGGTCCGGTTAATTGCGACTGTATGCTTGTTTTTCTTTGAAAATGTACATGATGTGTTTGATATATTGAACAGGGGTGCCCAGATCCACTTGGTGGCATTACCATCTGCAGTTAAAGCAGCTCTGACAAGAGCATACAAAGAAGGAAGCAAATCACGGATGGTACGAGCTGCAGATTTTGTCTCTCTTCCCGGGATTAAAAAGGCACCTAAAAGGCGGATTGCAGCAATTCTAGAACCATCTGATGGAGGCTTGGGAGAAAACAATGACGAGGTTGCAGCTGAAAGTGAAGAAGAAAATCCCTCAGATGCAGAGGGACTTGGGTATGTTCTGCTTTTTACCTCTTTGGATTCATCACCCTAAATAAGTGAAAAGTAAAAAATTCCTTTCTATAAGATCCTTCCAACTAAAAAAAGTATAATAGAGAGGGGACTATCTTTAAAAACTCAAGAAGAATATTCCCCACATTGACTCACAGAAATTTTACTCTCCCATAAATTACGTCCTTTTGCTTAGTGCCATATGTTGGTTCTTTGCGATCATGTGAATTGCTTTATTATCTCCTCCCCTAAATGGTCCACCAGAGAATCAGTTCGGGTCGGTGTGGTTGTTTTCGCTTGTGGTCTCTGAATAAAAATTAATCTGGATACCCTAAAATGTTGTTCTTACAGTCGTCATTTCCTGATCTTTATAGATTTTCCAACTAATTAGTACAGGTAGGAGTGGCCTAAAAGTATGAAGGAAAATAGTATGCAGAAAAGTTTTCTTAGAGTCTGATTTATTTTAGTTTTTCTAGCTGAATTTCCGTTTCATATGTTTCAGAAGACTCTACCGTGGGTGAGAAGCTGCAAAAGGAACTTCAAAGCTTGAACAAGAAAGGTAGGCCATACCATCTCATATTGATGCTTTGCCACACCTGTTTGTGCAGACGTACATATTTTGAGCTTTTTGTTGCAACTGATAAATCGTTCAACTAAATTGATGACCGAGCCCTAATGGTTTGAAGGAGTTCAAGTACATTTGGATTTAAAAGACTCGGAAAGTTGAGCGCGAAGAAACCACCAATAGGAAGAGGAAAAGGTGGTTCTGGGGCCACAGACAAAAAGAATACTGCACGGGGTTCAGGGACTTCTGCCAGAGAAAGAGATGAGAGAAACTGAAGTTCGAGGATCAGAGGTGTTAACTTTTCACACACTGTTTTCGTTTGTAGGATACCTAAAGAGGGTTTTTTGTGTATGCTTGTAATTGTCCCTCATTGGCATGCTAGAAGGGAATCGCCATCGGCGTGAATGTAGGTGCGAACTTGACCGATATTTTGAGTGCTTGGAATTATGAAATGGGATGCCTGATCCATGAATTTTCACTTGAGGAATATTGTACGAAGGACAGAGATAGTTAAATATAGATCAGCAGTTTGAACAATGTTTGTATGGTTGGTGTAAGGGGTATTGCCATATTGGTTGGAATTTTGGATTCTATTCTTCGCTCTACCAACCCCGCATACTTTTTAGACAGAAGCGAAAGAAGAGACAACCCAATTTTTTTTTTTTTTCTTGGTTTTTTCTTGGTTTTTTTTTTTTTTTTTTTTTTAAAATAATGCCGGATTAAACTTGTGTCCTCTCAAATTCAAGTCTCACCCTATCCTACCCCAAGGCATTTGCCCAAGTGATCATTGTAAAAATAAAATATAAAAAAATAAAAATTCAACTTTAAACTTGATTGAGACCTAGTAGGTTGCATTAATTTCTCCGTAAACATCAAAAGTTGACAATGATCCCCAGGAAGGAGAGAGAGAGAGAGAGAGAGAGAGAGAGAGAGAGAGAGGGGGCAAAAAGTAAACCATCACCAGCTACCCAATTTTGCAATTCTTGCTTTTCGGATTGCGGTAGGGCGTCCTGCAACCCAGGTCTTTCTGCATTCCCTCACCTTTGTTGTGGCTTTCTCTCAAGCCTCAACCCTGTAACTCTGTCTTCTGGCCTCTTTTATCTCTAGATGGTTTTAGTTGAAAGTAGTCATTGAAATTTGGGACTTATTAATCTTTCATGTCGTTCCATAGTTTTCTTGCCAAATGCCTACTATTTTGAAATTTCTGCCCATTTCGTTGTGCTTATAATACGTACGTACAGTATATATATATATATATATATTATATCTATATACATACACATATGGACCTGTTGAGGCTAGCTCAATAGGTGAGAGGGGTTGAGTTTGGGTAGAAGTTATCAAGCTCGAAATTTAGGAGTCTTTTCATTTCTCATTAATAATAGGGATCCATAAACTACATAACTCAAAAAAAAAAAAAAAAAAAAAAAAAAAAAAAAAAAGAAGGAATTATGTCTATATGAATATGTATATGTATCATGCAGAAAAAGTTATAATAACTTACAGTTAACATGTCACAACTTGCCTTCAATTCTTAAGCACAAGAAAAAAATAAATAAATAAAAGATGAAACAAATAAAGGAAAATCAAAACACACCAAATGTTATAAATATTGTGACTGTGTAGTCAACTACTGTGTACAAGCAACTAAAATTACGCCTCGCACATGAATACAGAATTAAACTCCACTCGCATATTTCCACTCCAATTGTGCAGCCTCATTCAAGCACTCATTCATGAATTTTGGTTTTCGAGAAGTCCCCTTAAATTTCTGACATGCCTCCAGTTTACGTTTCTGCTCAGCAATTTTGCTCTGTAGCTCAGCAATTTTGCTCTGAAGCTCAGCAATTTTTTTATTTATTGTTCTAGGGACGTCCACTTTTAGTTTTCTCAGCTGGAAGCCGAAAAAAGCTCTTGTGATCTTCTCTAGAGGTGCCTTTAGAAAATCGATGTCAGATTTGACCCTCCAAGAAGCAAATTCCAAGTAGAAATACCAATCTTGAAGAAGATCTTTGGTGATGTTTAGAACCATGGTACTATGCATTTGCTTCACCACCTTACATACAAAGCAAAATGCAATGCTCTTCATTTCTTGTGATCGGTTGGAGTTACGAAAGATATCTCCATATTTGTGAAGTAAAATTTTAAGAACAGGGGCCAAAGTAAAAGGTACCATGTAACCCTCAACATCAACAATCTTCATTGCTAAATCACTTGACTTTATTTTCAACTTTCTGTCGTCAAAGTTTCTCTTGAGGGCAGAAGTGAAATTCCTGAAATCCTTCTGGGTAAAAGAGGAAAATCGTAGAAGCTCATCAATAGACTCATCTCCAAGATCAAGTAAACGTTGATGAGTATTGCTTCACTAACTTCTTGTTTTCCCTTATTCTCCTCCTCATCAGATGATGTTTCCCATTCGAAATCTTCCCTCCTGAACAACGTAGCTCATTTTGAGGTAGATTATTCAATAAATCTCGAAAGGTCAGGGAAGACTTGGGCTGGTCTTCTTCAGTTAGTTTATTGAATTGTTGGAGTTGATCAGGTAATTCCCAAAAATCTGCTCCCACGGTCTTCAGCTTCACATCTCTAAGATCACCCTTCAATGTATTTATAATCTGATCATATTAATGTATTAATTAATAATAATAATAATATGTGGAATATGCACTAAAATAAATCAAGCAAAAGCTGTTGGTCTTTAATAAGTCATCTGGAATAGTAAGTTTTTTAGTATTTGATTTTCACTATCATTATTGACTTTAGTATTCTTTTTTATATTAATACTAGTCAAAATACTTGCCATGCATGTATTGAGCTGGAATTGAAGTTTTAATAATATGAAAAACAATATGTGAAAATTTAAATTTAAAAATTTAATTCGGAAAGGGTATACATTAATAATAATCTAAGTGCAAAATTTCATTTCATCATATTTACTACATTAAACATAATAACCATTGCACAAAAAAAAAAAAAAAAAAAAAAAAAAAAAAAAAAAGGGAAAAAAACTCGCCACAATTAGATTTGATCACGAGGATGGATTTTAGAGTTTTTGTTGAGAACGATGAGACTAGAGATTATTAGACAAGTAATCTTTAGAAAAGAAAATGATGGGATTTCGAGTTTTTAATGAAGAGAATAAAAGAAAAAAAAAAGGATATTGGAAGAAGTACAACAGAAAATTTAGAAAGAGTTAAGACCAAATCATGTTTTTGAAAAATCATAAGAACATAATAAATAAATAAATAAAAACCGAAGCAGTAAATGGGGTTTAAATTAAAACAAACAAAATGATCTTCCAACAAAAAAAAAAAAAAAAGAAAAAAGAAAAAACATGCAATAAACGGTGTTTTTTTATTTTTTTTATTTTATAGGATTATTTACCTTTTCAATCATGTAATTTGCTTTATTCATAAAGTATGCCCTGCATTTTGAAATTTTACATTTTATATTATTAGATTACATTAATATACAAATCTATATCTTTTGTAAGTCACACTTAATTTTGACCTTAAAATACCCAAAATATCATTTAAAAAACTAACATTTATATTATTCATTTTTTTTTAACACATGTTTTGCTTTTGTTCAGATACCCTATATTCTATTATATTTAATACACAAGTTTATATACTTTCTTGGTCAACTCTTCATTTGGACCTTAAGATGTCAAAATTCACTTAAATTTATATTTCTTCAATTATTTTTTAATTTTGATTTTTAGGGTATTTATGGTATTTTTGGAATCAAAATAAGTGTTGATGGAGAAATAAAATAACTTTATGTTAAATGTATTCTAATTATTAAAATTCAAATTTCAAATTATACGATATGCTTTCCAAATAACAAATGCTACATATAAAAAGTTAAAAATATCTTTAGCAAAAAAAAAAAAAAAAAAAAAAAATATATATATATATATTACTTAACTTTAGTTTGTCATTTTAAGGGTATGTTTGGCATTTTTAGGTCAAAATTAAGTGTTGACCAAGAAATTGTATAAATTTATATACTAAATGAAATTAGATGATATAAAAATGTAAAATTTCAAAGCCACAGTATACATTTTGAATAAGAGCAAAATATAAGTTATAAAAAGGTAAATGATCCCTTTTTCTACTACCAAAAAGGAATAGTAAGAGACGTATCTTCTATATTTTAAGGATTAGGATCGATATAGCTTTGCTTTGCTTTTTTTTTCTTTTTTCTTTTTTCTTTTTTCTTTTTTCTCTTTCTCCTTTTTTTTTTTGGATATAAATGTAACAAGCTTAAGTGTATTTGTGCTTCTTAACAAAATAAATAGACATTCAAAATGGAAAAGGAGGGAAAGAGGCCAAAACCTCCTGTAATAAAACTAAATAGCATAAAATTTTTTGGGTGATAGTAAATAGTAAGTTGTTAATTTGTGAAGCATATTCATGATTATCTTAAAAATTTTATTATAAATAAAATGTCTGCGACAAATATCATACTTAGGATAAATAATCTATTGATAAAGTATATTTGTGATAAATTTACCTTAAAATTTTTTTGTTGAATAAACAATTTACCATAAAGATGCTATTTACCTCAAACATTTTTAAAATATGCTATTTTACTTTGAATAATTTTAAAAAATAGCCTATTTGTTGTAATTTTTCCCATTCAAAATTACGTGTATTTTCAATCTTTACATTTGTTGGAGAGGAAACTGATAAAGAACTAAAATTAGAATACTTGAATTTAAAATTGTATAGTTTGTCACCAGAATCTTTATCTTTGGTATTTACTTAAATTTAGATTTATATTTATCTTTTAGGATCACATAAATTATTTAAAATTAAGTTAAGTTAATAATTTTGTTAGTTTTGATCTCTATAAACAAATGAATTATTGTAACTGTATTCAAGGAGATAATTGACCGATTAATGAATATTAATGAGTTTCTAGTTTCCTTCTTTCAAGTTCTCATTCTTGGTTTTATTTCTCTCTTCTAGTTCTATTACTACCTCCCTAACTAGTGGTTGTATTCTCTCCTGGATTTTGTCTTATCTCTTACTATTATATCTCTTCTATCCCATCTTACATCAAAAGCATAGTGTTTTTAGGTAGAACTTTTGTATAACAAAAATACAAGTGGAACCTTTCTTTTATTTGTGGTTGAACTTAGATAAGTACTGAAAACTTGAAAAAAAAAAAAAAGAGAGAGAGAGAGATGAAATAAAATTAAGACAAGCAGGAATAATTGAGATATTATCTTAAAAAGGGATTGCAATAAAAAAACGTACCTCGGAAATCAAGCAGTGCACGTGGGCAACAAATTGACACTCTTGACAATGATAAACCCGAATTCTTGGATCTCTTTCGCTTTCACAAATATCGCAATAGTATTCGCCTGAATTATCGTCAACGAGTGAATCTACAAGGGTGAGTGGGTGTATGTGGTACTTGTATTCAATAGTTGATGGCAATGGACCACATAGTAAGTGCACCCAGAAATCACACTCCGAACATCGGAGTATAGATAACCGGGTATGATCAATTTCAGTGCTGGTGGAGGTGACTGGTTGTTTACAATAGGCGTCATAGCCATCACAGTGAGCAAGCTTAGTGTATGTCTCCTCCAAGAGACAAAGAAGGTGCTCGTGATCTTCATACCGAATGGTTCCTTTCACTTTCATAACACATTTCACACACAACTGAAAATCACATTGATCACATTTATAAGTTAAGGTCCTTCTGTCCTCCTGATAACATAACCTGCATGCGAACCATTCACGTACAACGCAGAGGGTGAGAAGGCTGTGGTTGGGGTGGAGAGGATGTCGGATTTTCTGTGGCAACGCCGCACACGATTTATGCAGGAGAAGCTTGCATTTTGTGCAGCAGTAAAATCCACCTGACCGGTCTGTTGAGTGACATACGAAGCAATATGTGATATTATCTTTGCTGTCAACCTCAACAAGGAAATGCTGAATGTGCTCTCTGCCTTCACATGTTATGTGGGGAATCAAAGCACATTCCACATCCATGTTGAAATAGCATTCACCACATCCGAAAGTGAGAGCATTTTCAAAGAGTTGGTGACAAGAGTCGCAATAATAGAACGGATGAGAATGCAGAGAGAGAGGGTGGGAAGGATGAAAGGGGTGGTGGTTGATGTGAGGAGGCAACTCAGCACAAGATTTGTGGACATAAAATTTACATGCATCACAAGCGTAGTAATTATAAGGAGCTACGATTTCCTTATCACACATTCCGCATCTCTCATCGTTGATCTTGTGATTCTTCCTTAGGAACAAAGGATGTTCATGACTCCAATGTTGAATTTGATCCATTTTTCTCTCTGTTTTCATACACCTAAGAACAATTACATCAAAACCAAATTAATTACACAAATATTACATATCCGTTCAAAAAAAATAATTTAACAGGACAAAACGTTATGCTTGTGATTGATCTAATTAATGAGCACATACCAACTACGTACCAAACCAACAGTGTTTTTTTTTATATTTTTTTTATTTTTTAATTGGATGACTTCTCTATCTTCAGTCTTATATTTCTTAAAAGAGAATATTTAAATAATCACATGAGAACTTATAATTAACAACCGTATTGACCTGAAAATGTATCTAGCAATATATGTAAAAGTATCAATTACTGTTTTCTATTGAAGCAAACATTTTGTTCTCGATCTTTTTTTTTTTTTGTTTATTTTTTTCCCTTTAAATCTGAAAAGGACTTCACTAACACACACACACACACACACACACATATATATATATATTGCTAATTTTCCCATGTTCATTTTTAAAATACATTGCTAGTTAAATATTTTCTTTTCCTATAATTTTTAAGTAACATTTATAAAGTTTTTTTCTTCTAGTTTCTTCATTGTATAAATTTTATTTTGAATTTGTTTCTATATATATATATATTTTTTTTTACAAAGCACTCTCAACAACTAATTTTTAAAAAATACCTTTTACTTTTCCTTCATTTTCCCCTAATAGCCTTTTAAAACTAATTTTAATAAATGTGTGGCCGTCTGTAACAAACGTTTTGAAATATTTTGGAATAGCAAATTTTAAATTTCCTTTATATTTTTTGGTTTGTTTTACCTTTACTGGACTTTATATATATATATATATATATTATTGTCTTCTCCCTCTTCTACATTTTTTTTAATTGATGGATAGACATATAATGTCTATGAAAAACATACAAATTACATGATGAATATTGATCTCATCAATAATCACATTGATATCATGATAATTACACGAATCATAACGACCTATATATTATCATAATTATATGAATCACAATAATTTCTCAATTAAAAGAATCATAATGATAGAAAAATGGAAACGAATTAAAATAATATCACGATAGCATTGATAAGAACCACAATGATACAAATCACAACAATAATCACAAGCATATTGTTGAACCAAATAATGCATTCATAAAGATCTAAATCACAATTATATCATTGTACACGATGATATGAATTTTGTCCAACTAATCATTGTCCCAATGCTATGATCATTAAGCTACAAATTGGGAAATATTTTGAAGAATTTGTATTAACTTTTTTAATGAAGTAAAACATTTGTTGCCCGTAAAACATTTGGCTACCAAATTTGGTTGCCGAAACTAATAAAGTAATTTTTTTTTTCTTTTTGGCTAAAAAAACTAGTAAAGTATTGTTTGCTAATATTGAAGTGCGAAAAAATTTTAAATTCGCACCAAAATTATTTAACAACCAACAATAAAATTGGGGAAAATTGTAATAAGTAGCATATTTATAAGTACTTTTAAAGTGTATAACAGATTTTTTAAAAGATGATAAATTATCGTACATGTTTACGGGTATATCCGTGAAATTTTCTGATAAATCCTTGAATTTTATAGTAAATAATAGATTTATGGTTAATTTTAAAAATAGATTTATCTGTATAGTTTTAAGTGAGAGAGAGAGGGGAGGGAGGAAGGATGAGTTTTTTTTTTTTTTTGGTCAAAAATCTTATTATGCTATTTATAACTATGTTAAAAATTTAATATTATAATTTATTATTATTTTCAAAAATATTGCTCTTTCTCCCTAAAATTTTGGTAGCTAAATACAATTTTGTTGGACCAAATTTGGTAGCTAAAGAGGACTTTTTGCACCAATGGGTTTTGGCGGCAAAAGAGATGGCGAAAAAAAGAAATTGATTCTCGCCAAAAATATTCTGTAGCAAAAAATATGATTTGGTAGCAAAATATGATATCTATTTGAAAAACAATAATGAAAATTTTACATAGAGAAATAAAAAAGTTTAACAAACAGGACACGCCATCCAGCAAACGGAACACGTCCAACTAGTCTAATTAAGTCCATAAACATACACTTTGAGATTTCCTTTTGTGAATAAAAACACTGTGAACTTAACGAAGTATGTATACAATAAAAGTAAAACTTGCAGCTTACCAATGTAGAGAATCTTAATCCATTGCTAATCCATTAGTCTCTAAATCCAGTTCATTCCAGTATATTGGACTAGTTAAAACGAATTGAGCATATTTATGAATTTAGTGAACACCCCTATTTGTCGGGATTTAATTACAATTGAAAACGCTTTCTGTGTCAAAAGATTACGCACTAGCAAGTCCTAATTTTACAATTCTTAAAATATTATGAAATGTTTTCTAAAATTGAACTTCACTAATAATATTTTTTTCTGTATGTTTAACTATATATCGCTAATAATATTTCTCAAACATTATCCTATATAAACATTTTTTTTATGTACCACTTTCAAAACTCTCTCTTTTGTTTTGTTTTGTTTTTTTGTTTTTTGTTTTTTTTCTCTTCCATTCGCACCTAAACAGGTGATTTACAGGTCCTATAAGAAATTAAATTTTGGCAAGCAGACATTCTGCCACCAAAAATTATTAGGTGGCCAGAAACCACGGTCTGGGACCAAATTTTGGTAGCGCAAACATTTGTTGCCAGTAAAACATTTGGCTACCAAATTTGGTTGCCGTAACTAGTGAGGTATTATTATTATTATTTTTTGGCTAAAAAAACTAGTAAAGTATTGTTTGCTAATATTGTAGTGTGAAAAAATTTTGGTTCACACCAAAATTATTTCACAACCAACAATAAAACTGGGGAAAATTGTAATAAGTAGCATATTTATAGGTACTTTAAAGAGTATTAACATATTTTTTAAAAGTTGATAAATTATATTATATGTTTACGGGTATATCCTTGAATTTTTCTAATAAATTATTGGATTTTAAAGTAAATAAAAAATTTATGGTTAAATTTAAAAATAGATTTATCTGTACATTTTCATGTTAGAGCAAGAGAGGGGGTGGGAGGATGGATGAGTGATTTTTTTTTTTTTTTTTGTTTTTGTATTGTGTGGTCAAAAATCTTATTATGCTATTTATAACTATGTTCAAAATTTAATGTTATAATTTATTACTACTCTTTTCTAAAATGTTTAAATTAGGTCTTTCTCCCTAAATTTTTGGTAGCTAAATACAATTTTGTTGGACCAAATTTGGTAGCTAAAGAGGACTTTTTGCACCAATGGGTTTTGGCGGCAATAGAGATGGCGAAAATAAGAAATTGGCTCGCGCCAAAAATATTCAGTAGTAAAAATATGATTTGGTAACAAAATATGATATTTGGTATCCGAATGTAAACAAACTTTCATTCTCATTAGATGCTTATCCAATATAGTACTATCTAATTTTTTTTTTTACTAAAATGATTTTTTTTTTTTTTTTGTCGGATGTGTTCTCCTTAATTTTTCTTTTCTTCTGAAAAAAGTGTCGAAAGAATAATTATAAATCAAGTAAAGAAGCAAAATTTGTAAGAAAAATTTACATAGACAAATAAAAAAGTTTAACAAACAGAACACGTCATCCAACAAACAGAACACGTACTAGTCTGTGAACTTAACGTAGTATGTAGACAATAAAAGTCAAACTTACAGCTTACCAATTATAATTGACGCAATGACATTCACCACGAAGCGAGAATCATCTAAGCAAAATTCCGATATGAAACATCCAAATATGAGTTGTTGAGAAAGAGAGAGAGACAGAGAGAGTGAGAGTGAAGAAAATATGAGAGGTGAAGCAATAGTGGGGTATGGTTGAAAGCCGAAATAGCCTGAAGCTTTATATGCATAGAGAAGACCAAGAGAATGACAGACAAAAAAGAAAAAGGAACAGAAAAAGGAAATAAGAGGAGCAAAAAGAATCTTCTTCTTGCTTACTTATTAATCCAAACAAAGAAATAAAAATAGAAAAGGCAATACGCTGATGAATGCCTAACTTGGGAGTGGTAGAAAATGAATATGACGGATTCTCTCTCTCCTTCTCTTTCTCTCTCTGAATACAAAAAAAAGTTGTAGTGTTTGCCGGAGTTTTGGCGCCGCCTCCAGGTGCGTCGTCGAGTTTCACCCTTAAATTCAGTCCCTAGACTCGTCTTGACGTCGGCTTTCTTGTGATGTTGGTTGTGTGTGGAGCGGTGCATCCGTTGGGGCAGATCTTATTTGTCTTGGAGGTGGGTTATCTTTCTAGGGTGGCTCTGCTTATATTTGACTTCCGTTCGATGGCCAATGACTTACTACCGGTGGATCTTTCTTTTGTTTTGTTGTTATAAGGGCGTTAATGTTTCAACTTCTTTGATGTGTATTTATTATTTACTCTAGTATTTTTGCTTCGGTAATAATGGAGGCGATGTTCTCCGCTTGTGTCTCTATCCATTTGTTTTTGGATGCCGTGGTGTGAGTGCCCCCATTACGTAGGGATTGGTCTCGGTTGACTGAGCTAGTACATCAACTGTTTTGGTGTTGCTTAACGAGCAATGGTCAAGCTTGAAGTTTATGTGCTGAGCGGGTCTTCCCCCGTCTGAGTCTCAGTACTTGTATTCAACCCTGTGCTATTTTAGTCTTTAATGGTAGATCCAATCTTTGATTCAAGGTCAAATTCCTTTATATTTAAAGTCATTTGTGTCTTATGTATTCTGGTTTTTTGTGAAATGAAACTTTCCTTTTCAAAAAAAAAAAAAAAATTGAAAATGATAGTACTAATGAAGATAGTCCACCGTTTAATTTCTATTTGAAAAGTTATGCAATTTTATTGTTATATATACATATGCTTCCAAATAGTCATGATTTTGATGTGCATCCATCAATTACATCTTAGTGGTTTAAGGGGGAAAAAGGTATTCAAGACATAACATTGAAAAGAGCACCCAAGGGGAATAAGAAAAAGCAAAAGATTTACTTTTTATTTTTTTATTATATATGTAGAGAAGAGGTAACGAGCATTTTGGAGAAAACTTAAGCATATCAACTAAATTGAACCCATAAGCAAGTCCCATTAATTGAATAATGGGTGGAGGACTTGAGGTGTGGGGAATCGAACACCTTGCCTGTACCTGTCGCATGCGAAGTGAGCTACACCAACGAAGAAAGCAAAAGAAAAATTCTTTCCTTGATTCTCAGATAATTTCCCCAAACAAAAAAAAAAAAAAAAAACTTACTGAGAAATTTGCTTGTTGGTAAAGATCTTAGAAGAGCTAGAGAATATTTGTTAGGGCAAAGCACAAGTACTTGAGGTAGAATTGTGCAAAGTAAAGTCTAATACACCAATTCTAGTGTATTAGCCTTAAAAATATTGATTCACGATATATCTATATATACTATATAACTCTTTAATATATTACATATATATATATATATTCTTGAAAAGAGGTGAGTCATTGCATTATTTGTTTGTCATGTGACAACCACGTCATCGTATGTCATTGTCACGTGAATTTTTTTGGGGATTTTTGCTTTGTTTGTTTATCCCGCACACGTGAAACATGTGTCATACAACTAGTATATATTAATAGAAGAAAGAACATGAAAATGGATCCAAGACACATAAGACAAAGAAAAAGAAAAGAAAAAGAAAAGGAAAAGAGTAGTCAAAGGAAATAAGAAGAAAAAGCAAAAGAAAAATTATTTGCTTGATTCTGAAAGACAAAAAAAAATAAAAACAAACATTAGTAGGCATAAAGGCGATATAGTTATAAGTGGATATAATAGATTATATAAAGAATATTGTTGAGACAAAGCCCCAAGGGGTTCAGGAAAAATTATGATGGTGAAAGTTCAATAGTCAAGCATAATCTAAAGTCACTCATAATGGACCGTGATAAAACCTAATGCACCCGATCGAGCGCATATAAATGTATATGTATTATGTTGATAAAATTAGGTGCCTCCATATTGTTGTTGGTGGTAAACTGAATGTCAAGGCACTAGCCATAATTTCTTTTGCAAAGGAGGAATAAAGAGATTACGAAGTAAGAGAGACAAGATGTTCTTTGTTAATTCCTACTGTGAACCAACAAAAAATACTCGAGAAAACGAGTAATTAGGAACTTAATTAATAGGGTTAAACATAACAAGATGAATTGTGCACATATTAAAGGGTAAATTGTTACATTAGTCTCTAAAATATTAAGTAGGTGATTGTTCGATCTTTAAACTTTTTTTTTTTTTTTGTTAAAATACCTTTGAACTGTTTAAAAAGGCGCAAAAGGGCCAATACCACAAAAGCCCATTAAAATTCTCACGGTTTTTATTCACCTACGACCCATGTGAAGACAAGTTATGGGGCATTTTGGTAAAACAACGTTTGTGGATGATTTGTGGGGAAAAACTGCTTGCAGATGGGGGAAGGAGATGTTGAATATTTGTGGGGAGCCACCCTCTGTTTTTGTAGGAAGCCGAGCAAGATGATGATTGCTTCCCTGGGTGGAGATTCTATGTCAGCGAAATGTTTGAGGAAAGTTTGGGTTTCTATCGAAATTTGATATTTGACGAAATCTTACAAATTATTGTGTGAATTGCTATTGTGAAGAGGCCGTATGTTTCCCTTTTTTTTTTTTTTTTTTCATCAATGAAGTGACCCAACAATGTGTTTGAGACGAATGGGCTGAGTTGTTGGGTTGCTTTTTAAATTATCTAGAGGGACTGATTTGTTGTATGATATATGAATATTTCCTTTAAAGTTACGCGGACAAGCATAGAAGACTCTTGGAATTTGATGTTGGAGATTTTGTTTTCTCAAATTAGCACTCATCAAAGAGGTGATGCGTTTAAAGAAAAAGGAAAAGTTAAGCCCAAGATTCATAGGGGCGTTCGAGATTGTTGACTGAATCGGGAAGGTCACCTAGAAGTTGGCCTTACTGAATTGTCAATGGTTCACAATGTTTTCCATGTTGAAAAAAGTATATCTCCGACCCTTCTCACATCATTGAATACGAGCCTATCCAAGTCTAAGAAGATCTTCGGTACGAAGAAGAAACAGTTCAAATTTTAACTTGAGAGGAGAAAGTTCTTAGAAATAAAACTATTCCCCTTGTTAAAATATTGTGGCGTAACCATAAGTTGGAAGAAGACGCATGGGACCGAGAAGATGACATGAGGAAATAGTACTCATAATTGTTCTAATTTTTCAAGGACGAAAACTCTTTAAGGAGGATAGATTGTAACATCGTAAAAATTTATGATTTAATTCTCCAATTTTAATTGGGAGTATAAATTATAAATTTATTGTTAAGAATGTTTTTATATAATGGTGACAAGAGGATTATGAAAAATTAATTTTAATGGGTGACTTCCTATTTATTTTAGAAATTGTTATAATTTATCATGTGTGCTATCTGATCACAAAGTTTTTTTTTTTTTTGTGTGTGATAAAATGAGATAAGTGAGATAAAAGAAATGGTTATTCCAAGTTTTTATTTTTCTTTAAATAATAATACTAATAATAATAAATGAAATTTAGTAATGTATATATATATATATACACACACACACACACGTATATATACAAATGCGTGTATGGCATGAAATGACATACACCGAAACACCACAAGCCAGGCCCATTGGGCCCAACGGTGGGCTGAAAGCCCACGGCCTGGGGAAGCCGAACAGGCTGGCCGTGTGGCATCAGCCGAAAGAAGAGAGGAATAAATGAATAAATAAATAAAATAAAATAAAAAAGGGAAATAAAGTAAATAGATTACTTGATGGAGAATCTTTTGATCCGGAGATTATCAAGAAAAGTAAACACTCCAAATAAATAAATTAAAAAAAAAACATTAACTACTCATTTACACTACCTAATAAATAAAAAAAAAAAAACATTAACCACTCATTTACACTACCTATCTTCAGGAAATGAACCATCACCTGAATTGGAATAATGGAACCTAGAAAATGTGAAAAAACTCTTTATTTCCTACCATTAGGTTCATCTGATAATAATAAGCTTAAAAATAATTATTTTTCAAAATTTAATTCTTATTTTAAATGCCTACAAAAGGGGTGTGGTAGTATGAACACTTGTGTTTCTTCACTCTCTTTTTCATTGAAAGAAAAGCTCTTTCTCTTCCTAAACACCTTGAGTCCGAATTTTAACAAGCCAAAACACCAAGAAATCTCTTCCATTACCTCTCATTTCAACTTTCATATGATTAAACTTCAAGAGAAGATTGTCACCTCATCGGTTTTCAAGGTAAAATACTAGTATACCACTAGCTTTCAAGATTAAAGTTTTAGTTTGCATCTGGTTTGCTAGTTGGAGATGATAATTTTAAGTTGAAATTAGTTGACTTTTTAAAAATTAATTATAATTTTTGTTGACTTTTCAAAAAAATACAAAAACTGAGATGAAAATGTACAGTTTAGTTGGAGTTAAACTTAAATGTCAAACAAAGCCTTAGTTTTTAAACTTGTAATGAAATATGTTTATTTTCCAACTAGTTCCTCATCACAAGAGTTTAAGAAAGCCTCCAAGCTCTCAAAAGAGCCACAGACTCCATTAACAACACTAAGTTATACGTTTTTCCACAAACTAACAAGTTTAAAAGTTTCAAGAGTTTTCATGAAAAATGATGTTTTTGAACTGGGAGGTTAAAATGGTAATTTGACAAGGCTAGGAATGTCGGTTGAGTCCGAGACTTCACAGTCAAGAATAAGGAACTAAAATATGCTATATGTTAAATTTTCATGAGAAATAGACTTGAAATGATGCAAATACCCTTTAGACGTCAAAATGTAAATATAAAATTTTATGAGTAAAAAGTGAAATTTATGAAAATTATCATTTGACGAGTTTAGACTCTGCAAGAAGGATCTTTAAGGGTTCCTCAAGTGAATAACGTTCAGGAGTGCTTAATGGGAACAAGTTAATCCATTTTAGGGGCTAAAATGCTAAAATTATAAAAAAGGGGGTCAAAATATAAAATTGACAAACCTGACATGAAGGAAGTTTTTTTTCCTAATTTAAGGACAGTGTACTAAGCCAATTAAGTTGGGTAATTAATATGGTTAAGTTTTGGTTTAAGATTGGGCCATTAAAAGACAAGTAAGGGATTTAAATGTAAAGAATTTTAGTGTAATAAGCCTTTTTGGACTGCTGTTGATGCTACAAGCATGATATTAGGGTATTGGGAGGTGTTAAGTTAAAATGGACCTTGTTGGGCTTAATTGTAGAATGGAAGATAATCATAATGATTATTGGTAGATATCCATATTGGAATTGGTGTTTTAAAATATATTAATTTTTCTTTTTATTTATATATATGTCTGAAATCGTAAATATGAAGACAATATTATCCTTTTTAAAAAATGAACAACTACCATATAAAGAATTTACAAAAAAAAAAAAAAAAAAAAAGGAAAGGAAAAAAATAGTCACATTTCGTTTACTAGCTACTAGCTGTGATTTGTTTGAGTTGAAGACCGAATTATTTGATAAAGGAAAGTTTTTTTTTTGTTTTTTTGTTTTTTTTTGATTTCATGTGAAAATAAGTGAATATTAATAATGATCCAAAATAGAAATGTTTGCTTAAAATTAGATTTCACATAAGTAAGAAAGAACTAAATAAAGAAAAAGGAATATCCAAAAGAAAATCTAATTGAAAGTTTGTCTTCTGCAAACGTATAAAAAAATCCCCTCCATCTTTCTTGACACCAATTTCAATTTCCATCCTCAAAAACCCTAAACCGAAATTCTTTGTCTGAAAATGACAACAAAAATAGTTCTGAAGAAAAGGTATATCGCTAAGGATAAGAGAGGCAATATCCATGCCAATCTACCGAAAGAGTCGACTAAGTGTGAGATAGGTGAAGGTTCGAAAGTTTTTGTGGGTGGTGAAGTCAATGTAGAACTCCAATGCTCAACCATTAGTAATGTGAGTTTTTATTTTTTATTTTTTTATTTTTTTATGTTGAAAATCGTTCTTGCAATTAGGAAATTTTGTATCTTAAAATTAAAGAATCCATCTTTTGAATAATGAATAATTCTTTCTCATAAAAGTTAGGTTTAATTTCATGTCAACTAGTTTTATAAATAATAGTGTTTTTGGTAAATAATTCAATTTGTTTGGTTGAGGCATATAAAGTTATAATTTGATTTGTAGTGGAGTTTATGAATAAGTAGTGTTTTTATCATAAGAATTCATCTTTCTTGTAATGAAGCTCGTTTTATCATAAAGAGAATTTTCATTTTATTTCTACTAATCTATATAAATAATATTATTTTTTTCATAAAGAATTCTATATCACGAGTTAATATATAAATAAATTGATTTTTTCATAAAGAGATCAAGGATTGCAAAAGAAAGAAAAAGAGTAGATTACTCACTTTCAAAAAAAAAAAAAAAAAAAAAAGTATTGTTCTTGACATGTCCGGAATACGGAAAAAAAAATGAAAGATGATGAAATGAATACCTCATAAAAAGAATAAAAATTGGATTTTTTAGAATCAAATTCAAAATTAAAAAAAATGAGGGAAATTTGGGTTTATAAAAGGTAATTCTCATTTGTGAGCCAAAAAAAAAAAAAAATCCGTCATTAAAGTTAAAAAATAAAAAAAGGAAGTTATGACAATCTGTATAAAAAATGAAATGAAATAAATTATGGTAAGAGGGTAAAATAGGTACTACATACATATATTTCATAAGAAATAGACATATATTTAATATTGTTTAAAAACAATATATTTTTAAACGGAACTCTAAAAAGAGATCTTTTATGGAATTATTTCTAATTATATTAAGCGTTAATAGAAAAAATAAGTAATGATTCAATTAGTTAATAATTTTAATAATTATTAACCATTTACTAATTATTAATTATTTCAAGGAAATTCAAGAAAAATTAATTTAATATCATCTCTCAACTAATGAATAATTATTTAATTTTCGGTTAATTAATATTTTAATAATGTTGATTAATTATTAATAAAGTAATTAATAATCAATTGATTATGAATCGAATATTATATAATTATATATGTTGGTTAATTAACTATTAATTCTAATAATGCTACTTGATTATTTATTAATCAAGTTAATTAATAACTAACTTAGTAAATAAATATTTAATTATGGATAAGTTAAGGTTTAATATTCTATCGATCCTAAGATTAAAGAAATGGTTATGACAAGTTTTTATTTTTCTTTAAATAATAATACTAATAATAATAAATGAAATGTAATAATGTATATATATATGTATATATACATATAAATGTGTGTATGGCATGAAATGCCACACACGGAAACACAATAAGCCAGGCCCATTGCGCATAGCTGTGGGCTGAAAAGCCCACGGCTCGGGGAAGCCGAACAGGCTGGCCGTGTGGCATCGGCCGAAAGAAGAGAGGAAAAAAAAAAAAAAAAAAAAAAGGGAGATAAAGTAAATAGATTACTTGATAGAGAATCTTTTGATGTGGAGTAAACACTTCAAATAAATAAAAACAAAACTTCAACCATTCATTTACACTATCTATCTTGAGAAAATAAACTATCACCTGAATTGTAATAATAGAGCCTATAAAATATGAAAACACTCTTCATTTCCTACCACTAGCTTCAGCTGATATAATAAGCCTAAAAATAATTATTTTTCAAAATTTAAACCTTATTTTAAGTGCTTATAAAAGGGGTCTGGTTGTCTGAACAACACTTTTCATTGAAAAAAAGTTTTTTCTCTTCCTAAACACCTTGAGTTCGAATTTTAACGAGTAAAAAAACAAAGAAATCTCTTCCATAACCTCTCTTCTCAACTTTCATCTCATTTAGCTTCAGGAAAAGATCGTCACCTCATCGGTTTTCAAGGTAAAATACTACTACACTATTAGCTTTCAAGATTAAAGTTTTAGCTTGTATTTGGTTCACCAGGAGATGAAATTTTTAAGTTAGAGTTGGCTGATTTTTCAAAAATTAGTTATAAATTTTGTTGACTTTTTAGAAAAAGACAAAAACTTATATGAAAATGTACAGTTTAGTTGGAGTTAAACTTAAATACAAAACAAAGAGTCCTTGAACTGGTGATGAAATATGTTTATTTTCCAACTACTAATTCCTCATCACAAGTGTTCAAGAAAGCCTCCAAGCATTCAAAAAGCCACAAGCTCCATCAACAACACTAAGGTATACATTTTTCCACAAACTAGCAAGTTTTAAAAGTTTTGAGGGGTTTCAAAGAAAATGACTTTTTTGCCGTAAGAGGATAAAATGATAATTTCATAAGTCTAGGAATGTCAGTTGAGTCCGAAACTTCACAGTCAAGAATAAGGGACGAAAATTTGCTATATGTTAAATTTTCATGAGAAATGGACTTAAACTGACGCAAAACCCTTTAGGGGGGGGGGGGGGGGGTCAAAACATAAATATAAAAATTTTATCGGTAAAAGTGAAATTTATGAAAATTACCATTTGATGAGTTTTGAATCTGCAAGAAGGATCTTTAAGGGTTCCTCGAGTGAATAACGTTCAGGAATGCTTAATGGGAACAAGTTAATCCATTTTTGGGGCTAAAATGCTAAAACAATTAAAAGGGGGTCAAATTAAAAAATTGGCAAACCTGAAATGAAGTAAGTGTTTTTTCTAATTTAAGGACAGTGTTCTAAACCAATTTGGTTAATTAATATGGTTAAGTTTTGGTTTAAGATTGGGCCATTGAAAGACAAGTAAGGGATTTAAATGTAAATAATTTTGCTAAGTGTGATTAAAAATGTAAATAAGGTGTAATACCCCTTTTTGGACTGCTTTTGATTCTGCAAGCTTGGAATTATGGCCATGGGAGGTGTTTAGTTAAAATGGGCCTCATTGGGCTTAATTGTATAATGGAAGATAATTATAATGAGTGTCGACGCTGCAAGCTTGGTATTACGGCCTTGGGAGGGGAGGTGTTAAGTTAAAATGAGCCTTACTGGGCTTAATTGTAGAACGGAAGATGATTATAATGAGTGTTAATAGATAAAACATGTAATGATTCAATTAGTTAATTATTTTAATAATTATTAATTATTAATTATTTCAAGGAAATTCAAGATGATTATAATAAGTGTTAATAGATAAAATAAATAATAATTCATTTAATAATTATTCTTAATTATCGGCTAATTAATATTTAATAATGTTGATTAATTACTAATTAAGTAATTAATAATCAATTAATTATGAATAGATTATCATATAATTACATATGTTGGTTAATTAACTATTAATTCTAATAATGCTACTTGGTTGTTTATTAATCAAGTTAATTAATAACTAACTTAGTAAATAAAGATTTAATTATGTGCAAGTTAAGGTTTAATATTCTATCGATCCTCAAGTAAGGAATATAATTATTAAGTAACTAATTTATGGAAAATTTATTTCCTTAAGGATTAAAGAAAATATGTTTAAAAAAAAGATATAATTAATAATTAATTTTTAAAAGAATTAATTATTAATTAGAAGCAAGAAGTTCTATAAGACACTTGTTAAGAACAAAGAATAATTTTAAGGATCCACTCTAACCGTTGGGTATCAGTCTAAATTAGGACACCAAAAAGATAGAGGTTGAGCTCAACAAGAATCACGAGAAACTTCAACTTCAAGATTTTCTCTAAAACAGGCCCCACCTATAGTGTGGATTGTACGTTATCATATTTGATATGTATTCTATGTTTACGTGACTGTTATACTATATTGCATTGATTTCATGTTTAGTTACACGCTTTATGAGACATGTCATATTTCATGTTCATTCTATGAATTAAGGACTCAATATTGAGTAGTAAGTAAAAGATTATGATGTGTTGTACCAACCTCCATCAGAGAGAGGTCTTCATTAATGATTTTAAGTATGACCTTGGGTGTTGACAGTTGAGTCGCTCCCCTTGCTTCCCTTAAAAAGATCGTGAGCACCCGGTACGTACATAATGGCCCATAAGAATGTTAAGAATAAGTATGCCAAGAATAATAAGTTAAGAATAAAAGGATAAACATAAATTGTCATGCATCTTCATTCATGCATTGTAGGATTATATCTGTACTTATTGAGTTTGATCTCACATGTTTTTATGCTCTCACTGTAGGTAATCTGGGCAAGCGCCCTATGACCTGAAAATGTCCTTGGACTAGCAATGCGGATGGAGTGATACGTGAAAGTGCAGTTGGGAAATGGATACCACCCGTAAAAGATTCCACAAAGCGCTAACATTCATTTGAAAGTTATTTTGAAGTTTAGTTTTTAAATTCTGGTTTAAACTCTGCTAAGCGTATGGACTAAACTAAGTATTTTGGGTTTGCAACTTATTATTATTATTGAGGAACTACTAGAAGTGTTTTCTTAAGTTTATCTTCTGCATTTGTGTTTTATTAAGTTTTACTTCTGTAGGTTTTTAAAAAAAAAAATAACAAAATTTAGGGGAAGTAATAACCGGTTTAAAAAACGTATCAAGTTTTAAGTTTAAGTAGTGACGATCAATTATGGCCATTTAAGTACGGGCCATCGCAAAAGTCCACCACAAACTGACTGAAGTCTTTGGTTAGAACCTGTGAATCAATTTCACAAATTAGTGTATTTCCACTATATTTAATTTCCAGCCCAATTGAATGAGAGAAAAAACATTTTGTTTATTTGTTCGAACCGGAAATTTGGAATCTCCACAATATACTACCGTGTAATCCACTGTAGAAAGCCTATTATTCTCTATAATTTTACAAATCCGAGGTCTAAATGGATTTTTCCATTTCTCAACTTCTTGGTTCTTAGAAATTATACGCTTCATGATGTATCTTCTAACCAGACTTCACATGCTCATTGAAATAAGCACGAGTCCATTGCGGTGGTTCTAGCTTCGATGTCCAATCCCATGCTTCTTTAGTTGTGTTCTTTCATTTTAGCCATTTCAACTTCGAATCTGAAAACAAGCCCAATTAATTACCTACAACCACCTAGAAAACCTTTTTTTCCAAGCATCTAAGCACACATAAATCCTCACAAATTTAGTGCAGCCCTCAATACCAGAATCACACATCATCTTCACTGTGGAACTGGGGTGGGTTTGAAGTGACTAATTGTTCACAATAATCCCAAAGCAAATGTATTGTTCCTTATTAATGGACCCCACTCAATTTCCTCCATGCATGGCATGTCCCCTAGCATTGTAAGACTGTCATTTTGGGACATCAATTTTCAAATCATCCAGAACCAATCCTAGCGTAAACTTTGGACACCGAATGTCAACTTCTTCATTGGACTCGTACCTACGACCCTTCCTATTCCTTTTACGTTCTTCCCCATTCTCATCCCACCCCCATGGTGAACTTTCAATGTATAAACCTCGTGAAGATTTGGAGCTGTGGGCAACAAAACAAATTCATAATAAGATGGCCATAAAAAATGTAATAGTAAAATCCTATATGAGTCTCACATGCTTGACAATTGTTTACACCATGAGAATAACAAAAACATTTTTAAAAAAAAAATTATAAAAAAATGATCGTACCAAACAAGAAATATATGACAACCTAGTATTTTACAATTCTCCAACACAACAATAAACAGTAAAAATTTTCATTCAAATCACTCAATTATTGACACCAGCAGAAAAAAAAGGAAAAAAAAAAAAAAAAAAATCAAATCAGCGAACAATAAGGACAAAGAACATACGGTTTGAGGGATGCCCCTAGAAGAAGTACGTTTAAAAGAACAATTATTGAGACGCTTGCTTGGTTTGATGAAGAAGAGGCCTCTTTCATTCTATCCTTTTACATTTTCTTCCCCTTATATTTGGTATGATCAGTATAATTATTAACATTTTTTATTTCTACTGTTTCTTATGGATCTTGTGAACATGAGTTTGGCTTCTCGGTATTGTTTCTAACAAATCTTATACAGTTATTTCTTTGTAAATTTGTAATTTTTAAGTATAAATACAATTTAAAAATACAATTTACACACCTCAATGAGATTTTTATGATGCCATTCCAAGGAAGATTTGGCTGGATCATGATGTTTAGTATCGCTGTTTTTATTTGTTTCAGCTTCAGAAATCAGAATGTATGTTTAGATTTTACTGTGGTTGCAGTTTGGAAAGAGAGGAAGCAGAAGACTTGATCAAACGCCATGGTGGCCGTGTTACCGGATCCGTCAGCAAGAAAACGGTCATTTTATACTTCTCTGATCTCATGTTTTCTTGGGTTTGACATGAAAATACTGGCGACTAACATAGTATCATTGCAGAACTACCTTCTATGTGATGAGGAAATTGGGGGAAGAAAATCCGAAAAAGCTATAGAGCTTGGGTATGTTATCTTGGATCAATCCATAGTGCAAGACATCTATCAACTTAGTCTTTATGCCCTCTGATTAATCTTTTCTTCGCCCCATGCAGCACGCTGTTTCTTAGTGAAGACGGGCTATTTGATTTGATACGTGTGTCAAGTCATGCAAAACCTAAACAAGGATCAAAGAAATCTGTGGATGATGCCGATGTGTCACAATCAAAGAAAATCATGCAGAAAACAGAAATTAAGAGTACGATCTAGTTAACTAAGTAGTTTATGATTCAATATCTGGACTACCGAAAGGCTTTAGTAGGCCTATCACCTAAAATAGCAAAAAAATATTTATTTCTATTTTTAATTCGTGTTGAGTATACGTGTTACATGCTTGGAGTTACATATCTTTAAATATGCATCATTTTGATTCTTGTTATATTTTTCACATCTGTTCTTACATTTTAGCTTGCCCAAATGTCCCGTATCTTTTGGGCTTTCTCTTACAAGTTTTTCTTGTTGTTTGGGTTCTTTTAAAAGATTGCACGGGCAGCTCGGCATCAAAAAATGTAGCCAATAAAAGTCTGGCATCAGGTGCCAACCTTGATAGGAAAAAGATCCAGACTGCTCAGCATTCTGCTTTGACATGGACAGAAAAATATAGGCCAAGGGTCCCGAATGACATCATTGGAAATCAGTCATTGGTATGTGTCGGTTATCATTTTGCAGCAGGGCATTCACTATCTTATGCACTCTAAGTATATTAACTATTTCTAGCTTCTCCTTTCACTTTAACATGTTTTTATCTAGAAAGATTTGATATTATAATTAACACTTGATAGTATATGGTGTCCAGGTCAAGCAGCTTCATGATTGGTTAGAACGTTGGCACGAGCAATTTCTTGATACTGGAAATAAGAAAAAGGGGAAAACAGCAAATGATTCTGGTGCAAAAAAAGCTGTACTATTGAGCGGAACACCTGGTATAGGGAAAACGACGTCAGCGAAGCTGGTCAGTCAGATGCTTGGTTTCCAGACAATTGAGGTAGTGTCTATTTTATCAGCATATATTGGACCTCGGAAGAACATAATTTGGCAAAGTATTTCATTGAATACATCGGTGTTTTCCTGATTCATACTGCACAATTTTCGTTTAGGTAAATGCTAGTGACAGCCGGGGGAAGGCTGATGCCAAGATTGAAAAAGGAATCAGGGGAAGCAATGCAAACTCAATAAAAGAGCTTGTTAGCAATGAGGCCCTGAGTGCTAACCTGGATTGGTTGGTTTTCCATTTTCAGTATATCTTGCTCTGTCAAATTACGTACATATATGTAGAAACAGAACTTCATTACTCATAAATAATGAAGTACAAGGCAAGGAGGACAGGCGTTATGCCTAAATAAACTAGCACTTACAATTGGTGTGGACTCCGTAGAGTTTTTTATTTTTATTTTTATTATAATTAGTAGTTAAAATGCAGGACAAAGCATCCAAAAACTGTACTCATTATGGACGAGGTCGATGGAATGTCTGCTGGAGACAGGGGTGGTATTGCTGGTCTTATTTCTAGCATTAAGATATCCAAGATTCCTATTATCTGCATTTGCAATGATCGCTACAGTCAGAAACTGAAAAGTCTCGTGAACTACTGTTTGCTTCTCAGCTTTCGGAAGCCTACTAAGCAACAGGTTTCCGTTCGAATTAGTTACTTAATTTTTCTGTTAAATTGCTCACCTACTGATTGGTTCTTGTTCCACTTGGAAATGTTCGAAAGGCTACAGCCTGTGTTATTAATATTTCTTCTGATTATTGTGGGCTAGAATTATTATTTTTTAAATCTTATAGGCTAGAATTGATTTATTGTTTAAGATTTATAAGAAAATGTGTATCGAAACACATACGCAAATAAACATACTTGTACATGTTCTTGAATTATATATATGAAGAAAGATAATCCCTATTCTCTACTGATGTAGCATACACCAAGAATTAGATCATCTCATAGGCGTGTTGCTCATAACTAAATTGTAAGAGAAGCCATGAGAAGTACTGTTTCTCTCTCTCTCTCTCTCTCTCTTTTTACTTTATTTTTTCCTCTCATAATCTGACTAAAGTATGGAAACCGAATTTGACCAGAATTACTTCAAAATAACTTATGTGATTCTGAAACTGGCCCCATGTAAATCTGAACTTGCATGTCTTTATATGGACAAATGCGTTTGAATGTATGGCAAATAAAATCCAATTTTTGGTTTCTTGAGTCAATAATTTGTTTCAATGTTCAAGGGCATACTATTGTCACTGATAATACATTTGGGTTATAATGATAGAAGGCAAAGAGGTTAATGCAAGTTGCCACTGCTGAAGGTCTTCAAGTTAACGAGGTGGCTATTCTAAAAGTAGCATCTTATTTTCTTATTGTTTTTTAATGAATAACTCTGTTCTTTTAGTAGTCTTTACTATTATATTTTTCTTTTCCAGATTGCTCTAGAGGAACTTGCAGAAAGAGTTAATGGAGACATGCGCATGGCATTAAATCAGTTACAGTATATGAGCCTCTCAATGTCGGTCATAAAATACGATGACGTGAGACAGCGGTTGCTTACCAGTGCAAAGGATGAAGATATTTCACCATTTACAGCTGTTGATAAGTATGGGTTTTATCTCTTTTTGCATTCGGATCTCTGTACTTGCTAAAGTGTCTTGTTAGAAAAATTATTTGTATGGATATTATTTGTACAATTTATTTGTACTTGATTAGCATGTGAATATTTCAGTAGGACATATTTAGCTTGAAATATGGTTTTTTTATTCGTCATGTTAGTTGTTGCTTGTTCTCTGTATCAATATGAAAGAGAAAGTAAAGAAGTATGAGATATCGAGGCACATTGGAATCTTCGATCATATAGTTTGTGTGCCGCGAGTGATCAGTCTGCGCTAATAAAAGTATCACAAATTTTCAGATAATTATAGACGTTATGCTGACCATTCTTGTATCCTTGTAGGTTGTTTGGTTTTAATGCGGGGAAGTTGAGGATGGATGAGAGAATTGACCTTAGCATGAGTGATCCAGATTTAGTCCCTCTTCTTATTCAGGTTATTTTTAACAGAATCATCTTTGCAGTAGCATTTTACTACTATATCTGGTGATGTGATTAGAAATGGCAGAAAAATTGTTATAAAGAAAACCAAGTGTTTTTTCTTCCTTTCTCACACTTTTTCTCTATACATAGTTCAATATCTTGTCTTCTCCTAAGGCTATGTTATCAGATCTGTTGTTTTGTGATATATCATCAAGATTCAATATGCAACTAAATTATCTGGCAGGAAAATTATGTTAACTATAGACCAAGTTCAGTTGGTAAAGATGACAATGGGATAAAGCGTATGAGCTTGATTGCTCGTGCTGCTGAGTCTATTGGCGATGGAGACATTTTCAATGTGCAGATTAGGAAGTATCGGCAATGGCAGCTCTCTCAAAATTCTGCCCTTTCATCCTGTATAATTCCGTATGTTTTCTGTTTTTCGGATCTCGGAATTGAAGTATTTTTTATTTATCTTTTTCACCCTTCTAATTCATGTGCTTTATTTTCTTTTTCATTTTGTTGCATTTAGTTCGGCACTATTGCATGGGCAAAGAGAGACACTTGAGCAGGTAATGAATGTATATTTCGTGAAAATCTAATTCGATCGTTGGAGCCTCCATTTAAGGCCCCTTGTTATTTCTGTTTCTCCTTCCATTGTGATTAACAAGCATCATTTTACTGCACTTTAATTTTATACATTTGATTTTTTGCCATTGTATCAAATAGGAAAACCAGTTGCGTGTGTACTCCTCTTTTAAGAAGGGAGAAGTTTGATGAATTATCTGTTCGGATATGATCTTAAAATAATGCAATCCTTACAAATGTAAACGACTCTTGACAAATTTTCACGATATATATATTTTTTTGTTATAACATTTGGGAAAATTGCGATGAAGGCTCATTTTGAGCATTTCTTCAAGAAATATGCATAATTTTTTAGATTTAAAGAATTGCATGTTATGATTTACCTTAGTAAATCAATGTTTACTACAAAATGGACATGAATGAAAAGAAAATATGGTCATTTTTTTTAAGAAGGCCAAAATTGTGGCCAACTTATCCACTTATTCTTGCATTGTAGAAGGTTTTAATGAAAAATGGTCGTGTCTCCTGGGGGAAATGATTTACCTAGCTTTGGTTATGCTCTTTTGCACCAAAATGACCCTGTGTTTGCAGGGGGAATGGAATTTTAATAGATTTGGCGGTTGGCTCGGAAAGAACTCAACGTTAAGTAAAAATATGAGACTTTTGGAGGATTTGCATGTCCATTTTCTTGCTTCTCGTGAATCAAATTCTGGAAGGTGATTCTCTGTTCTTTATTTGTATTCTGCTAAATTAATTTCACATGGGATACAAAATACGTGCCAACAGTTAATGTGTCGTGCCTTTAAGGGTCAAAAACATCGATTGAAGTCTTTGAGTCTAATTTTCCTTGTTTGGGCACAATGGTTATTTTGTATTTGTTATGTTCTTTTGTTTTCTTCTTCCATTTTGATCATGCAGTGTTGTTAATGATCCAGGGGAACCCTGCGGATTGAGTACCTTACTCTTCTTCTGAAACGGTTGACCGAACCACTCCGTGTGCTGCCTAAGGTTGAAACAAAGTTCATTTTGTTTATGATGTATGGATGGTTTGAACCTCTCATTGTTGAATTGTTGATGTTACTTATCATTGAATTTTTTCATTATTTTGTGACATGACAACCAGGATGAAGCTGTCCGGGAAGTAGTGGATTTCATGAATACTTACTCTATTAGCCAGGACGATTTCGATACTATTGTGGAGTTATCTAAGTTCAAGGTAGCCTTGCAACAGTTGGATTGGTCCGGTTAATTGCTACTGTATGAGTGTTTTTGTCTGAAAATGTACATGATGTAATGATATATTGAACAGGGGTGCCCAGATCCACTTGGTGGCATACCATCTGCTGTTAAAGCAGCTCTGACAAGAGCATACAAAGAAGGAAGCAAATCACGGATGGTACGAGCTGCAGATTTTGTCACTCTTCCCGGGATTAAAAAGGCACCTAAAAAGCGGATTGCAGCAATTTTAGAACCATCTGATGGAGGCTTGGGAGAAAGCAATGACGAGGTTGCAGCTGAAAGTGAAGAAGAAAATCCCTCAGATACAGAGGACTTGGGTATGTTCTGCTTTTTACCTCTTTTGATTCGTCACCCTAAGTAAGTGAAAAGTAAAAAATTCCTTTCAATAAGATCCTTCCAACTGAAAAAAGTAAAATAAAGAGAAAACTCAAGAAAGTAATCTGAAAAAAGTTACCATACAACTGAAAAAAGTTTAAAAACTCAAGAAGAATATACCTACATTGACTCAGAAATTTTACTCTCCCATTATTTACGTCCTTTTGCTTAGTGCCGTATGTTGGTTCTTTGGGAGCATGTGAATTGCTTTATTTATCACCCCCCCCCCAACTAAATGTTCCACCAGAGAATCAGTTCGATCGGTGTGGTTAGTTTTCCCTTATGTTCTCTGAATAAAAATTAATCTGGATACCCTAAAATGTTGTTCTAACAGTCGTCATTTCCCGATCTATATAGATTTTCCAACTAATTTGTACAGGTAGGAGTATCCTAAAAGTATGAAGGAAAATAGTACGCAGAAAAGTTTTCTTAGAGTCTGATTTATTTTAGTTTTTCTAGCTGAATTTCCGTTTCTAATGTTTCAGAAGACTCTGCCGTGGGTGAGAAGCTGCAAAAGGAACTTCAAAGCTTGAACAAGAAAGGTAGGCCATATCATCTCATATTGATGCTTTGCTACACCTATTTGTGCAGACGTACATATTTTGAGCTTTTTGTTGCAACTGATAAATCGTTTAAATAAATTGCTAACCGAGTCCTAATGGTTTGAAGGGGTGCAAGTACATTTGGATTTAAAGGACTCGGGAAAGTCGAACACGAAGAAATCACCAACAGGAGGAGGAAAAGGTGGTTCCAGTGCCACAGACAAAAAGACTACTGCTCGGGGTTCAGGGACTTCTGCCAAGAGAAAGAGATGAGAGAAACCGAAGTTGAGGGTCAGAGGTGTGAACTTTTCACACACTGTTTTCGTTTGTAGGATACTTAAAGAGTCTTTTGTGTATGTTTGTAATTGTCCCTCATTGGCATGCTAGAAAGGATCGCCATCGGCATATATATAGTTGCGAACTTGAAGATCGATATTTTGAGTGCTTGGAATTATGCAATGGATGCCTGATCCTTGAATTTTCACTTGAGGAATATTGTACGAAGGATCGAGACAGTTAAATATAGATCAGCAGTTGAACAATGTTTGTATGGTTGGTGTACGGGATCTTGCCTTATTGGTTGGAATTTTGGAATCTATTCACCGCTCTAACCAACCCCGCAAACTTTTTAGACAGAAGCGAAGAAGAGACGCCAACTTTTTTTTTTTTTTTTTTTAATGCCGGATTGAACTGGCGTCCTCTCAAATCCAAGTCTCACCCTATCCTACCCCAAGGCATTTGCCCAAGTGATCATTGTCAAAAATTAAATATACAGAAATAAAAAATTCAAATTTGAACGTGATTGAGAACCTAGTAGGATGCATCAGTTCCTCCATAAATAGCACAAGGTGACAAATGATCCAAAGTACACACCAAAAAAAAAAAAAAAAAAAAGAAAAAAAAGAGCAAAGTAAACCATCACCGGCTAGTCGGCTAGCCATTTTTGCAATTCTTGATTTTTGGCTTGCAGCTCGCCGTCTGGCGACCCTGGTCTCTCTGCATTCCTGACCTTTGTTCTGGCTTTTTTCCTCAACGCACAGCCTAGTAACTTTCTCTCCCTCCTGGCCTCTTTATCTCTGGATGGCTTTAGTTGAAAGTAGTTATTGACATTTTGGACTTGGTCTTTTATGTTGTCCCATAGTTTTGTTGCGAAATGCCAACTATTTTAAAATTTCTGCCTATTTCGTTGTTTTTTACCTTGTTATATATATATATATATATATATATATATGTATATGTATGTATGTATACATATGGACCCTATCGAGGCTAGCTCAATGGGTGGGAGGGGATAGGTTTGGGCAGGAGTTATCAGGTTTGAAATTTGGGAATGTTTTCATTTCTCATTAATAATTAACGGTAGCCATAAACTCCATACCTCAAAAAAAAAAAAAAAAAAAAAAAAAAAAGAAGAAGAATTATGTGCATATGAATATGCATATGTATTTAATCAAGAAAAAGTTACAATGCCTCGCAGTTAACATGTCACAACTAGCCTTCAATTCTTCTGCACAAGAGGGGGGGAAAAATCCAAGAAGAAGAAACAAATAAAGAAAAATCAACTCTTCCTTGAGAAAAAAAAAAAAATGAAGAATCAAAACACACCAAATCTTTTAAATAATTGTGACTGTGTAGGCAACTACAATAATGCCCTGAACATGAATACAAAATTAAACTTCACTTGCAATTTTCCACTCCAATTGTGAAGCCTCATTCAAGCACTCATTCATGAATTTTGGTTTTCGAGAAGTCTCATGAAATTTCTGCCATACCTCGAGTTTATGTTTCTGCTCAGCAATTTTTTTATTTATTATTCTGGGGACGTCCACTTCTAGTTTTCTTAGCTGGAAGCCGAAAAAAGCTCTTGTGATCTTCTCTAGAGGTGCCATTAGAAAATCAATGTCAAAGTCAACCCTCCAAGAAGCGAATTTGTAGTAGAAATACCAATCTTGAAGAAGATCCTTGGTGATGTTTAGGACCATGGTACTATGCATTTGCTTCACCACCTTACATACAAAGCACAATGCAATGCTCTTCATTTCTAGTGACCAGTAGGAATTACAAGAGATATCTCCATATTTGTGAAGTAACATTTTAAGAACAGGGGTCAAAGTAAAAGGTATCATGTAACCCTCAACATCAACAATCTTCATTGCTAAATCACTTGACTTTATTTTCACCTTTCTGTCGACAAAGTTTCTCTTGAGGGCAGAAGTGAAATTGGTGAAATCCTCCTGGGTAAAAGAGGAAAATCGTAGAAGCTCATCAATAGACTCATCTCCAAGATCAAGTAGACGTTGATGAGTATTGCTTTCACTAACTTCTTCTTTTCCCTTATTCTCCTCCTCATCAGATGATGTTTCCCATTCAAAACACTTCATGAACCAATATAGCTCATATCCAGTTAGTTTATTCAATAAATCTCGAAAGGTCAGGGAAGACTTGGGCTGGTCTTCTTCAGTTAGTTTATTGAATTGTTGGAGTTGATCATCAGGTAATTCCCAAAAATCTGCTCCCACGGTCTTCAGTTTCACATCTCTAAGATCACCCTTCAGTATATTTGTAATCTGCTCATAATAATAAAAAGGAGTTGGTTTGTACCTTATGTATTAATTAAAAATAATAATATATGAAATATGCACTAAAATAAATCAAGCAAAAGCCCATTGGTCTTTAATAATTCATAAGTTTTTTAGTATTTGATTTTCACTATCATTATTGACTTTAGTGTTCTTTTTTATATTAATACGAGTCAAAATACTTGCCATGCCTGTATTGAGCTGGAATTGAAGTTTTTATAATATGAAAAACAATATGTGAAAATTTAAAATTTAAAAATTTAATTCGGAAAGGGTATACATTAATAATAATCTAAGTGCAAAATTTCATTTCATCATATTTACTACATTAAACATAATAACCATTGCACAAAAAAAAAAAAAAAAAAAAAAAAACACTCGCCACAATTAGATTTGATCACAAGTATGGATTTTAGAGTTTTTGGTGAGAACGATGAGATTAGAGATTAGAAAGTAAAATTTAGAAAAAGTTAAGATTAAATCATGTTTTTGAAAAATCATAAGAACATGATTAAAAATTAAAAAAAAAACGAAGCAGTAAATCGTTTTTAAATTAAAAAAAATGATCTTCCAACAAAAAAAAAAAAAAAAAGCAAAAAAGAAAAAACGTGCAATAAACGGTGTTTTTTTTTTTTTTCCTTTTTTTTTTTTTTGAGGATTATTCACCTTTTTAATCATGTAATTTGCTTTCTTCATAAAGTATGCCCTGGATTTTGGAATTTTACATTTTTATATTATTAGATTACATTAAAATTTACAAATCTATATCTTTTGTAAGTCAATACTTAATTTTGACCTTAAAATACCCAAAATATCCTTAAAAAAATAAAATTTGGATTATTCACTTTTTTTTATTTTTTTGTCATGTATTTTGCTTTTATTTGGATACCCTATATTCTATTATATTTAATACATAAGTTTTATATACTTTATCAATCAACTCTTTATTTGGACCTTAAAATGTCGAAATACACTTAAATTTATATTTCTTCAATTATTTTTTAATTTTGATTTTTAGGGTATTTATGGTATTTTTGGGATCAAAATAAGTGTTGATGGAGAAATTATATACATTTATATTAAATGTATTCTAATGGTATTAAAATACAAAATTTCAAGATATACAGTATACTTTCCTAATAAAAAAATGCTACATAAAATAAGTTAAACATATCTTTAGCAACAAAAAAAAAAAAAAAATAGAGAGAGATATATGGCTCAACTTTAGTTTGCCATTTTAAGGGTATGTTTGGCATTTTTAGGTCAAAATTAAGTGTTGACCAAGAAATTGGAATAAATTTATATATTAAATGAAATTGAATGATACAAAAATGTAAAATTTCAAAATCACAGTATACATTTTGAATAAGAGCAAAAGATAAGTTATAAAAAGGAAAATGATCTCTCTTTTTACTACCAAAAAGGAATAGTAAGAGACATATCTTCTATATTTTAAGGATTAAGATCGATATAGCTTTGCTTCTTTTTTTTTTTTTTTTTTCTTTCTCCCTTTTTTTTTTTTTTTTTTTTTTTTTGGAAATAAATGTAACAAGCTTAAGTGTATTTGTGCTTGTTAACAAAATAAATAGACATTCAAAATGGAAAAGGAGGGAAAGAGGCCAAAAACTCCAGTAATAAAACGTAATAGCATAAAATTTTTTGGGTGATAGTAAATAGTAAGTTGTTAATTTGTGAAGCATATTCACGATTATCTTAAAAATTTTATTCTAAATAAAATGTTTGCGACAAATATTATACTTAGGATAAATAATCTATTGATAAAGTATATTTGCGATAAAATTACCTTAAATTTTTTTTCTTCAATAAACAATTTACCATAAAGATGCTATTTACCTCAAACATTTTTAAAATATGCTATTTACTTTTAACATATAATTTTAAAAAATAGCCTATTTATTGTAATTTTCACATTCAAAATTATGTGTATTATCAATCTTTACATTTGTTGGAGTGGAAACTGATATATAAGAACTAAAATTAGAATACTTGAATTTAAAATTGGATAGTTTGTTAACATAAATCTTTATCTTTGGTATTTACTTATATTTAGATTTATATTTATCTTTTAGGATTACATAAGTTATTTAAAATTAAGTTAAGTTAATCATTTTGTTAGTTTTGAATTTTGATCTCTATTAACAAATGAATTATTGTAACTGTCTTCAAGGAAAGAATTGACAGATTAATGAATATTAATGAGTTTCTAGTTTCCTTCTTTTAAGTTCTCATTCTTGGTTTTATTTCTCTCTTCTAATTCTATTTCTACCTCCCTAGCTAGTGGTTGTATTCTCTCCTTGATTTTGTCTCTAGCTCTTACTATTATATCTCTTCTATCCCATCTTACATCAAAAGCATAGTGTCTTTAGCTAGGTAGAACATTTGTATAACAAAAATACAAGAGAAACCTTTCTTTTATTTATGGTTCAACTTAGATAAGTGCTGAAAACTTGAAAAAAAAAAACAATAATAAAAATAAATAAATTACGACAAGCAAGAATAATTGAGATATTATCTTTAAAAGGGATTGCTATAATGAACGTACCTCAGAAATCAAGCAGTGCACGTGAGCAACATATTTGCAGTCTTGACAATAATAAACTCGAATTCTTGGATCTCTTTCGCTTTCACAAATATCGCAACAATATTCGCCGGAATTATCGTCAACGAGCGAATCCAGGAGGATGAGAGGGTGCATGTGGTACTCATATCTAATAGTTGATGGCAATGGACCACAAAGTACGTGCACTCTGAAATCACATAAATTCGAACAACGGAGTATAGATAACTGGGCACGATCAGTTTCAGTGCTATCGGAGAAAAGTGGTTGTTTACAATAGGCATCGTAGCCATCGCAATGAGCAAGCTTGGTGTATGTGTCCTCCAAAAAACAAAGAAGGTGCTCATGGTCTTCATACTTAATGGTTCCTTTCAATGTCACACTACATTTCACACCACATTTCACACAGAACGGGCCACAACACTTATCGAGACAGTGGAAAGTTAAGGTCCTATCGCCGCTCTCATGGCATACACTACATTTGAACCATGAATGTTGAACACGAAGGTTGAGAAGGCTGTGGTTGGGATGGAGAGGATGTAGGACTTTCTGTGGCAACTCCGCACATGATTTATGCAGGAAATGATTGCATTTTGTGCAGCCATAATCAACACCTGATGAGCATGTTGAGTGACATCCGAAGCATTTGATTTCATCGTTGACGTCGACATCAACAATAAGTGGCATCGGGTGCTGGTGAGTGAAATGCTGAATGTGCTCTCGCCCTTCACATGTTATGGTGGGCATCATAGCACATTCCACATCCATGTGGAACTCGCATTTGTCACATCTGAAAGTGAGAGCATTCCAAAAGAATTGGTGACAAGAGTCGCAATAATAGGACCAACGAGAACCCAGAGAGAGAGGGTGGGAAGGATGAAAGGGGTGGTTGATCTGAGGAGGCAACTCAGCACAAGATTTGTGGACATAAAATTCACATGCATCACAAGCGTAGTAATTATAAGGAGCTACGATTTTCTTATCACACATTCGGCATCTCTCATTGTTGATCTCGTGATCTTTCCTTAGGAACAAAGGATGACGTGGGTGACTCCAATATTGAATCTGATCCATTTTTCACCCTACTTTCATACACCTAATTAAAACAATTACAAATATTAAAAACAAATTAGTCACACAAACACACATTTATTCGCTTAGAAAAACTAATTTAACATGACGTAATTCTTATTGCTTCTGTTTGTACTAATTACCAATTTTCTCAGTTCAATTTTTTTTTTTTTTTTTTAATCACACGAGAAAGCAGAACCAAGTTTTATGTTTGATATGTTTCTAACTATGTATAGAAGTGTCAATTACTCTATAATACTAGATAGCACGTTTTTATTCAGTCTTGCCTTTCTTTTCTTGTTTTTGCTTTTCCTCCCTCTAAATCTTACATATATTTTGAAGTGCCTCACTATAAGTGGTTTTTTTTTTTTTTTTTTTCTTTTTCTTTAGTGTCATAATTTTTCTCAAACATGTTTCTATTAAAATTTTCTATCATGTGGCTCTCTCAACTATTATTTTTTCATAAATACCTTTTCACCATTTTTTCCTTGTTGAAGTATTTTTTTCTCAAACATGTCCTAGAGACATTTTTTTTTTAATTTTAATTTTCCTGCAGTGTTTCACACACTTGTATATACATATACAATTAAATGATCACTGATAGATCAGTTATCATTTAATTGTTTATCGTGGTTGTGTTTGATATACCAACTACTAAGTGGACAGTTTTCTTTGAACTAGCTGACCTCTCTCTTCAATTACTTACTAGTGGGACACATTGCACATATGGCGTTAAAATGTAGTTTTCTTTTTCTTTTCTTTTTTTTGATGGAATTAAAATGTAGTTATTATTAATGTAGAAGATTGTTGATACAAATTTTTTATAACGTTATAATTAGATAATTGAAAAACAAAGTTTAGGTTACGTTATACATATAAAATATTTACTGGGGGGTCCTTTTTTTTAATTAATGTTTATTGGGTATTGTTTTTTCAAAAAAAGAGGTATTTTATCTTTGAATGATTAATTTAACTCATGTGTTGGATCACATGACCTTTTCCGTTAGAAACTTAACGAAATTGGACAGAAAAGACTAGATTGCCACCATTTAGATAGTTTAGGGTCGTCTTTGTCAAAATTAAAAAATCAGGGATCGAATTGTCACTTCTTTAACAGTTCATGGACCATTTAGACCAATTACTCTTTAATATATTGTTCTTTTCTGTTTTTTGCAAAAACATTATATCCCTACTATTTCATAATTAAAAAATTCTATATATTCAAGATAAGTTTTTGCCCTCACTTTTTTTTCCCCCTCCAATTTTACTATAACTAGCTAGTTTTAAACACATGTGCAGCACGTGCAGATTTAATATATTATCTTCTCTTAATATAATATTATTATCTCCTAAAAAGTTTAACACAGTCAAACAACCAGTAATTAAAAGAGAGCATAACAATTTGAAGTATTGTAAGAAAAAAAATTTGCCAAGACATATTTAAAAAAAAAAATTACGTAGGAACAAATTGAAAAAAAAAATGAAAAGTATTTTAAATGAGTCAACTATAAATATGTTAAACTTTTGAGGAGAAATGGTAAAAACTAAATGTAAAATAAAGATGGAGGTAATCAACTCAACAAAAAAGGAAAAAGATAAAAAAAAATGCATAAAAAGATAAATAGAGAGACCAAATTTTTTTTAATAGTGTAAAAAATGCAACCCTTCTTTATAATAAATTATAGATATAGAAACACAAATAATGAACATAGTCTAATAACCTATTACATGTACAGGCATGGTTTTTGATAGAGATGGAAGACTTAAATATCAATCAAATCAACTAAAATAACATCAAAGAAAAACGCATGAAAAATGGCAAAGAACCGCTTTGAAGGAGGTTGTAGAAACGGATGAAACGGTATGGTAGAAACCTATTCTCTCTTTTAAGGATGTAAAGATAAAGATAAAGATCTCCATCTATATTTATTTCAAAAAACATTTATATGTTACTTTCAACTTTTTCACTTATTGATGGATTTTTGAGTGAGCAAAAAAATTTATATGTTACTTTCAACTTTTTAACTTATTGATGGATGTTTGAGAGAGAAAAATAAATATAATGTGAATTTTAAAAAAGTGGATTTGGATTTTATATAAAAAGAATATTTTAGATTTGAAATTGTGTAGTAGACACACCAGTAATTTGATTGTACATGTTAAAATTACTATAGTATATTTTTACGATAATTAAAAATAAACTTTAACACTCCTATTTTCTCTTTTTTTCTCGAGTATCCTCCTAAAATTTTTACTTTCTCTTTAGTTATTATTGTTTTTTATCAACTACAACATTCATAAATACTTTTTCTTTACCCTAGTAAAATAATTTTTTAATAATCTATTTAAACAACTTCGTCATAAAATCCAAATTAAGATATCTAAATATAAATTTATGTATATTTTAACAATACTATATTCTACTCTCTATTTTGAGTAGCCGTTTGATAGACTATCTTCAAATAAAAAATTCATTTTAAAATAACAATTTAAAATAAATCGGTGTTTGGAAGCAAGAAAAATAAGTCTAATATAGATATTCAAGATTTAGATTTATAATTAAATAATTTTTTATTTAAAATAATGTATCAAAACACACTATTGAGTCTCACACGTACTCTACACGTGTTTTCACTAGTATAATATAAACACAAAAATATTGAATATAGATAAACTCTTACCGTAATTTTATACTACACTAATAACTCTAATACAAAGCGTAGAGTTCGAGTCTATTTATACTAAATTTCATACACACACACACGAAGCAGAGAGGGAAGCACTACTATACGTAGATGCAAGACTACATATAAATTATTATATTTATATATTTTCAAATTTACTAATTATAAGAATATTTCTCAAATAGGTTCCTACTCTTTCTCCAGTTTGCCCCCGTTGAAGTTTCTACTTCTCAAACGTGTCTATACAACAAACATATTTTTCCACTGACCTCTCAATTACTATTTATTTTATATGTTATGCACCACTCCTAATAGAAGTGTAAATAAACATTTTATTGGTTACCCTTTTTAACCAAAACTCCTTTTTTTTTTTTTTCTCTCTATTAAAAATTAATTTTTAAAAGTGCCCACTGAAGTATCTTTTATTGATAAATTAAATAAAATGTTACCATAAAAATTACTTTATATTTCTTGTCAAAAAAAATTACTTTATATTTTAATTCATACTTAAACATTCTTTTTTCATGTAGGACTCTCAATTACGATTTTCTTCCAAATATCTTTTCACCTATTTGTCCATGTCGAAGAATTTTTATTTTTTAAATATATCCCTACTTAAACATTTTTTTTTTCCTTCAGCATCTCATATATATACTTGTTTTTCATATGTATTGATAACTTTATTAAATAAAGTTATTTTATCATTTTTATGCATTAAAATTGACCATGTTTTTTAGCGTTTTAACTTATTTTAAGTCAATTTAGTATAATTTTTCTTATTTTAATTTAGTGTATTTTATTTTGATTTTTGTTACTTTTGGTGTAATTTATTTGTTTTTATTTGTTTAGTAATATTAATTTTAATATATTATTATTAATTTATCCCTCTAAATAATAAACTTTTTCATTTGTGTGAGGTAATTTTGGGCTAAAACAGGGGCATTTT
Source organism: Ficus carica (assembly GCA_009761775.1). Classification (NCBI taxonomy): domain Eukaryota; kingdom Viridiplantae; phylum Streptophyta; class Magnoliopsida; order Rosales; family Moraceae; genus Ficus; species Ficus carica. The sequence continues at coordinate 19,344,689 of CM019748.1, read as the reverse complement.
GGGCTAAAACAGGGGCAAAACGGTCATTAAAATATCTAAATAGACAAAATTTTGTACTATTTTTCCTACCACTCAGATAGCGCCACGTGTTTCAACTTCCAGGTGCTAAATTTCCTGCAGATGTGCCCCTTGTAACCCCGTGCGTCCCCAACTCTTGACCAGCCAGTTTCCGCCACGCGCTAAGGCCCCGATTTGCTGCGCCAAGCTGCTCTAGTAACCAAATTGTGTGCCGCCACGTGTCGCGGCGCACCAGAAAGAGTAAAGCAAGCTGCGTTGGAGCCAGCGGAAAGAAAAGGGCAAAAAAAGAAAAAAGAGAGAGAAAAAAGAAGAGGAAAAGAGGAATGGGGGCCTGTTGTCCAGACTCCAGAGGCGTCATCTGGGTTTTTGGGGAGGCCGAAACAGGAGGCCGAACCAGAGGAAAGAAGAAGATGAAAAATGAGAAAGAAAAAGGAAAAAAAAAAAAGGAAAATAGAAAAAAAAAAAACAAAAAGTAGTAGAGTAGGATTTTTAGTTTTAGGATTTCAGTTTGTTTTTAGTTTTAGGTTTTCATTATCAATAAAATTTCAAGGGAGATGCCATTTCAAGAGCAAAGAGGAGGAGAAGGAAATTGGGGAAAAACTTGAAGATTTATATAACAATCATGGGGTTTTATTTCTTTTCCCTATCTTTTTTTTTTTTTTAATTTTGTAATTTTTGAATGCTTGAATCCTTGATTTGCTTAATTTTGTGTTTAATTTCCTTTATGGTTTTTGTGTAGCTTGTTAGTTCTAGGATTCAATTTAGCCTAATATTGAAGCTTTGCCTATTCTAATTTTTTAATTTAATTTGAGTTTGCCAAATTGTGTTATGGGAAATTTTATTTAATTTTTTTATTCTAATTTTTTTATTTAATTTGAGTTTGCCAAATTGCCTATTCTATGGTATTTTGATTTTAACTTCTAAATGATTGATCACCATTTAGTTGTTTAGGAAACCATAATGAAATTGTGAAATGGATTTGTGATTAGGGCAATCATAGAGTGACATAATTGTTAGTGGAATATGAATATACCTATTAGAATTGTGTAGCCATTGGAGAAAACCTAAAACTTAAGGAATTCATATTAATTGGTACTCATAGGGATATAGTTTACCATTTTAATGTTGGATATTTCTACTTGACTGCCGAGAATGGCTTGTTGATAAATTAGAGATATTCCGGCTATCGCTCATCTAAACAACCAAATTAGATTATGATTGGGTGATTTTATGGATAGGTTAGATGGGATTGAATCCCTAGAATCTTGCTTGTGTCATTTTAATTTCTTTCGTTTTGTTTTGTCAATTAAGTTTATTTTAATTTTAATTTTCTTTTTATTTTTTTAATCGGCCATTCAAATAATTCTAGTGATAACTAATTTTGATAATTAACTTAAAATTAAACATAATTCTCGTGGGATCAACAACCTTATTTATCACTCTATTACTTGTTCGACTCCTATACTTATAAGATTATATGCAACATGTACATCCTAATTAATTTTCTATTTGATTTACCCCAGTACAATATTTTTTTTTTTTCCCCCTCAAAAAAACGCATACTTATCTTATGTACTCAGAGCCAAAAAAGAAAAAAAAAAAAAAAAACAAAAGTACGTTTTGACATAAATTAATGCTTCTAGTTGAGAAGGCATTGTGAACTTCACGTAACATATGAAGAAAGCAGAAGTCATTAACAAGTTTGCATGCTATTAATAAAGAGAGGCTAAAAAATCAGCTTACCAATTAATTAACGCAATAGCATTCACCACGAAACGAGAATCATCGAAGCAAAATCCCGATACGAAAGTAAATGTGAGTTGTTGTGGATCAAAGGAAGACTAAAATCAAGTTACAGAGAGGGACATAAGAATTGGGGGTAAAGGTGAAAGAATAGACGCTTTGAAGCTAATTTATAATATGGAGAGAGACGACAAAGAGAAAAGAGAAAAGAAAAAAGAAAAGAAATATTCTTTACTTGCTAATCCAAACAAAGAAATATAATAAATGAAGATAGATGGTATGTCGATTAATAGTTTCATCACAAAAGAAATGGTGTCTCCAAATAGTGAAGATTTTGTTGTGCATCGATGATCAATTACATCTTAGAGGCAAAATAACTTATTCAAGACACACAGGACAAAGAAAAGGAAAAGAAAAAGAAAAAGAAAAAGAAAAGAGCAGCCAAGGAAAAGAAGCAAAAGCAAAAGGAAAAATTCTTTGCTTGATTCCCAAACACGAAAAAAGAAATTCATAGACCTAAAGATCAAATAAAACATCCCAAGAATGCTTGTTGGTATAGAATATATTATGAAAGCGAGAATATATATATTCGGACGGAGAAAACTTGACTACTGTAAAACACAAACTAAAGCCATTCGTCCAGAGAAAACAAATTAAAGCTGTGCGTAAGAGGATCATGATAAAACCTTTATTTGACTGCATATATATATATATAGGAGAAACAAAAAATTTTTAGGGGACGTAAATTGAACTACAATTTTAAATGCAACATTTAAAAGTTTATCGTTTAAAAAATTATAATTCTATACCTAACATGGTTGTTTTTTGATTTATTTACTTTTTCAAGTTTAAAATAAATATGTTAAGTGTCAATTATTTTAATTGATATTTTTAAACAATTAATTTAAATACAATTTGAAAATTTCACAGGGTGAATTAAGAAATTAAGTGCAAATATTTTATAAATAAGTCACCATAGGCCAGCTGCCTCCACTACGTCAAAGGTGGCTCCCCGCACAAGTGAAACATGTGTCATACAACTAGTGGGAATTTGCAATCAATTTTAGCATTTTAATTTAGTTACATCATGAACTAAGACTTTCTTCAATGTTTAAAAGCAAATCCCTACTGAAATGCCCTAGTTGGGTTTAGATGAAATAAGATGTGTTAATAAATTTTGAAACCAAAAAAATAATAATAATAAAATCACATGTAAGTGTCCATGGGTTGTAAATTAAAATATCTAGAAATTAAAGGTCAAAGTATTGAAATCAACATACAAGTGTAGTAAAATGAAAGAATATCTGAATAATGCCCATCATATTGATTCATAATAATCATATGGTAACTAAAGGAGTTCACGGATCTTTGCCATGACGCAAGCCTGGGCTATGATTATTAGGGTTTAATCAAGATATTACGATAAACAAGATTTACTATTCAATTTCGATAATATGATATAAAAACTATCGTATACTAGTGCTTGGAGTTTTCAAACTATGAATAATTACAAAACATTTGTCGATTATAATTTTCTCAAATTATAAGTACCATTTTGAAACGGTGACGACAGAAATACAATTTACAAAGACATAATTATAAGCCGTCTCCTCTTGTGATGTGATCTCCATATGACAGCAACTTAACTTAACTCTGTAACTAGAATCACTTTCATATCATTAAGCTTCAAGAGAAAATCGTCACCTCATCGGTTTTCAAGGTAAAATACTAGTATACCACTAGCTTTCAAGATTAAAGTTTTAACTTGCGTTTGGTTCGCTAGTTGGAGATGAAATTTTTAAGTCGGAATTAGTTGACTGTTCAAAAAGAAGTTATAAATTTTATAAATTTTACAGAAAAAGATAAAAACCGTGATGAAAAAGTACAGTTTAATTAGAGTTAAACTTAAATACTAAACAAAAAGTTTTTAAACTTGTGATGAAATATGTTTATTTTCCTCATCACAAGAGTTCAAGAAAACCTCCAAACCCTCAAAAGAGCCACAAACTCCATCAACAACACTAAGGTATACGTCCCCCCCCCCCCCCCAAACTTGCAACTTTTAAAAGTTTCAAGGGTTTTCATGAAAAATGACATTTTTGCCCTCAGATGGTAAAAAGGTAATTGCACAAGGCTAGGCATGTCGGCTGAGTCCGAGACTTCACAGTCAAGAATAAGGGACTAAAATATGCTATATGTTGAATTTTCATGAGAAATGGACTTAAAATGATGCAAATACCCTTTAGGGGTCAAAATGTAAATATTTTTTGGGTAAAAAGTGAAATTTATGGAAATTATCATTTGACGAGTTTAGAATCTGCAAGAAGGATCTTTAAGGGTTCCTCAAGTGCATAACGTTTAGGAGCGCTTAATGGGAACAAGTTAATCCATTTTAGGGGCTAAAATGCTAAAATAATAAAAAAGGGGTGAAGAAAATATGAGGGGTGAAGCAATAGAGGGGTAAGGTTGAAAGCCGAAATGGTTTGAAGCTTTATATGCATAGAGAAGACCAAGAGAATGACAGACAAAAAAGAAAAAGAAAAGAAAAAGAAAAAGGAACAGAAAAAAGGAAAAAAGAGATGAGCAAAAAGAATATTCTTCTTGCTTACTAATTAATCCAAACAAAGAAATAAAAATAGAAAAGGTAATACGCCGATGAGTACCTAATTTGTGAGTAGTAGAAAATGAAAATGATGGATTCTCTCTCTCCTTCTATTTCTCATTCTGAATACGAACAAAAGTTATAGTGTTTTGCCAGAGCTTTGACGTCACCTCCGGGTGCATTGCTAGGCTTCAGACCCTGAAATTCAGTCTCCGAACTAGTCTCGACATCAGTTTTCTCGTGATGTTTGCTTTGTGTGGAGTGGTGCACCATTGGGCGGATCTTACCTGTCTTGGAGGTGGGTTGTCCTTCTAGGGTGGTTCCGCTCAGATCTAGCTTCCGTTCTAAGACCGATAACTTGCTACCGGTGGATCTTTCTTTTGTTCTATTGTAATAAGGGCGTTGATGTTTCTACTTTTTTGGTGTATTTTTATTATTTACCCTGGTATTTTTGTTTCAGTAATAATGGAGGTGATGTCTTCCACTTGTGTCTCCATCCATTTGTTTTCGGATGTCGTGATGTGAGTGCCCCCGTTACGTGGGGATTAGTCTTAGTTGGCTGGGCTAGTCCATCAACTGTTTTGGTGTTGTTTAATGAGCAATGGTCAAGCTTGAAGTTTATGTGCCGAGCGGGTCTTCTCCCGTTTGAATCTAGATACATGTATTCACCCTTGTGCTATTTTGGTCTTTACTGGTCAATCCAGTCTTTGATTCGGGGTCGAATTCCTTTATATTTTGGGTCATTTATTTCTTTTTTTTTTTTTTTTTTTTTTGTGAAATGAAATTTTCCTTTTCAAAAAAATGACGTTACTAATGAAGATAGTCCACCACTTAATTTCTATTAGAAAAGTTATGCAATTTTATTGTTATATATACATATGCATCCAAATAGTCATGATTTTGATGTGCATCCATCAATTACATCTTAGTGGTTTAAGGGGTAAAAAAGGTATTCAAGACATAACATTGTAAAGACATAACATTGTAAAGACCTGCCAAAGGGGATAAGAAAAAGCAAAAGATTTACATTTTATTTTTTTTATTATATATATATATATATATATATATATATAGAGAGAGAGAGAGAGAGATAGAGAGAAGAGGCAACAAGCCTTAGAGAAAACTTAAGCATGTCAACTAAATTGGACCCATAAGCAAGTCTCATTGATTGAATAGTGGGTGGAGGACTAGAGGTGTGGGGAATCGAACCCCGTGCCTATTCCTATCGTGTGCGAAGCGAGCTACACCATTGAAGAAAGTAAAAGAAAAATTCTTTCCTTGATTTTCGGATAATTTACCCATAAAAAAAAAAAAAAAAAAAAAAAAAAAAAAAAAAAAAACTTCCTTGATTCTCGAAGAAAGTAAAAGAAAAATTCTTTTCTTGATTCTCGGATAATTTATCAAAAAAAAAAAAAAACACTTCCTAAGAAATATTCTTGTTGGTAAAGATCTTAGAAGAGTCAGAGAATATTTGTTGGGGCAAAGCATAAGTACTTGAGAGGTAGAATTATGCAAAGTAAACTCTAATACAACAATTCTAGTTTTTAGCCATAAAAATATTGATTGGCGATATATCTATATATACTATATTACTCTTTAATATTACATATGTATATGTGTATATATATATATATATATATATATATACACTCTTTAAAAAAGGCAATGCCTCTTTTGATCATGTCTTCTTTGTTTATTATGTGACAGTCACGTGCTCGTCACGTCATAGTATGTCATTGTTACGTGAATTTTTTTGGAGGCTTTTGCTTTGCTCATCTATCTCGCACGTGCGAAACATGTGTCATACAACTAGTATATATTAATAGAAGAATAATAGAAAAACGGATCCAAGACACATAAGACAGAAAAAGAAAAAAAAATGAAAAGAAAAGGGAAAGAATAGTCAAAAGAAATAAGAAGATAAAGCAAAAGAAAAATTCTTTGCTTGATTCTAAAAGATAAAAAAAATTAAAAATTAAAAATTACGTTAGTAGGCGTAAAGGCCTAATTTGTGAGAAATAAAAACAAAGAAATACAAATAGAAAATGTAATATACTGATTAGTGCCTAATTTGTAAGTAGCAGAAAATGAAAATGACGGATTTCTCTCTACTTTTCTTTTTCTCACTAAATACCAAAAAAAAAAAAAAAAAAAAAGTTATAGTATTTGGTTGGAGCTTTGGCGTTGCCTTCGGGTGTATCGCTGAGCTTCAGACCCTGAAATTCAATCCCCGAACTCATCTCAACGTCAGCTTTCTCGTGATGTTGGCTGTATACGATTTTCACTTTTACTATTCACAAAATTTAAATTTTTTTGTGTTATTTTTCTTCAATTTTACTATTCACTTTTCCAAATATTTTCAACAAGGTCCTTAAACTTTTAAAAATTTATTATTTTAAGTCGAAACAAGATTATTTTTTTTAATGTATATAATTTCGAGATTAACGAAACAAGATCAATATTTCTAATTTTTTCCAAACATGTTTTAAATTTTTATATTTTTTCACTTAAAATAATTTATTTTCAGCAAATGCATATTTTCAAAACTTAAACCATCTCTAACATCTAAAATATCATCTCCAAAAGTGATCTTAAACAACAAGTGTTTGATAAAAAATTTGTAATGTTTTAATGAGATCATTAATGACTTTCTAGTTATTATATCATTTTTATATGTTTTGAATTTGATTAATATATAAAATATTTTATTTTGAATTAAATTTATGATGTATTTATAATTTATAATTTATTTTTATTATATTTTATTTTCAAATGTATATTGATAATAAATGAGTAACGGGATTGGTACAGGGAAAGCCCTCCGATGGGACTAGGGAGTTTCCACAGCAAGGGCGAGAGGAGAGAGACAAGGGAGAAGGGAGAGAGAGAGAGACAGGGGGTGAAAAGGGGGGGACAGAGAGAGTGAGAAAGGGGAAGTGGGAGGAGAGAGAGAGAGAGAGATCGGAGAGGAAAGGGGAAAAGGAGTGGGAAGAGAGAGGGAATGGAGAGAGGAGAGAGAATTCTGATCTGGACGGTAGAGCCCGATGGAGGAGTTGGCGGAGGGCGAATCTGGGCAGGGGCGGATCTGGGCGAGGACGGCCTTGGGCGAGGGTTGTGCAGAAACAGCAGATCTAAGCGTCGGTACAAAGCTTGGAAAGCGGGATTTCCAGATCACAAAGAAGGCTTCGGCGGCGGATTTGACGGAGAGGAGACTGACGCAGGCGATAGTCGTCGGAGGAGCGGCAACGGAGTGGAGGAATGGGGGCCCGGTGGAGATGGTGGTTTCCTTCGCAGCCAAGTTCAAAATACAAGCAGAGAGTTAAAAGAAAAAGGGTAATAATGGAAAAAAAACAGGAAAATATAGATTGGAATTGTCATTCCTCTCTCATGTGGGTGGGATGATTATTCACCAAAATGATGGAAAAGTCATTATTTTTTAATGGTTATTCCTCATCTTAAAACCAACCAAACAAAGTATTTGCATTCTTTTCCATTCCTTTCCATTCCATTACCCCCAACCAAACGTGCCCTAAGATAATTTTGTCATTATATTGTAAAGTCAAACGAAAAAAACTAAGGAGGTGTTTAGTGTGTAAGTTTGAGTTAAGATTTGTAAGTTTAAATAATGATTTTGGTTGACTTTTTCAGAAAAGACAAAAAAATTTTGGGAAAAAAAGATAAAAATTAAATTAAAATTCTTGAATTTAAACTTTAACTCCAAACTAACCCTAAGAAAAAATGATATAAATCCAAACCACCAACTGAGGTAAAAAAATATCTGGAATATATGCACTAAGGTACTGTTTCCACACTTTCCTCTATTAGACAATGGATATGACTGGCTAGTTTCTTTCTCTTATATCATGTACCGATGGAGAGGGTGTCAACTTTTTGTTAGTTAAACATTTTAATAAGCGACATAAGGTAAATATAGGAATAAAGTTTAAAGTAAAATAAAAGAAGAAAGAAAAAAAATTAGTTCTTCCTCGTTAAAATAAGATATATATTAAGAGAGAGAGAGAGAGTACAAGTGTACAACTAATCCACATGTTTAAGCATGTCTACTATTTACTTATCAAAAAAGTGTGTTTATTATTTTGCAATGGGATTCCCGGTAAGTCAGAAATTATATGTGTTTATTATTTACTTATCAAAAATTGGTTGAGATTCTTGCAAATAACTAGGGATTCATGCTTCAAACAACAACCAAAAAAAAAAAATAATAATAATAATAATAATAATTAAAAAAATAATAAATTAAATAATAAAAATAAAATTAAATAAAAAAATTTAGGGATCCATGCAAATTGGTTAAGAAAGAATTTTAAAAACAATTCCATTCAACTTGCGTTTTTCATTATTTTGACATTCGCATTACATTTATTTTTACTTTTTTTCAAACACCACTCTAAAAAAACTTGTACTTTGAAATGAAATCATTTTAATATGATTATTTCATTTTTTTTTTTAAACAAAATGAGTATTTCCAAATGATCAGGCTGTTTGGACTTCTGTCTCCACTACTCCAATCTTTATTTATGAGGTTCATTTTTAAAAGTTTAAACTCCAATTAGTTCAAATTCACATTTTTCTTTTTCCCTATTTCATTTTCATAAAATTCAAATTTTAAAAGTCTATAACTTTCTTATTTCAAGTTAGAATAAAATGATTATTTTTCATTTGTTTTTTGCTAATTAACGCTCACAACAATGAGTAGAACAAAACAATATCCATATTTCCTATTAAACTGGAACACATTTTAGGTTTTTACATTATTCAAAAATGGCATGTTTAGAGCATGTACTCCAGTTGAAATTTTCGATATGCCTTTTGTCTTTTCTCCAAAAATAAACCAATTTTATTATTCGGATATCAAAAGTTTATCTTAATAATTGAAAATTTAAAAGCCTTTAACTTTTTTATTTTAAGGCGAACTAAGATTTCTTTTTTTTTTTTTTTTTTTTTTTTTTTTGAGAAATTTAGTTGGAGAGCCATGTTTTCATACCTCCTTATAAATTTGTGCATTCTCACATTAAAGTTGATAATTTTAGTGTTATAAAATGACAAAATTATCAACTTTAATGTTATGATAGGCATAAATATAGAAGATGTCAAATTTATGGTATTCATGTCTATAACCCTTTTTTTTTTTTAATTGCATAGAATGACGAGAATAACGAAACAAGATCCATATTACTATTTTTTTCCCTTTAACACATTTAAAGTTTTTACAAGTTTTAATTATCACATTCATTTTCAACCAAATGCATAACTTCAAACATTCATTTATTTTCAATCAAAATATTTACAAAACTCCAATTCAAATGTTCCCATATTTTAAATCCAAAATTCAACCAAACACACATTTTTGAGTAAAACTCCAAAAGTTCAATTCCAATTCGAAAGGACAAGAGTTTGGAAAAGAAAACTAGCAAGTAAAGGTCAAAGATGGCCTCTTTGGACTCTGTTCGTGTTTGTTTTGTTGTGTTATTGCATTCTTCTATTTATAAAAAAAATATATATATATATACATAAATATATGTATAGGAATACTCTCTTGTCCGGTGGAAAGGCTATCCAGTAGTACAATCCGAGCAGGAGATTGGCACAACTTAGGGAAAAGTGCGACCCAACTTGCTAGAGAGAGAGAGCAAGAGAGAGCTAGAGAAAGATATGAAGAACTCTCCCGTTCGGCGGTCCGGTGGTCAATGATGAAGCCAAAAATTATTTGAGGGAGGACTAATTATAACAAAGATTTAAATACAATCTAAGCCATTAATTTTTTTATGAGAAAATATCTAGATAAGATTATTTTTTATCAATGCTAGATTTAGTACAAAAGTATAAAAAAAAAATGTATTTGATGATGCTCTAAGAGTTTAGGGCGGGGGGCAAAAATGAAAAAGAAAAAGTTAAGAGGGGGCTTAAAGGGGTTATATGTGAATTTATACATAAATATATAGGTTAAAAAGAAAAAGAAAAAAAGGAAAAGAGAAAGTTTTGCACAGGTCTAATAATACGTTGTGAAAAGAGTTGCAGACTTCGTTAGGTGAATTATCTGAGACCGGACTTAAAGAGAAGAAACATATCTCAAGATGAGGAGGATCTTATTATCAGAGTGCATAAGCTTATCGGAAACATGTTAATTTCTTTCGATATTCTTTTTTTTTTTTTTTCTTTTCTCTCTGCTTTATTTTAAAAAAGTTATCTTAGGTATATTAGGTGTTATTGTTTAAATAATAGTGTCATTTTGTGTTTTGTGCCTAATTAGGTGGTCATTGATAGCGAGAAGACTTCCCGGCAGAACATATAATGAAATAAAGAATTATTGGAACACAACTTTGAAGAAAAAATTAGAACCTAGTTTGAAAATTGCTACAAGTCACAAAATTACTAAAGAAAAAAGCCCGAATCAAGCTTCGGATCAGCCTAAGGATAATGTTGAGTCATCGCCGCCAGTGAAACCTATCCGAACCAATTTCTTGATTGATTCTTTGGAATGTGGTGATCATGATCCTCAAATGAATGACAACACGATTTATGAAACTTCTACTCATGGTCATGTGTATTCTCCGCCAATATTGGATGACCAAGGGCTTGAGGATTGGATCATCTATAGTAGCTCCAACTTTAACGTGTACACTAGCACCTTTGAGGACGATTTTGGAGTGTTGGATTTCGAATCATTGGCGAATTTGTTATATTTTGATCAAAAATTGTCACGAAGATGAAGATATCAAGTAGTGCACTTTCTTTCGTTCTCCGATGAAATTGTGAGAGAATACCTAGAAAGGTCTTTACAAAAGATTCACATTGGGGTATCTTAAAGAATGTACAATTTGTTATCTTTAATGTAAATCAAGTTCACATTTAACTCTAAGTAGCATACTATTCTTTTTTAATAAACGCAGAGGACAGAAATTAGCAGGTACATCAAAACATCCCGACTAGGTTAGCACATTTTTAACACCCGCATTACTTTATGGACCCATTAGAGAAAACTTAAGCATATCAACAAAATTGGACCCATAAGAAAGTCCCATTAAATGAATAGTGGGTGGAGGACTTGAGGTGTGGGAAATCGAAGCTTGTGCCTGTACCTGTCGCATGCAAAGCGAGCTACACCATCAGAGAAAGCAAAAGAAAAATTATTTCCAAAATTCTTAGATAATTTACCAAAAAAATAAAAAATAAAAAAATAAAAAAAAATAAAAAACCTTCTTGAGAAATATGATTGTTGGTAAAGATCTTAGAAGAGCCAGAGAATATTTGTTGGGGGCAAAGCAGAAGTACTTGAGGTAGAACTATGCAAAGTAAAATCTAATACACCAAATTCTAGTGTATTAGCCATGAAAATATTGATTCACGATATATCTATATATACTATATTGCTCTTTAATATTACATATATATATATATATATATATATACTCTATAAAAGAGGCAATGATTCTTTTGGTCATGTCTTCTTTGCTTATCATGCGATAGCCACGTGGTCACTATGTCATCATTTGTCATTGCCATGTGAATTTTTTTGGAGATTTTTGCTTTGCTTGTCTATTCAGCATATGTGAAACATGTGTCATACAACTAGCATATATTAATAGAAGAAGAACAGAAAAACGGATCCAAGACACATAAGACAAAGAAAAAGAAAAAGAAAAGGAAAAGAGTAGTCAAAGGAAATAAGAAAAAAAAAAAAAAAAGCAAAAGAAAAATTCTTTGCTTGATTTTGAAAGACAAAAAAATAAATAATAATAATAAATACATTAGTAGGCATAAAGCCATATAGTTATAAGTGGATAGAATATATTATATAAAGAATGTTGTTGGGACAAAGCCCCAAGGAGTTCAGGAAGAATTATGACGGATAAAGTTCAATAGTCAAGCACAATTTAAAGTATCTTATAATGGACCGTGATAAAACCTAACGCGTCCAATCGAGCACATATAAATGTATATGTATTATGTTGATAAAATTAGGTGCCTGTTAAACATCTCACGGTTTTTATTCACGTGCGACCCATGTGGAGACAATTTCTGGGGTATTTTGGTAAAACAACATTTGTGGATGATTTGTGGGGAAAAATTGCTTGCAGCTGGGGGAAAGAGATGTTGACTGCTCTGTTTTTGTAGGAAGTCGAGCAACATGATGACTGCTTCCCTGGGTGGAGATTCTATGTCAGCGAAATGTTTGAGGAAAGTGTGGGTTTCCATAAAAATTTTATATTTGATGAAATCTTACAAATTATTGTGTGAATTGCTATTGTGAAGAGGCCTGATGTTTGCTTTTTATTATTATTATTATTATTATTATTTATTTTTTAATGAAGTGACCCAATTAATAAAATAGCACAATTTTCACATAAATAAAAGAGCACAACTATCATCAACTATGTACTTTCCCGGTGCATGTCAAAAAAAAAGCTGCTATCCATTTACAACTGTGCCCCAAACAATGCAAATCGTATTAAAAAAAAAACGAACGGTCCAAAGCAGGCTTAGAAGCCTCTCAAGACATAATAAAACTTCACTTCATATATACGAGTCTCAGATACTTAAATAAGTCAACCACAAATTCTCTCTGAAGCGTACAATACACCATACTCAGTACATCTTGGAGCTACAAAAATGTACGAAGATTTAAAGAAACACTTTTGGTGGCACTAGATGAAGAACGACATGGCTACTTATGTGAGCAAATGCCCAACTTGTCAGGAGGTCTAGGCGGAACACAAGCATCTTGCTAGAGAACTGCAACCAATAGAGATTCCTTAGTGGAAATAGGAGCAAATCACTGTGGATTTCGTGGTTAGACTACCAGAAACCAGTGGAGGTCACGATGCAATTTGGATAATAATCGATCATCTAACCAATTCTACTCACTTTTTGTCGGTCAAAGTTACATATTCTCTCGAGAAATTAGCAGAGTTGTATGTATCCGAGATCGTTAAGTTGCATGGGATACCGATATCCATAATTTCCGATCGTGATAATCGATTCACATCGAATTTTTGGAAGTTTGTTCAATGAGTTCTTGGCACTGAATTAAAATTTAGCACTACCTTTCATCCTAAAACGGATGGCAAAACCGAGCAAACTATCCAGATTCTTGAAGACATGTTATGTGCCTGTGTGATGGATTTCAAGGGATAATGGCAAAAAAGGTTATCTTTGATCGAATTTTCCTACAATAATAGCTACCAAGCCTCAATAGTTATGGCACCTTATGAGGCATTGTATGGTAGAAAGTGTAGATCCCCGATTCATTGGTACGGAGCAAGAGAGAAAGAGTTGGAGACTACCGACTTCATTTGAGAGACAAATGATGCTATCCAGAAGATTCGACAAAGAATGGAGACCACTCAAAGCCGCCCGAAAAGTTACGCCGACAAGCATAGAAGACCATTGAAATTTGATGTTGGAGATTTTGTTTTTCTCAAAGTAGCACCCATGAAAGAGGTGATGCGTTTTGGGTAAAGGGAAAGTTGAGAACTGTTTTTATAGGGTTGTTCGAGATTATCGACCGAATCGGGAAGGTCGAGATTTATAGGGTTGTTCGAGTATAATTACTAGTATACCATTAGCTTTCAGCCCGAGATTTATAGGGTTGTTCGAGATTATCGACTGAATCGGGAAGGTCGCCTAGAAGTTGGCCTTACCACTCGAACTGTCAATGGTTCACAATGTTTTCCAAGTTTCCATGTTGAAACAGTATATCTCTGACCCTTCTCGCATCATTGAATGCGAGCCTATCCAAGTCCAAGAAGATATTCGATACAAAGAAAAAACGGTTCAAATTTTAGCTCAAGAGGAGAAAGTTCTTAAAGATAAAACTATTCCACTTGTCAAAGTATTGTGGTGTAACCATAAGTTGGAAGAGGCCATATGGGAACGAGAAGATGATATGAGGAAAATGTACTCATAATCATTCTAAGTTTTTGAGGACGAAAACTCTTTAAAGATGGTAGATTGTAACATCCTGAAAATTTATGATTTAATTATCCAATTTTAATTGGGAATATAAATTATAAATTTATTGTTAAGAACGTTTTTATTAATGGTGACAAGAGGATCATGAGAAATTAATTTTAATAGGTGACTTCTTATTTATTTTAGAAATTGTTGTGATTTATCATGTGTACTATGTGATCACAAAGTTTTTTTTTTTTGGGTGATGAAATGAGATAAGTAAGATAAAAGTAATGGTTATGCCAAGTTTTTATTTTTCTTTAAATAATAATACTAATAATAATAAATGAAATTTAACAATGAATATATAGTATATATATAAATATAAATATATAAATGTGTGTATAGCATGGAATGCCACACACGGAAACACCACAAGCCAGGCCCATTGCGCATAGCTGTGGGCTGAAAAGCCCACGGCTCGGGGAAGCCGAACAGGCTGGCCGTGTGGCATCAGACGAAAGTAGAGTGGAAAAAATAAAATAAAATAAAATAAAATAAAAAAAGGGAGATCAAGTACATAGATTACTTGATAGAGAATCTTTTGACGTGGAGATTATCAAGAAAAGTAAACACTTCAAATAAATAAAAACAAAATTTTAACCTCTCATTTACATTATCTGAGAAAATTGTAATAATAGAGCCTAGAAAATGTGAAAAAACTCTTCCTTTCCTTCCACTAAATTCAGCTTATAATAAGCCTAAAAATAATTATTTTTCAAAATTTAAACCTTATTTGAGTCTGGTAGTCTGAACAACACTATTGTTTCTTCACTCTATTTATCATTGAAAGAAAGCTTTTACTCTTCCTAAACACCTTGAGTCCTAATTTTAACGAGTAAAAACACCAAGAAATCTCTTCCATAACCTCTCTTCTCAACTTTCATATCATTTAGCTTCAAGAGAAGATCGTCACCTTATCGGTTTTCAAGGTAAAATACTAGTATACCATTAGCTTTCAAGATTAAAGTTTTAGCTTGCGTTTAATTCGCCAGTTGGAGATGAAATTTTTAAATTGAAGTTGGTTAATTATTCAAAAACTAGTTATAAATTTTGTTGACTTTTCAGAAAAATTAAAAACTGATATAAAAAGGTACAGTTTAGTTGGAGTTAAACTTAAATGTAAAACAAAGAGTTTTTAAACTTGTGATGAAATATGTTTATTTTCCAACTACTAATTCCTCATCACAAGAGTTCAAGAAAGCCTCCAAGCTGTCAAAAGAGCCACAAACTCCATCAACAACACTAAGGTATACTTTTTTCCTCTAACTAGCAAGTTTTAAAAGTTTCGAAGAAAATGACGTTTTTGCCCTAAGAGGGTAAAATGATAATTTCACAAGGCTAGGAATGTCGGTTGAGTCCGAGAGTTCACAGTCACGAATAAGGGACGAAAATATGCTATTTGTTAAATTTTCATGAGAAATGGACTTAAACTGACGCAAATACCCATTAGGGGGTCAAAACATAAATATAAAAATTTCATCAGTAAAAATGAAATTTATGAAAATTACCATTTTATGAGTTTTGTATCTGCAAGAAGGATCTTTAGGGGTTCCTCGAGTGAATAACGTTTAGGAGTGCTTAATGGGAACAAGTTAATCTATTTTAGGGGCTAAAATGCTAAAACAATTAAAAGGGGGTCAAATTATAAAATTGGCAAACATGAAATGAAGTAAGTGTTTTTTTTTTCTAATTTAAGGACAGTGTGCTAAGCCAGTTAAGTTGGGTAATTAATATGGTTAAGTATTGGTTTAAGATTGGGCCATTAAAAGACAAGTAAGGGATTTAAATGTAAAGAATTTTGGTAAGTGTGCTTGAAAATGTAAATAAGGTGTAATACCCCTTTTGGACTGCTTTTGATTCTGCAAGCTTGGAATGACGGCCATGGGAGGTGTTAAGTTAAAATGGGCCTCATTGAGCTTAATTGTAGAATGGAAGATGATTATAATTAATGAATGTTGATGTTGCAGGCTTGGTATTATAGCCCTGGGAGGTGTAAAGTTAAAATGGTTATCATTGGGCTTAATTGTAGAACGGAAGATGATTATAATGAGTGTCAATAGATAAAACACGTAATGATTCAATTAGTTAATTATTTTAATAATTATTAACCATTTAATAATTATTAATTATTTCAAGGAAATTCAAGATGATTATAATGAGTGTTAATAGATAAAATAAAATATGATTCATTTAATAATTATTGTTAATTATCGGCTAATTAATATTTAATAATGTTGATTAATTACTAATTAAGTAATTAATGATCAATTAATTATGAATCGACTATTATATAATTATATATGTTGGTTAATTAACTATTAATTCTAATAATGCTACTTGATTGTTTATTAATCAAGTTAATTAATAACTAACTTAGTAAATAAAGATTTAATTATGGTCAAGTTAAGGATTAACTATTAATTCTAATAGTGCTACTTGATTGTTTATTAATCAAGTTAATTAATAACTAACTTAGTAAATAAAGATTTAATTATGGGCAAGTTAAGGTTTAATATTCTATCAATCCTCTAAGGAATACAATCATTAAGTAACTAATTTATAAGAAATTTATTTCCTTAAGGATTATAGAAAATATGTATAAAAAAAAAGGGATATAATTAATAATTAATTTTGAAAAAAATTAATTATTAACTAGAAGCAAGAAGTCCTATAAGACACTTGTTAAGAACAAATAATAATTTTAAGAATCCACTCTAATCGTTGGATGTCAGTCTAAATCAAGACACCAAAAAGACAAAGAGGTTGAGTCGGACTTGAATCACGAGAAACTTCAACTTCAAAATTTTCTCTAAGTACAGGCCCCACCTACAGTGTGGATTGTATGTTATCATGTTTGATGTGTATTTTATGCTTACATGATTGTTATACTATGTTGCCATGATATCATGTTTAGTTACATGCTTTATGAGACATGTCATATTTCATGTTCATTTTATGATTAAGGACTCGTGATTGAGTAATAAGTGAAAGATTAAGATGTGTCGTACTAACCTCCATCAAAGAGAGGGCTTCATTAACGATTTTAAGTATGACCTTGCGTGTGGAAGGTTGGGTCACTCCCCCTTCTTCCCTAAAAAAGGTCGCGGGCACCCGGTACGTACATAAGGGCCCATTATAAGTATGTTAAGAATAAGTATGTCAAGAATAATAAGTTAAGAATAAAATGATAAGCATAAATTGTCATGCATTTTCGTTCATGCATAAATAAGTATCTCCACAATATACTTCCGTGTAATCCACTGCAGCAAGCCTATTGTTCTCTATAATTTTACAAATCCGAGGTCTAACTGGATTTTTCCATTTCTCAAGTTCTTGGTTCTTAGAAGTTGAGAAATGGAAAAATAAGCACGAGTCCATTGTGGTGGCTCTAGCTTCGATATCCAATCCCATGCTTCTTTGCTATGTTTTTTAATTTTAGCCATTTCAACTTCGAATCTGAAAAGAAAATCAAACTTTTAAGGGGGAAAAAAAGTCAATTACATTAAAAAGAACAACAATAGAACATATAGAGAACAGTGAATACCGTCGTACAGTTGCGGCACGGGAAGCACTTTGAAGAATTTTGTTTTAGCAACAGTCCCTAATTGTGGTGAGTTTAATTTGAAGTTGTTATATAGATGTCTAAAACAGAAACGAGGAGTTGCATCTCCAAAAACTGACTTCACAGCTTCTATAATCGTATCAGACATCCAAGTAATCGTATTACTGCGTTCTACATTCAAATCTTTTGCCAGCAACTCAAGGAACCAAAACCAAGAGCTATAGCACTCAGGCTCCACCACAACATTATGCTATTGGATAAATACCGTTGTTTGGATCCAATCCAATTGCAGCTACGAGTTTGACCCCCTTATGATGGCCCTTTTTGCAACCATCTAAGCACACATAATTCTTCACAATGATCCCAAGGCAAATGTAATGTTCCTTAATGGCCCTCAATTTCCTCCATGGCATGTTCCCTAGCATTGTAAAACTGTCATTTTGTGACATCAATTTTCAAATCATCCAGATTTAGTGTCCAATTTGGATTTGCCCTGAATAGATGGATATGCCTCTTTGCCAACCATTTTGATTTTAACTTTGTAGTAGAAAAATCTAAATCACATGTATGCTCTTCATTCAGCAAGGTCCTTACAGCAAAGCTTTTCTTGTCATCTTGCACAGCAGCGTAAACCATCTAAAAACAACCTTCCTCGCACATTGCTCTCATTCTTTTCTTGTCATTCTTAGCCAATATAACTTTCCTAGGACTCACAATTCCATATTCCCTAAGAAGTCAGACCAGCAATTGACCCTTTTCTTCATGCATCCATAACTCTAGTGGTAAACTACATACCAAACATGTGTATACATTATTGGTTGTGTAGATAGTGTTTGTATAAATCATTTGTACTTGATTAGCATGTGTGAATATTTTAGTAGGACATATTTTAACTTGAAATATGGCTTTTTGATTGTCATGTTAGTTGTTGCTTGTTCTCTTTATCAATATGAATTGAATTAAAGTATGACAAACTTTCAAATAGTTCATATATTATGCTGAGGATAGACGAGAGGATCGACCTTAGCATGTGTGATCCTTGTCTAGTCCCTCTACTTATTAACGTTATTTTTTACAGAATAATTTCCCAAAAAAAAAAAAAAAAATCATGAGAAATATGCTTGTTGGTAAAGATCTTAGAAGAACCAGAGAATATTTGTTGGGGCAAAGCAGAAGTACTTGAAGTAGAATTGTACAAAGTAAAGTATAATACACCAATTCTAGTGTATTAGCCATTAAAATAATGATTTGCGATATATCTATATATACTATATTATTGTTTAATATATTACATATATATATATATATATATATATACTCTTGAAAAGAGGTGAGTCATTGCATTCTTTGTTTGTCATGTGACAGCTGTGTGGTCGCCACATCATCGTATGTCATTGTCATGTGAATTTTTTTGGGGGTTTTTGCTTTGCTTGTGTATCCTGCATACGCGAAAGTATGTCATACAACTAGTATATATTAATAGAAGAAGAACATGAAAATGGATCCAAGACACATAAGACAAAGAAAAAGAAAAAGAAAAGGAAAAGAGTAGTCAAAGGAAATAAGAAGAAAAAGCAAAGAATTCAGAAAAATTCTTTGCTTGATTTTGAAAGACCAAAAAAAAAAAAAAAATTAGTAGACATAAAGGCGATATAGTTATAAGTGGATAGAATAGATTATATAAAGAATATTGTTGGGACAAAGCCCCAAGGGTTCAGGAAGAATTATGACGGAGAAAGTTCAATAGTCAAGCATAATCTAAAGTCTCTCATAATGGACCGTGATAAAACCTAATGCGCCCGATCGAGCGCATATAAATGTATATGTATTATATTGATAAAATTAGGTGCCTCCATATTGTAATTGGTGGTAAACTGAATGTCAAGGTACTAGCCATAATTTCTTTTGCAAAGGAGGAGTAAAGAGAAAAAGAAGGAAGAGAGACAAGATGTTCTTTGTTAATTCCTATTGTGAACCAACAAAAAATACTCGAGAAAACAAGTAATTAGGAACTTAATTAATAGGTTAAACATAACAAAATGAATTGTGCACACACTAAAAGTAAATTGTTACATTAGTCCCTAAACTATTAAGTATGTGATTGTTTGGTCCCTAAACCTTTTTTTATTTTTTTATTATATGTTAAAATACCTCTAAACTGTTGAAAAGGGCGTAAAAGGGCCAACACCACAAAAGCCTAATAAAATTCTCACAATTTTTATTCACGTGCGACCCATGTGGAGACAAGTTATGGGGCATTTTGGTAAAACAACGTTTGTGGATGATTTGTGGGGAAAAATTGCTTGCAGATGGGGGAAGGAGATGTTGAATATTTGTGGGGAACCACCCTCCACGAAATATTTGAGGAAAGTGTGGGTTTCTATCAAAATTTGATAATTACGAAATCTTACAAATTATTGTGTGAATTGCTATTGTGAGGAGGCCGGTTGTTTGCTTTTTTTTCTTTTTCAATTTTTTTTAATGAAGTGACCCAATAATGTGTTTGAGACGAATGGGCTGAGTTGTTGGATTGTTTTATAAATTATCTAAAAGGACTAATTTGTTGTATGATATATGAATAATTCCTTTAAAGCTGGTTTTTGAGGAACAACATAATTTGTAATTGTCATGTTAGTTTTTGCCAACATGAAGAGCCAAAGAATCAAAGGAATTTTTTTTTCTTATTAGACACAATATTTTTAGTTTCGTACTGTGGTTTTTGCCAAAAATTTATTATGTCATACTATTGTTAGTTTTTGCCGACAAACCAATATGTATACCCACACACACACATATATATACACACACACACATAAATAAAAGACAACTTTCAACAAGTATGTACTTTCCCTGTGCATGTCAAAAGAAAAGATACTATCTATTTACTACTGTGCCCCAAACGTTGCTATCTCTAAGCATTTGTGTTATATGCAGCTAACAACATGATATGTGCAACCTATTGCACCTTCCAAACAATGCAAATCATATTAAAAAACGAGCTGTCCAAAGCAGGCTTAAAAGCCTCTCAAGACATAATAAAACTTCACTTTATCTATAAGAGTCTCAGATACTTAAATAAGTCAACCACAAATCCTCTCTGAAGCTCACAATACACCATATTCAATACATCTTGGAGCTATAAAAATGTACCAAGAAGTTATCTTTGGTCGAATTTTCCTACAATAATAGTTACCAAGACTCAATAGGTATGGCACCTTATGAGGCATTGTATGGTAGAAAGTGTAGATCCCTGATTCATTGGTACGAAGTAAGAGAGAAAGAGTTGGAGACCACCGACTTCATTCGAGAGACTAATGATGCTATCCAGAAGATTCGACAAAGAATGGGGACCACTCAAAGCCGCCAAAAAAGTTACGCCGACAAGCATAGAAGACCATTGGAATTTGATGTAGGAGATTTTGTTTTTCTCAAATTAGCACTCATGAAAGAGGTGATGCGTTTAGGGAAAAAGGGAAAGTTGAGCCCAAGATTCATAAGGCCGTTAGAGATTATCGACCGAATCGGGAAGGTCGCCTAGAAGTTGGCCTTACCACCCCGAATTGTCAATTGTTCACAATGTTTTCCATGTTTCCATGTTGAAAAAGTATATCTCCGATCCTTCTCGCATCATTGAATTCGAGCCTATCCAAGTCCAAGAAGATCTTCAATACGACGAAAAAACGGTTCAAATTTTAGCTCGAGAGGAGAAAGTTCTTAGAAATGAAACTATTCCCCTTGTTAAAGTATTGTGGCGTAACTATAAGTTGGAAGAAGCCACATGGGAACGAGAAGATGATATGAGGAAATAGTACCCATAATTGTTCTAAGTTTTCGAGGGCGAAAATTCTTTAAGGAGGGTAGATTGTAACATCGCGAAAATTTATTATTTAATTCTCTAATTTTAATTGGAAATATAAATTATAAATTTATCGTTAAGAAGGTTTTTATGTAATAGTAACAAGAAGATCATGAGAAATTAATTTTAATGGGTGACTTCCTATTTATTTTAGAAATTGTTATGATTTATCATGAGTACTATGTGATCACAAAGTTTTTTTTTTTTTTTTTTGATAAAATGAGATAAGTAAGATAAAAGAAATGGTTATACCAAGGTTTTACTTTTTCTTTAAATAATAACAACAATAATAATAATAATAATAAATGAAATGTAATAATGTGTGTGTATATATATATATATATAAATGTGTGTATGGCATGAAATGACATACACGTAAACACCACAAGCCAGGCCCATTGGGCCCAGCTGTGGGCTGAAAGCCGACGGCAAGGGGAAGTCAAACAGGCTGGCCGTGTGGCATCAGCCGAAAGAAGAGGAGAATAAATGAATAAATAAATAAACAAAATAAAATAAGGGAAATAAAGTAAATAGATTACTTGATGAAGAATCTTTTGATCCGGAGATTACAAAGAAAAGTAAACATTCCAAAAAAAAAAAAAAAAAAAAAAAGCTTTAACCATTCATTTACATTATCTATCTTGGAAAAATGAACTATCATCTGAATTGTAATAATAGAATCTAGAAAATGTGAAAAAACTCTTTATTTCCTACCACACTAGGTTCATCTGATAATAATAAGCCTAAAAATAATTATTTTTCAAAATTTAAACCTTATTTGAAGTGTCTACAAAAGGGGTGTGGTAGTATGAACACTTTTGTTTGTTCACTCTCTTTTTCGTTGGAAGAAAAGTTTTTTCTCTTCCTAAACACCTTGAGTCCGAATTTTAACAAGCCAAAACACCAAGAAATCTCTTCCATAACCTCTCTTCTCAACTTTCATATCATTAAACTTCAAGAGAAGATCGTCACCTCATCGGTTTTCAAGATAAAATACTAGTATACCACTAGCTTTCAAGATTAAAGTTTTAGCTTGCGTTTGGTTTACCATTTGGAGATTATATTTTTAAGTTGGAGTTAGTTAACTTTTCAAAAACTAGTTATAAATTTTATTTACTTTTCAGAAAAATACAAAAATTGAGATGAAAATTACAGTTTAATTGAAGTTAAACTTAAATGCCAAACAAAGACTTAGTTTTTAAACTTGTGATGAAATTTGTTTATTTTCCAACTACTAGTTCCTCCTCATCACAAGAGTTCAAGAAAGCCTCCAAGCCCTCAAAAGAGCCACATACTCCATTAACAACACTAAGGTATACGTTTTTTCACAAACTAATATGTTTTAAAAGTTTCGAGAGTTTTCATGAAAAATGATGTTTTTGCCCTCGGAGGGTAAAATGGTAATTTCACAAGGCTAGGAATGTTGGTTGAGTCCGAGACTTCACAGTCAAGAATAAGGGACTAAAATATTCTATATGTTAAATTTTCACGAGAAATGGACTTAAAATGACGCAAATACCCTTTCGGCGTCAAAATGTAAATATAAAATTTTTTGAGTAAAAAGTGAAATTTATGAAAATTATCATTTCATGAGTTTAGATTCTGCAAGAAGGATCATTAAGGGTCCTCAAGTGAATAACGTTCAGGAGTGCTTAATTGGAACAAGTTAATCCATTTTAGGGGCTAAAATGCTAAAATAATTAAAAAGGGGTCAAATTATAAAATTGGCAGACCTAACATGAAGGAAGTCTTTTTCCTAATTTAAGGACAGTGTGCTAAGCCAATTAAGTTGGTAATTAATTTGGTTAAGTTTTGGTTTAAAATTGGGCTATTAAAAGACAAGTAAGGGATTTAAATGTAAAGAATTTTGGTCAGTGTGGTTGAAAATGTAAATAAGGTGTAATAAGCCTTTTTGGACTGCTTTTGATGCTGCAAGCATAATATTAGGGCCTTGGGAGATGTTAAGTTAAAATGGGCCTTTTGGGCTTAATTGTAGGATAGAAGATATTCGTAAGGATTATTCACGTAGATATATTCAAATTGGAAGTGATGTTTTGAAATATGTACATATATATATATATATATATATGTCTGAAAACGTAAATATAAAGAAAATATTACCATTTTTAAAGAATGAACAACTACCATATAAAGAATTTACAAAAAAAAAAAGGAAAGAAAAGGATAGTCACATTTCGTTTACTAGCTAGTTGCTGTGATTTGTTTGAGTTGAAAGTCAGAATTATGTAATAAAAGAAAGTTTTTTTTTTTTTTTTTTTCATTTGATGTGAAAATAAGTGAATATTAATAATGATCCAAAATAAAAATGTTTGCTTAAAATTAGATTTCACATTAGTAAGAAAGAACTAAATAAAGAAATAGGAATATCCAAAAAGAAAATCTAATTGAAAGTTTGTCTTCTGCAAACGTATGGTAAATCTCCTCCATCTTTCTTGAAACCAATTTCAATTTTCATCCTCAGACCTAAACCAAAATTCTTTGTCTGAAAATGACAACAAATATAGTTCTGAAGAAATGGTATATCGCTAAGGATAAGAAAGGCAATGTCTATGCCAATCTACCGAAAGAGCTAACAATCAAGTCACGAAAAAGGCCGTGTGAGATAGGTGAAGGTTCGAAAGAGGTTGTGGGCTAGTGCTGTATGTGCATTTGCTTCATGAATTAATACTATTTGTATAACAAGAGTGAAAGTAATGATGTTCCACAGGATACCTTAGTATCATGAACAATCTTCAATACTAAGGGATCGTTTGGCAATCTAACTCAATTAGGAGTTTTTGAAATATTTTTTTGTCTTCTTCTCCAAAAATAACTCAATTTCAAATCCACATCTATAAATATTTATATTTTATTTTCAAAAAACTTAAACTTTAGAAAGTCCATATATTTCTTATTTCAAGTTAAAATAAGATGATTCTTGTGTCAAAATACTTACAACGACTAGAGGAATGAAATAACATCCAAATTACTCTCCTTTTTTTTTTTTTTTTTTCTCCCAAAACATGTTTTAAGTTTTTATACTATTTAACTCTCACAGTTCATTTTCAACAGAACATAATTTCTTAACAATCACTCATTTTTAAATAAATAAATAAATAAAAAACTCCAAATCTCCAATTGGAGTTGAAGTGTCAAGCGCACCTAAAATCTGAAGGTTAGTTTCAACTTTTTTTTATTTTTTTTTTCTATAAAAGAATTCATGAGAAAAGTTAGACTCTAGAAAATATTTCATGTTTGGGATTGACGAAACCAGAAAGTCATAGAAGTAGATCAATTTGAGCATATTTTGAAGCTCTAAGTCCTGTAATATATGTTTGCGCTAGAAACTCGTTCTTCCTTCTTATCATACATTGTCTTCAGCTGATTTCCCCATTCGAGATACCCCTTAACCACTCAAGTTCTTCTTCAGTTACTCATTTATTTTAAATTAGTACGCGAGGCAGACTTGCCCCTCCCAGTCTTTGATTTTCTGAACAGTTAATTTCTATTTCATATTTTATCACTATTCCTTATTGACTTATCCTAGCAGGACTTATTTGGCAGTTAAATTAAATTGGTTCTTAACATTACAAAATAGGCCTTAAATTAAATTGCACATTTTTCTCATTATTTCACCCACCCACGAATCAAAACACTCACTCTCTCTATTTTAACTACTTTAATTCTTTTCCACATTCCTTTACCTTTTTTCTATAGTAAATATATATATATATACACACACACACACACACAAATATGTTATATATAGATTTCAAATAATTTATATTTTCTAATAGCATTAGAATTTGTTTTTCGTGAAATACAACATATTAGTTTATCACTGAAAATTACATATAAACGATGTTTGTCTTTTGTGTTTTTTAAAAATAAAATAAAATAAAATGCAGTAGAATATTATGTACGAAAAGAAAAAGTTGAAAAAAAAAGTCAATATAATGATATTATAAAAAAAAATTGTTGATTCATATAAAAAAATTCAAATTATCATCAGCAAGATTGTAAAAAAAAAAAAAAAAAATGTTATACGAAAGTTGGAAAAAAAAAGAAAAAGAAAAAGAAAGAAACTTACTGTTTTCTTTTCATTGGAGACCATTCTTCTTGTATCGATTATTAATTAGGGTTGAGCATTTTGTATTATATTTAAAAATGATATTTAAATTTTATTTTTTTAATCTTAAAATGATATGGTGTGTGAAAAATATATTTTTGACCACTTTTTGTCCTTAAAAATAATTTAATTGTGTATAATTAAGGAATAACAAAATTCATTAAATTAGGGTGTGGAAAAAACAGCAAAACCACTAAAGCGGTTTGTTATAGGAGGCTTATATAGCCCCTTAAGGATATATGTAAACTACAATCCAATAAAAAAAGAAAAAGAAAATGCCAAACAATATTGTCAAAAAGAAAAATAATTTAACAAAGAAAAAATAAATAAATAAAAAAACGACAATCCCATGACCTTCGTTTTGGGCGACCTCTATGAACAGGGTAAAGAGCAAACCTGCTCATTTAGTATAATTAGGACAACGCGCCTTAAATTCTTCTACAGGAGAGAATAACCATGATAAATAAAAAAATGAAAAAAAAAAATTTAAGAAAAATGAAAACATTTTCAATAATATTTTAAATAATTGCCACTATATATGCTATAAAACCAACAACAATTATCCACGCGCTTCAAAGAAGAATTAAATTTCGCTTGCAGTTTTCCACTTCAAATTTACAGCCTCATTCAAGCACTCATTCACGAAGTTTGGTTCTCGAGAAGTCTCACGGAATTTCTGACATACCTCAAGTTTATGCTTTTGCTCATCAATTTTGCTCTGAAGCTCACCAATTTTGCTCTGAAGCTCACCAATTCTTTTGTTTATTGTTGCAGGGACGTCCTCTTCAAGCTTTGTCAGCTGTAAATTAAAATAAGCTCTCGCGGTCCTCTCTAGAGGTGCCTTTAGAAAATCAATGTTAAAGTCAACCCTCCGAGAAGCGAATTTGTAGTAGAAATACCAATGTTGAAGAAGATCTTTGGTGATGTCTAGGACCATGGTACTATGCATTTGCTTCACCACCTTACATACAAAGCATAATGCAATGCTCTTCATTACTTGTGATGACGTGAACTTCCAAGAGATAACTTCATATTTGTGAAGTAACATTTTAAGAACAGGGGCCAAAGTACAAGGTACCATGTAACCCTCAACATCAACAATCTTCATTACTAAATCACTTGACTTTATTTTCACCTTTCTCTCGTAATAGTTCTTCTTAAGAGCAGAAGTGAAATTCGTGAAATCCTCCTGGGTAAAAGAGGAAAATCGTAGAAGCTCATCAATAGACTCATCTCCAAGATCAAGTAGACGTTGATGAGTATTGCTTTCACTAACTTCTTGTTTTCCCTTATTCTCCTCCTCATCAGTTGATGTTTCCCATTCGAAATCATCCCTGAACCAACGTAGATCATATCCAGTTAGTTTATTCAATAAATCTCGAAAGGTCAGGGAAGACTTGGGCTGGTCTTCTTCAGTTAGTTTATTGAATTGTTGGAGTTGATCATCAGGTAATTCCCAAAAATCTGCTCCCACGGTCTTCAGCTTCACATATCTAAGATCACCCTTCAGTATATTTGTAATCTGATCATAATAATAAAAGGAATTGGTTTGTACCATATGTATTAATTGAACATAATAATAATATATGGTATACGCACTAAAATAAATCAAGCAAAAGCTGTTGCCCTTTAATAATTCATAAGTTTTTTAGTATTTGATTTTCACTATCATTATTGACTTTAGTGTTATTTTTTATATTTGTACTAGTCAAAATACTTGCCATGATGCATGTATTGAGCTAGAATTGAAGTTTTTATAATATGAAAAACAATATGTGAAAATTTAAATTTTAAAAATTTATTTTGGAAAGGGTATACTTTAATAATAATCTAAGTGCAAAATTTCATTTCATCATATTTACTACATTAAACATAATAACCATTGCACAAAAAAAAAAAAAGGAAAAAAAGGAAAAAAACTCGCCACAATTAGATTTGATCACAAGTATGGATTTTAGAGTTTTTGGTGAGAACGATGAGGTTAGAGATTCGAAAGTAAATATTTAGAAGAGAAAATGATGGGATTTCGAGTTTTTAATGAAGAGAATAAAAGAAAAAAAAAAGGATATCGGAAGAAGCATAACAGAAAATTTAGAAAAAGTTAAGACCAAATCATGTTTTTGAAAATCATAAGAACATAATTAAAAAAAAAAAAAAAACCGAAGCAGTAAATGGTTTTTAAATTAAAACAAAAATAAAAAAAAATAAAAAAACAAAACAAAATGATCTTCCAACAAAAAAAAGAGAGCAGCTATGATACATTCCTTTATAGGGGTACTGCCGTAGTGTCCAATCTGGCGGTCAGTATTGGTGGTTAATTAAAGTGGATGGTTGTGGAAAAAGATGTACTAGATCATAGTATACATTTGAGCACATCCAATCATTCTTTTTCTAAAACATTTGGCTAAATTTAAAAAAAAATAAAAAATAAAAAATTTGAGCTTCTGGGTGTCCTGAATAGTTGAGCAGAAATGGAGCCTGAGCCGGAGCCGGAGCCGGAGCAGGAGAACACGGTGAATCGCGATGCCGGAGCTGGAGCCCTTGAAGACTATCAAATTGCAACGCCGGAGTCGTAGAAGCAGGGCGTGGCTTCCAGGAGAGAGATGGGGCTTCTTCGATTTGTGGGGTTTAGAGAAGAGTTTGGGAGAGGGAGAGGGAGAGGGAGAGGGAAAAGGAGAGGGAGAGGGAAAGAAGAGAGTGAAATGGGAACCGGAAAAGGCCCGCCATCTGCGCTTCTCAGGCCATTCTTGCCATCGCCAGAGCTCTTGGCTTCTAGTGTCTCGCCGTCGCGACTGGCCGTCGTGAGAGAGAGGCTGGCAAGAGCGACATCAACATCGAGTGACGGGATGGCACCGGCGAGAGAGAGCAGACTCATCGACAGCGACGGTGACAACGACGGGACGACGCCAGCGACAACGACGGCGACGATGATGGAACGGTGATCTGTGTTCTTGACTTGACATCCATGGCGATGAAACTTGATGTCATTTCTGGATTTTTTTGTTTTTTGGATGATAGGCTATGGTCAAGTGTGGTGAGCTTTCGTGCAACCCTTACATCCTATCGTTGGATTTAATATCGAACGGTGAAGAAAAAGGGCTCTACGAGAGGGTCTCTCAAAAGGGCTTTACTACATATCTCCCCCAAAAAAAAAAAGCAAAAAAGATAAAACGTGCAATAAACGGTGTTTTTTTTAAAAGGATTATTTACCTTTTTAATCATGTAATTTGCTTTACTCATAAAATATACTATGTATTTTGAAATTTTACATTTTTATATTATGAGATTACATTAAATATATAAATCTATATCTTTTGTAAGTCGACACTTAATTTTAACTTTAAAATACCCAAAATATCCTTAAAAAAACTAACATTTGGATTATTCATTTTTTTTTAAACACGTGTTTTGCTTTTGTTCAGATATCCTATATTCTATTATATTTAATACACAAGTTTATATACTTTCTGGGTTAACTCTTCGTTTGGACCATAAAATGTCAAAATTCACTTAAATTTATATTTCTTCAATTATTTTTTAATTTTGATTTTTAGGGTATTTATGGTATTTTTGGGATCAAAATAAGTGTTGATGGAGAAATGAAATACATTTATATTAAATGTATTCTAATGGTATTAAAATACAAAATTTCAAAATATACCATATACTTTCCAAATAAAAAATGCTACAAATAAAAAGTTAAACATATCTTTAGCCAAAAAAAAAGAAAAAAAGAAAAAAGAAAAAAGAAGAGATATATATTACTTAACTTTAGTTTGTCATTTTAAGGATATGTTTGGCATTTTTAGGTCAAAATTAAGTGTTGACCAAGAAATTTTATAAATTTATATACTAAATGAAATTGGATGATATAAATATGTAAAATTTCAAAGCCATAGTATAAATTTTGAATAAGAGCAAAATATAAGTTATAAAAAGGTAAATGATCCCTTTATTTACCACCAAAAAGGAATAGTAAGAGATGTATCTTCTATATTTTTAGGGTTAGGATCGACATAGCTTTGGTTTGCTTCCCCCCCCACCCCTTTTTTTTGGGATATAAATGTAACAAGCTTAAGTGTATTTGTGCTTCTTAACAAAATAAATAGACATTCAAAATGGAAAAGGAGGGAAAGAGGCCAAAAACCTCCTGTAATAAAACTAAATAGCATAAAGTTTTTTTGGGTGATAGTAAATACTAAGTTGTTAATTTGTGAAGCATATTCACGATTATCCTAAAAATTTTATTCTAAATAAAATGTTTGCGACAAATATCATACTTAGGATAAATAATCTATTTATAAAGTATATTTGCGAATAAATTACCTTAAAAAAATTTTCTTGAACAAATAATTTATCATAAATATGTTATTTACTCCAAACATTTTCAAAATATGCTATTTTACTTTGAATAATTTTAAAAAATAGCCTATTTGTTGTAAATTTTCCCATTCAAAATTACGTGTATTTTCAATCTTTACATTTGTTGGAGAGGAAACTGATAAAGAACTAAAATTTATCAGAATCTTTATATTCGGTATTTACTTAAATTTAGATTTAGATTTATCTTTTAGGATTACCTAAATTATTTAAAATTAAGTTAAGTTAATATTTTTGTTAGTTTTGATCTCTATAAATAAATGAATTATTGTAACTGTATTTAAGGAGAGAATTGACTGATTAATGAATATTAATGAGTTTCTAGTTTCCTTCTTTTAAGTTCTCATTCTTGGTTTTATTTCTCTCTTCTAGTCCTATTACTACCTCCCTAACTAGTGGCTGTATTCTCTCTTTGATTTTGTCTTATCTCTTACTATTATATCTCTTCTATCCCATCTTACATCAAAAGCATAGTGTTTTTAAGTAGAACTTTTGTATAACAAAAATATAAGTGGAACCTTTCTTTTATTTGTAGTTGAACTTAGATAAGTACTGTAAACTTGAAAAAAAAAAAAAAAAAGATGAAAATAAATTAAGACAAACATGAATAATTGAGATATTATCTTAAAAAGGGATTGCAATAAAAAACGTACCTCGGAAATCAAGCAGTGCACGTGGGCAACAAATTTACACTCTTGACAATGATAAACCCGAATTCTTGGATCTCTTGCACTTTCACAAATGTCGCAATAGTATTCGCCTGAATTATCGTTAACGAGTGAATCTACAAGGGTGAGTGGGTGTATGTGGTACTCGCACTTAATAGTTGATGGCAATGGACCACATAGTAAGTGCACCCTGAAATCACACTCCGAACATCGGAGTATAGATAACTGGGTGTGATCAATTTCAGTGCTGGTGGATGTGACTGGTTGTTTACAATAGGCGTCATAGCCATCACAGCGAGCAAGCTTAGTGTAAGTCTCCTCCAAAAGACAAAGAAGGTGCTCATGATCTTCATACTGAATGGTTCCTTTCACTGTCATAACACATTTCACACACAACTTAAAATCACATTGATCACATTCATAAGTTAAGGTCCATCCGTCTTCCTTATGACATAACCTGCATGTGAACCATTCACGTGCAACGCAAAGGGTGAGAAGGCTGTGGTTGGGGTGGAGAGGATGTTGGATTTTCTGTGGCAACGCCGCACACGATTTATGCAGGAAACGCTTACATTTTGTGCAGTGATAAAATCCACCTGATGAGGCTGTTGAGTGACATACGAAGCAATATGTGATATTATCTTTGCTGTCAACCTCAACAAGGAAATGCTGAATGTGCTCTCTGCCTTCACATGTTATGTGGGGAATCAAAGCACATTCCACATCCATGTTGAGATCACATCGACCACAGCCGAATTGGAGAGCATTCTGAAATTTTTGGTGACAAGAGTTGCAATAATAGTTACTGTGAGCAAGCAAAGTGAAAGGGTGGGAAGGATGAAAGGGGTGGTTGATGTTAGGAGGCAACTCAGCACAAGATTTGTGGACATAAAATTCACATGCATCACAAGCGTAGTAATTATAAGGAGCTACGATTTCCTCATTACACATTCCGCATCTCTCATTGTTGATCTCGTGATCTTTCCTTAGGAACAATGGATGTTCGTGAATCCAATGTTGAATTTGATCCATTTTTCTCTCTGTTTTCATACACCTAAGAACAATTACATCAAAACCAAATTAATTACACAAATATTATATATCCGTTTAGTAAAAATAATTCAACAGGACATTACGTTATACTTGTGATTGATCTAATTAATAAGCACATACCAACTACGTACCAAGCCAACATTTTTTTTTTTTATTGGATGACTTCTCTATCTTCAACTTTATATTTCTTTAAAGAGAATATTTAAATAATTATATGAGAAATTATAATTAACAACCGTATTGACCTGAAAATGTATCTAGCAATATATGTAAAAGTATCAATTACTGTTTTCTATTGAAGCAAACATTTCGTTCTCGATCTTTTTTTATTTTTTTTATTTTTTTTTATTTTTTCCCTTTAAATCTTAAAAGAACTTCGTTAACATATATATATATATATATATATATATTTTCCCCTTCTAATTTTCCCATGTTATTTTTTAAAATACGTTGCTAGTTAAATATTTTCTTTTCCTATAATTTTTAAGTAACATTTATAAAGTTTTTTTCTTCTAGTTTCTTCATTGTAAAATTTTATTTTGAATTTGTTTCTATATATGTATTTTACAAAGCACTCTCAACAACTAATTTTTAAAAAATACCTTTTACTTTTTCTTTATTTTCTCCAGATAGCCTTATAAAACTAATTTTAATAAATGTGTGGCCGTCTGTAGCAAAGGTTTTGAAATATTTTGGAGTAGCAAATTTTAAATATCCTTTATATTTGTGGTTTGTTTTACCTTTACTGGACTTTATATATATATTATTGTCTTCTCCCTCTTCTACTTTTTTTTTTTTAATTGATGGATAGACATATAATGTCTATGAAATACATACAAATTATATGATGAAAACTGATCTCATCATAAATCACATTGATATCATGATAATTACACGAATCATAACGACCTATATATTATCATAATTATATGAATCACAATGATTTCTCAATTAAAAGAATCATAATGATAGAAAAATGGAAACGAATTAAAATAATATCACGATATCATTGATAAGAATCACAATGATACAAATCCCAAGCATATTGTTGAACCAAATAATGCAATCATAAATTTAGTAAATAATAATAATAATAATAATAATAATAATAATGCAATCATAAAGGTCTAAATCACAATTATATCATTGTACACGATGATATGAAATTTGTCCAACTAATCATTGTCCCAATGCTATGATCATTAAGCTACAGATTGGGAAATATTTTGAAGAATTTGTATTAACTTTTTTAATGAAATAAAACATTTGTTGCCCGTAAAACATTTGGCTACCAAATTTGGTTGCCGAAACTAATTAAGTAATTTTTTTTTTCTTTTTGGCTAAAAAAACTAGTAATGTATTGTTTGCAAATATTGAAGTACGAAATTTTTTTAAATTCGCACCAAAATTATTTCACAGCCAACTAATAAAATTGGGGAAAATTGTAATAAGTAGCAAATTTATAACAGATTTTTTAAAAGATGATAAATTATCGTATATGTTTACGGGTATATCCTTGGAATTTTATGATAAATCCTTGAATTTTATGGTAAATAACATATTTATGGTTAATTTTAAAACTAGATTTATCTGTACAGTTTTAAGTGAGAGAGAGAGGGGAGGGAGGGAGGATGAGTGGTTTTTTTTTTTGTTGTTGTTGTTTTTTTGTATTGTGTGGTCAAAAATCTTATTATGCTATTTATAACTATGTTCAAAATTTAATGTTATAATTTATTACTATTTTTAAAAATTTTATTTTGCTCTTTCTCCCTAAAATTTTGGTAGCTAAATACAATTTTGTTGGACCAATTTGGTAGCTAAAGAGGACTTTTTGCACCAATGGGTTTTGGCGGCAATAGAGATGGCGAAAATAAGAAATTGGTTCGCGCCAAAAATACTATGTAGCAAAAAATATGAGTTGTTGAGAACTTAACGTAGTATGTAGACAACAAAAGTCAAACTTGCAGCTTACCAATGTAGAGGGGCTAAAAATCAGCTTACCAATTATAATTGACGCAAT
The DNA here is from genome assembly GCA_009761775.1 of Ficus carica. Lineage (NCBI taxonomy): Eukaryota > Viridiplantae > Streptophyta > Magnoliopsida > Rosales > Moraceae > Ficus > Ficus carica. The sequence goes on along the minus strand of CM019748.1, from coordinate 19,310,683 downwards.
GACATTCACCACGAAGCTAAAATCATCTAAGCAAAATTCCGATATGAAACATCCAAATATGAGTTGTTGAGAGAGAGAGAGAGAGAGAGAGAGAGAGAGAGAGAGTAAAGAAAATATGAGGGGTGAAGCATTAGAGGGGTACGGTTGAAAGCCGAAATGGCTTGAACCTTTATATGCACAGAGAAGACCAGGAGAATGACAGACAAAAAAAAAAAAAAAAAAAAAAGAAAAAGAAAAAGAAAAAGAAAAAGAAAAAGGAACAGAAAAAGGAAAAAAGAGAAGAGCAAAAAGAATCTTCTTCTTGCTTACTAATTAATCCAAACAAAGAAATAAAAAGAGAAAACGTAATATGCTGAAAAATGCCTTACTTGTAATAGTAGAAAATGAAAATGATGGTGTAACTATTCGTGCCTCTCTTTGGTATGATATTGTCCGTGTTGGGCATCGTGCCTATACGGTTTTGCTGTTGAACTCACCCCAAAAGGCTTCATACCATTAAGAGATGATCTATTTACTTATGAACCATCATATATATCCATCCCCAAGCGATGTGAGACTGCATAGCTTACCATTTTCCTTCTAGGAATTGATGATTATCACAATCACTCCTCCTATTGGGTTGTCCTTCTTGGGTGGCTCCGCTTAGATCTGGCTTCCGTTCGATGGCCGATGACTTGCTACTAGTAGATCTTTCTTTTGTTTTGTTGTAATAAAGGTGTTGATGCTTCCACTCCTTTGGTGTGTTTTCATTATTTACTCCAGTATTTTTGCTTCAGTAATAGTGGAGGCGATGTCTTCCGCTTGTGTCTCCATCCTTTTGTTTTCGGATGCCGTGGTGTGAGTGCCCCCATTACGTGGGGATTTGTATCGGTTGACTGGGCTAGTCCATCAATTGTTTTGGTGTTGTTTAACGAGCAATGGTCAAGCTTGAAGTTTATGTGCCGAGTGAGTCTTCCCATGTTTGAGTCTCGGTACTTGTATTTATCTCTGTGCTATTTTAGTATTTACTGGTCTATCTAGTCTTTGATTCGGGTCGAATTCTTTTGTATTAGAGATCATTCATGTCTTATGGATTTTGTTTATTGTGAAATGAAATTTCTATGACGATATTATTGAAGAAAATCCACCATTTAATTTCTATTAGGAAGGTTATGCAATTTTATTGTTATATATACATATGCTTCCAAATAGTCAAGATTTTGATGTGCATCCATCAATTACATCTTAGTGGTTAAGGGGGGGGGGGGGGGGGGGGGAGGTGGGGGGGGGGAAGGGGGGGGGGGGGGGGGGGGGGGGGGGGGGAAAGTTATTCAAGACATAACATTGTAAAGAGCAGCAAGGGGAATAAGAGAAAACAAAAGATTTACTTTTTATTTTTTTTATTATATATGTAGAGAAGATGCAATAAGTATTAGAGAAAACTTGAGCACATGAACTAAATTGGACCCATAAGCAAGTCCTATTAAATGAAAAGTGGGTGGAGGACTTGAGGTGTGGGGAATCGAACCCTATGCATGTAACTGTCGCATGCGAAGCAAGCTACACTGTCAAAGAAAGCAAAAGAAAAATTCTTTCCATGATTCTCAGATAATTTACCCAAAAAAAAAAAAATGAAAATGACGGTACTAATGAAGAAAATCCACCATTTAATTTCTATTAGGAAGGTTATGCAATTTTATTGTTATGTATACATAAGCTTCCAAATAGTCAAGATTTTGATATGCATCCATCAATTACATCTTAGTGGTTTAAGGGAGAAAGAAAGGTATTGAAGACATAACATTGTAAAGAGCAGCCAAGGGGAATAAGAAAAAGCAAAAGATTTACTTTTTATTTTTTTATTATATATGTAGAGAAGAGGCAACAAGCATCAGAGAAAACTTAAGCATATCAAATGAAAGCAAAAATAAAAAGTAAATCGAACCCCGTGCCTATACCTGTCACATGCGAAGCAAGCTACACCATCAAAGAAAGCAAAAGAAAAATTCTTTCCTTGATTCTCAGATAATTTACCAAAAAAAAAATAAAAAATAAATAAAAATTAAACTTCCTAAGAAATATGCTTGTTGGTAAAGATCTCAGAAGAGCCAGAGAATATTTGTTGGGGCAAAGCAGAAGTACTTGAGGTAGAAATATGCAAAGTAAAGTCTAATACGTCAATTCTAGTGTATTGCTCTTTAATATTACATATATATATATATACTCTTTAAAAGAGGCAATGACTCTTTTGGGATCATACCTTCTTTGCTTGTCATGTGATAGTTGATTACGCCCAAACGTGTACAAAAACAAGCGGTCGATTGTAGCACAATTAGACAGTCGATCCCACGAGGAGGTGATAAGAATAAACAAGAAAAGATTAGTGGAACAAAAGCGTTAGAGGAATAAATAATCAAAGAAAGAAGAAAAAGAAATATTTTTGTGATTTTGAAATAAATTTAAAGACAACGTAATTTAAAATGGAGAAAAATTCAATAATCAAAATGGTAAGACATCGAGAATCCCCTATATGTTTCGTTTACCTATTTGGATTTTGATTCATAAAATAACTCAATTGAAAGTTTCACTTCCTAGACAATCAATCAGAAAATAAAGATTTGAAGAACTTGTGAATTAGAATGTATTTGAGTAAACAAAATTCTTACTTGAAGAACTAACAAAAATTATCTTATAAGAAATCCAAAAGCAACAATATACTATAAGCAATATTGCAGTAAAGGACTACTTATAAAATAATGCTATCAATATACTCTATCGTGCAACAATTACATAAAAAGAGGTTGACTAAATTTATATAAAAATTGACAACAAAATATATTGATGTGAAAGAGAAATAAGATGGAAGAAAAATTATTTACTCAAATGTATGAACATTACAAACCATTAGAGAATTAAAACCCAAATAAGTTCACTACACACATAAGATCATCTCTAGTCTCACCCAAAAACTCTAGCCTAACTTGCGATTCATCTCACAAAATTCTAACAAGAAATTATGAGATGAAAAATGCAAGAATCAGAGAAAAATAATGTCACAAACTCAGCCAAAAACCAAAGGAAAAAAACGTTTAAGCTTGCTCCAAAGGCATGTTTTTATAGGCTCCAATGTCCAAGGGTGATGGAGAGATTTTGGCCCACAAAATCAGCCTCCACGGATTGGTTACCGGCTGATACACGCTGGATAATTAGCTGATAAAGGGCTGGGATTGCGGGCCTGAGAAGCACAGCCCAGAAGTCACGCGGGCTGGATTTGCGGCTGGATTCGCGGGCCTGAGCTTGCGCTGAGCCAGCTGGAGGAGAAGCTGGGGTTACGGCCCGAGATTGCGCTGGGCCAGCTGGAGGAGGAGCTGGGCTGCAGCTGAAGAGAGTTTCTCGCGGGCTTGGATCGCGGGCCTGGGCAGGTTTCACGCGGCTTGGGCTGGGGTTACGACCCTGGACTTGCGCTGGGCCAGCTGGAGGAGGAGCTGGGCTGCAGCTGGCGCACGTTATTCCTGCGGAAGAAAGGAGAGAAAAAGGAAAAGAAAGAAAAAAATAAAATAAAATCTATCAAATAAATAAAATATTAAATACTTTTAAAATAAAATATTATGAATTAAAATTATGGAAATTCATATTTAAAACATAAATTATCTAATAAATTATATGAATGAAAATGTGATTTTGTGCATTTATCAATAGTCATGTGGCAGCCATGTCATCATACGTCATTGTCACATCAATTTTTTTTAGGGGCTTTTGCTTTGCTTGTTTATACCGCATACGCGAAACGAGTGTCATACAACTAGTATATATTAATAGAAGAATAACAGAAAAATTGACCCAAAACACATAAGACAAAGAAAAAGAAAAAGTAAAGGAAGAGAGTATTCAAAGGAAATAAGAAGAAAAAGCAAAAGAAAAATTCTTTGCTTGATTTTGAAAGACAAAAATAAATAAATAAATAAAATTACATTAGTAAGCGTAAAGGCGATATAGTTATAAGTGGATAGAATAGATTATATGAATAATATTGTTGGTACAAAGCCCCAAGGAGTTCAGGAAGAATTGTGGCGGAGAAAGCTCAACAGTCAATTAGCACAATCTAAAGTCTCTCATAAAGGACCCTGATAAAACCTAGCGCGCCCGATTGAGCTCATATAAATGTATATATATATTATGTTGATAAAATTAGGTGCCTCCATATTGTTGTTGGTGGTAAACTGAATGTCAAGGCACTAGCCATAATTTCTTTTGCAAAAGAGGAGTACAGAGATAAAGAAGGAAGAGAGACAAGATGTTCTTTGTTAATTCCTACGGTGAACCAACGAAAAATACTCGAGAAAACGAGTAATTAAGAATTTAATTAATAGGGTTAGACATAACAAAATGATTTGTGCACACATTAAAGGTAAATTATTACATTAATCCCTAAACTATTAAGTAGGTGATTGTTCGGTCCCTAAACTTTTTTTTTTTTTTTTTTTTTTGGGTTAAAATACCTCTAAACTATTTAGAAAGGCGTAAAAGGACCACACCACAAATGCCCGTTAAAATTCTCACGGTTTTTATTCACGTGCGACCCGTGTGGAGACAAGTTATGGGGCATTTTGGTAAAACAACATTTGTGGATGATTTGCTGGGGGAAGGAGATGTTGATAAGGAACCACCCTCTGTTTTTGTAGGAAGCCGAGCAAGATGATGATTGCTTCCCTGGGTGGAGATTCTATGTAAGCGAAATGTTTGAGGAAAGTTTGGGTTTCTATAAAAATTTGATATTTGACAAAATCTTACAAATTATTGTGTGTGAATTGCTATTTTGAAGAGGCAGGATGTTTGCTTCTTTTTTATTTATTTATTTATTTTAATTTTTTAATGAAGTGACCCAATAACGTGTTTGAGACGAATGGGCTGAGTTGTTAGGTTGTTTTTTTAAATATCCAGAGGGACTAATTTGTTGTCTGATATATGAATAATTCTTTTAAAGCTGGTTTTGAGGAACAATGTAATATGTAATTGTCATGTTAGTTTTTGCCAACAGGAAGTTCCAAGGAATCAAATAAATTTTTTTTTTCCTTATTAGACACAATTTTTTAGTTTCTTACGGTGGTTTTTGCCAAAAATTTATTATGTAATACTATTGTTAGTTTTTGCCGGGATAAAAAAAAAAAAGTTTATCAGTTGCTATTTTTTTTTTTGTTGTGTAATACTTGTAAATTTTTTGTGAGGAGAAAAGACAAAAAAAAAATTCAGTATCAGTCATTTGATTTGTTGTGTAATTAGCTTATTGCAAGACAAAAAACCCCATATATATACATATATAAGTATAAATATATATATATATATATCTTTTTTAGTTTTTGTCAATTAATAAAAGAACACAATTTTCACATAAATAAAAGAGCACAACTTTCATCAAGTATCTACTTTCCCTGCGCATGTCAAAAGAAAAGCTGCTATCCATTTACAACTGTGCCCCAAACGTTGCTATCTCTAAGCATTTGCGTTATATGCAGCTACATGATATGTGCAACCTATTGCCCCTACCAAACAATGCAAATCATATTAAAAAACGAGCTGTCCAAAGCAGGCTTAGTAGCATCTCAAGACATAATAAAACTTCACTTTATACGAAAGGGTCTCAAATACTTAAATAAGTCAACCACAAATCCTTTCTGAAGCTCACAATACACTATACTCAGCACATCATCCTGGAACTATAAAAATTTACAAAGATTTAAATAAACACTTTTGGTGGCACTAGTTGAAGAACCACAAGGCTACTTATGTGAGCTAATGCCCAACTTATCAGAAGGTCAAGGCGGAACACAACCATCCTGCCAGAGAGCTACAACCAATAGAGATTCCTTAGTGGAAATGAGAGAAAATCATTATGGATTTCGTGGTTGGACTACCAAAAATCAATGAAAGTCATAATGCAATTTGGGTAATAATCGATCATCTAACCAAGTATGCTCACTTTTTGTCGATCAAAGTTACATACTCTCTCGAGAAATTAGCAGAATTGTATCTATCTAAGATCGTTAAGTTGCATGGGATACCGATATCCATCATTTGCAATTGTGATACTTGATTAACATCAAATTTTTGGAAGAGCATTCAAAGAGCTCTTGCCACCGAACTAAAATTTAGCACTGTCTTTCATCCTCAAACAGATGACCAAACCAATCCAACTATCCAAATTCTTGAAGATATGTTACATGCATGTGTGATGGGTTTCAAGGGATCATGGAATAAGAAGTTATCTTTGATCGAATTTTCTTACAATAATAGCTACCATGCCTCAATAGGAATGGCACCTTATGAGGTATTGTATGGTAGAAACTGTAGATCCCCAATTCATTGGTACGAAGTAAGAGAGAAAGAGTTAGAGACCACCGACTTCATTCGAGAGACTAATGATGCTATCCAGAAGATTAGACAAAGAATAGAGAGCGCTCAAAATCGCCAGAAAAGTTACGCTGACAAGCATAGAAGATCACTGGAATTTTACTTTGGAGATTTATTTGTTTTTCTCAAAGTAGCACTCATGAAAGAGGTGATGCGTTTAGGGAAAAAGGGAAAGTTGAACCCGAGATTCATAGAGCCATTCTAGATTATCGACCTAATCGGGAAGGTCACCTAGACATGGGCCTTACCACCCGAACTGTCAATGGTTCCCAATGTTTTCCATGTTTCCATGTTGAAAAAGTATATCTCCAACCCTTCTCACATCATTGAATATGAGCCTATCCAAGTCCAAGAAGATCTTCGGTACGAAGAAAAAAAGGCTCAAATTTTAGCTCGAGAGAAGAAAGTTCCTAGAAATAAAACTATTCCCCTTGTCAAAGTATTGTGGCGTAACCATAAGTTGGAAGAAGCCACATGGGAACGAGGAGATGATATAAGGAAAAAGTACCCAGAATTGTTCTAAGTTTTCGAGGACGAAAACTCTTTAGGAAGGGTAGATTGTAATATCCTGAAAATTTATGATTTAATTCTCCAATTTTAATTGGGAATATAAATTATAAATTTAAAGTTACGAATGTTTTCATGTAATGCTGACAAGAGTATCATGAGAAATTAATTTTAATAGGTGACTTCCTATTTATTTTAGAAATTGTTATGATTTATCATGTGCGCTCTGTGATCACAAAGTTTTTTTTTTTTTAATGAGACAAGTAAGATAAAAGAAATGGTTATGCCAAGTTTTTATTTTTCTTTAAATAATAATACTAATATTAATAAATGAAATATAATAATGTACCACAATCCAGGCCCATTGGGCCCAGCTGTGGGCTGAAAGCCCAAGGCCAGGGGAAGTCGAACAGGCTGGCCGTGTGGCATCAACCCAAAGAAGAGAGAAAAAATAAAAATAAAAAAAATGAAATAAAGTAAATAAATTACTTGATGGAGAATCTTTTGACGTGGAGGTTACCAAGAAATATAAACACTTCAAATAAATAAAAACAAAACTTTAACCACTCTCTTGTACTACCTATCTTGGGGAAATAAACTATCACCTCAATTGTGGAGCTTAGAAAATGTGAAAAATCTCTTCATTTTCTACCACTGGCTTTAGCCGATAATAATAAGCTAAAAAATAATTATTTTTCAAAATTTAAACCTTATTTTAAGTGCCTATAAAAGGGGTGTAGTAGTATGAACTCCACTTTTGTTTCTTCACTCACTTTTTCATTGAAAGAAAGCCTTTTCTCTTCCTAAACACCCTGACTCCGAATTTTAACAAGCAAAAACACTAAGAAATCTCTTCCATAATCTCTCTTCTTAACTTTCATATCATTAAGCTTCAAGAGAAGATCGTCACCTCATCGGTTTTCAAAGTAAAATACTAGTATACCACTAGCTTTCAAGATTAAAGTTTTAGCCTACGTTTAGTTCGCTAGTTGGAGATGAAATTTTAAGTCGGAATTGGTTGACTTTTCAAAACTAGTTATAAAATTTATTAATTTTTCAGAAAAAGATGAAAAATGAGATGAAAAAATAAAGTTTAGTTGGAGTTAAACTTCAAAACCAAACAAAAAATTTTTAAACTTGTGATGAAATATATTTACTTTCCTCATCACAAGAGTTCAAGAAAGCCTCCAACCCCTCAAAAGAGCCACAAACTCCATCAACAACACTAAATTATAAGCCGACAGACATACAATTTTCAAAGACATAATTATAAGCCGTCTCCTCTTGTGATGTGATCTCCATATATATGACAGCAACTTAACATAACTCTGTAACTAGAATCGCTAAATCCTAAAGGGGGAAAAGCACATAAAACAGTGGTGCACCAAAAGCCTAGTAGGGAAAAAAGGGCATAATGACGACAACATTGGAAAATTTTGAATTTTTTTTTTAATCTTAATAAAGAAAATAAAGATAAAAATACAAACAAAAATTAAAGTAATTAATGTTATTAAATTCCATTAGCTACTTATTAAACTTATGTCAAACAAAAATAAAGAAAACATATAACTTACGTCTCTTCATTGTTGCAAAGATTGGTTTGTTATGAAATATTAAATCGTACATAATAAAGTTGTATTCTTGTTATTAGCCCTTCAAACTTAATAAATAGCTAGCCTTTATTTTATCTGAATGAAAAACAATAAATACTACTCTTATTGATTTAATTAGAGAAAAAATTATAACTTTAACTAATCATATATTCGAAAGGTTGTAAACCTTCCAATGCCATGAAGACCAAATTAACATGCTTAATATAAATGATCGGTCCACGTGAAATCAGAAAGTTATAGTGAAACAACCTTCAATTTGCAATGGCATTTCAGAACTATTTCCAAACAACAACACCTTCTATCCCCTTCCCCTTCACACCACATTCCGCCTCTAAGACTCCTGAAACTGAACAATCTTATGTTTTCTACACCAGGTTGCTCGTATTCCATACTTATTTTGTTACCCAATAAATTTCTCTTGTTTGCTGACGTTGGACTTGGGTAAGAACCTACTTACTTGGGATATATTTAAAACCAACTGATACTTCTACTTCTCGTTACAAATTTAAAATGATTAGAAATAACTTGTCACATGTTTCTATATTTATACATTTAAATTGGAACTTTCTCACGATATTCAACTTTAAAATAAGCTTGTATGTGATAGTAATTTTTCATTTTCTTTTGTTTTCCGTTAGGTCCTTCACTTTTTTCCTCGTATAATTTTACCTACGTCGGTATTCACTATCAACAGATACTAGAACACAAAAAAGTAAACAAATAGTATTGTCTTTCTGTCCTTGTTTTCACTACCCAAAAAAAAAAAAAAAAATTTAATAAAAGACAATAGCCCCTCAAGATTATGTCAGTTTTTCAAACAATGGATGTTGAGAATTGATAAAAATAAAACATAGATGTCATCCTATAGAAGATCACAAGAACGCAAAATTTGTAAAAGAAAGTTTCTTCCAATTTATATTAGATCACATTATGGACACTAAAGAGTGTTTGATAAGAGAGAAAAGTAGAAGGAAATGAGAGGAGTGAAAAGTTTAGTGTAAAGATTTTAACATTTTTGTTTGTTTGGTAAAAGAGAAAGGAGGAGGGAAGGGGTTAGAGGAAAGACTCCAATCCTTTTGATCTCTCCTAAATTGGATAGATTATTAGAGAGATTTCATACTGAAACAATTTAAAAGAAAAGACTTCTCTCTCTCATTTCATATTTCTAATTTCTCACCTAGGTGATCGACCACTTTGTCTTTTCTATTATCACACCTTCCTACCAAACATATTCTGTGTCCATCCGTATGTAGTTTGAATTCGGAGAAAGCTAATGTTTCGGAGATGTAATAGATCTTTATATTACTGTGGTATAGATAAAAGTCACAAAACATGACATTGGCATGGGGAAAAATTCTGAGTTAATCATTTTATAAAGACACAAGAACAAAAATTGCAAGTCATATTCACATCTCAAACTTTGCACGAGATATACTCGATCATTTGGTGCATTTTGCAAAAGGTCCAAAAAGAAAATGTCGAATATTTTTATGAAGAACAATATATAAGACTACTTGACCAAAAAAGTCAAGTGTAGAGTTAGTTTTATTGACTAAGGGATACCATTATTACACAGTTTACACTGACCTATTTAAATGAGATGAACTCATGATAGGTATCACCGTATACAACATCGATAAGCATTTTATTAATTGCCACTAATTTCCATTGCCATTAATTGCCACTAAATGAGATGAACTTTTTGCATAGAAAGCCAATGACCTCAGTTGCTCGTGGATTTGATGATAGTCAAAGGAAGGTTTCCACTCTCTTGCATGCTATGAAATTGGCTGCCTTTTTTTTTTTTTTTTTCCCCTCACTTTTTCACTTGCATTGGTTTCCCTTTATCAAGAACACAACTAGCTAGCGTACCAATTCACATTTAAGGCCCCTTTGATGGCGTTGTTCACAATAGCGGCCTCGCTTGTGAAAATAGGTAGACTTGCTCCCTTGTTTGTAGGAAGAGGAACTGACAATCACATGTTCCCTTAATACTACTCCACGGGCCATATCGGTTGAAAGGCTCTTCATCCACGCCTTTCCAGTCACAACAAGCATAAGACCATCCTTAATTGGATCGTCAACAAATAGTTGCAATCCTGACCTTCGGGTGGTTGATTATCATGACCTATCGGTTAAGGTTATTCATGAACCATGAAACTAGCCTTGAAGCTATGACATTGATCGTCGGTTGGAGCAGTGTTCACCCCATCCATCAGTTTTGACAAGAACACTTTGCTTTGCACATAAACTTTTCACAACGCTCTTTAATTTTTCAAGATGGTGTTTCAAATTTAACACCTCATGACGAACTCTTGAACTTGTGGTGGTATTGAAGTCTCAAATTACTTGACGAATTTAGATTGACCACTTGGACGATCAAATATTTAGGATTATTGCCCAATGCTCTAGTCAATTAATCACTAATGAAAATATCGACAACAAATTTTTCTGAAATAATCCATAAATGGAGACTTTCAATACAAATATAAGGGGTAAAGATATCTCTTATTAAAGTATCCATGAAATATCGATACTTTCTGGATAACATCCGTAATGTATCAATATTCATTTTCTTTCTTCACTATTTTGCTAGAGTATCCAGATATAGATATATACGGATATTTCCACGGATGTATATATTAAATATCTATTGATATCCATCTATAAAAAAATGAAAAAAAAAAAAACTTAAAAAAATAAAGAGAACTTTTTTGTAGTAAAGAAACTCACATGGTCTCTATTTTATGATATTGTATTGTCAATAATAGTAACAATAATAAACTTTAAGTTCAATAATAGTAATAAATTTGTCGTCAATGATTAAATTTATAGTTCACAAGGACAATAGAAAGAGCATTTTTAGCTTAAGAAGCTTCCTAGTAAAGAACCAATTAATTCACATGATGATGTCTTTCACCGTCAGTATTATACCATATTTTACTCAATTTTTATATATTTGCCTTGGCCTTCGATAGACGGGTGATTACGCCCAAACGTGTACAAAAACAAGCGGTCGATTGTAGCACAATTAGGACGGTCGATTCCACGAGGAGGTGATAAAAATAAACAAGAAAAGATTAGTGGAATAAAAGCGTTAGAGGAATAAATAATCAAAGAAAGAAGAAAAAGAAATATTTTTGTGATTTTGAAATAAATTTAAAGACAATGTAATTTAAAATGGAGAAAAATTTAATAATCAAAATGGTAAGACATCGAGAATCCCCTATATGTTTCGTTTACCTATTTGGATTTTGATTCATAAAATAACTCAATTGAAAGTTTCACTTCCCAAACAATCAATCGGAAAATAAAGATTTGAAGAACTTGTAAATTAGAATGTATTTGAGTAAACAAAATTCTTACGTGAAGAACTAACAAAAATTATCTTATAAGAAATCCAAAAGCGACAATATACTATAAGTAATATTGCAGTAAAAGACTACTTATAAAATAATGCTATCAATATACTCTATCGTGCAACAATTACATAAAAAGAGCTTGACTAAATTTATATAAAAGTTGACAACAAAATATATTGATGTGAAAGAGAAATAAGATGGAAGAAAAATTATTTACTCAAATGTATGAACATTACAAACCATTGGAGAATTAAAAACCCAAATAAGTTCACTACACACATAAGATCATCTCTAGTCTCACCCAAAAACTCTAGCCTAACTTGCGATTCATCTCACAAAATTCTAACAAGAAATTATGAGATGAAAAATGCAAAAATCAGAGAAAAATATTGTCACAAACTCAGCCAAAAACCCAAAAAGAAAAAAAAAACGTTTTAGCTTGCTCCAAAGGCATGTTTTTATAGGCTACAATGTTGAGAAATTTCAGCCTCCACGGATTGGTTACCGGCTGATACACGCTAGATAATTAGCTGATAAAGGGCTGGGATTGCGGGCCTGAGAAGCACAGCCCAGAAGTCACGCGGGCTGGATTTTCGGCTGGATTCGCGGGCCCGAGCTTGCGCTGAGCCAGCTGGAGGAGGAGCTGGGGTGCTTGGCTGAAGATACGGGCCTGCTGAAGATTTGGCCCGAGATTTGCGCTGGGCTGGAGTCACGGGCCTGAAGGGCGTGAGCTGGGCTTGGGACAAGCTGCTGGGATCACGGGCTGGAGCTGTGCACGGGATTGAGTCACGCTGGGCTGGCTGGCAGCGTGTCTGGGCTGGAATCACGGGCTGGGAAGCGCCAGCTGGGGGCCACGCCTGCGGAAGAAAACACAGAAAAAGGAAAAGAGAGGAAAAATAAAATAAAATCTATCAAAATAAATAAAATATTAAATATTTTTAAAATAAAATATTATGAATTAAAATTATGGAAATTCATATTTAAAACATAAATTATCTAATAAATTATATGAATAAAAATGTGATTTTTGTGTATTTATCACAACCCCCAACCAGCTTATTGCTAGTCTCTAGCAATTCAAGCGTAAAAAAAAAAAATCAAGTCAAGCTGAAAATTCAAATCGAAACCTGCAAAATCATCTAAGCACTCAAACAAAATATTAGCAAGAAATCAGAAAAATGTCATCAAAACTACTTCAGTCATTACTCCAGAGTTGTGTGTGTGTGCACCAAACCATATCCTTCTTACCACAGTCCGTAACACAAATAGCATCGAAAAATTCACTAAGAAAAAGTCTCAACTCCATTACCTCACAGGTATTGGACATATTTTAGTGTAAAGGTTTTCACTCATGGAGTTGGAAATGAATCAGTCAACGCTCCAATGAGAAAAGGCAATTTAAGGACAGGCTAATAAACAACTATTGATCCAATGATAGGTGAATCAAATATTCGGAACATTACACCATTTACACAATAGACCAACTTTCGGGACTTCATTCGGATCAAATAGAAAATTACATAAACAAAGAGCCATAAAATCTAAACAAACAAATATACGATACTTTCTTTCTTTTTTTTTTTTTTTTTTTTTTTTTTTTTTTTGACAAGAGACATCATACATAATAGAACAAATGTAGTAAGGAATTCTTTTGGCTGCTATGCAGCATCAGATGAGATTATAACCGAACTACATGAATATTGATGATGAAATGAATGCTCTTGCTTTTTTTTATTTTTTATTTTTTATTTTTTATTTTTATTATTATTATTTTTTTATTTTTATTTTTTTTTTTAATAATACAGAAGAAAAATTACGAATATTTACAAAACAAGGCTCTATTTCAAAAGATCAATTCTATCTAACCAAAAATCATCCCTCAAGCAAAAGAACAAGTTAAGTAGTGGTGTTCCAAATAGTGATTGTACCAATTCAAAAGATCAATAAAAGTTCGAAAAGCTGTTTTCTCAACTCTCACAACTCACAAAAAAATAAAACACTTAAACTCGAGAATTTTTCTCAACTAAATGTGTTAACAACCATCTTACCACAAGGTTTAGTATGTGCACCAAAAGAACTCTGGAAATCATTTCTTAATAGTCAAGATAACAAAAACTGATTCAAACCGAACACTTTGAAATCATACTTAGGTAACTTTGCAAATTTTTTTGATCTAAATTCCAAAATGACAAAATTTAAACTCACGCATGAATATGCTCACCACCCCCAACCAAAAATCAGACAGTGTCCTCAATGTCTAAAAATGTGTACAAATGTGGGAAAAAGGGAAGGAGAACACTTGGATGATGAAGGTGGGAACATAGATAGGCTACCTGATCTGAAGCTCCAAAACACACAAAGAAATCACATAATAACAAACTGAAAATAAATCACACAAAACACACGAAAACAAAAATATGATACAAGAAGGGTTGGAAGCAAACTACTCATAAACCGGGGCCTCAAGAATGGTTTCTTCAGCCTCGCTCACTCGCTCAATGTAATGCTTCAGTCTCTGACCATTGACTCTGAAAATTCTTCCATCGCTTGGGTCCTCGACCTCAACAGCACCGTTGGGAAAGACTTGTTTCACCACAAATGGACCAGTCCACCGCGACCTCAACTTACCTGGGTGGAGATGCAGACGGGAGTCATAAAGATGCACCCTCTGATTTGGCTCGAAGTTCTTCCTCAAAATCTGCTTGTCATGAGCCACCTTCATTCTAGCCTTGTAAATCTTGGAGTTATTATATGCATCATTTCTCAACTCCTCAATTTCCGACAGCTGGAGCTTACGATGTATACCTGCAGCACTGAGATCAAAGTTAAGGGCTTTGATAGCCCAATAAGCTTTATGTTCGAGTTCTACAGGTAAATGACAGGCTTTTCCAAAGACAAGCCGATAAGGAGACATTCCAAGGGTGGTTTTGTAAGCAGTGCGATATGCCCAAAGTGCATCAGAAAGGCGTAAAGACCAATCTTTGCGATCAGGGTTTACCGTCTTCTCCAAGATTTGCTTAATCTCCCGGTTTGCTAGCTCAGCTTGGCCGTTTGTTTGTGGGTGATAAGCGGTTGAAACTTTGTGGATCACCCCGTATTTGCGCATCAAGGCCTCGAAAGAACGATTGCAGAAATGTGTGCCTTGATCACTGATGATAGCGCGAGGTGTACCAAACCGAGATAACACATTCTCCTTCAAGAACTTCACAACTGTTGCATTATCATTGGTTCGACACGGCACGGCTTCTACCCATTTAGAAACGTAATCCACAGCGAGGAGAATGTAGAGGTAACCAAAAGAAGATGGAAAGGGTCCCATAAAATCTATCCCCCAACAATCAAATATCTCTATCACAATAATTGGGTTCAAGGGCATCATATGGCGACGGGACAAAGCACCTAACTTTTGGCACCTAGGACAAGAGCGACAAAACTCGTTAGTGTCTTTAAACAAAGTGGGCCAATAAAGACCACACTGCAAGATTTTTGTAGCAGTCTTCTTCACGGAGAAGTGACCACCACATGCATCATTATGACAAAAGTTCAGAACACTATGAATCTCGTCATCGGGAATGCATCGCCTCAGGATTTGGTCAGGGCAGTATTTGAACAGGTACGGATCGTCCCAATAGAAATTACGCACCTCGACCAGAAATTTGCGCTTATCTTGAGCACTCCAATCAGCAGGAAGTTCGCCGGTCACCAAGTAATTGACGATGTGAGCGTACCAAGGTAGCTTAGTGACAGCAAACAGATGTTCGTCGGGGAAATCATCTCGGATGGCAGGACCATCAGCGGGGTCACTAAATTCAAGTCGAGAGAGATGGTCCGCCACAACGTTTTCGACTCCTTTCTTGTCCTTGATTGTGATGTCAAATTCCTGCAACAAGAGGATCCACCTAATCAATCGCGCCTTGGTATCCTTTTTGGAAAGGAGATACTTAAGGGCTGCATGATCTGTGAAGATGGTGATGGGTGAACCAATCAGATATGCACGGAACTTGTCAAGTGCAAACACAACAGCGAGCAACTCTTTCTCAGTGGTTGAGTAGTTCAATTGAGCACTATTTAGAGTGCGGCTTGCGTAATACACCACAAAAGACTTCCCCTCTCTTCTTTGACCAAGGACTGCCCCAACAGCATGGTTACTTGCGTCACACATAATCTCGAATGGTAAGCTCCAATCTGGTGACTGAATGATGGGGGCAGAAGTCAACTTTACCACAAGCGTTCGGAAAGCATCCTCACACTCTTGCGTCCACTCAAAAACGGCATCTTTGGCTAGGAGATTACATAACGGACGAGAAATCGCAGAAAAGTTCTGTATGAATCTCCTATAAAAACCAGCATGCCCGAGAAATGACCGAACTTCTTTCACTGACTTGGGGGTGGGCAATTTAGAAATAAGTTCAATCTTAGACTGATCGACCTCAATCCCTTTCTCAGAAACAACATGCCCCAAGACTATGCCAGATGGTACCATGAAATGGCACTTCTCCCAGTTGAGCACGAGACCTTTTTGTTCACATCTTGTCAGTACAGCTTCCAAGTTGAGAAGGCACGAATCAAAGGAGTCGCCGAAGACGGTCAAGTCATCCATGAACACTTCCATATATTTCTCGACCATGTCGCTGAAAATGCTCATCATGCATCTCTGAAAGGTGGCTGGCGCATTACACAGTCCAAATGGCATACGCCGGAATGCATAAGTACCAAAAGGACAGGTAAAAGTAGTCTTCTCTTGATCCTCCAATGCAATCTCGATCTGATAATAACCTGAGTAACCATCAAGGAAGCAGTAGAAAGGATGGCCAGCTACGCGTTCTAAGATTTGGTCGATGAACGGAAGCGGAAAATGATCCTTGCGGGTGGCGGCGTTCAGCTTTCGATAGTCGATACACATGCGCCAACCCGTAACAGTCCTTGTGGGGACCAAAGCCCCTTTCTCGTTCTCCACCACTGTCACTCCCGATTTCTTGGGCACTACCTGAGTTGGACTGACCCACTTGCTATCGGCGATTGGATAGATGATACCTGCATCCAAAAGCTTCAAGACCTCATTCTTCACAACTTCTTTCATCGTTGGGTTCAGTCTCCTTTGGGGATCTCTTCGTGGAATAGCCCCGTCTTCCAATTTGATGTGATGGGAGCAAATTAAGGGGCTGATACCCTTAATGTCAGCAATCGTCCAACCTAACGCAGCCTTGTGCTCTCGCAGCATGTCGACTAACCGCTGTTCTTGTGATGCGTCAAGTTTAGATGAAATGATAACAGGAAAGGTATCACCAGCTCCCAGGAAGACATGTTTCAGACCCTCAGGTAGTTGAGCTAGCTTAAGTGTTGGGATCTCTTCGGTGGATGGTTTTGGCCTTTCTTTCTCTCGAGGAAGCTCTTCAAAACGTGGTTGCCAAAACTTGGTTCCTCTGCCTTGTGAATCTTTATAGATGGTAGCGTTGTTGGCCAACTCACAAGGACCGGAACTCTCAGAGTCAGAATTGTGGAGGAGATCATCAAGATTATCGGAATCACTTTGCAGTTGAATCTCCTCCGAGACGAGTGTGTCGATCAGAAATGTTTGGTGACACTCGTCATCATCGTGTGGCTGCTTCGCAATGTGGAAAACATTTACCTCCAAGGTCATGTTCCCGAAAGATATCTTCATGAGACCATTCCTACAGTTGATCAAAGCATTGGCTGTAGCAAGGAAAGGTCTACCGAGGATGATGGGAATCTTGGACTCCATGCTCACCACAGATTGGGTATCAAGGACAAGGAAATCAACGGGGTAATAAAATTTCTCAACTTGAACCAGAACATCCTCAACTATACCCCGAGGCTTCTTGATCGATCGATCGGCCAGCTGCAGAACCACAGATGTGGGCTTAATCTCTCCAAGACCAAGTTGCGAGTAGATAGAGTAAGGCATGAGATTGACACTCGCTCCAAGGTCGAGCAAAGCTTGGCCGAATTCCTGAGTCCCAATTTGGCACGAGATGGTGGGACAACCAGGATCTTTGTACTTGGGCGGCGCCTTCTGCTCGATCACCGCACTCACTTGTTCCGTCAGGAAGGCGGTCTTCTTAACGTGGTGCTTCCTTTTGACGGTGCACAGATCCTTGATGACTTTGGCATAAGCCGGCACTTGTTTGATCACATGAAGCAAAGGAAGATTAATCTTCACTTGAGTCAAATGCTCTAGGATCTCACTTTGACTGTCCAGTACTTTCCCAGCAGGTCGCAGAGCTTGGGGGAAAGGCACCTTTACTGGAAGTTCAGTTGGTTCATCTTTCTTGGGGGCGACTTCTCGACTACTTGAAGTGACAGTAGTTCTTGATGGTTCATCCAAAATCTTGCCACTACGAGTGGTGATGGCATTGACCTCCTTGATGTTTCGCCCTTCAGAGTTGGAGGTTTGTGCCATGTGTTGCCCCGTGGGGTTGGATTGAGCTTGAGAAGGAAATTTTCCTCGTTCTTGAACAGCCAAGGCACCAGTCAACTTTGAGATCTGGCTCTTCATCTCTTTACTTTCTTCCACCATTTGCGTGAAAAGTGATTCGAACTTTTGGTTCATCCTAGTCTGTGCCTCCATGAAAGAATGCAAGGTATTCTCAAGAGAATTCCTCGGCGGTTGTGCATGATACTGAAGTGCAGAATTTGCCTTTGGTGGTTGTGGCTGTTGCTCCAGTTCTCCATTGTCCACCTGATGGTTGAGTTTGATTGGAATCTCTCCAACTGAAGTTCGGATGGTTCCTCCAGCCAGGATTGTACGTGTTAGAGAAAGGCTTGTTGTATGCCCCTAAGGCATTACATTGCTCCTCGTAACTCCCTCTCATTTCACTATAAACAAGGCAATCCTTAGCTAAATGTTCCATCCCTCCACAAACGAAGCATGGTTCTTGTGACTCTGCCCTTGCGACCATGTGGATTCCTCTACCTTCCTTGGTTTTGAGAGCCTCAATCTGTCGTGTCAAAGACTCGATTTGGGCCTTGAGATTATCCTCTTCCCTTAGTTGGTAGACTCCAGCAGGTCGGGAACGACTAGTGCTGTCAGTAGCACTTGGTCCAGTCCATGTGTGGGCTTTCTCGGCTAGCTCGTTGAGATACTCGAAAGCCTCTTCGGGATCCTTCTGGAGAAACTCACCATTGCACATCATCTCCACAAATTGACGCTCTCGGATTGTGAGTCCTTCGTAGAAATAACTGACGAGGCGCCAACTCTCGTAACCATGGTGGGGACATTGATTCAACAGATCTTTAAACCGTTCCCAGACTTGATAGAGAGTTTCATTGTCCTTCTGAGTAAAGGTCGAGATCTGTCGTTTAAGACCATTAGTCTTATGGTGTGGGAAATATTTGTTGAAGAATGCAGTTGTCATCTCTTCCCATGATCCAATAGACCTAGGTCGCAAAGAATACAACCAGCTTTTGGCTTTGTCCTTCAGAGAGAATGGGAAAAATTTTAATCGCACAGAATCTACAGCCTCAGCTCGGTTGTGGAAGGTGGCCACCACCTCGTCAAACTCCCGAATGTGCACGTACGGATTTTCACTTTCTAACCCATGAAAGGTTGGCAAAAGTTGAATCATTCCCGGCTTGAAATCCAGATTCGGCAAATTAGGTGGAAACATTATGCATGATGGTGTGGCCGTACGCGTAGGGTGAAGGTAGTCGTTCAACGTCTTTTGTTGGACCTCCTCGTTTTGAGCCATTGCAAAAGGATTTGGAATTGCTAAAGCGTTTGGAGATGGAGGAAGGCTAGACGTAGAAGAAGAAACTTCACTAGGGTCTTCAGGTCTTCTTGCGAATCTCCCTAGTTCGTTTCTATAACGATTCATTCACCTTAAGCGTTTTTTTTTTTTTTTTTTTTTTTTTTTTTAACAAAGAAAACTTTTACAAAAACAACAATAGTGTAAAACCGCGAATCGCAATCCCTAAGAATGCTCCCAGGAAAAATTGGTGGGGCGAGGCCTCCTTAAAAACCAACCTCCTAGACAGAACTTTCTTAGTTCGTACTTTCCAACGTTTCCACACAATTGCTTGGAAAATTTATTAAATTTTATGGCGTATTTTATGAAATGTTAGATGTTAGAAATTAGTATCCTAAATAATGCTAAACTAAAACCTAATGTTACGCAAATTATGAGTCCTAATTTATTAACACTAAATTAGTAACCAAAACGGTTAAAACCTAGAAAATATAGTACAAAGACTTAAAACAAGTTATAAAATGGAAATTAAATGAAAATTAATAAAAACAAAAGAGAAAGAGAAAGAGAAAAAAAAAATGAAAAACTAGCAAATTAATAAATAAATAAAAATATTACGAAACTAATAAAACTAATAATAATAATAATAACAAGCGGAAAGATTTTTTTTTTTTTTTCAAAACTTTTTAAAAAAATTAAACCAATAAAAAGAACAAAAAGTTAAATTTTCAAAACAAAACTAATATTAAAAACAAATGAAACTGAAGAAGAAAAAAAAATATAAAAAAATAATAATAATAATAAAAAATTAATACGTAAAAAGAATAAAAATGGAAACTAATGAAAACACTAACAGTAAATTTTTTTTTTTTTTATTTTAAATTTTAAATGAAGACAAACAAAACGGCAAAATAAATAATCGTAATCTAAAAATAAAAAAATAAAAAAAAAAATTGAAGAAAAAGACAAACAAACAATTCAAACTTACTCGAAATGAAAACTAAAAATAAATAAATAAATTAAATATATATACACACACTAACACAACCTAATCTATAAGGAAAAATATAACCTAATGCAATCTGACTAATAACCAAAAGAACCAATAAACTACACAAACGTTAATTTTTTTTTTTTTTTTTAAACGTGAAAATAATAATAAAAGACCACAATAAATAAAAAAAAATATATATATATAAAATAAAATTACTTACCTCTTGGCAAAATATCTACTGATCAATCTTGCTCATTGGCACCTCCCCGGCAACGGCGCCAAAATTTGATTACGCCCAAACGTGTACAAAAACAAGCGGTCGATTGTAGCACAATTAGGACGGTCGATTCCACGAGGAGGTGATAAAAATAAACAAGAAAAGATTAGTGGAATAAAAGCGTTAGAGGAATAAATAATCAAAGAAAGAAGAAAAAGAAATATTTTTGTGATTTTGAAATAAATTTAAAGACAATGTAATTTAAAATGGAGAAAAATTTAATAATCAAAATGGTAAGACATCGAGAATCCCCTATATGTTTCGTTTACCTATTTGGATTTTGATTCATAAAATAACTCAATTGAAAGTTTCACTTCCCAAACAATCAATCGGAAAATAAAGATTTGAAGAACTTGTAAATTAGAATGTATTTGAGTAAACAAAATTCTTACGTGAAGAACTAACAAAAATTATCTTATAAGAAATCCAAAAGCGACAATATACTATAAGTAATATTGCAGTAAAAGACTACTTATAAAATAATGCTATCAATATACTCTATCGTGCAACAATTACATAAAAAGAGCTTGACTAAATTTATATAAAAGTTGACAACAAAATATATTGATGTGAAAGAGAAATAAGATGGAAGAAAAATTATTTACTCAAATGTATGAACATTACAAACCATTGGAGAATTAAAAACCCAAATAAGTTCACTACACACATAAGATCATCTCTAGTCTCACCCAAAAACTCTAGCCTAACTTGCGATTCATCTCACAAAATTCTAACAAGAAATTATGAGATGAAAAATGCAAAAATCAGAGAAAAATATTGTCACAAACTCAGCCAAAAACCCAAAAAGAAAAAAAAAACGTTTTAGCTTGCTCCAAAGGCATGTTTTTATAGGCTACAATGTTGAGAAATTTCAGCCTCCACGGATTGGTTACCGGCTGATACACGCTAGATAATTAGCTGATAAAGGGCTGGGATTGCGGGCCTGAGAAGCACAGCCCAGAAGTCACGCGGGCTGGATTTTCGGCTGGATTCGCGGGCCCGAGCTTGCGCTGAGCCAGCTGGAGGAGGAGCTGGGGTGCTTGGCTGAAGATACGGGCCTGCTGAAGATTTGGCCCGAGATTTGCGCTGGGCTGGAGTCACGGGCCTGAAGGGCGTGAGCTGGGCTTGGGACAAGCTGCTGGGATCACGGGCTGGAGCTGTGCACGGGATTGAGTCACGCGGGCTGGCTGGCAGCGTGTCTGGGCTGGAATCACGGGCTGGGAAGCGCCAGCTGGGGGCCACGCCTGCGGAAGAAAACACAGAAAAAGGAAAAGAGAGGAAAAATAAAATAAAATCTATCAAAATAAATAAAATATTAAATATTTTTAAAATAAAATATTATGAATTAAAATTATGGAAATTCATATTTAAAACATAAATTATCTAATAAATTATATGAATAAAAATGTGATTTTTGTGTATTTATCAACGGGTACTGGTTTTTCGATCATATTCCAATTGCACGTTATGATATCTCCTACTATTTTAATGTCAGTTGATTTTCCACGAATTTTGACCAATCATATCTTGGATAGTTGTTTCCTACTTTGAGGGGGGCAATTCTTGAATAGGCCATGTCCAAATACCTAGCTAACTCTCTGTAAATTTGCATTTTTTTTATTTTTTATTTCTAAATTTTGACGTTTGAAAAACCTCTAGCCAAAATTGTTTCATATTCACTAAATCTCTGCATTTCCAATCATGTATCCAAATTAGAATACATTATTTTGCTTGGCTTTTATCTTTAGAAGTATTCTTTGACCCATAGCCTTAACTTTATGTACATGTTTCAACGACGGTCTCTTCTTTTATCGTCTGCATATAAATTGAATGGATCATTTCTTTAAGGTTTTCAACATTAGGAAGTGGGTGGCACACCCTTCTCATGCGTTTCACGTGACACTTTTAACCAATCTAAACCAACAACAATTCCTCACACAAATACTGCGTAATCATATATTCATGAACCAACATCTAAATCATATTTAATCATCACTCATAAACCAAAATCAGTACACGTCAAATCCAATCTAATTTAAAAACCAACACTAGTTAACACATACACATAGATTAGATATAAAAACTTATTAACCAAGTATCAACTAATAAATAGATAAAATTACCTAAATAACCACATTTTTTCATTTATTGACCTAACATAACATAAATTCCATATTCTTAACCAACATGATATAAATTCTAGATAACTTTAGTTTAATTTCATATCATATTGGTCTAGTGTTAATTTTTTATGTCACATTAGTGCAATGATATCTAAATTTTTGTCATTCAAATGCTTTATCCTTAAGAAAAAAATCCAATTCAAAAAGCACAAAAGAAAAACCTATCTAACCAAAAGTATTATCACAAGTAAGTAATCGTTCTCTTAAAAAAAAAAAAAAAAAAAAAATCACAAACCAAAAAAATCTTTCACATATCCAATAAATTAAAAACATAACAAAACTAATCAATAATCACTAATCTAGGAACATTTTTTTGGGGGTGAATACCTAATTCAGACATTAAACACTAATCGAGTAACATTTAGAAAAAATAAAATATATATATAAATTAATAAAAGTTCTCTTATCTAACCAAAAGTATCATTATCACAACCGAAACATCATTTCCCAAGAACAAAAATCATAAACTAACAAAATATTCATAATTTAAAATCAAACACTAAAAAGTAATATAATAACATTAAACCCGAATCCAAACATTAAGCACTAGCTAATCTAGTACCATTTAGTAAAAAATAAAAAATAAATAAACATAAAAAGAATGCCACTAAATTTTGTCAACAATGAACGATGGCGTTTGGCAACAAATAAAGTGGGAGAACCAAGCTGGGTACTTTCTGTGGCCGCAAGAGAGTGAGGGAGGCTTCGACTGTGGCAACGCCACGAGGCATCAAGAGGTGCTGGAGAGGGTGCGGCGACAGTGACAATGGAGAAGGAGACATAACGATATGACTAGTTTGAGAGAGAGATTATTGGGTCTGAGATTTCGGCCTTTTTTTTTTTTTTTTTTTTTTTTTTTTTGGGATTAGACAAAGATTATAGAAAATAGACATTTCATTTCAAGAATGCACGACAACTGTTTAAACAATTTGTGCTGCCTTTTAACTGCGATCTCCTTCGTCCTTTAGTTTTCTTCAATTTTAATTTTATATTTTGTTTAATTTTCCAAGGTGATTTATTTTAAGAAAATTTTAAAATAATGTTCAATTATTCTAAAATAAAAGCAAATAATATATAATAAACTTTAATAAGGCCATAATATGATTTTTGAAATTCGAACCGCTCAAAGGTTAATTACTTTTGTACTGCTTTTACAAATGCATGAAAAAACTCAAAACATTTGAATAATATAATAATCATGTGTTGGTTTTGAAAACCATAGATACGAAAATTTTACAGAAGCATTGTAAACAATAGGATCGTGCATTACTATAGCGGCACTATGTAGATATATTAATTTAATTTGTAAATTATGCACAAGACTAAGAATATTACCAATGTCTGAATAGGTCAATAACTTCAATGACGATTCAATCTCTAAGACATCTTAAGTTTTCCATGGTTAATTCTAAAAATTTTCAAACGAGCACAACTATCATCAAGTATGTACTTTCCCAGTGCATGTCAAAAGAAAAGATGCTATCCATTTAAAACTGTGCCCCAAACAATGCAAATTGTATTAAAAAAATGAACTGTCCAAAGCAGGCTTAGAAGCCTCTCAAGACATAATAAAACTTCACTTCATATATACGAGTCTCAGATACTTAAATAAGTCAACCACAAATCCTTTCTGAAGTTTACAATACACCATACTCAGTACATCTTAGAGCTGTAAAAATGTACGAAGATTTAAAAAAACACTTTTGGTGGCACTGGTTGAAGAACGACATGGCTACTTATGTGAGCAAATACCCAACTTGTCAGGAGGTCAAGGCGGAACACAAGCATCCTGTTGGAGAACTACAATTTCATAGTGGAAATAAGAGCAAATCACTATTGATTTTGTGGTTGGACTACCAAAAACCAGTAAAGGTCATGATGCAATTTGTATAATAATCGATCATCTAACCAAGTCTACTCACTTTTTGTCGGTCAAAGTTACATACTCTTTTCAGAAATTAGCAGAGTTGTATGTATCTGAGATCGTTAAGTTGCATAGGATATCGATATCCATCATTTCCGATCGTGATAATCGGTTCACATCGAATTTTTGGAAGTTCATTCAAAGAGCTCTTGGCACCAAATTAAAATTTAGCAATGCCTTTCATCCTAAAACGGATGGCCAAACCGAGCAAACTATCCAAATTCTTGAAGACATGTTATGTGCCTGTGTGATGGATTTTTAGGGATAATGGAACAAAAGGTTATTTTTGATCGAATTTTCCTACAATAATGGCTACCAAGCCTCAATAGTTATGGCACCTTACGAGGCATTGTATGGTAGAAAGTGTAGATCCCTGACTCATTGGTACGGAGTAAGAGAGAAAGAGTTGGAGACTACCGACTTCATTTGAGAGACAAATGATGCTATCCAGAAGATTTGACAAAGAATGGAGACCATTCAAAGCCGCCAGAAAAGTTACGCCAACAAGAATAGAAGACCATTGAAATTTGACGTTGGAGATTTTTTTTTTTTTTCTCAAAGTAGCACCCATGAAAGAGGAGATGCGTTTTGGGATAAATGGAAAGTTCAGCCCAAGATTCATAGGGTTGTTCGAGATTATCGACCGAATCGGGAAGGTCGCCTAGAAGTTGGCCTTACCACTCAAACTGCCAATGGTTCACAATGTTTTCCAAGTTTCCATGTTGAAACAGTATATCTACGACCCTTCTCACATCATTGAATGCGAGCCTATCCAAGTCCAAGAAGATCTTTGATACAAAGAAAAAACGGTTCAAATTTTAGCTCGAGAGGATAAAGTTCTTAGAGATAAAACTATTCCCCTTGTCAAAGTATTGTGGCATAACCATAAGTTGGAAGAGGCCATATGGGAACGAGAAGATGATATGAGGAAAAAGTACTCAGAATCATTCTAAGTTTTCGAGGGCGAAAACTCTTTAAAGAGGGTAGATTGTAACATCTCAAAAATTTATGATTTAATTATCCAATTTTAATTGGGAATATAAATTATAAATTTACTGTTAAGAATGTTTTTATGTAATTGTGACAAGAGGATCATTAGAAATTAATTTTAATGGGTGACTTCTTATTTATTTTAGAAATTGCTATGATTTATCATGTGTGTTATGTGACCACAAAGTTTTTTTTTTTTTTTTTTGGTGATGAAATGAGATAAGTAAGATAAAAGAAATAGTTATGCCAAGCTTTTATTTTTCTTTAAATAATAACACTAATAATAATAAGTGAAATATAATAATGTATATATATATATGTATATATAAATGTGTGTATGGCATGAAATGCCACACACGGAAACACCACAAGCCAGGCCCATTGCGCATAGCTGTGGGCTGAAAAGCCCACGGCTCGGGGAAGCCGAACAGGCTGGCCGTGTGGCATCAGCCAAAAGAAGAGAGGAAAATAATAATAATAATAATAATAATAAAAAAGGAGATAAAATGAACCATCACTTGAATTGTAATAATAGAGCCTAGAAAAATGAAAAAACTCTTCCTTTCCTTCCACTAGCTTCAACTGATATAATATGCCTAAAAATAATTATTTTTCAAAATTTAAACCTTATTTAAGTGCCTATAAAAAGGGTCTGGTAGTCTGAACAATACTTTTATTTCTTCACTCTCTTTTTCATTAAAAGAAAGCTTTTTCTCTTCCTAAACAGCTTGAGTCCTAATTTTATCGAGTAAAAACACCAAGAAATCTCTTCCATGACCTCTATTCTTGTAATGCCCTATAAATTCATAAACTCGAATTACGAACTATTAATATGGTTTTTCACCATCAATACACTTCTAATGAATTGTTTTGATGAATACCAAATTTCAAGATCATGAATGATAGTATATGTATCATCAATGTGATTATGTCGATAATTTAACAATGTCGAGTTTCTCTATTTAAAAGAGAATATATATATATATATAAATATATATATATATATAATATTACTCTCATTTCTTTAATTGGGGTTTTGTGAAAATGCTATGTGTGAAAATTCATTATATAAATATAATGAATGAATAATCATAATTTTTTAAATTAAAGAAATGAATTTTATACTATGCCAATATTTATCTATTAAATTAAATTTAATAATCCTATTATCATAAAAAAAATTTAATAAAAATTCTATTTTGAGTTGCCGTTTGATAGACTATCTTCAAATAAAAAATTCATTTTAAAATAACAATTTAAAATAAATCGGTGGTGTTTGGAAGCAAAAAAAAAAAAGTCTAATATGGATATTCAAGATTTAGATTTATAATTAAATAATTTTTTATTTAAAATAATGTATCAAAACACACTATTGAGTCTCACACGTACTCTACACGTGTTTTCACTGGTATAATATAAACACAAAAATATTGAATATAGATAAACTCTTACCGTAATTTTATACTACACTAATAACTCTAATACAAAGCGTAGAGTTCGAGTCTATTTATACTAAATTTCATACATACACACACGAAGCAGAGAGGGAAGCACTACTATACGTAGATGCAAGACTACAGATAAATTATTATATTTATATATTTTCAAATTTACTAATTATAAGAATATTTCTCAAATGGGTTCCTACTCTTTCTCCAGTTTGCCCCCGTTGAAGTTTCAACTTCTCAAACGTGTCTATACAACAAACATATTTTTCCACTGACCTCTCAAATACTATTTATTTTATATGTTATGCACCACTCCTAATAGAAGTGTAAATAAACATTTTATTGGTTACCCTTTTTAACCAAAACTCTTTTTTTTTTTTCTCTCTCTATTAAAAATTAATTTTTAAAAGTGCCCACTGAAGTATCTTTTATTGATAAATTAAATAAAATGTTACCATAAAAATTACTTTATATTTTAAGTCATGCTTAAACATTCTTTTTTCATGTAGGACTCTCAATTACGATTTTCTTCCAAATATCTTTTCACCTATTTGTCCATGTCGAAGAATTTTTATTTTTTTAAATATATCCCTACTTAAACATTTTTTTCCTCCAGCATCTCAAATATATACTTGTTTTTCATATGTACTGATTACTTTATTAAATAGAGTTATTTTATCATTTTTATGCATTAAAATTGACCATGTTTTTTAGCATTTTAACTTATTTTAAGTCAATTTAATATAATTTTTCTTATTTTATTTTGATTTTTGTTACTTTTGGTGTAATTGATTTGTTTTTATTTGTTTAGTAATATTAATTTTAATATATTATTATTAATTTATCCCTCTAAATAATAAACTTTTTCATTTGTGTAAGGTAATTTTGGGCTAAAACAGGGGCATTTTGGGCTAAAACAGGGGCAAAACGGTCATTAAAATATCTAAACAGACAAAATTTTGTATTATTTTTTCTACCACTCAGATAGCGCCACGTGTTTCAACTTCCAGGTGCTAAATTTCCTGCAGATATGCCCCTTGTAACCCCGTGCGTCCCCAACTATTGACCAGCCAGTTTCCGCCACGCGCTAAGGCCCCGATTTGCTGCGCCAAGCTGCTCTAGTAACCAAATTGTGTGCCGCCACGTGTCGCGGCGCACCAGAAAGAGTAAAGCAAGCTGCGTTGGAGCCAGCGGAAAGAAAAGGGCAAAAAAAGAAAAAAGAGAGAAAAAAAGAAGAGGAAAAGAGGAATGGGGGCATGTTGTCCAGACTCCAGAGGCGTCATCTGGGTTTTTGGGGAGACCGAAACAGGAGGCCGAACCAGAGGAAAGAAGAAGATGAAAAATGAGAAAGAAAAAGGAAAAAAACAAAAACAAAAAGTAGTAGAGTAGGATTTTTAGTTTTAGGATTTCAGTTTGTTTTTAGTTTTAGGTTTTCATTATCAATAAAATTTCAAGGGAGATGCCATTTCAAGAGCAAAGAGGAGGAGAAGGAAATTGGGGAAAAACTTGAAGATTTATATAACAATCATGGGGTTTTATTTCTTTTCCCTATCTTTTTTTTTTTTTTTTAATTTTGTAATTTTTGAATGCTTGAATCCTTGATTTGCTTAATTTTGTGTTTAATTTCCTTTATGGTTTTTGTGTAGCTTGTTAGTTCTAGGATTCAATTTAGCATAATATTGAAGCTTTGCCTATTCTAATTTTTTAATTTAATTTGAGTTTGCCAAATTGTGTTATGGGAAATTTTATTTAATTTTTTTATTCTAATTTTTTTTATTTAATTTGAGTTTGTCAAATTGCCTATTCTATGGTATTTTGATTTTAACTTCTAAATGATTGATCACCATTTAGTTGTTTAGGAAACCATAATGAAATTGTGAAATGGATTTGTGATTAGAGCAATCATAGAGTGACATAATTGTTAGTGGAATATGAATATAACTCTTAGAATTGTGTAGCCATTGGAGAAAACCTAAAACTTAAGGAATTTATATTAATTGGTACTCATAGGGATATATTTTGCCATTTTAATGTTGGATATTTCTACTTGACTACCGGGAATAGCTTGTTGATGGGTTAGAGGTATTTCAGCTATCGCTTATCTAAACAACAAAATTAGGTTATGATTGGGTCGTTTTATGAATAGGTTAGATGGGATTGAATCCCTAGAATCTTGCTTGTGTCATTTTCATTTCTTTCGTTTTGTTTTGTCAATTCAGTTTATTTTGATTTTTATTTTTTTAATCAGCCGTTCAAATAGTTCTAGTGCTAATTAATTTTGGTAATCAACTTAAAATTAAACACAATTCTCGTGGGATCGATAACCTTATTCATCACTTTATTACTTGTGCGACTCGTATACTTGCGAGATTACATGCAACATGTACCTCCTAATTAATTTTCTATTTGATTTACCCCAGCACAATCTTTTTTTCCCCCCTCAAAACGCATACTTATCTTATGTACTCAGAGCAAAAACAAGAAAAAAAAAAAGTACGTTTTGACATCAATTAATGCTTCTAGTTGAGAAGGCATTGTGAACTTCACGTAACATATGAAGAAAGCAGAAGTCATTAACAAGTTTGCATGCTATTAATAAAGAGAGGCTAAAAAATCAGCTTACCAATTAATTAACGCAATAGCATTCACCACGAAACGAGAATCATCGAAGCAAAATCCCGATACGAAAGTAAATGTGAGTTGTTGTGGATCAAAGGAAGACTAAAATCAAGTTACAGAGAGGGACATAAGAATTGGGGGTAAAGGTGAAAGAATAGACGCTTTGAAGCTAATTTATAATATGGAGAGAGACGACAAAGAGAAAAGAAAAAAGAAAAAAGAAAAGAAATATTCTTTACTTGCTAATCCAAACAAAGAAATATAATAAATGAAGATAGATGGTATGTCGATTAATAGTTTCATCACAAAAGAAATGGTGTCTCCAAATAGTGAAGATTATGTTGTGCATCGATGATCAATTACATCTTAGAGGCAAAATAACTTATTCAAGACACCCAGGACAAAGAAAAGGAAAAGAAAAAGAAAAAGAAAAAGAAAAAGAAAAAGAGCAGCCAAGGAAAAGAAGCAAAAGCAAAAGGAAAAATTCTTTGCTTGATTCCCAAACACGAAAAAAGAAATTCATAGACCTAAAGATCAAATAAAACATCCCAAGAATGCTTGTTGGTATAGAACATATTATGAAAGCGAGAATATATATATTCGGACGGAGAAAACTTGACTACTGTAAAACACAAACTAAAGCCATTCGTCCAGAGAAAACAAATTAAAGCTGTGCGTAAGAGGATCATGATAAAACCTTTATTTGACTGCATATATATATATATATATATATATATAGAGGAGAAACAAAAAAATTTTAGGGGACGTAAATTGAACTACAATTTTAACTGCAACATTTTAAAGTTTATCGTTTAAAAAATTATAATTCTATACCTAACATGGTTGTTTTTTGATTTATTTACTTTTTCAAGTTTAAAATAAATATGTTAAGTGTCAATTATTTTAATTGATATTTTTAAACAATTAATTTAAATACAATTTGAAAATTTCACAGGGTGAATTAAGAAATTAAGTGCAAATATTTTATAAATAAGTCACCATAGGCCAGCTGCCTCCACTAGGTCAAAGGTGGCTCCCCGCACAAGTGAATCATGTGTCATACAACTAGTGAGAATTTGCAATCAATTTTAGCATTTTAATTTAGTTACATCATGAACTAAGACTTTCTTCAATGTTTAAAAGCAAATCCCTACTGAAATGCCCTAGTTGGGTTTAGATGAAATAAGATGTGTTAATAAATTTTGAAACCAAAATAATAATAATAATAATAAAATCACATGTAAGTGTCCATGGGTTGTAAATTAAAATATCTAGAAATTAAAGGTCAAAGTATTGAAATCAACATACAAGTGTAGTAAATGAAAGAATATCTGAATAATGCCCATCAAATTGATTCATAATAATCATATGGTAACTAAAGGAGTTCACGGATCTTTGCCATGACGCAAACCTGGGCTATGATTATTAGGGTTTAATCAAGATATTACGATAAACAAGATTTACTATTCAATTTCGATAATATGATATAAAAACTATCGTATAGTGCTTGGAGTTTTCAAATTATGAATAATTACAAAACATTTGTCGATTATAATTTTCTCAAATTATAAGTACCATTTTGAAACGGTGACGACAGAAATACAATTTACAAAGACATAATTATAAGCCGTCTCCTCTTGTGACGTGATCTCCATATGACAGCAACTTAACATAACTCTGTAACTAATATCACTTTCATATCATTAAGCATCAAGAGAAAATCGGCACCTCATCAGTTTTCAAGGTAAAATACTAGTATACCACTAGCTTTCAAGATTAAAGTTTTAACTTGCGCTTGGTTCGCTAGTTGGAGATGAAATTTTTAAGTCGGAATTAGTTGACTGTTCAAAAAGAAGTTATAAATTTTATAAATTTTACAGAAAAAGATGAAAACCGTGATGAAAAAGTACAGTTTAGTTAGAGTTAAACTTAAATACCAAACAAAAAATTTTTAAACTTGTGATGAAATATGTTTATTTTCCTCATCACAAGAGTTCAAGAAAGCCTCCAAACCCTCAAAAGAGCCACAAACTCCATCAACAACACTAAGGTATACGTTCCCCCACCCCCCCCCCCCCCCCCCCCAACACACACACAAACTTGCAACTTTTATAAGTTTCAAGGGTTTTCATGAAAAATGACGTTTTTGCCCTCAGATGGTAAAAAGGTAATTGCACAAGGCTAGGCATGTCGGCTGAGTCCGAGACTTCACATTCAAGAATTAGGGACTAAAATATGCTATATGTTGAATTTTCATGAGAAATGGACTTAAAATGATGCAAATACCCTTTAGGGGTCAAAATGTAAATATTTTTTTGGGTAAAAAGTGAAATTTATGGAAATTATCATTTGATGAGTTTAGAATCTGCAAGAAGGATCTTTAAGGGTTCCTCAAGTGCATAACGTTTAGGAGCGCTTAATGGGAACAAGTTGATCCATTTTAGGGGCTAAAATGCTAAAATAATAAAAATGGGGTGAAGAAAATATGAGGGGTGAAGCAATAGAGGGGTAAGGTTGAAAGCCGAAATGGTTTGAAGCTTTTTATGCATAGAGAAGACCAAGAGAATGACAGACAAAAAAGAAAAAGAAAAAGAAAATGGAACAGAAAAAAGGAAAAAAGAGATGAGCAAAAAGAATCTTCTTCTTGCTTACTAATTAATCCAAACAAAGAAATAAAAATAGAAAAGGTAATACGCCGATGAGTACCTAATTTGTGAGTAGTAGAAAATGAAAATGATGGATTCTCTCACTCCTTCTCTTTCTCTCTCTGAATACGAAAAAAAGTTATAGTGTTTTGCCAGAGCTTTGGCGCCGCCTCCGGGTGCATTGCTGGGCTTCAGACCCTGAAATTCAGTCTCCGAACTAGTCTCGACATCAGTTTTCTCGTGATGTTTGCTTTTGTGTGGAGTGGTGCACTATTGGGCGGATCTTACCTGTCTTGGAGGTGGGTTGTCCTTCTAGGGTGGTTCCGCTCAGATCTAGCTTCCGTTCTACGGCCGATGACTTGCTACCGGTGGATCTTAATTTTGTTCTATTGTAATAAGGGCGTTGATGTTTCTACTCTTTTAGTGTATTTTTATTTTTTACCCTGGTATTTTTGTTTCAGTAATAATGGAGGTGATGTCTTCCACTTGTGTCTCCATCCGTTTATTTTCGGATGTCGTGATGTGAGTGCCCCCGTTACGTGGGGATTAGTTTCAGTTGGCTGGGCTAGTCCATCAACTGTTTTGGTGTTGTTTAATGAGCAATGGTCAAGCTTGAAGTTTATGTGCGGAGCGGGTCTTCTCCCGTTTGAATCTAGATACATGTATTCACCCTTGTGCTATTTTGGTCTTTACTGGTCAATCCAGTCTTTGATTCGGGGTCGAGTTCCTTTATATTTGGGATCATTTGTTTCTTTTCTTTTCTTTCTTTCTTTTTTTTTTTTTTTTTTGTGAAATGAAATTTTCCTTTTCAAAAAAAATGACGTTACTAATGAAGATAGTCCACCACTTAATTTCTATTAGAAAAGTTATGCAATTTTATTGTTATATATACATATGCATCCAAATAGTCATGATTTTGATGTGCATCCATCAATTACATCTTAGTGGTTTAAGGGGTAAAAAAGATATTCAAGACATAACATTGTAAAGACCTGCCAAGGGGAATAAGAAAAAGCAAAAGATTTACATTTTATTTTTTTATTATATATATATATATATATACATAGAGAGAGAGAGAGAGAGAGATAGATATAGAGAGAAGAGGCAACAAGCCTTAGAGAAAACTTAAGCATGTCAACTAAATTGGACCCATAAGCAAGTTCCATTGATTGAATAGTGGGTGGAGGACTAGAGGTGTGGGGAATCGAACCCCGTGCCTATTCCTATCGTGTACGAAGCGAGCTACACCATTGAAGAAAGTAAAAGAAAAATTCTTTCCTTGATTTTCGGATAATTTACCCACCAAAAAAAAAATAAAAAACACTTCCTTGATTCTCGAAGAAAGTAAAAGAAAAATTATTTTCTTGATTCTCGGATAATTTACCAAAAAAAAAAAAAAAAAAAACACTTCCTAAGAAATATTCTTGTTGGTAAAGATCTTAGAAGAGTCAGATAATATTTGTTGGGGCAAAGCATAAGTACTTGAGAGGTAGAATTATGCAAAGTAAACTCTAATACAACAATTCTAGTTTTTAGCCATAAAAATATTGATTGGCGATATATCTATATATACTATATTACTCTTTAATATTACATATGTATGTGTATATATATATATATATACACTCTTTAAAAAAGGCAATGACTCTTTTGGTCATGCCTTCTTTGCTTATTATGTGACAGTCACGTGCTCGTCACGTCATAGTATGTCATTGTCACGTGAATTTTTTTGGAGGCTTTTGCTTTGCTCATCTATCTCGCACGTGCGAAACATGTGTCATACAACTAGTATATATTAATAGAAGAATAACAGAAAAACGGATCCAAGACACATAAGACAGAAAAAGAAAAAAAAAACGAAAAGAAAAGGGAAAGAGTAGTCAAAAGAAATAAGAAGATAAAGCAAAAGAAAAATTCTTTGCTTGATTCTAAAAGATAAAAAAATTAAAAATTAAAAATTACGTTAGTAGGCATAAAGGCCTAATTTGTGAGAAATAAAAACGAAGAAATACAAATAGAAAATGTAATATATCGATTAGTGCCTAATTTGTAAGTAGTAGAAAATGAAAATGACGGATTCTCTCTCTACTTCTTTTTTTCTCACTAAATACCAAAAAAAAAAAAAAAAAAAGTTATAGTATTTGGTTGGAGCTTTGGCGTTGCCTTCGAGTGTATCGTTGAGCTTCAGACCCTGAAATTCAGTCCCCGAACTCATCTCAACGTCAGCTTTCTCGTGATGTTGGCTGTATACGATTTTCACTTTTACTATTCACAAAATTTAAATTTTTTATGTTATTTTTCTTCAATTTTACTATTCACTTTTCCAAACATTTTCAATAAGGTCCTTAAACTTTTAAAAATTTATTGTTTTAAGTCGAAACAAGATTATTTTTTTTAATGTATATAATTTCGAGATTAACGAAACAATATCAATAATTCTAATTTTTTCCAAACATATTTTAAATTTTTATATTTTTTCACTCAAAATAATTTATTTTCACTAAATGTACATTTTCAAAACTTAAACCATCTTTAACATCCAAAATATCATCTCTAAAAGTGATCTTAAACAGCAAGTATTTGATAAAGAATTTGTAATGTTTTAATGGGATCATTAATGACTTTCTGGTTATTATATCATTTTAATATGTTTTGAATTTGATTAATATATAAAATATTTTATTTTGAATTAAATTTATGATGTATTTATAATTTATAATTTATTTGTATTATATTTAATTTTCAAATGTCTATTGATAATAAATGAGTAACGGGATTGGTACAGGGAAAGCCCTCCGATGGATTAGAAATCTTTTATAAAGGAATAGAAATCTTAAGATTATCATGTTTGTTATGAGGTTATCTTATTTTAAGATATCTGGGAATCTGAAACCCATGGGTTTCAGATACCCTTATAAAGAGGTAATCTGAAACCCACCTTCCCCCTTGGGTTTCAGATTACCCCTTATCTAAATACCATGGTAATTTTAAAATTTAAATAATTTAGACACAATTATCTTTTTAACTTTTAAAATTTAACTTTAAAAACCAAACACTATAATATAAAATTCCTAGGAATTTGATTACTTTAAAAAGATTGTCAGGTATCTGATTACATTTGATTACCTTCAACCAAACACCCCCTAGGGAGTTTCCACAGCAAGGGCGAGAGGAGAGAGACAAGGGAGAAGGGAGAGCGAGAGAGAGGGGACGGAGGGAGGAGAAAGAGTGAGAGGGGCAAATAGAGAGAGAGAGAGAGAGAGATAGGGGGTGAAAAGGGGGGGGGGGGGGGACAGAGAGAGTGAGAAAGGGGAAGTGGGAGGAGAGAGAGAGAGATCGGAGAGGAGAGGGGAAAAGGAGTGGGAAGAGAGAGGGAATGGAGAGAGGAGAGAGAATTCTGATCTGGACGGTAGAGCCCGATGGAGGAGTTGGCGGAGGGCAAATCTGGGCAGGGGCGGATCTGGGCGAGGACGGCCTTGGGCGAGGGTTGTGCAGAAACAGCAGATCTAAGCGTCGGTACAAAGCTTGGAAAGCGGGATTTCCAGATCACAAAGAAGGCTTCGGCGGCGGATTTGACGGAGAGGAGACTGACGCAGGCGATAGTCGTCGGAGGAGCGGCGACGTAGTGGAGGAAGGGAGGGCCGGTGGAGGTGGTGGTTTTCCTTCGCAGCCAAGTTCAAAATACAAGCAGAGAGTTAAAAAAGAAAAAAAGGGTAATAATGGAAAAAACAGGGAAATATAGATTGGAATTGTCATTCCCCTCTCATGTGGGTGGGATGATTATTCACCAAAATGATGGAAAAGTCATTATTTTTTTATGATTATTCCTTATCTTAAAACCAACCAAACAAAGTATTTGCATTCTTTTCCATTCCTTTCCATTCCATTACCCCCAACCAAACGTGCCCTAAGATAATTTTGTCATTGTATTATAAAGTCAAACGAAAAAAACTAAGAAAAAAGGATATAAATCCAAACCACCAACTGAGGTAAAAAAATATCTGGAATATATGCACTAAGGTACTGTTTCCACACTTTCCTCTATTAGACAATGGATATCACTAGCTAGTTTCTCCCTCTTATATCATGTACCGATAGAGAGGGTGTCAACTTTTTGTTAGTTAAACATTTTAATAAGCGACATAAGGTAAATATTGGAATAAAGTTTAAAGTAAAATAAAAGAAGAAAGAAAAAAAAATTAGTTCTTCCTCGTTAAAATAAGATATATATTAAGAGAGAGAGAGTACAACTAATCCACATGTTTAAGCATGTCTACTATTTACTTATAAAAAAAGTGTGTTTATTATTTTGCAATGGGATTCCCGGTAAGTCAGAAATTGTATGGTTTAGCGGACGACTAATCCAAAATTGGTTGAGATTCTTGCAAATAACTAGGGATTCATGCTTCAAAAAAAAAAAAATAATAAAAAAATAATAAATAAATAATAAATAAAATAATAAAAATAAAATTAAAATAAATAAATTTAGGGATCCATGCAAATTGGTTAAGAAAGAATTGTAAAAACAATTCCATTCACTTGCGTTTTTCATTATTTTGAAATTCGCATTACATTTATTTTTACTCTTTTTCAAACACCACTCTAAAAAAAATTGTACTTTGAAATGAAATCATTCTAAAATGATTATTTCATTTTTTTAAAAACAAAATGAGTATTTCCAAACGATCAGGTTGTTTGGAACTCTGTCTCCACTACTCCAATCTTTATTTATGAGGTTCATTTTTAAAAGTTTAAACTCCAATTAGTTCAAATTCACATTTTTCTTTTTCCCTCTTTCGTTTTCATGAAATTCAACTTTGAAAAGTTCATAAATTTCTTACTTCATATTAGAATGAAATGATTATTCTTCTTTTTTTTTTTTTTTTTTTTGCTAATTAATGCTCACAACAATGAGGAGAACAAAACAATATCTATATTTCCTATTAAAACTGGAACACAATTAGGTATTTACATTATTCAAAAATCACAGTATATGGCATGTTCAGAGCATGTACTCTAGTTAAAATTTTCGATATGCCTTTTGTCTTCTCTCCAAAAATAAACCAATTTTTTGCATCTCAAAATTTCTCTTAATAACTGAAAATTTAAAAGCCTATAACTTTTTTATTTTAAGGCGAACTAAGATTTCTTTTTTTGAGAAAATTAGGTGGAGAGCCATGTTTTCATACCTCCTTATAAATTTGCATATTCTCACATTAAAGTTGATAATTTTATCATACATTGGGGTATCTTCAAGAATGTACAATTTGTTATCTTTAATGTAACTCAAGTTCACATCTAACTCTAAGTAGTATACTATTCTTTTTGAATAAACGTAGAGGACAGAAATTAGCAGGTAAATAAAACATACCAACTAGGTCGGCAACCTTTTTAACACCCGCATTACTTTTGGACCCATTAGAGAAAACTTAAGCATATCAACTAAATTGGAGCCATAAGCAAGTCCCATTAAATGAATAGTGGGTGGAGGACTTGAGGTGTAGGAAATCGAAGCTCGTGCCTGTACTTGTCGCATGCGAAGTGAGCTACACCATCAAAGAAAGCAAAAGAAAAATTATTTCCTTGATTCTCAGATAATTTACCAAAAAAAAAAAAAAAAAAAACTTTCTGAGAAATATGATTGTTGGTAAAGATCTTAGAAGAGCCAGATAATATTTGTTGGGGGCAAAGCAGAATTACTTAAGGTAGAAATATGCAAAGTAAAGTCTAATACACCAATTCTAGTGTATTAGCCATAAAAATATTGATTCGCAATATATCTATATATACTATATTACTCTTTAATATTACATATATATATATACACTTTATAAAAGAGACAATGATTCTTTTGGTCATGTCTTCTTTACTTGTCATGTGACAGTCGCGTGATCGTCATGTCATCGTATGTCATTGTCACGTGAATTATTTTGGGGGGTTTTTGCTTTGCTTGTCTATTCCGCACATGCAAAACATATGTCATACAACTAGTATATATTAATAGAAGAAGAACAGAAAAACGGATCCAACACACATAAGACAAAGAAAAAGTAAAAGAAAAGGAAAAGTGTAGTCAAAGGAAATAAGAAGAAAAAGCAAAAGAAAAATTTTTTGCTTGATTCTTAAAGACAAAAAAAAAAAAAATTACATTAGTAGGCGTAAAACGATATAGTTATAAGTGGATATAATAGATTATATAAAGAACATTGTTGGGACAAAGCCCCAAGGAGTTCAGGAAGAATTATGACGGAGAAAGTTCTATAGTCAAGCACAATCTAAAGTCTCTAATGGATCGTGATAAAACCTAACGTGCCCAATCGAGCACATATAAATGTATGTGTAATATGTTGATAAAATTAGGTGCCTGTTAAAATTCTCGCGGTTTTTATTCACGTGCGACCCATACGGAGACAAGTTATGGGGCATTTTGGTAAAACAACATTTGTGGATGATTTGTGGGGAAAAATTGCCTGCAGCTGGGGGAAGGTGAAGTTGAATAAGGAACCACCCTCTGTTTTTGCAGGAAGCCGAGCAAGATGATGACTGCTTTCCTGGGTGGAGATTCTATGTCAGCGAAATGTTTGAGGAAAGTGTGGGCCATAAAAATTTTATATTTGACGAAATCTTAAAAATTATTGTGTGAATTGCTATTGTGAAGAGGCCGGATGTTTGCTTTTATTATTATTATTTTTTTATTTTTTTAATGAAGTGACCCAATTAATAAAAGAGCACAATTTTCACATAAATAAAAGAGCACAACTATCATCAAGTATGAACTTTCCCAGTGCATGTCAAAAGAAAAGATGCTATCCATTTACAACTGTGCCCCAAACAATGCAAATCATTTAAAAAAAAGGAGCTGTCCAAAGCACGCTTAGAAGCCTCTCAAGACATAATAAAACTTCACTTCATACATAAGAGTCTCAGATACTTAAATAAGTCAACCACAAATCTAATCTGAAGCTCACAATACACCATACTCAGTACATCTTAGAGCTACAAAAATGTACTAAGATTTAAAGAAACACATTTGGTGACACTGGTTGAAGAATGACGTGGCTACCTATGTGAGCAAATGCCCAACTTGTCAGGAGGTCAAGGCGGAACACAAGCATCCTGCTGGAGAACTGCAACCAATAGAGATTCCTCAGTGCAAATAGGAGCAAATCGCTGTGGATTTCGTGGTTGGACTACCAAAATTCAGTGAAAGTCACGATGCAATTTGGGTAATAATTGATCATCTAACCAAGTCTACTCACTTTTTGTAGGTCAAAGTTACATACTCTTGTGAGAAATTAGCAGAGTTGTATGTATCTGAGATCGTTAAGTTGCATGGGATACCGATATGCATCATTTCCGATCGTGATAATTGGTTCACATCGAATTTTTGGAAGTGCGTTCAAAGAGCTCTTGGCACCGAATTAAAATTTAGCATTGCCTTTCATCCTAAAACAGATGGCCAAACCGAGCAAACTATCCAAATTCTTGAAGATATGTTACGTGCCTATGTGATGGATTTCAGGGATAATGGAACAAAAAGTTATCTTTGATCGAATTTTCCTACAATAATAGCTACCAAGCCTCAATAGATATGGCACCTTATGAGACATTGCATGGTAGAAAGTATAGATCCCC
The DNA here is from genome assembly GCA_009761775.1 of Ficus carica. NCBI lineage: Eukaryota > Viridiplantae > Streptophyta > Magnoliopsida > Rosales > Moraceae > Ficus > Ficus carica. The sequence continues at coordinate 19,270,393 of CM019748.1, read as the reverse complement.
GATTCATTGGTACGGAGTAAGAGAGAAAGAGTTGGAGACTACGAACTTCATTTGAGAGACAAATGATGCTATCCAGAAGATTCGACAAAGAATGCCGCCAGAAAAGTTACACCGACAAGCATAGAAGACCATTGAAATTTGACGTTGGAGAATTTGTTTTTCTCAAAGTAGCACCCATGAAAGAGGTGATGCGTTTTGGGATAAAGGGAAAGTTCGGCCTGAGATTCATAGGGTTATTCGAGATTATCGACCGAATCGGAAAGTTCGCCTAGAAGTTGGCCTTACCACTCGAACTGTCAATGGTTCACAATGTTTTCCAAGTTCCATGTTGAAACAGTATATCTCCGACCCTTCTCGCATCATTGAATGCGAGCCTATCCAAGTCCAAGAAGATCTTCGATACAAAGAAAAAATGGTTTAAATTTTAGCTCGAGAGGAGAAAGTTCTTAGAGATAAAACTATTCTCCTCGTCAAAGTATTGTGGCATAACCATAAGTTGGAAGAGACCATATGGGAACGAGAAGATGATACGAGGAAAAAGTACTCAGAATCATTCTAAGTTTTCGAGGACGAAAAGTCTTTTAAGAGGGTAGATTGTAACATCCTGAAAATTTATGATTATCCAATTTTAATTGGGAATATAAATTATAAATTTATTGTTAAGAACGTTTTTATGTAATGGTGACAAGAGGATCATGAGAAATTAATTTTAATGAGTGACTTCTTATTTATTTTAGAAATTGCTATGATTTATCATGTGTGCTATGTGACCACAAAATTTTTTTTTTTTCGGTGATGAAATGAGATAAGCAAGGTAAAAGAAATGGTTATGCCAAGTTTTTATTTTTCTTTAAATAATAATACTAATAATAATAAATGAAATACAATAATGTATATATATGTATATAATGTGTGTATGGCGTGAAATGCCACACACGGAAACACCGTAAGCCAGGCCCATTGTGCATAGCTGTGGGCTGAAAAGCCCACGGCTCGGGGAAGCCGAACAGGCTGGCCGTGTGGCATCAGCCGAAAGAAGAGAGGGAAAACAATAAATAAAATAAAAAAAAGGGAGATAAAGTAAATAGATTACTTGATAGAAAATCTTTTGATGTGGAGATTATCAAGAAAAGTAAACACTTCAAATAAATAAAAACAAAACTTTAACCACTCATTTACATTATCTATTTTGAAAAAATAAACTATCACTTGAATTGTAATAATAGAGCCTATAAAATATGAAAAAAAACTCTTATTTCCTATACCACTAGTTTCAGCTGATATAATAAGTATAAAAATAATTATTTTTTAAAATTTAAACCTTATTTTAAGTGCGTATAAAAGGGGTCTGGTCATCTGAACAACACTTTTGTTTCTTCACTCTCTTTTTCATTGAAAGAAAGCTTTTTCTCTTCCTAAACACCTTGAGTCCAAATTTTAACGAGTAAAAACACCAAGAAATCTCTTCAATAACCTCTCTTCTCAACTTTCATATTATTTAGCTTCAAGAGAAGATAGTCACCTTATCGGTTTTCAAGGTAAAATACTAGTATACTATTAGCTTTCAAGATTAAAGTTTTAGCTTTCGTTTGGTTCGCCAGTTGGAGATGAAATTTTTAAGTTGGAGTTGGTTGATTTTTCAAAAACTAGTTATAAATTTTGTTGACTTTTCAGAAAAAGATAAAAACTGAGATGAGAAGGTACAGTTTAGTTGGAGTTAAACTTAAATGCAAAACAAAGAGTTTGTAAACTTGTTATGAAATATGTTTATTTTGCAACTACTAATTCCTCATCACAAGAGTTCAAGAAAGCCTCCAATCCCTCAAAAGAGCCACAAACTCCATCAACAACACTAAGGTATACGTTTTTCCACAAACTAGCAAGTTTTAAAAGTTTCAAGGGTTTTCATAGAAAATGACGTTTTTTTCCCTAAGAGGGTAAAATGGTAATTTCACAAGGCTAGGAATGTCGGTTGAGTCCGAGACTTCACAGTCAAGAATAAGGGACGAAAATATGCTATATGTTAAATTTTCATGAGAAATGGACTTAAACTGACGCAAATACCCTTTAGGGGGGGGGGGGGGTCAAAACATAAAAACATTTTATCGGTAAAAGTGAAAGTTATGAAAATTACCATTTGATGAGTTTTGAATCTGCAAGAAGGATCTTTAAGGGTTCCTCGAGTGAATAACGTTCAGGAGTGCTTAATGGGAACAAGTTAATCCATTTTAGGGGCTAAAATGCTAAAACAATTAAAAGGGGGTCAAATTATAAATTGGCAAACCTGACATGAAGTAAGTGTTTTTAATAATTTAAGGACAGTGTGCTAGCCAATTAAGTTGGGTAATTAATATGGTTAAGTTTTGGTTTAAGATTGGGCCATTAAGAGACAAGAAAGGGATTTAAATGTAAAGAATTTTGGTAATGTGGTTGAAAATGTAAATAAGTTGTAATACGCCTTTTTGGACTGCTTTTGATTCTGCAAGCTTGGAATGACGTCCATGGGAGGTGTTAAGTTAAAATGGGCCTCATTGGGCTTAATTGTAGAATGGAAGATAATTACAATGAGTGTTGATGCTGCAGGCTTGGTATTACGGTCTTGGAAGGTGTTAAGTTTAAATGGGCCTTATTGGGCTCAATTGTAGAACGGAAGATGATTATAACGAGTGTTAATAGATAAAACAAGTAATGATTCAATTAGTTAATTATTTTAATAATTATTAACCATTTAATAATTATTAATTATTTCAAGGAAATTCAAGATGATTATAATGAGTGTTAATAGATAAGCATAAATTGTCATGCATCTTCATTCATGCATAAATAATTATTGTTAATCAACATTATTAAATATTAATTAGCTGATAATTAATAAGGGCCCATAAGTATGTTAAGAATAAGTATGTCAAGAATAATAAGTTAAGAATAAAATGATAAGCATAAATTGTCATGCATCTTCATTCATGCATAAATAAGTATCTCCACAATATACTACCGTGTAATCCACTGCAGCACGCCTATTATTCTCTATAATTTTACAAATCCGAGGTCCAACTGGATTTTTCCATTTCTCAAGTTCTTGGTTCTTAGAAGTTGAGAAATGGAAAAATAAGCACGAGTCCATTGTGGTGGCTCTAGCTTCGATATCCAATCCCATGCTTCTTTGCTGTGTTTTTTAATTTTAGCCATTTCAACTTCGAATCTGAAAACAAAATCAAACTTTTTTAGGGGGAAAAAATAGTCAATTACGTTAAAAAGAACTTCGAATCTGAAAACAAAATCAAACTTTTTAAGGGGGGAAAAAAGGTCAATTACGTTAAAAAGAACAACAATAGAACATGTTCCCTAGCATTGTAAAACTGTCATTTTGTGACATCAATTTTCAAATCATCCAGATTTAGTGTCCAATTTGGATTTTCCCTGAATAAATGGATATAACTCTTTGCCAACCACTCTGATTTTAACTTTGTAGTAGAAAAATCTAAATCACATGTATGCTCTTCATTCAGCATGGTCCTTGCAACAAGCTTTTCTTGTCATCTTACACAGCAGCGTAAACCATCTAAGAACAACCTTCATCGCACATTGCTCTAATTTTTTTTTCTTGTCATTCTTAGCCAATATAACTTTCCTATGATTCACAATTCCATATTCCCTAAGAAGTCAGACCAGCAATTGACCCTTTTCTTCATGCATCCATAACTAGTGGTAAAGTACATACCAAACGTGTATAAATTATTGGTTGTGTAGATATTGTTTGTATAAATCATTTGCATGTGTGAATATTTTAGTAGAACATATTATAGTTTGAAATATGGGTTTTTTTTTATTGTCATATTATTAGTTGTTGCTTGTTCTCTGTATCAATATGAATTGAATTCAAGTATGACAAACTTTCAAATAGTTCATATATTATGCTGACCGGTCTTTTATCCTTGTAGGACGTTGTTTGGTTTTAATGCGGGGAAGTTGAGGATAGACGAGAGAATCGACCTTAGCATAAGTGATCCTTATTTAGTCCCTCTACTTATTCACGTTATTTTTTACAGAATCATTTTTTCATTAGCATTTAACTTATCTGGTGATGTGATAAAAATTGCCATAAAACTATTATACAAATAACCAAGTGTTTTTCTTTCTTTCTCACTCCGTCTCTATACATGAATAATTCAATATCTTCACGTTAACTTTAAATTGTTCAGTTGGTAAAGATGGCAATGGGATAAAGCGTATGAGCTTGATTGCTCGTACGCTGCTGAGTCTATCGACGATGGAGACATTTTGCAATGTGCAGATTAGGAAGTATCGGCAATGTCAGCTTTCTCAAAATTCTGCCCTTTCATCCAGTATAATTCTGTGTGTTTTCTGTTCGGATCTGGGAATTAAAGTATTTTTTGTTTATCTTTTTCACCTTTCTAATTCATATGCTTTATTTTCTTTTTTCATTTTGTGGTACGTAATGAATCTATATTTCGTGAAAAATGCTCTCTAAAATTATCGCATGTGTTGACTTGCTAATTCGGTCGTGGGAGCCTTCATTTAAGGCCCCTTGTTATATTTTTGTTTCTCCTTCCATTGTGATTAACAAGCCTCATTTTACGGCCCTTTGATCTTAGACAAATTTGATTTTTCGCCATTACCACTTGGGTGTGTGCTCCTATTTTAGGACTGGAGAAATTTATTGAATAAATTCCGTTGTAATCATGAAAAAAATGCAATCCCCATAAATATAAATTACTCTTTAGAAAATTTTCACTTTGATAATTTTTCACAATAATATAGTGGGAAATTGTGGTGAATAGTGCTCCTTTTGAACATTTCTCCAAGAAATGCGCATAGTTTTCTAGATTTGTTAAAGAACTGCATGCGTGCGATGATTTACCTTAGTAAATCAATGTTTACCACATATTGTTGCGTTGAAGAAGGTTTTGATTAGAAAATGGTCGTATATATCCCGGGGGAAATGAATTTACGTAGCTTTGGTTTTGCTCTTTTGTACCAAAATGGCTGTTTGCAGGGGGAAAGGAATTTTAATATATTTGGTGGGTGGCTTGGAAAGAACTCAACGTTAGGCAAAAATATTAGACTTTTTGTAGGATTTGCATGTCCATTTTCTTGCTTCTCATGATTCGGATTCTGGAAGGTGATTCTCTACTCTTTATTTGTATTCTGGTACATTAATCTCACAGGGCATACAAATTATGTGCCCACAGTTAATGTGTCATGCATTTAAAGGTCAAAAACATCTATTGGACTCGTGGTTTTATTCTGAATTTGTAGTTTCTTTGAATCTTTCAATTTACGTTTTATTCTTTGGGTACGATGGTTTTTTTGCAATTTTTCTCCTTTTATTTTATTTTTATTTTTATTTTTTTTCAGTGGGCTTGAAGTTGAAAAGAAATTTGGGACTTAATGTTGTCTCACAGTTTTGTTGCCAATTGCCAATAATTTTTAAATTTCTATCCATTTTCTTGTGTTTTACCTTGATATAAATATTGTGTACACTTATGGACATGTTATGTATTTATGCAAGAAAAACTTACAATGCCTCGCACTTACATATCACTAGTATTGAGTTATAATTAATTATTTTTATAATGTAGAATACAGATAAAAAGATGTACAAAAAAAACTTATACCATTCTAATAGAAGTATAATTCAATTTGTCTTTTTGTGAAGTTTGTAGCTTTCATTTTGTTATTCAAAATAAAAAATGTTATGCCATTATGTTGAAAATGATTAGTAAAAAAGAAAACACCAATCTGATTATTTGTTAATTAGACTATTTGAGGAGAACTTGTTATTCTCTTATACCAAATATAAAGAGAGAATATAATGTAGGAAATGAGAACAACTCTTTATAGTAGAAGAATTGAAATAATTACACAAAAATCATCTAAAGTAACAAAAGTAAAAATAGTTGTCATTTTTTTGGAAAAAAAAAAAAAAGAAAAAAAAAATCCACAAAAGAGTTTACAACCCCTTAATCGGTCGAGAAATCGCAAAAGAGACAAAAAGAGTTTATTACGAAAAGAAATAAAGAAAAGTAGAAAACTCTCTAAAATAAACTTTAATCACAAGTAAGAAGATTAGAGTCTCTGATAAAAAGTTGAGATTAAGATTTGAAAAGAAATTTTGTAAGGGAAAAAAAATGATGTAATGTTAAGCTTCTAATGAGTAGTTAAAAGATTATAAGAACAAATACAAGCTAAAAATCAAGAAAAGACAAGCCAAAGAATAGAGAAATAAATCCTTAAAAAAAGAAAAAAGAAAAAGGAAAAGAGAAAAAGGGGTCAAATAAAAAAATGATAATATAAAGGGGGAAAAAAAGAAGAGGAGTAAAATAAAATAAAATAAAAATGAAGTAATGAGGGGGGAAAAAACAGCAAAAGCACCAAAGCGGTTTGTTACGGAGGCTTCTATAGCCCCTTAAAAATATATGTAAACTACAATCCAATAAAATAAAAAAAATAAAAAAAAAGCCAATCAATATTGTCAAATAGAAAAATAATTTAACAAAGGAGGAAAAAAAAAAAAAAAAAAAAAAAAACGACAATCCCATGTCCTTCGTTTTGGGCGACCTCTATGAACAGGGTAAAGAGCAAACCTGCTCATTTAGTATAATTAGGACAACTCGCCTTAAATTCTTCTACAGGAGAGAATAACCATGATAAATAAAAAAAAAAATGAAAACATTTCCAATAATATTTTAAATAATTGTGACTGCAGTTAACCACTATATATGCTATAAAACCAACAACAATTATCCATGTGCTTCAAAGAAGAATTAAATTTCGCTTGCAGTTTTCCACTTCAAATTTACAGCCTCATTCAAGCACTCATTCACGAAGTTTGGTTCTCGAGAAGTCTCACGGAATTTCTGACATACCTCAAGTTTATGCTTTCGCTCATCAATTTTGCTCTGAAGCTCACCAATTCTTTTGTTTATTGTTGCTGGGACATCCTCTTCAAGCTTTGTCAGCTGAAAACCAAAATAAGCTCTCGCGATCCTCTTTAGATGTGCCTTTAGAAATATGATGTCAAAGTCAACCATCGAAGAAGCGAATTTGTAGTAGAAATACCAATCTTGAAGAAGATCTTTGGTGATGTTTAGGACAATGGTACTATGCATTTGCTTCACCACCTTACAAACAAAGCAAAATGCAATGCTCTTCATTTCTAGTGACCGGTAGGAATTACAAGAGATATCTCCATATTTGTGAAGTAACATTTTAAGAACAGGGGTCAAAGTAAAAGGTACCATGTAACCCTCAACATCAACAATCTTCATTGCTAAATCACTTGACTTTATTTTCACCTTTCTGTTGTGGAAGAAGTTTCTCTCGAGGGCAAAAGTGAAATACGTGAAATCCTCCTGGGTAAAAGAGGAAAATCGTAGAAGCTCATCAATAGACTCATCTCCAAGATCAAGTAGACGTTGATGAGTATTGCTTTCACTAACTTCTTGTTTTCCCTTATTCTCCTCCTCATCAGTTGATGTTTCCCATTCGAAATAATCCCTGAACCAATATAGCTCATGTCCAGTTAGTTTATTCAATAAATCTCGAAAGGTGAGGGAAGACTTGGGCTGGTCTTCTTCAGTTAGTTTATTGAATTGTTGGAGTTGATCATCAGGTAATTCCCAAAAATCTGCTCCCACGGTCTTCAGCTCCACATCTCTAAGATCACCCTTCAGTATATTTGTAATCTGCTCATAAAATTAAAAGGAGTTGGTTTGTACCTAATAATGTATTAATTAAAAATAATAATATTATATGGAACATGCACTAAAATAAATCAAGCAAAAGCTGTTGGTCTTTAATAATTCATAAGTATTTTAGTATTTGATTTTCACTATCATTATTGACTTTAGTGTTCTTTTTTATATTAATACTAGTCAAAATACTTGCCATGCATGTATTGAGCTGGAATTGAAGTTTTTATAATATGAAAAACAATATGTGAAAATTTAAAATTTAAAAATTTAATTCGGAAAGGGTATACATTAATAATAATCTAAGTGCAAAATTTCATTTCATCATATTTACTACATTAAACATAATAACCATTGCACACCAAAAAAAAAAAAAAAAAAAAAGAAGAAGAAGAAGAAGAAGAAAAAAACTCGCCACAATTAGATTTGATCACAAGTATGGATTTTAGAGTTTTTGGTGAGAACGATGAGATTAGAGATTAGAAAGTAAAATTTATAAAAAGTTAAGATTAAATCATGTTTTTGAAAAATCATAAGAACATGATTAAAAAATAAAATAAAAAAACGAAGCAGTAAATCGTTTTTAAATTAAAAAAAATGATCTTCCAACAAAAAAAAAAAGCAAAAAAGAAAAAACGTGCAATAAACGGTGTTTTTTTTTTTCCTTTTTTTTTTTTTTTTTTGAGGATTATTTACCTTTTTATTCATGTAATTTGCTTTCTTCATAAAGTATGCCCTGGATTTTGGAATTTTACATTTTTATATTATTAGATTACATTAAAATTTACAAATCTAATCTATATCTTTTGTAAGTCAATACTTAATTTTGACCTTAAAATATCCAAAATATCCTTAAAAAAATAAAATTTGGATTATTCACTTTTTTTATTTTTTTTATCATGTGTTTTGCTTTTATTTGGATACCCTATATTCTATTATATTTAATACATAAGTTATATTTACTTTATCAATCAACTCTTCATTTGGACCTTAAAATGTCGAAATACACTTAAATTTATATTTCTTCAATTATTTTTTAATTTTGATTTTTAGGGTATTTATGGTATTTTTGGGATCAAAATAAGTGTTGATGGAGAAATAATATACATTTATATTAAATGTATTCTAATGGTATTAAAATACAAAATTTCAAGATATACAGTATACTTTCCTAATAAAAAAATTCTACATAAAAAAAGTTAAACATATCTTTAGCAGCAAAAAAAAAAATAAAAAAAAATAGAGAGAGATATATGGCTCAACTTTAGTTTGCCATTTTAAGGGTATGTTTGGCATTTTTAGGTCAAAATTAAGTGTTGACCAAGAAATTGGAATAAATTTATATACTAAATGAAATTGAATGATACAAAAATGTAAAATTTCAAAATCACAGTATACATTTTGAATAAGAGCAAAAGATAAGTTATAAAAAGGAAAATTATCTCTCTTTTTACTACCAAAAAGGAATACTAAGAGACGTATCTTCTATATTTTAAGGATTAAGATCGATATAGCTTTGCTTCTTTTTTTTTTTTTTTTTTTTTCTTTCTTTTTTATCTTTCTCCTTTTTTTTTTTTTTTTTTTTTTTTTTGTGGAAACAAATGTAACAAGCTTAAGTGTATTTGTGCTTGTTAACAAAATAAATAGACATTCAAAATGGAAAAGGAGGGAAAGAGGCCAAAAACTCCAGTAATAAAACGTAATAGCATAAAATTTTTTGGGTGATAGTAAATAGTAAGTTGTTAATTTGTGAAGCATATTCACGATTATCTTAAAAATTTTATTCTAAATAAAATGTTTGCGACAAATATCATAATTAGGATGAATAATCTATTGATAAAGTATATTTGCGATAAAATTACCTTAAATTTTTTTCTTCAATAAACAATTTACCATAAAGATGCTATTTACCTCAAACATTTTTAAAATATGCTATTTATTTTTAATATATAATTTTAAAAAATAGCCTATTTATTGTAATTTTCCCATTCAAAATTTTGTGTATTATCAATCTTTACATTTGTTGGAGTGGAAACTGATATATAAGAACTAAAATTAGAATACTTGAATTTAAAATTGGATAGTTTGTTAACATAAATCTTTATCTTTGGTATTTACTTATATTTAGATTTATATTTATCTTTTAGGATTACATAAGTTATTTAAAATTAAGTTAAGTTAATCTTTTTGTTAGTTTTGAATTTTGATCTCTATTAACAAATGAATTATTGTAACTGTCTTCAAGGAAAGAATTGACAGATTAATGAATATTTATGAGTTTCTAGTTTCCAGTTCTCATTCTTGGTTTTATTTCTCTCTTCTAATTCTTTTTCTACCTCCCTAGCTAGTGGTTGTATTCTCTCCTTGATTTTGTCTCTAGCTCTTACTATTATATCTCTTCTATCCCATCTTACATCAAAAGCATAGTGTCTTTAGCTAGGTAGAACATTTGTATAACAAAAATACAAGTGGAACCTTTCTTTTATTTATGGTTGAACTTAGATAAGTGCTGAAAACTTGAAAAAAAAAAATAAAAAAACAATAATAAAAATAAATAAATTACGACAAGCATGAATAATTGAGATATTATCTTTAAAAGGGATTGCTATAATGAACGTACCTCAGAAATCAAGCAGTGCACGTGAGCAACATATTTGCAGTCTTGACAATAATAAACTCGAATTCTTGGATCTCTTTCGCTTTCACAAATATCGCAACAGTATTCGCCGGAATTATCGTCAACGAGCGAATCCAGGAGGATGAGAGGGTGCATGTGGTACTCATATCTAATAGTTGATGGCAATGGACCACAAAGTACGTGCACTCTGAAATCACATAAATTCGAACAACGGAGTATAGATAACTGGGCACGATCAGTTTCAGTGCTATCGGAGAAAAGTGGTTGTTTACAATAGGCATCGTAGCCATCGCAATGAGCAAGCTTGGTGTATGTGTCCTCCAAAAAACAAAGAAGGTGCTCATGGTCTTCATACTTAATGGTTCCTTTCAATGTCACACCACATTTCACACCACATTTCACACAGAACAGGCCACAACACTTATCGAGACAGTGGAAAGTTAAGGTCCTATCGCCGCTCTCATGGCATACACTACATTTGAACCATGAATGTTGAACACGAAGGTTGAGAAGGCTGTGGTTGGGATGGAGAGGATGTAGGACTTTCTGTGGCAACTCCGCACATGATTTATGCAGGAAATGATTGCATTTTGTGCAGCCATAAACAACACCTGATGAGCATGTTGAGTGACATACGAAGCATTTGATTTCATCGTCGAAGTCGACATCACATGTTATGGTGAGTGAAATGCTGACGTCGACATCGTTGACGTCAACAATAAGTGGCATCGGGTGCTGGTGAGTGAAATGCTGAATGTGCTCTCGCCCTTCACATGTTATGGTGGGCATCATAGCACATTCCACATCCATGCTGAACTCGCATTTATAACAACTGAAAGTGAGAGCATCCCAAAAGAATTGGTGACAAGAGTCGCAATAATTGGACCGAGGAGAACGCAAAAAGAGAGGGTGGGAAGGATGAAAGGGGTGGTGGTTGATGTGAGGAGGCAACTCAGCACAAGATTTGTGGACATAATATGCACATGCATCACAAGCGTAGTAATTATAAGGAGCTTCGATGTCCTCATGACAAATTCTGCATCTCACATTGTCGATCTCGTGATCCTTCCTTAGGAACAAAGGATGACGTGGGTGACACCAAAGTTGAATCTGATCCATTTTTCACCCTACTTTAATACACCTAATTAAAACAATTACAAATATTAAAAACAAATTAGTTACACAAACACACATTTATTCGCTTAGAAAAACTAATTTAACATGACGTAACTTATTGCTTCTGTTTGATACTAATTACCAATTTTCTCAGTTCAATTTTTTTTTTTTTTTTAATCACACGAGAAAGCAGAACCAAGTTTTATGATTGATATGTTTCTAACTATGTATAGAAGTGTCAATTACTCTATAATACGAGAAAGCACGTTTTTATTCAGTCTTACCTTTCTTTTCTTGTTTTTGCTTTTCCTCCCTCTAAATCATACAAATATTTTGAAGTGCCTCACTATAAGTGTTTTTTTTTTTTTTTTAGTGTCATAATTTTTCTCAAACATGTTTCTATTAAAATTTTCTATCATGTGGCTCTCTCAACTATTATTTTTTCATAAATACCTTTTCACCATTTTTTCCTTGTTGAAGTATTTTTTTCTCAAACATGTCCTAGTGACATTTATTTTTTATTTTTTATTTTCCTGCAGTGTTTCACACACTTGTATATACATATACAATTAAATGATCACTGATAGATCAGTTATCATTTAATTGTTTATCGTGGTTGTGTTTGATATAACAACTACTAAGTGGACAGTTTTCTTTGAACTAGCTGACCTCTCTCTTCAATTACTTACTGGTGGGACACATTGCACATATGGCGTTAAAATGTAGTTTTCTTTTTCTATTTTTTTTTTGATGGAATTAAAATGTAGTTATTATTAATGTGTAACGTTATAATTAGATAATTGAAAAACAAAGTTTAGGTTACGTTATACATATAAAATATTTACTGGGGGGTCCTTTTTTTTTTAATTAATGTTTATTGGGTATTGTTTTTTCAAAAAAAAAGAGATATTTTATCTTTTAATGATTAATTTAACTCATGTGTTGGATCACATGACCTTTTCCGTTAGAAACTTAACGAAATTGGACAGAAAAGACTAGATTGCCACCATTTAGATAGTTTAGGGTCGTCTTTGTCAAAATTAAAAAATCAGGGATCGAATTGTCACTTCTTTAACAGTTCAGGGACCATTTAGACCAATTACTCTTTAATATATTGTTCTTTTCTGTTTTTTGCAAAAACATTCTATCCCTACTATTTCATAATTAAAAAAATTCTATATATTCAAGATAAGTTTTTGCCCTCACTTTTTTCCCCCCCCCTCCAATTTAACTATAACTAGCTAGTTTTAAACACGTGTGCAGCACGTGCAGATTTAATATATTATCTTCTCTTAATATAATATTATTATCTCCTAAAAAGTTTAACACAGTCAAACAACCAGTAATTAAAAGAGAGCATAACAATTTGAAGTATTGTAAGAAAAAAAATTTGCCAAGACATATTTAAAAAAAAAAAAATTACGTAGGAACAAATTGAAAAAAAAAATGAAAAGTATTTTAAATGAGTCAACTATAAATATGTTAAACTTTTGAGGAGAAAAGGTAAAAACTAAAAATAAAATAAAGATGGAGGTAATCAACTCAACAAAAAAGGAAAAAGATAAAAAAATGCATAAGAAGACAAATAGAGAGACCAAATTTTTTTTTAATAGTGTAAACAATGCAAACCTTCTTTATAATAAATTATAGATATAGAAACACAAATAATGAACATAGTCTAATAGCCTATTACATGTACAGGCATGGTTTTTGATAGAGATGGAAGACGTAAATATCAATCAAATCAACTAAAATAACATCAAAGAAAAACGCATGAAAAATGGCAAATAACCGCTTTGAAGGAGGTTGTAGAAACGGATGAAACGGTATGGTAGAAACCTATTCTCTCTTTTAAGGATGTAAAGATAAAGATAAAGATCTCCATCTATATTTATTTCAAAAAAAATTTATATGTTACTTTCAACTTTTTCACTTATTGATGGATTTTTATTTCAAAAAATTTATATGTTACTTTCAACTTTTTCACTTATTGATGGATTTTTGAGTGAGCAAAAAAATTTATATGTTACTTTCAACTTTTTAACTTATTGATGGATGTTTGAGAGAGAAAAATAAATATAATGTGAATTTTAAAAAAGTGGATTTGGATTTTAAATAAAAAGAATATTTTGAATTTGAAATTGTGTAGTAGACACACCAGTAATTTGATTGTACATGTTAAAATTACTATAGGATATTTTTACGATAATTAAAAACAAACTTTAACACTCCTATTTTCTCTTTTTTTCTCGAGTATTCTCCTAAAATTTTTACTTTCTCTTTAGTTATTATTATTTTTATCAAATACAACATTCATAAATACTTTTTCTTTACCCTAGTAAAATAATTTTTTAATAATCTATTTAAACAACTTCCTCATAAAATCCAAATTAAGATATTTAAATATAAATTTATGTATATTTTAACAATACTATATTCTATTCTCTTTTTTGAGTAGCCGTTTGATAGACTATCTTCAAATAAAAAATTCATTTTAAAATAACAATTTAAAATAAATCGGTGTTTGGAAGCAAGAAAAATAAGTCTAATATGGATATTCAAGAGTCTAATATGGATATTCAAGATTAAGATTTATAATTAAATATTTTTTATTTAAAATAATGTATCAAAACACACTATTGAGTCTCACACATACTCTACACGTGTTTTCACTAGTATAATATAAACACAAAAATATTGAATATAGATAAACTCTTACGGTAATTTTATACTACACTAATAACTCTAATACAAAGCGTAGAGTTCGAGTCTATTTATACTAAATTTCATACACACACACACGAAGCAGAGAGGGAAGCACTACTAGATGTAGATGCAAGACTACATATAAATTATTATATTTATATATTTTCAAATTTACTAATTATAAGAATATTTCTCAAATGGGTTCCTACTCTTTCTCCAGTTTGCCCCCGTTGAAGTTTCAACTTCTCAAACGTGTCTATACAGCAAACATATTTTTCCACTGACCTCTCAAATACTATTTATTTTATATGTTATGCACCACTCCTAATAGAAGTGTAAATAAACATTTTATTGGTTACCCTTTTTAACCAAAACTCTTTTTTTTTTTTCTCTCTATTAAAAATTAATTTTTAAAAGTGCCCACTGAAGTATCTTTTATTGATAAATTAAATAAAATGTTACCATAAAAATTACTTTATATTTCTTGTCAAAAAAAAATTACTTTATATTTTAATTCATACTTAAACATTCTTTTTTCATGTAGGACTCTCAATTACGATTTTCTTTCAAATATATTTTCAACTATTTGTCCATGTCGAAGAATTTTTATTTTTTTAAATATATCCCTACTTAAACATTTTTTTTCCTCCAGCATCTCAAATATATACTTGTTTTTCATAAGCACTGATAACTTTATTAAATAGAGTTATTTTATCATTTTTATGCATTAAAATTGACCATGTTTTTTAGCGTTTTAACTTATTTTAAGTCAATTTAGTATAATTTTTCTTATTTTAATTTAGAGTATTTTATTTTGATTTTTGTTACTTTTGGTGTAATTTATTTGTTTTTATTTGTTTAGTAATATTAATTTTAATATATTATTATTAATTTATCCCTCTAAATAATAAACTTTTTCATTTGTGTGAGGTAATTTTGGGCTAAAACAGCGGCAAAACGGTCATTAAAATATCTAAAAAGACAAAATTTTGTACTATTTTTCCTACCACTCAGATAGCGCCACGTGTTTCAACTTCCAGGTGCTAAATTTTCTGCAGATGTGCCCCTTGTAACCCGTGCGTCCCCAACTCTTGACCAGCCAGTTTCCGCCACGCGCTAAGGCCCCGATTTGCTGCGCCAAGCTGCTCTAGTAACCAAATTGTGTGCCGCCACGTGTCGCGGCGCACCAGAAAGAGTTAAGCAAGCTGCGTTGGAGCCAGCGGAAAGAAAAGGGCAAAAAAAGAAAAAAGAGAGAGAAAAAAAGAAGAGGAAAAGAGGAATGGGGGCCTGTTGTCCAGACTCCAGAGGCGTCATCTGGGTTTTTGGGGAGATCGAAACAGGAGGCCGAACCAGAGGAAAGAAGAAGATGAAAAATGAGAAAGAAAAAGGAAAAAAAAAAAAAAAAGGAAAATAGAAAAAAAAAAAAAAAAAAAAAAAACAAAAAGTAGTAGAGTAGGATTTTTAGTTTTAGGATTTCAGTTTGTTTTTAGTTTTAGGTTTTCATTATCAATAAAATTTCAAGGGAGATGCCATTTCAAGAGCAAAGAGGAGGAGAAGGAAATTGGGGAAAAACTTGAAGATTTATATAACAATCATGGGGTTTTATTTATTTTCCCTATCTTTTTTTTTTAATTTAATTTTGTAATTTTTGAATGCTTGAATCCTTGATTTGCTTAATTTTGTGTTTAATTTCCTTTATGGTTTTTGTGTAGCTTGTTAGTTCTAGGATTCAATTTAGCCTAATATTGAAGCTTTGCCTATTCTAATTTTTTAATTTAATTTGAGTTTTCCAAATTGTGTTATGGGAAATTTTATTTAATTTTTTTATTCTAATTTTTTTATTTAATTTGAGTTTGCCAAATTGCCTATTCTATGGTATTTTGATTTTAACTTCTAAATGATTGATCACCATTTAGTTGTTTAGGAAACCATAATGAAATTGTGAAATGGATTTGTGATTAGGGCAATCATAGAGTGACAAAATTGTTAGTGAAATATGAATATACCTATTAGAATTGTGTAGTCATTGGAGAAAACCTAAAACTTAAGGAATTTATATTAATTGGTACTCATAGGGATATAGTTTACCATTTTAATGTTGGATATTTCTACTTGACTACCGGGAATGGCTTGTTGATGAATTAGAGATATTCCGGCTATCGCTTATCTAAACAACCAAATTAGATTATGATTGGGTGATTTTATGGATAGGTTAGATGGGATTGAATCACTAGAATCTTGCTTGTGTCATTTTCATTTCTTTCGTTTTGTTTTGTCAATTAAGTTTATTTTAATTTTAAGTTTATTACTTGTGCGACTCGTATACTTATAAGATTATATGCAACATGTACATCCTAATTAATTTTCTATTTGATTTACCCAAGTACAATCTTTTTTTTCCCCCCCTCAAAAAAACGCATACTTATCTTATGTACTCAGAGCCAAAAAAGGAAAAAAAAAAAGTACGTTTTGACATCAATTAATGCTTCTAGTTGAGAAGGCATTGTGAACTTCACGTGACATATGAAGAAAGCAGAAGTCATTAACAAGTTTGCATGCTATTAATAAAGAGAGGCTAAAAAATCAGCTTACCAATTAATGAACGCAATAGCATTCACCACGAAACGAGAATCATCGAAGCAAAATCCCGATACGAAAGTAAATGTGAGTTGTTGTGGATCAAAGGAAGACTAAAATCAAGTTACAGAGAGGGACATAAGAATTGGGGGTAAAGGTGAAAGAATAGACGCTTTGAAGCTAATTTATAATATGGAGAGAGACGACAAAGAGAAAAGAGAAAAGAGAAAAGAAAAAAGAAAAAAGAAAAGAAATATTCTTTACTTGCTAATCCAAACAAAGAAATATAATAAATGAAGATAGATGGTATGTCGATTAATAGTTTCATCACAAAAGAAATGGTGTCTCCAAATAGTGAAGATTATGTTGTGCATCGATGATCAATTACATCTTAGAGGCAAAATAACTTATTCAAGACACACAGGACAAAGAAAAGGAAAAGAAAAAGAAAAAGAAAAAGAAAAAGAGCAGCCAAGGAAAAGAAGCAAAAGCAAAAGGAAAATTTCTTTGCTTGATTCCCAAACACGAAAAAAGAAATTCATAGACCTAAAGATCAAATAAAACATCCCAAGAATGATTGTTGGTATAGAACATATTATGAAAGCGAGAATATATATATTCGGACGGAGAAAACTTGACTACTGTAAAACACAAACTAAAGCCATTCGTCCAGAGAAAACAAATTAAAGCTGTGCGTAAGAGGATCATGATAAAACCTTTATTTGACTGCATATATATATATAGGAGAAACAAAAAATTTTTAGGGGACGTAAATTGAACTACAATTTAAATGCAACATTTAAAAGTTTATCGTTTAGAAAATTATAATTCTATACCTAACATGGTTGTTTTTTAATTTATTTACTTTTTCAAGTTTAAAATAAATATGTTAAGTGTCAATTATTTTAATTGATATTTTTAAACAATTAATTTAAATACAATTTGAAAATTTCACAGGGTGAATTAAGAAATTAAGTGCAAATATTTTATAAATAAGTCACCATAGGCCAGCTGCCTCCACTACGTCAAAGGTGGCTCCCCGCACAAGTGAAACATGTGTCATACAACTAGTGGGAATTTGCAATCAATTTTAGCATTTTAATTTAGTTACATCATGAACTAAGACTTTCTTCAATGTTTAAAAGCAAATCCCTACTGAAATGCCCTAGGTGGGTTTAGATGAAATAAGATGTGTTAATAAATTTTGAAACCAAAATAATAATAATAATACAATCACATGTAAGTGTCCATGGGTTGTAAATTAAAATATCTAGAAATTAAAGGTCAAAGTATTGAAATCAACATACAAGTGTAGTAAATGAAAGAATATCTGAATAATGCCCATCAAATTGATTCATAATAATCATATGGTAACTAAAGGAGTTCACGGATCTTTGCCATGACGCAAACCTGGGCTATGATTATTAGGGTTTAATCAAGATATTACGATAAACAAGATTTACTATTCAATTTCGATAATATGATATAAAAACTATCGTATAGTGCTTGGAGTTTTCAAATTATGAATAATTACAAAACATTTGTCGATTATAATTTTCTCATATTATAAGTACCATTTTGAAACGGTGACGACAGAAATACAATTTACAAAGACATAATTATAAGCCGTCTCCTCTTGTGACGTGATCTCCATATGACAGCAACTTAACATAACTTTGTAACTAGAATCACTTTCATATCATTAAGCTTCAAGAGAAAATCGTCACCTCATCGGTTTTCAAGGTAAAATACTAGTATACCACTAGCTTTCAAGATTAAAGTTTTAACTTGCGTTTGGTTCGCTAGTTGGAGATGAAATTTTTAAGTCGGAATTAGTTGACTGTTCAAAAAGAAGTTATAAATTTTATAAATTTTACAGAAAAAGATGAAAACCGTGATGAAAAAGTACAGTTTAGTTAGAGTTAAACTTAAATACTAAACAAAAAGTTTTTAAACTTGTGATGAAATATGTTTATTTTCCTCATCACAAGAGTTCAAGAAAACCTTCAAACCCTCAAAAGAGCCACAAACTCCATCAACAACACTAAGGTATACGTTCCCCCCCCCCCCCCCCCCCCCCCCCCCCCCCCCCCCAAAAAAAAAAAAAACTTGCAACTTTTAAAAGTTTCAAGGGTTTTCATGAAAAATGACATTTTTGCCCTCAGATGGTAAAAAGGTAATTGCACAAGGCTAGGCATGTCGGCTGAGTCCGAGACTTCACAGTCAAGAATAAGGGACTAAAATATGCTATATGTTGAATTTTCATGAGAAATGGACTTAAAATGATGCAAATACCCTTTAGGGGTCAAAATGTAAATATCTTTTTGGGTAAAAAGTGAAATTTATGGAAATTATCATTTGATGAGTTTAGAATCTGCAAGAAGGATCTTTAAGGGTTCCTCAAGTGCATAACGTTTAGGAGCGCTTAATGGGAACAAGTTAATCCATTTTAGGGGCTAAAATGCTAAAATAATAAAAATGGGGTGAAGAAAATATGAGGGGTGAAGCAATAGAGGGGTAAGGTTGAAAGCCGAAATGGTTTGAAGCTTTTTATGCATAGAGAAGACCAAGAGAATGACAGACAAAAAAGAAAAAGAAAAAGAAAAAGGAACAGAAAAAAGGAAAAAAGAGATGAGCAAAAAGAATCTTCTTCTTGCTTACTAATTAATCCAAACAAAGAAATAAAAATAGAAAAGGTAATACGCCTATGAGTACCTAATTTGTGAGTAGTAGAAAATGAAAATGATGGATTCTTTCACTCCTTCTCTTTCTCTCTCTGAATACGAAAAAAAGTTATAGTGTTTTGCCAGAGCTTTGGCGCCGCCTCCGGGTGCATTGCTGGGCTTCAGACCCTGAAATTCAGTCTCCGAACTAGTCTCGACATCAGTTTTCTCGTGATGTTTGCTTTTGTGTGGTGTGGTGCACCATTGGGCGGATCTTACCTGTCTTGGAGGTGGGTTGTCCTTCTAGGGTGGTTCCGCTCAGATCTAGCTTCCGTTCTACGGCCGATGACTTGCTACCGGTGGATCTTTATTTTGTTCTATTGTAATAAAGGCGTTGATGTTTCTACTCTTTTGATGTATTTTTATTATTTACCCTGGTATTTTTGTTTCAGTAATAATGGAGGTGATGTCTTCCACTTGTGTCTCCATCCGTTTATTTTCGGATGTCGTGATGTGAGTGCCCCCGTTACGTGGAGATTAGTCTCAGTTGGCTGGGCTAGTCCATCAACTGTTTTGGTGTTGTTTAATGAGCAATGGTCAAGCTTGAAGTTTATGTGCCGAGCGGGTCTTCTCCCGTTTGAATCTAGATACATGTATTCACCCTTGTGCTATTTTGGTCTTTACTGGTCAATCCAGTCTTTGATTCGGGTCGAGTTCCTTTATATTTGGGGTCATTTGTTTTTTTTTTTTTTTTTTTTTTTTGAAATGAAATTTTCCTTTTCAAAAAAAAAAATGACGTTACTAATGAAGATAGTCCACCACTTAATTTCTATTAGAAAAGTTATGCAATTTTATTGTTATATATACATATGCATCCAAATAGTCATGATTTTGATGTGCATCCATCAATTACGTCTTAGTGGTTTAAGGGGTAAAAAAGATATTCAAGACATAACATTGTAAAGACCTGTCAAGGGGAATAAGAAAAAGCAAAAGATTTACATTTTATTTTTTTTATTATATATATATATAGACAGAGAGAGAGATAGAGAGAGATAGAGAGAAGAGGCAACAAGCCTTAGAGAAAACTTAAGCATGTCAACTAAATTGGACCCATAAGCAAGTTCCATTGATTGAATAGTGGGTGGAGGACTAGAGGTGTGGGGAATCGAACCCCGTGCCTATTCCTATCGTGTGCGAAGCGAGCTACACCATTGAAGAAAGTAAAAGAAAAATTCTTTCCTTGATTTTCGGATAATTTACCCACCAAAAAAAAAAAAAAAAACACTTCCTTGATTCTCGAAGAAAGTAAAAGAAAAATTCTTTTCTTGATTCTCGGATAATTTACCAAAAAAAAAAAAAAAAAACACTTCCTAAGAAATATTCTTGTTGGTAAAGATCTTAGAAAAGTCAGATAATATTTGTTGGGGCAAAGCATAAGTACTTGAGAGGTAGAATTATGCAAAGTAAACTCTAATACAACAATTCTAGTTTTTAGCCATAAAAATATTGATTGGCGATATATCTATATATACTATATTACTCTTTAATATTACATATGTATGTGTGTGTATATATATATACACTCTTTAAAAAAGGCAATGACTCTTTTGGTCATGTCTTCTTTGTTTATTATGTAACAGTCACGTGCTCGTCACGTCATAGTATGTCATTGTCACGTGAATTTTTTTGGAGGCTTTTGCTTTGCTCATCTATCTCGCACGTGCGAAACATGTGTCACATAACTAGTATATATTAATAGAAGAATAACAGAAAAACGGATCCAAGACACATAAGACAGAAAAAGAAAAAAAAAACGAAAAGAAAAGGGAAAGAGTAGTCAAAAGAAATAAGAAGATAAAGCAAAGGAAAAATTCTTTGCTTGATTTTAAAAGATAAAAAAAATTAAAAATTAAAAATTACGTTAGTAGGCGTAAAGGCCTAATTTGTGAGAAATAAAAACAAAGAAATACAAATAGAAAATGTAATATACTGATTAGTGCCTAATTTGTAAGTAGCAGAAAATGAAAATGGCGGATTCTCTCTCTACTTCTTTTTTTCTCACTAAATACCAAAAAAAAAAAAAAAAAAAAAGTTATAGTATTTGGTTCGAGCTTTGGCGTTGCCTTCGAGTGTATCGCTGAGCTTCAGACCCCTGAAATTCAGTCCCCGAACTCATCTCAACGTCAACTTTCTCGTGATGTTGGCTGTATACGATTTTCACTTTTACTATTCACAAAATTTAAAATTTTTATGTTATTTTTCTTCAATTTTACTATTCACTTTTCCAAACATTTTCAACAAGGTCCTTAAACTTTTAAAAATTTATTATTTTAAGTCGAAACAAGATTATTTTTTTTAATGTATATAATTTCGAGATTAACGAAACAAGATCAATATTTCTAATTTTTTCCAAACATATTTTAAATTTTTATATTTTTTCACTCAAAATAATTTATTTTCACTAAATGTACATTTTCAAAACTTAAACCATCTTTAACATCCAAAATATCATCTCCAAAAGTGATCTCAAACAAGAAGTATTTGATAAAGAATTTGTAATGTTTTAATGGGATCATTAATGACTTTCTGGTTATTATATCATTTTAATATGTTTTGAATTTGATTAATATATAAAATATTTTATTTTGAATTAAATTTATGATGTATTTATAATTTATAATTTATTTTTATTATATTTAATTTTCAAATGTATATTGATAAATAATGAGTAACGGGATTGGTACAGGGAAAGCCCTCCGATGGGACTAGGGAGTTTCCACAGCAAGGGCGAGAGGAGAGAGACAAGGGAGAAGGGAGAGAGAGAGAGGGGACGGAGGGAGGAGAGAGAGTGAGAGGGGCAAATAGAGAGAGAGAGAGAGATAGGGGGTGAAAAGGGGGGGACAGGGAGAGTGAGAAAGGGGAAGTGGGAGGAGAGAGAGAGAGATCGGAGAGGAGAGGGGAAAAGGAGTGGGAAGAGAGAGGGAATGGAGAGAGGAGAGAGAATTCTGATCTGGGCGGTAGAGCCCGATGGAGGAGTTGGCGGAGGGCGAATCTGGGCAGTGGTGGATCTGGGCGAGGACGGCCTTGGGCGAGAGTTGTGCAGAAACAGCAGATCTAAGCGTCGGTACAAAGCTTGGAAAGCGGGATTTCCAGATCACAAAGAAGGCTTCGGCGGCGGATTTGACGGAGAGGAGACTGACGCAGGCGATAGTCGTCGGAGGAGCGGCGACGGAGTGGAGGAAGGGGGGCCCGGTGGAGGTGGTGGTTTCCTTCGCAGCCAAGTTCAAAATACAAGCAGAGAGTTAAAAGAAAAAGGGTAATAATGGGAAAAAAAACAGGAAAATATAGATTGGAATTTTCATTCCTCTCTCATGTGGGTGGGATGATTATTCACCAAAATGATGGAAGAGTCATCATTTTTTAATGGTTATTCCTCATCTTAAAACCAACCAAACAAAGTATTTGCATTCTTTTCCATTCCTTTTCATTCCATTACCCCCAACCAAACGTGCCCTAAGATAATTTTGTCATTGTATTATAAAGTCAAACGAAAAAAACTAAGAAAAAAGGATATAAATCCAAACCACCAACTGAGGTAAAAAAATATCTGGAATATATGCACTCAGGTACTGTTTCCACACTTTCCTCTATTAGACAATGGATATGACTAGCTAGTTTCTTTCTCTTATATCATGTACCGATGGAGAGGGTGTCAACTTTTTGTTAGTTAAACATTTTAATAAGCGACATAAGGTAAATATAGGAATAAAGTTTAAAGTAAAATAAAAGAAGAAAGAAAAAAAATTAGTTCTTCCTCGTTAAAATAAGATATATATTAAAAGAGAGAGAGAGAGTACAACTAATCCACATGTTTAAGCATGTCTACTATTTACTTATCAAAAAAGTGTGTTTATTATTTTGCAATGGGATTCCCGGTAAGTCAGAAATTGTATGGTTTAGCGGACGACTAATCCAAAATTGGTTGAGATTCTTGCAAATAACTAGGGATTCATGCTTCAAACAACAAAATAATAATAATAATAATTTAAAAAAAATAATAAATAAAATAATAAAAATAAAAATAAATAAATAAATTTAGGGATCCATGCAAATTGGTTAAGAAAGAATTTTAAAAACAATTCCATTCAACTTGCGTTTTTCATTATTTTGACATTCGCATTACATTTATTTTTACTCTTTTTCAAACACCACTCTAAAAAAACTTGTACTTTGAAATGAAATCATTTTAATATGATTATTTCATTTTCTTTTAAACAAAATGAGTATTTCCAAACGATCAGACTATTTGGACCTCTGTCTCCACTACTCCAATCTTTATTTATGAGGTTCATTTTTAAAAGTTTAAACTCCAATTAGTTCAAATTCACTCTTTTCTTTTTCCCTATTTCATTTTCATAAAATTCAAATTTTAATAGTCTATAACTTTCTTATTTCAAGTTAGAATGAAATGATTATTTTTCATTTGTTTTTTGGCTAATTAACGCTCACAATAATGAGTAGAACAAAACAATATCCATTTTTCCTATTAAACTGGAACACATTTTAGGTTTTTACATTATTCAAAAATGACATGCTCAGAGCATGTACTCCAGTTGAAATTTTCGATATGCCTTTTGTCTTTTCTCCAAAAATAAACCAATTTTATTATTCGGATATCAAAATTTTATCTTAATAATTGAAAATTTAAAAGCCTTTAACTTTTTTATTTTAAGGCGAACTAAGATTTATTTATTTATTTATTTATTTTTTGAGAAAATTAGTTGGAGAGCCATGTTTTCATACCTCCTTATAAATTTGTGCATTCTCACATTAAAGTTGATAATTTTAGTGTTATGAAATGACAAAATTATCAACTTTAATGTTATGATAGGCATAAATATAGAAGATGTCAAATTTATGGTATTCATGTCTATAACCCTTTTTTTTTTTAATTGCATAGAATAACGAGAATAACGAAATAAGATCCATATTACTATTTTTTTCCCTTTAACACATTTAAAGTTTTTACAAGTTTTAATTATCACATTCATTTTCAACCAAATGCATAACTTCAAACATTCATTTATTTTCAATCAAAATATTTCCAAAACTCCAATTCAAACGTTCCCATATTTTAAATCCACAATTCAACCAAACACACATTTTTGAGTAAAACTCCAAAAGTTCAATTCCAATTCGAAAGGACAAGAGTTTGGAAAAGAAAACTAGCGAGTAAAGGTCAAAGATGGCCTCTTTGGACTCTGTTCGTGTTTGTTTTGTTGTGTTATTGCATTCTTCCATTTATAAAAAAAAAAAAAAAAAAATATACATTAATATATGTATAGGAATACTCTCTTGTCCGGTGGAAAGGCTGTCCAGTAGTACAATCCGTGCAGGAGATTGGCACAACTTAGGGAAAAGTGCGACCCAACTTGCTAGAGAGAGAGAGAAAGAGAGAGCTAGAGAAAATACAAAGAACTCTCCCGTCCGGCGGTTCGGTGGTCAATGATGAAGCCATAAATTATTTTGAGGAAGGACTAATTATAACAAAGATTTAAATACAATCTAAGCCATTAATTTTTTTATGAGAAAATATCTAGATAAGATTATTTTTTATCAATGCTAGATTTAGTACAAAAGTATAAAAAAATAGTGTATTTGATGATGCTCTAAGAGTTTAGGGTGGGGGGCAAAAATGAAAAAAGAAAAAGTTAAGAGGGGGCTTAAAGGGGTTATATGTGAATTTATACATAAATATATAGGTTAAAAAAAAAAAAGGAAAAGAAAAAGTTTTGCACAGGTCTAATAAAACGTTGTGAAAAGAGTTGCAGACTTCGTTGGGTGAATTATCTGAGACCGGACTTAAAGAGAAGAAACATATCTCAAGATGAGGAGGATCTTATTATCAGAGTGCATAAGCTTATCGGAAACATGTTAATTTCTTTCTATATTCTTTTTTTTTTTTTCTTTTCTCTCTGCTTTATTTTAAAAAAGTTATCTTAGGTATATTAGGTGTTATTGTTTAAATAATAGTGTCATTTTGTGTTTTGTGCCTAATTAGGTGGTCATTGATAGCGGGAAGACTTCCCGGCAGAACATATAATGAAATAAAGAATTATTGGAACACGACTTTGAAGAAAAAATTAGAACATAGCTTGAAAATTGCTACAAGTCACAAAATTACCAAAGAAAAAAGCCCGAATCAAGCTTCGGATCAGCCTAAGGATAATGTTGAGTCATCGCCGCCAGTGAAACCTATCCGAACCAATTTCGTGATTGATTCTTTGGAATGTGGTGATCATGATCCTCAAATGAATGACAACACGATTTATGAAACTTCTACTCATGGTCATGTGTATTCTCCGCCAATATTGGATGACCAAGGGCTTGAGGATTGGATCATCTATAGTAGCTCCAACTTTAACGTGTACACTAGCACCTTTGAGGACGATTTTGGAGTGTTGGATTTCGAATCACTGGCGAATTTGTTATATTTTGATCAGAAATTGTCACGAAGATGAAGATATCAAGTAATGCACTTTCTTTCGTTCTCCGATGAAATTGTGAGAGAATACCTAGAAAGGTCTTTACAAAAGATTCACATTGGGGTATCTTCAAGAATGTACAATTTGTTATCTTGAATGTAAATCAAGTTCACATCTAACTCTAAGTAGCATACTATTCTTTTTGAATAAACGCAAAGAACATAAATTAACAGATACATTAAAACATCCCGACTAGGTCGGCACCTTTTTAACACCCGCATTACTTTTCGACCCATTAGAGAAAACTTAAGCATATCAACTAAATTGGACCCATAAGCAAGTCCCATTAAATGAATAGTGGGTGGAGGACTTGAGGTGTGGGAAATTGAAGCTTGTGTCTGTACCTGTCGCATGCAAAGTGAGCTACACCATCGAAGAAAACAAAAGAAAAATTCTTTCCTTGATTCTCAGATAATTTACCAAAAAAAAAAAAAAAACATCTTGAGAAATATGATTGTTGGTAAAGATCTTAAAAGAGCCAAAGAATATTTGTTGGGGGCAAAGCAGAAGTACTTGAGGTAGAAATATGCAAAGTAAAGTCTAATACACCAATTCTAGTGTATTAGCCATAAAAATATTGATTCGCAATATATCTATATATACTATATTACTCTTTAATACTACATATATATATACACTCTATAAAAGATGCAATGATTCTTTTGGTAATGTCTTGTTTGCTTGTCATGACACAACCACGTGGTCGCCATATCATCGAATGTCATTGTCACGTGAATTTTTTTGGGGGTTTTTGCTTTGCTTATCTATTCTGCACATGCGAAACATATGTCATACAACTAGTATAAATTAATAGAAGAAGAACAAAAAAACGGATCCAAGACACATAAGACAAAGAAAAAGAAAAAGAAAAGGAAAAGAGTAGTCACAGGAAATAAGAAGAAAAAGCAAAAGAAAAATTCTTTGCTTGATTCTGAAAGACATAAAAAAAAAAAAAATTTAGTAGACGTAAAGTGATATAGTTATAAGTGGATATAATAAAATATATAAATAATGTTGTTGGGATAAAGCCCCAAGGAGTTCAGGAAGAATTATGACGGAGAAAGTTCAATAGTCAAGCACAATCTAAAGTATCTCATAATGGACTGCGATAAAACCTAACGCGTCCAATTGAGCGCATATAAATGTATATGTATTATGTTGATAAAATAAGGTGCCTGTTAAAATTCTCACGGTTTTTATTCACGTGCGACCCTTGCGGAGACAATTTCTGGGGCATTTTGGTAAAACAACATTTGTGGATGATTTGTGGGGAAAAATTGCTTGCAGCTGGGGGAAAGAGATGTTGACTGCTCTGTTTTTGTAGGAAGCCGAGCAAGATGATGACTATTTCCCTGGGTGGAGATTCTATGTCAGCGAAATGTTTGAGGAAAGTGTGGGTTTCCATAAAAATTTTATATTTGATGAAATCTTACAAATTATTGTGTGAATTGCCATTGTGAAGAGGCCGGATGTTTGTTTTATTATTATTATTATTATTATTTTTTATTTTTTAATGAAGTGACCCAATTAATAAAAAAGCACAATCTTCACATAAATAAAAGAGCACAACTATCATCAAGTATGTCATTTCCCAGTGCATGTCAAAAGAAAAGCTGTTATCCATTTACAACTGTGTCCCAAACAATGTAAATCATATTAAAAAAACTAGCTGTCCAAAGCAGCCTTAGAAGCCTCTCAAGACATAATAAAACTTCACTTCACATATAAGAGTCTTGGATACTTAAATAAGTCAACCACAAATCCTCTCTAAAGGTCACAATACACCATACTCAGTACATCTTGGACCTACAAAATTGTACGAAGATTTAAAGAAACACTTTTGGTGGCACTAGTTGAAGAACGACGTGGCTACTTATGTGAGCAAATGCCCAACTTGTCAGGAGGTCAAGGCGAAACACAAGCATCTTGCTGGAGAACAGCAACCAATAGAGATTCCTTAGTGGAAATAGGAGCAAATCACTGTGGATTTCGTGGTTGGACTACCAGAAACCAGTGGAGGTCACGATGCAATTTGGATAATAATCGATCATCTAACCAATTCTACTCACTTTTTGTCGGTCAAAGTTACATATTCTCTCGAGAAATTAGCAGAGTTGTATGTATCTGAGGTCGTTAAGTTGCATGGGATACCGATATCCATCATTTCCGATCGTGATAATCGATTCACATCGAATTTTTGGAAGTTTGTTCAATGAGCTCTTGGCACTGAATTAAAATTTAGCACTACCTTTCATCCTAAAACGGATGGCAAAACCGAGCAAACTATCCAGATTCTTGAAGACATGTTATGTGCCTGTGTGATGGATTTCAAGGGAAAATGGAACAATAGGTTATCTTTGATCGAATTTTCCTACAATAATAGCTACCAAGCCTCAATAGTTATGGCACCTTATGAGGCATTGTATGGTAGAAAGTGTAGATCCCCGATTCATTGGTACAGAGCAAGAGAGAAAGAGTTGGAGACTACCGACTTCATTTGAGAGACAAATGATGCTATCCAGAAGACTCGACAAAGAATGGAGACCACTCAAAGCCGCCAGAAAAGTTACGCCGACAAGCATAGAAGACCGTTGAAATTTGAGTAAAGAGGTGATGCGTTTTGGGTAAAGGGAAAGTTGAGAACCGTTTATAGGGTTGTTCAAGATTATCAACCGAATCGGGAAGGTCGAGATTTATAGGATTGTTCGAGTATAATTACTAGTATACCATTAGCTTTCAGCCTGAGATTTATAGGGTTGTTCGAGATTATCGACCGAATCGGGAAGGTCGCCTAGAAGTTGGCCTTACCACTCGAACTGTCAATGGTTCACAATGTTTTCCAAGTTTCCATGTTGAAACAGTATATCTCTGACCTTTCTCGCATCATTGAATACGAGCCTATCCAAGTCCAAGAAGATATTCGATACAAAGAAAAAACGGTTCAAATTTTAGCTCGAGAGGAGAAAGTTCTTAAAGATAAAACTATTCCCCTTGTCAAAGTATTGTGGTGTAACCATAAGTTGGAAGAGGCCATATGGGAACGAGAAGATGATATGAGGAAAACGTACTCATAATCATTATAAGTTTTCGAGGACGAAAACTCTTTAAAGAGGGTAGATTGTAACATCCTGAAAATTTATGATTTAATTATCCAATTTTAATTGAGAATATAAATTATAAATTTATTGTTAAGAACGTTTTTATTAATGCTGACAAGAGGATAATGAGAAATTAATTTTAATGGGTGACTTCTTATTTATTTTAGAAATTGCTGTGATTTATCATGTGTACTATATGATCACAAAGTTTTTTTTTTTTTTTTGGGTGATGAAATGAGATAAGTAAGATAAAAGAAATGGTTATGCCAAGTTTTTATTTTTCTTTAAATAATAATACTAATAATAATAAGTGAAATATAATAATGTGTATATATATATATATATATAAATGTGTGTATGGCAGGAAATTAATGCCACACACGGAAACACCACAAGCCAGGCCCATTGCGCATAGCTGTGGGCTGAAAAGCCAACGGCTCGGGGAAGCCGGACAGGCTGGCCGTGTGGCATTAGCCGAAAGAAGAGAGGAAAAAAATAAAAAGGAGATAAAGTAAATAGATTACTTGATAGAGAATTTTTTGATGTGGAGATTATCAAGAAAAGTAAACACTTCATATAAATAAAAACAAAACTTTAACCACTATTTACGCTACTTATCTTGAGAAAATGAACTATCACCTGAATTATAATAACAGAGCCTAGAAAATGTGAAAAAACTCTTACTTTCCTGCCACTAGCTTCGGCTGATATAATAAGTCTAAAAATAATTATTTTTCAAAATTTAAACTTTATTTTAAGTGCCTATAAAAGGGGTCTGGTAGTCTGAATAACATTTTTGTTTCTTCACTCTCTTTCATTGAAAGAAAGCTTTTTCTCTTCCTAAACACCTTGAGTCCTAATTTTAATGAGTAAAAACACCAAGAAATCTCTTCCATAACCTCTATTCTCAACTTTCATATCATTTAGCTTCAAGAGAAGATCGTCACCTTATCGGTTTTCAAGGTAAAATACTAATATACTATTAGTTTTCAAGATTAAACTTTTAGCTTGCATTTGATTCGTCAGTTGAAAATGAAATTATTAAGTTGAAGTTGATTGATTTTTCAAAAACTAGTTATAAATTTTGTTAACTTTTCAGAAAAAGATAAAAACTGATACGAAAAGGTACAGTTTAATTGGAGTTAACCTTAAATGTAAAATAAAGAGTTTTTAAACTTGTGATGAAATATGTTTATTTTCCAACTACTAATTCCTCATCACAAGAGTTCAAGAAAGCCTCCAAGCCCCTAAAAGAGCCACAAAATCCATCAACAACACTAAGGTATACGTTTTTCCACAAACTAGTAAGTTTTAAAAGCTTCCAGGGTTTTCATAGAAAATGACATTTTTGCCCTAAGAGGGTAAAATGATAATTTCACAAGTCTAGGAATGTCGGTTGAGTCCGAGACTTCACAGTCAAGAATAAGGGACGAAAATATGCTATATATTAAATTTTCATGAGAAATGGACTTAAACTGATGCAAATACCCTTTAGGGGGTCAAAACATAAATATAAAAATTTTATCGGTAAAAGTGAAATTTATGAAAAGTGCCATTTGATGAGTTTTGAATCTGCAAGAAGGATCTTTAAGGGTTTCTCCAGTGAATAACGTTCAGGAGTGCTTAATGGGAACAAGTTAATCCATTTTAGGGGCTAAAATGCTAAAACAATTAAAAGGGGGTCAAATTATAAAATTGGCAAAGCTGAAATGAAGTAAGTGTTTTTTCTAATTTAAGGACAGTGTGCTAAGCCAATTAAGTTGGGTAATTAATATGGTTAAGTTTTGGTTTAAGATTGGGCCATTAAAAGACAAGCAAGGGATTTAAATATAAAGAATTTTGATAACTGTGGTTGAAAATGTAAATAAGGTGTAATACGCCTTTTTGGACTGCTTTTGATTATGCAAGCTTGGAATTATGGCCATGGGAGGTGTTTAGTTAAAATGGACCTTTTTGGGCTCAATTGTAGAATGGAAGATGATTATAAGGAGTGTTGATGCTGCTGGCTTGGTATTACGGCCTTTGGGAGGTGTTAAGTTAAAATGGACCTTTTTGGGCTCAATTGTAGAATGGAAGATGATTATAATGAGTGTTAATAGATAAAACACAATATGATTCAATTAGTTAATTATTTTAATAATTATTAACCATTTAATAATTATTAATTATTTCAAGGAAATTTAAGATGATAATAATGAGTGTTAATAGATAAAATAAATAATGATTCATTTAATAATTACTGTTAATTATCTACTAATTAATATTTAATAATGTTGATTAAGTACTAATTAAGTAATTAATAATCAATTAATTATGAATTTACTATCATATAATTATAGATGTTGGTTAATTAACTATTAATTCTAATAATGCTACTTGATTGTTTATTAATCAAGTTAATTAATAACTAACTTAATAAATAAAGATTTATATATGGGAAAGTTAAGGTTTAATATTCTATCAATCCTCTAAGGAATATAATAATTAAGTAACTAATTTATGGAAAATTTATTTCCTTAAGGATTAAAGAAAATATGTAAAAAAAAAGGGATATAATTAATAATTAGTTTTGACAAGAATTAATTATTAACTAGAAGCAAGAAGTTCTATAAGACACTTGTTGATAACAAATAATCATTTTAAGAATCTACTCTAATCATTGGGTGACAATCTAAATCAGGATACCAAAAAGACAAAGAGGTTGAACCGGACACGAATCATGAGAAACTTCAACTTCAAAATTTTCTCTAAGTACAGGCCCCACCTACAGTGTGGATTGTATGTTTTCAAGTTTGATGTGTATTCTATGTTTACGTGACTGTTATGTTATGTTGCCATGATTTCATGTTTAGTTACACACTTTATGAGACATGTCATATTTCATGTTCATTCTATGAATTAAGTACTCATGATTGAGTAATAAGTGAAAGATTAAAATGTGTCATACTAACCTCCATCAAAGAGAGGGCTTCATGAACGATTTTAAGTATGACTTTGCGTGTGGACGATTGGGTCACTCCCCCTTCTTCCCTAAAAAAGGTCGCGGACACTTGGTACATACACAAGGGCCCATAAGTATGTTAAGAATAAGTATGTCAAGAATAATGAGTTAAGAATAAAATGATAAGCATAAATTGTCATGCATTTTCGTTCATGCATAAATAAGTATCTCCACAATATACTACCGTATAATCCACTGCAGCACGCCTATTATTCTCTATAATTTTACAAATCCGAGGTCCAACTGGATTTTTCCATTTCTCAACTTCTTGGTTCTTAGAAGTTGAGAAATGGAAAAATAAGCACGAGTCCATTGTGGTGGCTCTAGCTTCGATATCCAATCCCATGCTTCTTTGCTATGTTTTTTAATTTTAGCCATTTCAACTTCGAATCTGTAAAGAAAATCAAACTTTTAAGGGGGGAAAAAATGGTCAATTACATTAAAGAGAACAACAATAGAACATATAGAGAACAGTGAATACCGTCGTAAAGTTGCGGCACGGGAAGCACTTTGAAGAATTTTGTTTTAGCAACAGTCCCTAATTGTGGTGAGTTTAATTTGAAGTTGTTATATAGATGTCTAAAACAGAAACGAGGAGTTGCATTTCCAAAAACTGACTTCACAGCTTCTATAATCGTATCAGACATCCAAGTAATCGTATCACTGCGTTCTACATTTAAATCTTTTGCCAGCAACTTAAGGAACCAAAACCAAGAGCTATAGCACTCAGACTCCACCACAACATTATGCTATTGGATAAATACCGTTGTTTGGATCCAATCCAATTGCAGCTACGAGTTTGACCCCCTTATGATGGCCCTTTTTGCAACCATCTAAGCACACATAATTCTTCACAATAATCCCAAGGCAAATGTAATGTTCCTTAATAGCCCTCAATTTCCTCCATGGCATGTTCCCTAGCATTGTAAAACTGTCATTTTGTGACATCAATTTTCAAATCATCCAGATTTAGTGTCCAATTTGGATTTGCCCTGAATAGATGGATATGCCTCTTTGCCAACCATTTTGATTTTAACTTTGTAGTAGAAAAATCTAAATCACATGTATGCTCTTCATTCAGCAAGGTCCTTACGACAGAGCTTTTCTTGTCATCTTGCACAGCAGCGTAAGCCATCTAAGAACAACCTTCCTCGCACATTGCTCTAATTTTTTTTTTCTTGTCATTCTTAGCCAATATAACTTTCCTATGATTCACAATTCCATATTCCCTAAGAAGTCAGACCAGCAATTGACCCTTTTCTTCATGCATCCATAACTCTAGTGGTAAACTACATACCAAACATGTGTATAAATTATTGGTTGTGTAGATAGTGTTTGTATAAATCATTTGTACTTGATTAGCATGTGTGAATATTTTAGTAGGACATATTTTAACTTGAAATATGGCTTTTTGATTGTCATGTTAGTTGTTGCTTGTTCTCTGTATCAATATGAATTGAATTAAAGTATGAAAAACTTTCAAATAGTTCATATATTATGCTGAGGATAGACGAGAGAATCGACCTTAGCATGTGTGATCCTTATCTAGTCCCTCTACTTATTAACGTTATTTTTTACAGAATAATTTCCCAAAAAAAATAAAAATAAAAAATCATGAGAAATATGCTTGTTGGTAAAGATCTTAGAAGAGCCAGAGAATATTTGTTGGGGCAAAGCAAAAGTACTTGAAGTAGAATTGTACAAAGTAAAGTATAATACACCAATTCTAATGTATTAGCCATTAAAATATTGATTTGCGATATATCTATATATACTATATTATTGTTTAATATATTACATAAATATATATATGTATATATACTCTTGAAAAGAGGTGAGTCATTGTATTCTTTGTTTGTTATGTGACAGCCATGTGGTCACCACATCATCGTATGTCATTGTCATGTGAATTTTTTGGGGGTTTTTGCTTTGCTTGTCTATCCCGCATACGCGAAAGTATGTCATACAACTAGTATATATTAATAGAAGAAGAACATGAAAATGGATCCAAGACACATAAGACAAAGAAAAAGTATAAGAAAAGGAAAAGAGTAGTCAAAGGAAATTAGAAGAAAAAGCAAAGAATTCAGAAAAATTCTTTGCTTGATTCTAAAAGACCAAAAGAAAAAAAAAATTAGTAGACATAAAGGCGATATAGTTATAAGTGAATAGAATAGATTGTATAAAGAATATTGTTGGGACAAAGCCCCAAGGGCTCAGGAAGAATTATGACGGAGAAAGTTCAATAGTCAAGCATAATCTAAAGTCTCTCATAATGGACCGTGATAAAAACCTAATGCGCCCGATCGAGTGCATATAAATGTATATGTATTATATTAATAAAATTAGGTGCCTCCATATTGTAATTGGTGGTAAACTGAATGTCAAGGTACTAGCCATAATTTCTTTTGCAAAGGAGGAGTAAAGAGATAAAGAAGGAAGAGAGACAAGATGTTCTTTGTTAATTCCTATTGTGAACCAACAAAAAATACTCGAGAAAACAAGTAATTAGGAACTTAATTAATAGGTTAAACATAACAAAATGAATTGTGCACACACTAAAGGGTAAATTGTTACATTAGTCCCGAAACTATTAAGTATGTGATTGTTTGGTCCCTAAATCTTTTTTTATTTTTTTATTTTATGTTAAAATACCTCTAAACTGTTGAAAAGGGTGTAAAAGGGCCAACACCACAAAAGCCTAATAAAATTCTCACAGTTTTTATTCACGTGCGACCCATGTGGAGACAAGTTATGGGGCATTTTGGTAAAACAACGTTTGTGGATGATTTGTGGGGAAAAATTGCTTGCAAATGGGGGAAGGAGATGTTGAATATTTGTGGGGAACCACCCTCCGCGAAATATTTGAGGAAAGTGTGGGTTTCTATCAAAATTTGATAATTGACGAAATCTTACAAATTATTGTGTGAATTGCTATTGTGAGGAGGCCGGATGTTTGCTTTTTTTTCTTTTTCAATTTTTTTTTAATGAAGTGACCCAATAATGTGTTTGAGACGAATGGGCTGAGTTGTTGGGTTGTTTTATAAATTATCTAGAAGGACTAATTTGTTGTATGATATATCAATAATTCCTTTAAAGCTGGTTTTTGAGGAACAACATAATTTGTAATTGTCATGTTAGTTTTTGCCAACATGAAGAGCCAAAGAATCAAAGGAATTTTTTTTTTTCTTATTAGACACAATATTTTTAGTTTCGTACTGTGGTTTTTGCCAAAAATTTATTATGTAATACTATTGTTAGTTTTTGCCGACAAACCAATATGTATACACACACATACATACACACACACATAAATAAAAGACAACTTTTAACAAGTATGTACTTTCCCTGTGCATGTCAAAAGAAAAGCTGCTATCCATTTACTACTGTGCCCCAAACGTTGCTATCTCTAAGCATTTGTGTTATATGCAGCTAACACATGATATGTGCAACCTATTGCACCTTCCAAACAATGCAAATCATATTAAAAAACGAGCTGTCCAAAGCAGGCTTAAAAGCCTCTCAAGACATAATAAAACTTCACTTTATCTATTAGAGTCTCACATACTTAAATAAGTCAACCACAAATCCTCTTTGAAGCTCACAGTACACCATATTCAATACATCCTGGAGCTATAAAAATGTACCAAGAAGTTATCTTTGGTCGAATTTTCCTACAATGATAGTTATCAAGCCTCAATAGGTATGGCACCTTATGAGGCATTGTATGGTAGAAAGTGTAGATCCCCGATTCATTGGTACGAAGTAAGAGAGAAAGAGTTGGAGACCACCGACTTCATTCGAGAGACTAATGATGCTATCCAGAAGATTTGACAAAGAATGGAGACCACTCAAAGCCGCCAAAAAAGTTACGCCGACAAGCATAGAAGACCATTGGAATTTGATGTTGGAGATTTTGTTTTTCTCAAATTAGCACTTATGAAAGAGGTGATGCGTTTAGGGAAAAAGGGAAAGTTGAGCCCAAGATTCATAAGGCCGTTAAAGATTATCGACCGAATCGGGAAGGTCGCCTAGAAATTGGCCTTACCACCCCGAATTGTCAATTGTTCACAATGTTTTCCATGTTTCCATGTTGAAAAAGTATATATCCGACCCTTCTCGCATCATTGAATTCGAGCCTATCCAAGTCCAAGAAGATCTTCGGTACGACGAAAAAACGATTCAAATTTTAGCTCGAGAGGAGAAAGTTCTTAGAAATGAAACTATTCCCCTTGTTAAAGTATTGTGGCGTAACCATAAGTTGGAAGAAGCCACATGGGAACGAGAAGATGATATGAGGAAATAGTACCCATAATTGTTCTAAGTTTTCGAGGACGAAAATTCTTTAAGGAGGGTAGATTGTAACATCGCGAAAATTTATTATTTAATTCTCCAATTTTAATTGGGAATATAAATTATAAATATATCGTTAAGAAGGTTTTTATGTAATAGTGACAAGAGGATCATGAGAAATTAATTTTAATGGGTGACTTCCTATTTATTTTAGAAATTGTTATGATTTATCATGTGTGCTATGTGATCACAAAGTTTTTTTTTTTTTTTTTTTTGATAAAATGAGATAAGTAAGATAAAAGAAATGGTTATGCCAAGGTTTTACTTTTTCTTTAAATAATAATAATAATAATAATAATAAATGAAATGTAATAATGGGTATATATATATATATATATATATAAATGTGTGTATGGCATGAAATGACATACACGGAAACACCACAAGCCAGGCCCATTGGGCCCAGCTGTGGGCTGAAAGCCGACGGCAAGGGGAAGTCAAACAGGCTGGCCGTGTGGCATCAGCCGAAAGAAGAGGAGAATAAATGAATAAATAAATAAACAAAATAAAATAAGGGAAATAAAGTAAATAGATTACTTGATGAAGAACTTTTTGATCCGAAGATTACAAAGAAAAGTAAACACTCCAAAAAAAAAAAAAAAAAAAAAAAAAGAGCTTTAACCACTCATTTACATTATCTATCTTGAAAAAATGAACTATCATCTGAATTGTAATAATAGAGTCTAGAAAATGTGAAAAAAGTCTTTAATTCCTACCACACTAGGTTCAACTGATAATAATAAGCCTAAAAATAATTATTTTTCAAAATTTAAACCTTATTTGAAGTGTCTACAAAAGGGGTGTGGTAGTATGAACACTTTTGTTTCTTCACTCTCTTTTTCATTAGAAGAAAAGTTTTTTCTCTTTCTAAACACCTTGAGTCCGAATTTTAACAAGCCAAAACACCAAAAAATCTCTTCCATAACCTCTCTTCTCAACTTTCATATCATTAAACTTCAAGAGAAGATCGTCACCTCATCGGTTTTCAAGATAAAATACTAGTATACCACTAGCTTTCAAAATTAAAGTTTTAGCTTGTGTTTGGTTTACCATTTGGAGATGATATTTTTAAGTTGGAGTTAGTTGACTTTTCAAAAACTTAGTTATAAATTTTATTTACTTTTCAGAAAAATACAAAAATTGAGATGAAAAATATAGTTTAGTTGAAGTTAAACTTAAATGTCAAACAAATACTTAGTTTTTAAACTTGTGATGAAATTTGTTTATTTTCCAACTACTAGTTCCTCCTCATCACAAGAGTTCAAGAAAGCCCCCAAGCCCTCAAAAGAGCCACAGACTCCATTAACAACACTAAGGTATACGTTTTTCCACAAACTAACATGTTTTAAAAGTTTCGAGAGTTTTCATGAAAAATGATGTTTTTGCCCTCGGAGGGTAAAATCATAATTTCACCAGGCTAGGAATGTTGGTTGAGTCTGAGACTTCACAGTCAAGAATAAGGGACTAAAATATTATATATGTTAAATTTTCACGAGAAATGGACTTAAAATGACGCAAATACCCTTTCGGCGTCAAAATGTAAATATAAAATTTTTTGAGTAAAAAGTGAAATTTATGAAAATTATCATTTGATGAGTTTAGATTCTGCAAGAAGGATCATTAAGGGTTCCTCAAGTGAATAACGTTCAGGAGTGCTTAATGGGAACAAGTTAATTCATTTTAGGGGCTAAAATGCTAAAATAATTAAAAAGGGGGTCAAATTATAAAATTGGCAGACCTGACATGAAGGAAGTCTTTATTCTAATTTAAGGACAGTGTGCTAAGCCAATTAAGTTGGTAATTAATTTGATTAAGTTTTGGTTTAAGATTGGGCTATTAAAAGACAAATAAGGGATTTAAATGTAAAGAATTTTGGTCAGTGTGGTTGAAAATGTAAATAAGGTGTAATAAGCCTTTTTGGACTGCTTTTGATGCTTCGAGCATAGTATTAGGTTCTTGGGAGATGTTAAGTTAAAATGGGCCTTATTGGGCTTAATTGTAGAATAGAAGATATTCGTAAGGATTATTTACCATAGATATATTCAGAAGTGATGTTTTGAAATATGTCCATTTTTTTATATTTTATATATATGTCTAAAAACGTAAATATAAAGAAAAATATTACTATTTTTAAAGAATGAACAACTACCATATAAAGAATTTACCAAAAAAAAAAAAAAAAAGGAAAGAAAAAAATAGTCACATTTCGTTTACTAGCTACTTGCTGTGATTTGTTTGAGTTGAAAGCCGAATTATGTGATAAAGGAAACAAAATTTTTTTTTTTCATTTGATGTGAAAATAAGTGAATATTAATAATGATCCAAAATAAAAATGTTTGCTTAAAATTAGATTTCACATAAGTAAGAAAGAACTAAATAAAGAAAAAGGAATATCCAAAAAGAAAATATAATTGAAAGTTTGTCTTCTGCAAACGTATGGTAAATCTCCTCCATCTTTCTTGAAACCAATTTCAATTTCCATCCTCAGACCTAAACCAAAATTCTTTGTCTGAAAATGACAACAAAAATAGTTCTGAAGAAATGGTAAATCGTTAAGGATAAGAAAGGCAATGTCCATGCCAATCTACCGAAAGAGCTGACAACCAAGTCACGAAAAAGGCCGTGTGAGATAGGTGAAGGTTCGAAAGAGGTTGTGGGCTAGTGCTGTATGTGCATTTGCTTCATGAATTAATACTATTTGTATAACAAGAGTGAAAGTAATGATGTTCCACAGGATACCTTAGTAGCATAAACAATCTTCAATACTAAGGGATCGTTTGGCAATCCAACTCAACTAGGAGTTTTTGAAATATTTTTTTGTCTTCTTCTCCAAAAATAACTCAATTTCAAATCCACGTCTATAAATATTTATATTTCATTTTCAAAAAACTTAAACTTTAAAAAGTCCATATATTTCTTATTTCAAGTCAAAATAAGATGATTCTTGTGCCAAAATACTTACAACGACTAGAGGAATGAAATAACATCCAAATTACTCTCCTTTTTTTTTTTTTCCTTCCAAAACATGTTTTAAGTTTTTATACTATTTAACTCTCACAGTTCATTTTCAACAGAACATAATTTCTTAACAATCACTCATTTTTAATTAAATAATAAAAAAAAAAACTCCAAATCTCCAATTGGAGTTGAAGTGTCAAGCGCACCTAAAATCTGAAGGTTAGTTTCAACTTTTTTTTTTTTTTTTCTATAAAAGAATTCATGAGAAAAGTTAGACTCTAGAAAATATTTCATGTTTGGGATTGATGAAACCAGAAAGTCATAGAAGTAGATCAATTTGAGCATATTTTGAAGCTCTAAGTCCTGTAATATATGTTTGCGCTAGAAACTCGTTCTTCCTTCTTATCATACATTGTCTTCAGCTGATTTCCCCATTCGAGATACCCCATAACCACTCAAGTTCTTCTTCAGTTACTCATTTATTTTAAATTAGTACGCGAGGCAGACTTGCCCCTCCCATCTTTGATTTTCTGAACTGTTAATTTCTATTTCATATTTTATCACTATTCCTTATTTACTTATCCTAGCAGAACTTATTTGGCAGTTAAATTAAATTGGTTCTTAACATTACAAAAAAGCCCTTAAATTAAATTGCACATTTTTCTCATTATTTCACCCACCCACAAATCAAAACACTCACTCTCTCTATTTTAACTACTTATTTTATTCTTTTCCACATTCCTTTACCTTTTTTCTATAGTAAATACACACACACACACACATACACACAAATATGTTATATATAGATTTCAAATAATTTATATTTTCTAATAGCATTAGAATTTGTTTTTCGTGAAATACAACATATTAGTTTATCACTGAAAATTACATATAAACGATGTTTGTCTTTTGTGTTTTTTAAAAATAAAATAAAATAAAATTCAGTAGATAATTATGTACGAAAAGAAAAAGTTGAAAAAAAAAAGTCAATATAATGATATTATAAAAAAATTGTTGATTCATATTAAAAAATTCAAATTATCATCAACAAGATTGTAAAAAAAAAAAAAAAAAAATGTTATACGAAAGTTGGAAAAAGAAAAAAAGAAAAAGAAAGAAACTTACTGTTTTCTTTTCATTGGAGACCATTCTTCTTGTATCGATTATTAATTAGGGTTGAGCATTTTGTATTATATTTAAAAATGATATTTCAATTTTATTTTTTTAATCTTTAAATGAGGTGTGTGAAAAATATATTTTTGACCACCTTTTGTCCTTAAAAATAATTTAATTGTGTATAAGTAAGGAATAACACAATTCATTAAATTAGGGTGTGGAAAAAGTGGATCCCTCAATAGAAACCGCGCCCCCCCCCCCCCCCCCCTCCCCCTTTTTTTTTTTTTTTTTCCATCTAGTCATAACTAGAGTTAAAGTACATACCAAACGTGTATAATAAATTATTGTTTGTATAAATAATTTCTACTTGATTAGCATGTGTGAATATTTCGTGCAAATGCTCTCTACAGTTACCACATGGGTTAACTTGCTAATTTGGTCATGGAAACCTCCATTTAAGCCTCTTGTTATATTTTCATTTGTCCTTCCATTGTGATTAATAAGCATCATTTTACCTTTCTTTGACTTTATACACTTGATTTTTCGCCATTACCACTTGGGTGTGTGCTCCTATTTTAGGACTGGAGAAATTTATTGATTAAATTGTTCCGTTGTACATGTAATCATGAAAACGACACAATCCCCATATATATAAACTACTCTTGACATAATTTTCACTTTGATAATTTTTCACAATAATATAGTGGGAAATTGTGGTGAATAATTAAGGCTCATTTTGAACATTTCTACAAGATTTCTTAAAAGAACTGCGTGCAATGATTTACCTTGGTAAATCAATGTTTACCACATATTGTTGCGTTGAAGAAGGTTTGATTAGAAAATGTTTGTATATCCTGGGGGAAATGAACTCAACGTTAGGACAAAATATGAGACTTTTGGAGGATTTGCATGTCCATTTTCTTGCTTCTCGTGATTCGGACTCTGGAAGGTGATTCTCTACTATTTATTTGTATTCTAGTAAATTAATCTCACACGGGATACAAATTATGTGCCCACAGTTAAAGTGTCATCCTTTTAAGGGTCAAAAACATCCATTGGACTCGTGGTTTTATTCTGAATTTATAGTTTCTTTGAATATTTCAATTTACGTTTTATTCTTTGGGCACGATGGTTTTTTCACATTTTCTCTCCTTTTTTTTGTTTTTGTTTTTTCGTTATTATTTTGTTTTTTCCAGAGGGCTTGAAGTTGAAAATAGTTCCTTGAAATTTGGACTTAATGTTGTCTCATAATTTTGTTGCCAATTGCCAACAATTTTTAAATTTCTGTCCAATTTGTTGTGTTTTACCTTGATATAAATATTATGTACACTTATGAACATGTATATGAATTAATGCAAGAAAAACTTACAATGCCTCGCACTTACATATCACTAGTATTGAGTTATAATTAATTATTTTTATAATGTAGAATACAGATAAAAAGATGTAAAAAATTAAAAAGAAAAAAAGAAAGTTTTATTACATATAACATTCTAATAGAAGTATAATTCAATTTGTCTTTTTGTGAAGTTTGTAGCTTTCATTTTGTTATTCAAAATAAAAATGTTATGTCATTATGTTGAAAATGATTAGTAAAAAAAAAACAACAGCAATCTGATTATTTGTTAATTAGACTTTTTGAGTAGAACTTGTTATTCTCTTATACCAAACATAATTAAAGAGAAAATAGACTATAGGGAAATGAGAACAACTTTTTATAGTAGAAGAATTGAAATAATTACACAAATATCATCTAAAGTAACAAAAGTAAAAATAGTTGTCATCTTTTGAAAAAAAGAAAAAAGAAAAATAAAACAAATCCACAAAAGAGTTTACAACCCCTTAATCGGTCGAGAAATCGCAAAAGTGACAAAAAGAGTTGATTATGAAAAGAAATAAAGAAAAGTAGAAACCTCTCTACAAATAAACCTCTCTTAATCACAAGTAAGAACATTAGAGTTTCTGATGAAAAGTTGAGATTAAGATTTGAAAATAAATTTGTAAGGGAAAAAAAATGATGTAATGTTAAGCTTCTAATGAGTAGTAAAAAGATTATAAGAAGAAATACAAGCTAAAAATCAAGAAAAGACAAGCCAAAGAATAGAGAAATAAATCCTTAAAAAAAAGGTCAAATAAAAAAATGACAAAATAAAGAAGAAAAAAAAGAGTAGTAAAATAAAATAAAATAAAAATGAAGTAATGAGGGGGAAAAAAACAGCAAAACCACCAAAGCGGTTTGTTATAGGAGGCTTATATAGCCCCTTAAGGATATATGTAAACTACAATCCAATAAAAAAGAAAAAGAAAATGCCAATCAATATTGTCAAAAAGAAAAATAATTTAACAAAGAAAAAAAAATAAAAATAAAAACGACAATCCCATGACCTGCGTTTTGGGCGACCTCTAGGAACAGGGTAAAGAGCATACCTGCTCATTTAGTATAATTGTGACTAAAAAAATGAAAACATTTCCAATAATATTTTAAATAATTGTGACTGTAGTTAACCACTATATATGCTGTAAAATCAACAACAATTATCCACGCGCTTCAAAGAAGAATTAAATTTTGCTTGCAGTTTTCCACTTCAAATTTACAGCCTCATTCAAGCACTCATTCACGAAGTTTGGTTCTCGAGAAGTCTCACGGAATTTCTGACATACCTCAAGTTTATGCTTTTGCTCATCAA
The DNA here is from genome assembly GCA_009761775.1 of Ficus carica. Taxonomy (NCBI): domain Eukaryota; kingdom Viridiplantae; phylum Streptophyta; class Magnoliopsida; order Rosales; family Moraceae; genus Ficus; species Ficus carica. The sequence goes on along the minus strand of CM019748.1, from coordinate 19,227,217 downwards.
TTTTGCTCTGAAGCTCACCAATTCTTTTGTTTATTGTTGCTGGGACATCCTCTTCAAGCTTTGTCAGCTGAAAACCAAAATAAGCTCTCGCGATCCTCTCTAGATGTGCCTTTAAAAATTTGACGTCAAATTTGACCCTCCAAGTAGAAGCAAATCCCCAGTAGAAATACCAATCTAGAAGAAGATCTTTGGTGATGTTTAGGACAATGGTACTATGCAATTGCTTCACCACCTTACATACAAAGCAAAATGCAATGCTCTTCATTTCTAGTGATCGGTTGGAGTTACGAGAGATATCTCCATATTTGTGAAGTAACATTTTAAGAACAGGGGCCAAAGTAAAAGGTACCATGTAACCCTCAACATCAACAATCTTCATTGCTAAATCACTTGACTTTATTTTCAGCTTTCTCTCGTAATAATTCTCCTCAAGAGCAGAAGTGAAATTCCTGAAATCCTCCTGGGTAAAAGAGGAAAATCGTAGAAGCTCATCAATAGACTCATCTCCAAGATCAAGTAGATGTTGATGAGTATTGCTTTCACTAACTTCTTGTTTTCCCTTATTCTCCTCCTCATCAGTTGATGTTTCCCATTCGAAATCATCCCTGAACCAATCTAGCTCATCTCCAGGTAGTTTATTCAATAAATCTCGAAAGGTCAGGGAAGACTTGGGCTGGTCTTCTTCAGTTAGTTTATTGAATTGTTGGAGTTGATTATCAGGTAATTCCCAAAAATCTGCTCCCACGGTCTTCAGCTTCACATCTCTAAGATCACCCTTCAGTATATTTGTAATCTGCTCATAATAATAAAAGGAGTTGGTTTGTACCTAATAATGTATTAATTAAAAATAATAATAATATATGGAACATGAACTAAAATAAATCAAGCAAAAGCTGTTGGTTTTTAATAATTCATAAGTTTTTAAGTATTTGATTTTCACTATCATTATTGACTTTAGTGTTCTTTTTGATATTAATACGAGTCAAAATACTTGCCATGCCTGTATTGAGCTGGAATTGAAGTTTTTATACTATGAAAAACAATATGTGAAAATTTAAAATTTAAAAATTTAATTCGGAAAGGGTATACATTAATAATAATCTAAGTGCAAAATTTCATTTCATCATATTTACTACATTAAACATAATAACCATTGCACCAAAAAAAAAAAAAAAAAAAAAAAAACTCACCACAATTAGATTTGATCACAAGTATGGATTTTAGAGTTTTTGGTGAGAACTATGAGATTAGAGATTAGACAGTAAATCTTTAGAAGAGAAAATGATGGGATTTCGAGTTTTTAATGAAGAGAATAAAAGAAAAAGAAAAGGATATCGGAAAAAGCACAACAGAAAATTTAGAAAAAGTTAAGACCAAATCATGTTTTTGAAAATCATAAGAACATAATTAAAAAAAAAAAAAAACCGAAGCAGTAAATGGTTTTTAAATTAAAACAAAAATAAAAAAAATAAACAAAAACAAAACAAAATGATCTTCCAACAAAAAAAGAGCAGCTATGATACATTCCTTTATAGGGGTACTGCCGTAGTGCCCAATCTGGCGGTCAGTATTGGTGGTTAATTAAAGTGGATGGTTGTGGAAAAAGATGTACTAGATCCTAGAATACATTTGAGCACATCCAATCATTCTTTTTCTAAAACATTTGGCTAAATTAAAAAAAATATATAAAAAAAAAAAATTTGAGCTTCTGGGTGTCCTGAATAGTTGAGCAGAAGTGGAGCCTGAGCCGGAGCCGGAGCCGGAGCAGGAGAACACGGTGAATCGCGATGCCGGAGCTGGAGCCCTAGAAGACTATCAAATTGCAACGCCGGAGTCGGAGAAGCAGGGCGTGGCTTCCAGGAGAGAGATGGTGCTTCTTCGATTTGTGGGGTTTAGAGAAGAGTTTGGGCGAGGGAGAGGGAAAGGGAAAAGGAGAGGGAGAGGGAAAGAAGAGAGTGAAATGGGAACCGGAAAAGGCCCGCCATCTGCGCTTCTCAGGCCATTCTTGCCATCGCCAGAGCTCTTGGCTTCTAGTGTCTCGCCGTCGCGACTCGCCGTCGTGAGAGAGAGGCTGGCAAGAGCGACATCAACATCGAGTGACGGGATGGCACCGGCGACAGAGAGCAGACTCATCGACAGCGACGGTGACAACGACGGGACGACGCCAGCGACAACGACGGCGATGATGATGGAACGGTGATCTGTGTTCTTGACTTGACATCCATGGCGATGAAAGCTTAGTGGCATTTCTGGATTTTTTTGTTTTTTGGATGATAGGCTATGGTCAAGTGTAGTGAGCTTTCGTGCAACCCTTACATCCTATCGCTTGACTTAATATCGAACGGTGAAGAAAAAGGGCTCTACGAGAGGGTCTCTCAAAAGGGCTTTACTACATATCTCCCCCAAAAAAAAAGCAAAAAGAAAAAACGTGCAATAAACGGTGTTTTTTTTAAAAGGATTATTTACCTTTTTAATCATGTAATTTGCTTTACTCATAAAATATACTATGTATTTTGAAATTTTACATTTTTATATTATTAGATTACATTAAATATATAAATCTATATCTTTTGTAAGTCGACACTTAATTTTAACTTTAAAATATCCAAAATATCCTTAAAAAAACTAACATTTGGATTATTCATTTTTTTTATACACGTGTTTTGCTTTTGTTCAGATATCCTATATTCTATTATATTTAATACACAAGTTTATATACTTTCTGGGTTAACTCTTCATTTGGACCTTAAAATGTCAAAATTCACTTAAATTTATATTTCTTCAATTATTTTTTAATTTTGATTTTTAGTGGGATCAAAATAAGTGTTGATGGAGAAATGAAATACATTTATATTAAATGTATTCTAATGGTATTAAAATACAAAATTTCAAAATATAACATATACTTTCCAAATAAAAAATGCTAGAAATAAAAAGTTAAACATATCTTTAGCCAAAAAAAAAAAAAAAAGAAAAAAAGAAAAAGAAAAAAGAAGAGATATATATTACTTAACTTTAGTTTGTCATTTTAAGGATATGTTTGGCATTTTTAGATCAAAATTAAGTGTTGATCAAGAAATTTTATAAATTTATATACTAAATGAAATTGGATGATATAAATATGTAAAATTTCAAAGCCATAGTATAAATTTTGAATAAGAGCAAAATATAAGTTATAAAAAGGTAAATGATCCCTTTATTTACCACCAAAAAGGAATAGTAAGAGATGTACCTTCTATATTTTTAGGATTAGGATCGACATAGCTTTGGTTTGCTCCCCCCCACCCCTTTTTTTTGGGATATAAATGTAACAAGCTTAAGTGTATTTGTGCTTCTTAACAAAATAAATAGACATTCAAAATGGAAAAGGAGGGAAAGAGGCCAAAAACCTCCTGTAATAAAACTAAATAGCATAAAGTTTTTTTGGGTGATAGTAAATAGTAAGTTGTTAATTTGTGAAGCATATTCACGATTACCCTAACTAGTGGCTGTATTCTCTCTTTGATTTTGTCTTATCTCTTACGATTATATCTCTTCTATCCCATCTTACATCAAAAGCATAGTGTTTTTAAGTAGAACTTTGGTATAACAAAAATATAAGTGGAACCTTTCTTTTATTTGTGGTTGAACTTAGATAAGTACTGGAAACTTGAAAAAAAAAAAAAAAAAAAAAGAAGATGAAAATAAATTAAGACAAGCAGGAATAATTGAGATATTATCTTAAAAAGGGATTGCAATAAAAAACATACCTCAGAAATCAAGCAGTGTACGTGGGCAACAAATTTACACTCTTGACAATAATAAACCCGAACTCTTGGATCTCTGTCGTTTTTACAGATATCGCAACAGTATTCGCCCGAATTATCGTCAACGAGTGAATCTACAAGGGTGAGTGGGTGTATGTGGTACTCGTATTTAATAGTAGATGGCAATGGACCACATAGTAAGTGCACCCTGAAATCACACTCCATACATCGGAGTATAGATAACAGGGTATGATCAATTTCAGTGCTGGTGGAGGTGACTGGTTGTTTACAATAGGCGTCATAGCCATCACAGCGAGCAAGCTTAGTGTAAGTCTCCTCCAAAAGACAAAGAAGGTGCTCATGATCTTCATACTGAATGGTTCCTTTCACTGTCATAACACATTTCACACACAACTTAAAATCACATTGATCACATTTATAAGTTAAGGTCCATCCGTCTTCCTTATGACATAACCTGCATGTGAACCATTCACGTGCAACGCAAAGGGTGAGAAGGCTGTGTTTGGGGTGGAGAGGGTGTTGGATTTTCTGTGGCAACGCCGCACACGATTTATGCAGGAAACGCTTACATTTTGTGCAGCAGTAAAATCCACCTGATGAGGCTGTTGGGTGACATATGGAGCAATATGTGATTTTATTATCTTTGCTGTCAACCTCAACAAGGAAATGCTGAATGTGCTCTCTGCCTTCACATGTTATGTGGGGAATCAAAGCACATTCCACATCCATGTCGAAATCACATTGAACACATCTGAAAGTGAGAGCATTTCGAAAGTGTTGGTGACAAAAGTTGCAATAATAGGATCTGTGAGCAAGCAAAGTGAGAGGGTGGGAAGGATGAAAGGGGTGGTTGATGTGAGGAGGCAACTCAGCACAAGATTTGTGGACATAAAATGCACATGCATCACAAGCGTAGTAATTATAAGGAGCTACGATTTCCTCATCACAAATTCTGCATCTCACATTGTCGATCTCGTGATCCTTCCTTAGGAACAAAGGATGACGTGGGTGACTCCAATGTTGAATTTGATCCATTTTTCTCTCTGTTTTCATACACCTAAGAACAATTACATCAAAACTAAATTAATTACACAATTACATCATTGTAAAATTTTATTTTGAATTTGTTTCTATATATGTATTTTACAAAGCACTCTCAACAACTAATTTTTAAAAAATACCTTTTACTTTTTCTTTATTTATCTCCAGATAGCCTTATAAAACTAATTTTAATAAATGTGTGGCCGTCTGTAGCAAAGGTTTTGAAATATTTTGGAATAGCAAATTTTAAATATCCTTTATATTTGTGGTTTGTTTTACCTTTACTGGACTTTATATATATATATATATTATTGTCTTCTCCCTCTTCTACTTTTTTTTTTTTTTAATTGTTGGATAGACATATAATGTCTATGAAAAACATACAAATTATATGATGAATACTGATCTCATCATAAATCACATTGATATCATGATAATTACACGAATCATAACGACCTATATATTATCATAATTATATGAATCACAATGATTTCTCAATTAAAAGAATCATAATGATAGAAAAATGGAAACGAATTAAAATAATATCACGATAGCATTGATAAGAATCACAATGATACAAATCACAAGCATATTGTTGAACCAAATAATGCAATCATAAATTTAGTAAATAATAATAATAATAATAATAATAATAATAATAATAATAATGCAATCATAAAGGTCTAAATCACAATTATATCATTGTACACGATGATATGAAATTTGTCCAACTAATCATTGTCCCAATGCTATGATCATTAAGCTACAAATTGGGAAATATTTTGAAAAATTTGTATTAACCTTTTTAATGAAATAAAACATTTGTTGCCCGTAAAACATTTGGCTACCAAATTTGGTTGCCGAAACTAATTAAGTAATTTTTTTTATCTTTTTGAAAACTAGTAATGTATTGTTTGCTAATATTGAAGTGCGAAAATTTTTTAAATTCGCACCAAAATTATTTCACAGCCAACAATAAAATTGAGGAATATTGTAATAAGTAGCAAATTTATAACAGATTTTTTAAAAGAGGATAAATTATCGTATATGTTTACGGGTATATCCTTGGAATTTTATGATAAATCCTTGAGTTTTATGGTAGATAACATATTTATGGTTAATTTTAAAACTAGATTTATCTGTACAGTTTTAAGTGAGAGAGAGAGGGGAGGGAGGAAGGATGAGTGGTTTTTTTTTGTTGTTTTTTTTGTATTGTGTGGTCAAAAATCTTATTATGCTATTTATAACTATGTTCAAAATTTAATGTTATAATTTATTATTATTTTTAAAAATTTTATTTTGCTCTTTCTCCCTAAAATTTTGGTAGCTAAATACAATTTTGTTGGACCAAATTTGGTAGCTAAAGAGGACTTTTTGCACCAATGGGTTTTGGCGGCAATAGAGATGGCGAAAATAAGAAATTGGTCCGCGCCAAAAATACTATGTAGCAAAAAATATGATTTGGTAGCAAAATATGATATTTATCTGAAAAACAATAATGAAAAATTTACATAGACAAATAAAAAAGTTTAACAAACAGAACACGTCATCCAACAAACAGAACACGTACTAGTCTGTGAACTTAACGTTGCATGTAGACAACAAAAGTAAAACTTGCAGCTTACCAATTATAATTGACGCAATGACATTCACCACGAAGCGAGAATCATCTAAGCAAAATTCCGATATGAAACATCCAAATAAGAGTTGTTGAGAGAGAGAGAGAGAGAGAGAGAGAGAGGGAGGGAGTAAAGAAAATATGAGGGGTGAAGCATTAGAGGGGTACGGTTGAAAGCCGAAATGGCTTGAACCTTTATATGCATAGAGAAGACCAGGAGAATGACAGAAAAAAAAAAAAAAAAAAAAAAAAAAAAAAAAAAAGAAAAGAAAAAGAAAAAGAAAAAGGAACAGAAAAAGGAAAAAAGAGAAGAGCAAAAAGAATCTTCTTCTTGCTTACTAATTAATCCAAACAAAGAAATAAAAATAGAAAACGTAATATGCTGAAAAATGCCTTACTTGTAATAGTAGATCTTTCTTTTGTTTTGTAGTAATAAAGGTGTTGATGCTTCCACTCCTTTGGTGTGTTTTCATTATTTACTCTAGTATTTTTGCTTCGGTAATAGTGGATGCGATGTCCTCCGCTTGTGTCTCCATCCTTTTGTTTTCGGATGCCGTGGTGTGAGTGCCCCCGTTACGTGGGGATTTGTCTCGGTTGACTGGGCTAGTCCATCAACTGTTTTGGTGTTGTTTAATGAGCAATGGTCAAGCTTGAAGTTTATGTACCGAGTGAGTCTTTCCATGTTTGAGTCTCGGTATTTGTATTTACCTCTGTGCTATTTTCGTATTTACTAGTCTATCTAATCTTTGATTCGGGGTTAAATTCTTTTGTATTAGAGGTCATTCATATCTTATAGATTTTGTTTATTGTGAAATGAAATTTCTATGACGGTATTATTGAAGAAAAACCACCATTTAATTTCTATTAGGAAGGTTATGCAATTTTATTGTTATATATACATATGCTTCCAAATAGTTAAGATTTTGATGTGCATCCATCAATTACATCTTAGTGGTTTAAGGGCAGCCAAGGGGAATAAGAAAAAACAAAAGATTTACTTTTTTTTTATTATTATTATTATATATGTAGAGAAGATGCAATAAGTATTAGAGAAAACTTGAGCAGATCAACTAAATTGGACCCATAAACAAGTCCTATTAAATGAAAAGTGGGTGGAGGACTTGAGGTGTGGGGAATCGAACCCTATGCATGTAACTGTCGCATGCGAAGCAAGCTACACTGTCAAAGAAAGCAAAAGAAAAATTCTTTCCATGATTCTCAGATAATTTACCAAAAAAAAAAAAAATGAAAATGACGGTACTAATGAAGAAAATCCACCATTTAATTTCTATTAGGAAGGTTATGCAATTTTATTGTTATGTATACATAAGCTTCCAAATAGTCAAGATTTTGATATGCATCCATCAATTACATCTTAGTGGTTTAAGGGAGAAAAAAAGGTATTCAAGACATAACATTGTAAAGAGCAGCCAAGGGGAATAATAAAAAGCAAAAGATTTACTTTTTATTTTTTTATTATATTTGTAGAGAAGAGGCAACAAGCATCAGAGAAAACTTAAGCATATCAAATGAAAGCAAAAAATAAAAAGTAAATCGAACCCCGTGCCTATACCTGTCGCATGCGAAGCAAGCTACACCATCAAAGAAAGCAAAAGAAAAATTCTTTTCTTGATTCTCAGATAATTTACCAAAAAAAAAATATAAATAAAAATAAAAATAAAACTTCCTAAGAAATATGCTTGTTGGTAAAGATCTCATAAGAGCCAGAGAATATTTGTTGGGGCAAAGCAGAAGTACTTGAGGTAGAAATATGCAAAGTAAAGTCTAATACGTCAATTCTAGTGTATTACTCTTTAATATTACATATATATATATACTCTTTAAAAGAGGCAATGACTCTTTTGGGATCATACCTTCTTTGCTTGTCATGTGATAGTCATGTGACAGTCATGTCATCATACGTCATTGTCACATCAATTTTTTTAGGGGCTTTTGCTTTGCTTGTTTATACCGCATACGCGAAACAAGTGTCATACAACTAGTATATATTAATCGAAGAATAACAGAAAAATTGACCCAAAACACATAAGACAAAGAAAAAGAAAAAGTAAAGGAAAAGAGTATTCAAAGGAAATAAGAAGAAAAAGCAAAAGAAAAATTCTTTGCTTGATTCTGAAAGACAAAAATAAATAAATAAATAAAATTACATTAGTAAGCGTAAAGGCGATATAGTTATAAGTGGATAGAATAGATTAACTGAATAATATTGTTGGTACAAAGCCCCAAGGAGTTCAGTTTGAATTGTGGCGGAGAAAGCTCAACAGTCAATTAGCACAATCTAAAGTCTCTCATAAAGGACCCTGATAAAACCTAGCGCGCCCGATCGAGCTCATATAAATGTATATATATATATATATTTATGTTGATAAAATTAGGTGCCTCCATATTGTTGTTGGTGGTAAACTGAATGTCAAGGCACTAGCCATAATTTCTTTTGCAAAAGAGGAGTACAAAGATAAAGAAGGAAGAGAGACAAGATGTTCTTTGTTAATTCCTAAGGTGAACCAACGAAAAATACTCGAGAAAACGAGTAATTAAGAATTTAATTAATAGGGTTAGACATAACAAAATGATTTGAACACACATTAAAAGGTAAATTATTACATTAATCCCTAAACTATTAAGTAGGTGATTGTTGGTCCCTAAACTTTTTTTTTTTTTTTTTTTTTTTTGGAGTTAAAATACCTCTAAACTATTTAAAAAGGCGTAAAAGGACCACACCACAAATGCCCGTTAAAATTCTCACGGTTTTTATTCACGTGCGACCCGTGTGGAGACAAGTTATGGGGCATTTGGTAAAACAACATTTGTGGATGATTTGCTGGGGGAAGGAGATGTTGATAAGGAACCACCCTCTGTTTTTGTAGGAAGCCGAGCAAGATGATGATTGCTTCCCTGGGTGGAGATTCTATGTAAGCGAAATGTTTGAGGAAAGTTTGGGTTTCTATAAAATTTGATATTTGACAAAATCTTACAAATTATTGTGTGTGAATTGCTATTTTGAAGAGGCAGGATGTTTGCTTCTTTTTTTTTTTTAATTTAATTTATTTTAATTTTTTAATGAAGTGACCCAATAATGTGTTTGAGACGAATGGGCTGAGTTGTTAGGTTGTTTTTTTAAATATTCAGAGGGACTAATTTGTTGTCTGATATATGAATAATTCTTTTAAAGCTGATTTTTGAGGAACAATGTAATATGTAATTGTCATGTTAGTTTTAGCCAACAGGAAGTTCCAAGGAATCAAAGGAATTTTTTTTTCCTTATTAGACACAATTTTTTAGTTTCTTACGGTGGTTTTTGCCAAAAATTTATTATGTAATACTATTGCTAGTTTTTGCCGAGATTAAAAAAAAAAGTTTATCAGTTGCTATTTTTTTTTTTGCAACTTATCAGAAGGTCAAGGCGGAACACAACCATCCTGCCAGAGAGCTACAACCAATAGAGATTCTTTAGTGGAAATGAGAGAAAATCATTATGGATTTCGTGGTTGGACTACCAAAAATCAATGAAAGTCATAATGCAATTTGGGTAATAATCGATCATCTAAACAAGTATGCTCACTTTTTGTCGATCAAAGTTACATACTCTCTCGAGAAATTAGCAGAATTGTATATATCTAAGATCGTTAAGTTGCATGGGATACCGATATCCATCTTTTGCAATTGTGATACTCGATTAACATCGAATTTTTGGAAGAACATTCAAAGAGCTCTTGCCACCGAACTAAAATTTAGCACTGTCTTTCATCCTCAAACAGATGGCCAAACCAATCCAACTATCCAAATTCTTGAAGATATGTTACATGCATGTGTGATGGGTTTCAAGGGATCATGGAATAAGAAGTTATCTTTGATCGAATTTTCTTACAATAATAGCTACCATGCCTCAATAGGAATGGCACCTTATGAGACATTGTATGGTAGAAACTGTAGATCCCCAATTCATTGGTACGAAGTAAGAGAGAAAGAGTTAGAGACCACCGACTTCATTCGAGAGACTAATGATACTATCCAGAAGATTAGACAAAGAATAGAGAGCGCTCAAAATTGCCAGAAAAGTTACGCTGACAAGCATAGAAGATCACTGGAATTTTACGTTGGAGATTTATTTGTTTTTCTCAAAGTAGCACTCATGAAAGAGGTGATGCGTTTAGGGAAAAAGGAAAAGTTGAACCCGAGATTCATAGAGCCATTCTAGATTATCGACCTAATCGGGAAGGTCACCTAGAAGTGGGCCTTACCACTCGAACTGTCAATGGTTCCCCATGTTTTCCATGTTTCCATGTTGAAAAAGTATATCTCCAACCCTTCTCACATCATTGAATACGAGCCTATCCAAGTCCAAGAAGATCTTCGGTACGAAGAAAAAAAGGCTCAAATTTTAGCTCGAGAGAAGAAAGTTCTTAGAAATAAAACTATTCCCCTTGTCAAAATATTATGGCGTAACCATAAGTTGGAAGAAGCCACATGGGAACGAGGAGATGATATAAGGAAAAAGTACCCAGAATTGTTCTAAGTTTTCGAGGACGAAAACTCTTTAGGAAGGGTAGATTGTAATATCCTGAAAATTTATGATTTAATTCTCCAATTTTAATTGGGAATATAAATTACAAATTTAAAGTTACGAACGTTTTTATGTAATGCTGACAAGAGTATCATGAGAAATTAATTTTAATAGGTGACTTCCTATTTATTTTAGAAATTGCTATGATTTATCATGTGCGCTCTGTGATCACAAAGTTTTTTTTTTTTTTTTTTTTTAATGAGACAAGTTAGATAAAAGAAATGGTTATGCCAAGTTTTTATTTTTCTTTAAATAATAATACTAATATTAATAAATGAAATATAATAATGTACCACAATCCAGGCCCATTGGGCCCAGCTGTGGGCTGAAAGCCCAAGGCCAGGGGAAGCCGAACAGGCTGGCCGTGTGGCATCAGCCCAAAGAAGAGAGAAAAAAAAATATAAAAAATATAAAAAAATGAAATAAAGTAAATAGATTACTTGATGGAGAATCTTTTGACGTGGAGGTTACCAAGAAATATAAACACTTCAAATAAATAAAAACAAAACTTGAACCACTCTTTTGTACTACCTATCTTGGGGAAATAAACTATCACCTCAATCGTGGAGCTTTGAAAATGTGAAAAATCTTTTCCTTTTCTACCACTGGCTTTAGCTGATATTAATAAGCTAAAAAATAATTATTTTTCAAAATTTAAAGCTTATTTTAAGTGCCTATAAAAGGGGTGTAATTGTATGAACATCACTTTTGTTTCTTCACTCACTTTTTCATTGAAAGAAAGCCTTTTTCTCTTCCTAAACACCTTGACTCCGAATTTTAACAAGCAAAAACACTAAGAAATCTCTTCCATAATCTCTCTTCTTAACTTTCATATCATTAGGCTTTAAGAAAAGATCATCACCTCATCGGTTTTGAAGGTAAAATACTAGTATACCACTAGCTTTTAAGATTAAAGTTTTAGCCTGCGTTTAGTTCGTTAGTTGGTGCACCAAAAGCCTAGTAGGGAAAAAAGGGGATAATGACAACAACATTGGAAAATTTTGAATTTTTTTTTAATCTTAATAAAGAAAATAAAGATAAAAATACAAACAAAAATTAAAGTAATTAATGTTATTAAATTCCATTAGCTACTTATTAAACTTATGTCAAACAAAAATAAAGAAAACATATAACTTACGTCTCTTCATTGTTGCAAAGATTGGTTTGTTATGAAATATTAAATCGTACATAATAAAGTTGTATTCTTGTTATTAGCCCTTCAAACTTAATAAATAGCTAGCCTTTATTTTATTTGAATGAAAAACAATAAATACTACTCTTATTGATTTAATTAGAGAAAAAAATTATAACTTTAACTAATCATATATTCGAAAGGTTGTAAACCTTCCAATGCATGCCATGAAGACCAAATTAACATGCTTAATATAAATGATCGGTCCACGTGAAATCAGAAAGTTATAGTGAAACAACCTTCAATTTGCAATGGCATTTCAGAACTATTTCCAAACAACAACACCTTCTATCCCCTTCCCCTTCACACCACATTCCGCCTCTAAGACTCCTTAAACTGAACAATCTTATGTTTTCTACACCAGGTTGCTCGTATTCCATACTTATTTTGTTACCCAATAATTTGCTCTCGTTTGCTGACGTTGGACTTGGGTAAGAACCGACTTACTTGGGATATATTTAAGACCAACTGATACTTCTACTTCTCGTTACAAATTTAAAATGATTAGAAATAACTTGTCACATGTTTTTATATTTATACATTTAAATTGGAACTTTCTCACGATATTCAACTTTATATAAGCTTGTATGTGATAGTAATTTTTCATTTTCTTTTGTTTTCCGTTAGGTCCTTCACTTTTTTCCTCGTATAATTTTACCTACGTCGGTATTTACTATCAACAGATACTAGAACACAAAAAAGTAAACAAATAGTATTGTCTTTCTGTCCTTGTTTTCACTACCCAAAAAATAAAATAATAATAATAATAAAAGACAATAGTCCCTCAAGATTATGTCAGTTTTTCAAACAATGGATGTTGAGAATTGATAAAAATAAAACATAGATGTCATCCTATAGAAGATCACAAGAACGCAAAATTTGTAAAGAAAGTTTCTTCCAATTTATATTAGATCACATTATGGACACTAAAGAGTGTTTGATAAGAGAGAAAAGTAGAAGGAAATGAGAGGAGTGAAAAGTTTAGTGTAAAGATTTTAACATTTTTGATTGTTTGGTAAAAGAGAAAGGAGGAGGGCAGGGGTTAGAGGAAAGACTCCAATCCTTTTGATCTCTCCTAAATTGGATAGATTATTAGAGAGATTTCCTACTGAAACAATTTAAAAGAAAAGACTTCTCTCTCTCATTTCATATTTCTAATTTCTCACCTAGGTGATCGACCACTTTGTCTTTTCTATTATCACACCTTCCTACCAAACATATTCTGTGTCCATCCGTATGTAGTTTGAATTCGGAGAAAGCTAATGTTTCGGAGATGTAATAGATCTTTATATTACTGTGGTATAGATAAAAGTCACAAAACATGACATTGGCATGGGGAAAAATTCTGAGTTAATCATTTTATAAAGACATAAGAACAAAAATTGCAAGTCATATTCACATCTCAAACTTTGCACGAGATATACTCGATCATTTGGCGCATTTTGCAAAAGGTCCAAAAGAAAATGTCGAATATTTTTATGAAGAACAATATATAAGACTACTTGATCAAAAAAGTCAAGTGTAGAGTTAGTTTTATTGACTAAGGGATACCATTATTACACAGTTTACACTGACCTATTTAAATGAGATGAACTCATGATAGGTATCACCGTATACAATATCGATAAGCATTTTATTAATTACCACTAATTTCCATTGGCATTGGGCAATTTACAACTCCACCGTCCTGCATATGAACTTTGTGCATAGAAAGCCAATGACCTCAGTTGCTCGTGGATTTGATGATAGTCAAAGGAAGGTTTCCACTCTCCTTGCATGCTATGAAATTGGCTGCTTTTTTTTTTTTTTTTTTTTTTTTTTTTTTTTCCTCACTTTTTCACTTGCATTGGTTTCCCTTTATCAAGAACACAACTAGCTAGCGTACCATTTCACATTTAAGGCCCCTTTGATGGCGTTGTTCACTATAGCGGCCTCGCTTGTGAAAATAGGTAGACTTGCTCCCTTGTTTGTAGGAAGAGGAACTGACAATCACATGTTCCCTTAATACTACTCCACGGGCCATATCGGTTGAAAGGCTCTTCATCCACGCCTTTCCAGTCACAACAAGCATAAGACCATCCTTAATTGGATCGTCAACAAATAGTTGCGATCCTGACCTTCGGGTGGTTGATTATCATGACCTATCGGTTAAGGTTATTCATGAACCATGAAAATAGCCTTGAAGCTATGACATTGATCGTCGGTTGGAGCAGTGTTCACCCCATCCATCAGTTTTGACAAGAACACTTGCTTTGCACATAAACTTTTCACAGCGCTCTTTAATTTTTCAAGATGGTGTTTCAAATTTAACACCTCATGACGAACTCTTGAACTTGTGGTGGTATTGAAGTCTCAAATTGCTTGCCGAATTTAGATTGACCACTTGGACGTTCAAATATTTAGGATTATTGCCCAATGCTCTAGTCAATTAATCACTAATGAAAATATCGACAACAAATTTTTCTGAAATAATCCATAAATGGAGACTCTCAATACAAATATAAGGGGTAAAGATATCTCTTATTAAAGTATCTATGAAATATCGATACTTTCTGGATAACATCCGTAATGTATCAATATTCATTTTCTTTCTTCACTATTTTACCAGAGTATCCAGATACATACAGATATTTCCACGGATGTATACGTTAAATATCTACTGATATCCATCTATATAAAAATGAAGAAAAAGACTTAAAAAAAAATAAGAGAACTTTTTTGTAATAAAAAAACTCGCATGCTCTCTATTTTATGATATTGTATTGTCAATAATAGTAACAGTAATAAACTTTAAGTTCAATAATAGTAATAAATTTGTCGTCAATGATTAAATTTATAGTTCATAAGGACAACAGAAAGAGCATTTTTAGCTAAAGAAGCTTTACTAGTAAAGAACCAATTAATTCACATGATGATGTCTTTCACCGTCAGTATTTTGATGCACCTAGTTTCTCATGGCAGCCGCGTCCCGGTCTCTGCCACCTACATTTATTCGTCAGTAGAAGTTAAGAATAAAATCATTTATTAATTTTGTACTAAAAAATTGATTTTAGCATACCATATTTTATTCAATTTTTATATATCTGCCTTGGCCGTCGATGGACGGGTATTGGTTTTTCGATCATATTCCAATTGCATGTTGTGATATCTCCAACTATTTTAATGTCAGTTGGTATTCCACGAATTTTGACCAATCATATCTTGGATAGTTGTTTACTACTTTGAGGGGGGCAATTCTTCAATAGGCCATGACCAAATCCCTAGCTAACTCTCTGTAAATTTCCAATTTTTTTTTTTCCTAAATTTTGACGTTTGAAAAACCTCTAGCCAAATTGTTTCATATTTCACTAAATCTCGGCAATTCCAATCATGTATCCAAATTAGAATACATTATTTTGCTTGGCTTTTATCGTCAGATGTATTCTTTGACCCATAGCCTTAACTTTATGTACATGTTTCAACGACGGTCTCTTCTTTTATCGTCTGTATATAAATTGAATGGATAATTTCTTTGAGGTTTTCAACATTAAGAAGTGGGTGGCACACCCTTCTCATGCGTTTCTCGTGACACTTTTAACCAATCTAAACCAACAACAATTCCTCACAAAAATACTGCGTAATCATATATTCATGAACCAACATCTAAATCATATTTAATCATCACTCATAAAGCAAAATCAGTACACGTCAAATCTTATATTAACCAATCTAATTTAAAAACCAACACTAGTTAACACATACACATATATTAGGTATAAAAACTTATTAACGAAATATCAACTAATAAATAAAGAAAATTACCTAAATAACCACATTTTTCATTTATTGACCTAGCATAACATAAATTCCATATTACCAACATGATATAAATTCTAGATAACTTTAGTTTAATTTTATGTCATATTGGTCTAGTGTTAATTTTTTATGTCATATTAGTGCAATGATATCTAAATTTTTGTCATTCAGATGCTTTGCTCTTAAAAAAAATCCAATTCAAAAAGCACAAAAGAAAAAACCTATCTAACCAAAAGCATCATCACAAATAAGTAATCATTCTCTGAAAAAAAAAATAATAATAAATAAATAAAAAAACACAACAAAAATCACAAACCAAAAAAATCCTTCACATGTCCAATAAATTAAAAACATAACAAAACTAATCAATAATCACTAATCTAGGAGCATTTTTTTGGGGTGAATACCTAAGGCAGACATTAAACACTAATCGAGACATTTAGAAATAAAAAATAAAAAAAGTATATAAATTAATAAAAATTCTCTTATCTAACCAAAAGTATCATTATCACAACCAAAACATCATTTCCCAAGAACAAAAATCATAAACTAACAAAATCTTCACATATTTAAATTCAAACACTAATATGTAATCTAATAACATTAAACCCTAATCCAAACATCAAGCACTAGCTAATCTAGTACCATTTAGTAAAAAATAAAAAATAAATAAACATAAAAGAATGCCACTAAATTTTGTCAACAATGAACGATGGCGTTTGGCAACAAATAAAGTGGGAGAACCAAGCTGGGTACTTTCTGTGGCCGCAAGAGAGTGAGGGAGGCTTCGACTGTGGCAACGCCACGAGGCATCAAGAGGTGCTGGAGAGGGTGCGGCGACAGTGACAATGGAGAAGGAGACATAACGATATGACTAGTTTGAGAGAGAGATTATTTGGTCTGAGATTTCGGCCTTTTTTTTTTTTTTTTTTTTTTTTTGGGATTAGACAAAGATTATAGAAAATAGACATTTCATTTCAAGAATGCACGACAATTGTTTAAACAATTTGTGCTGCCTTTTAACTGCGATCTCCTTCGTCCTTTAGTTTTCTTCAATTTTAATTTTATATTTTGTTTAATTTTCCAAGGTGATTTATTTTAAGAAATTTTTAAAATAATGTTCAATTATTCTAAAAGAAAAGCAAATAATATATAATAAACTTTAATAAGGCCATAATATGATTTTTGAAATTCGAACCGCTCAAAGGTTAATTACTTTTGTACTGCTTTTACAAATGCATGAAAAAACTCAAAACATTTGAATAATATAATAACCATGTGTTGGTTTTGAAAACCATAGATACGAAAATTTTACAGAAGCATTGTAAACAATAGGATCGTGCATTACTATAGCGGCACTATATGTAGATATATTAATTTAATTTGTAAATTATGCACAAGACTAAGAAAATTACCAATGTCTGAATAGGTCAATAACTTCAATGACGATTCAATCTCTAAGACATCTTAAGTTTTCCACGGTTAATTCTAAAAATTTTCAAACGGACATGAGCATCTATTAATTGGATATGCTCACTATCTCACCTTTTGTGTTCTTTGCTCACATAAGAAAAACAAATAGTGTAATAGAGGAATTTTTCTCACTAGAGTTTCCTCTTTCCAAAAAGAGGCAAAAGATTTTGATCTAATAGATGATTCAATTGATCATCTACTTATAGTGTCATGAGAAATATCTAATTGGATAACCTTTCAGATTAATTGAATTGATTAATTAATAAGAAATTGGCCTCTGGCGTGCGCCACCTGCCACCCAGTCCAGTGCTGGGTCGTGTAAATATCCTCTATCTCTTTTGCTCGAGGATCTTATTTTCCCTTTGTCCAACTTTTGGTTCATGTTGTTTTCTGTTTGAATTCAAATATCTAGATAAAAAAATCTGTTTTTTGTTTAAATAGATTTTCAAAATATATAGCAACTTATCAGATAAGAAATTTGTACACCACAAGGACTCTCCCTGTGGTGTAGGTGCCTATCCCAGTGTGGCTAACCACATTGGATTATCCAATTAAGATTTTATTGAATTATCACATTATTTGAATTTGAATTTTTAATCACATATATGTGTTAAGTTAGAATTCATCAATTATAAATGAATCGATCCAATTAAACACATAAGGTTAAATTAGTATTGTGGAAACAACATGGGAAACTATGGACTTCTAATTTAAATTTTGACAACTAATTAATCCCCTTAATTGCTATATCAATTTATTAATTTCAAAGTTATTCTACTATTACTTCAAATTGCACTCTTAAAATTAAAATTAAAATTTATTCAAAAATTGTGAGTCATCCGTTGATATAATCACCATGTAATAGATCAATCTTCCATAATAGTTCACAATTAGAGTTGGGTTCCATTAGATAGCTAGAATTGAATGCTTTTGCTATTCAAATCCTGAATCAATACTAGAGAGAATTGTCCATCTATTTCATAACAAGGGAATGAACTTAAATCTCTTGAATAAACATTCACAGCTATTTACTTTAATATATTTCCAAGATATTAGGAATGGAAATCAACATCTTCTAATATATATACTGAGTAACCAGTCAAAGGACATAATGCAATAAATAGGAATTTATTAATAACTCAAAATTAAGATTGTTTCATATATGATCATCGTTGATTAAATTTGAATATATTACATTATCAGATATTCAAATTAATCATGCTCCCATCATATATACTCATATTATACAAAGCACTTTCATCCTGATGACACCTTAATTACTATTTGGATATGATTATCCCATTCCTTAAAAAGATGAACCACGCTAGTAATAATTTATTAAATATCTTAACTTTAATTGTTTATTATGGATAATTTTAGACTGTTATCCTTAAATGCCATCCTCTTACATATAATATTAATATACCATATTTAATGTCATAATAATAATCACGGAAGTTAATGATATTTATTATGTGTAAAGCAAATAATATATTGAAAATAAATCTAATATATTTAAGTAGCTTAAATTTAAATTTGTACTTTTTATATTTTTGTTTAACTCTTCAAATTAATTTATTTTTAAGAAATGTTTAAAGCATTGAATGATTCTTTTTTTAAGATAATAAAATCATATAACATTTAAGAAGTCTTATTGTGACTTTTGGAATTGGAACCAGTCAAGGGTTACTTTGTACTGCGCAGAAAAGACTTCAGACATTTGAATAATAAGAATTAAAAATGTGACAATTTGAAGAAACAGGGGATGCTTTAAGTAAATTCCCAAAAAAATAATAATAATAATAAGTAATTAGTTACTCTTTTAACTACTAAAAAATGCTTTGATATTGCTTAAAAGTTTGGCTTTTACGCGTGCATCCTTAACTACTTATCATAGAGTTGCAATTTTCACTTTTAATTTTTTGTTTTTGGCAATTTGTATCATGAACTTACAAATCTGTTGTTATCAACCTACTATTTATAAACAACGTTAATATTTTGAAGAAAATTGACTTGTGATGTGTACATGAATTATTACTTAAAGAAATGAATAATCATTTTATCTACTTTAATTTAACCCAAATGTATTGAGGTTAAAATCTTTAATCCAATTTTAACAAGATAGAAAATATTAAATTTACTTTGTTTTAAACATAATTTTGTGTTAACACTAATTAAAAAAAGAAAACCCATGTTCTAACTAATGACTATGTGCAAGTCAAGTGTCAATTACCATTAAAAAAAAAATAGTATCGATATCAATTTATGGTGCAAATTTTGACTATACTATAAATTCAGAATGCACATGTACAAAAAAACCTAAAACTTTTATTGTAGTAGCACAATAGATTTAAAAAATAAAAAATAAAAAATAAAAAATAAGTTAAAATTGCCATATCCAATATAGAACTAGAACTGAACTAATTACGGTTATGAACTAAAAATGGTTGTGAAAAACTTGCGGTAAACAAACTAAACATTCATTCACACTTACCATGACGTTAAGCCTAGAAATACAATTAGCACAAACCATATCACTAACCAATTAATCGGGTAGATTCCAAACAGAATAAATTTTTAGTTCTTAGGAAAAGCTCGTAATTGTCATTGGTGTTTCATCTTGGCAAGTAAGAAGTTGATCAACAAACACCCTATTATTTTCCCACCAACCCCTAACCCAACACCCCCCATTTTTCACTTCCCTTACCTATAAAAAGCCCACATTACCAATTTGGTTTCCAAACCATCTTCATCTCAATAGCTCCAATACTACTAAACATCTTCCCTAATCAAAACTAATTTGCTTCCAAACTTCTCAAAATGGTTCATCAAAATCTCTCACTCTTCTTGTTACCAATTGTGATTCTCACTTTCTCTTCAATTTTCTCCAACACAATGGCTTTTGGCTCTCGCCATCTTCTAGACACTTCTTTACCAAAAGTAGTACCTAAGGAGATTACTTATCCAGAATTGCACCCAGTACTTCCCACTTTCCCAACTCTGTCCAAGCCTGATATTCATCATGAGCCAAAGTCGGAATCGCCACTTCTTCCCCATCTCCCCGAGTTCCTGAAACCCGAATTCCCTGCCATTCCGAAGCCCGAACTCCCCAAGTTGCCCGCATTGGCCCTGCCTGAGCTCCCAAAGCTTCCTGAACTTCCAAAGCTTCCTGAACTTCCACGGCTTGAACTCCCCAAGTTTCCTGAATTTCCAAAACCCAACATCCCGAAATTGCCCGAACTCCCCAAGTTTCCGGAACTCCCTGCACAACTTCCCAATATCCCTCATGAGCTTCCTAAACCCTCATTTCCAACCATCCCAACTCTACCAAATGATCATGAGAAGACTCAGTATCCTTGAACATTTAAAGGAGTACAACTATATTTCTATGTTGCGTCACATTTCTATATACAAGAACAATAAATTAACTACGTAGTCAATCAAATACATTAGTGCTGTTGGACGGCTGTTTGGTGTGAATTGTTATTCTCAATATTTTTATGTGTCTTTTAATTTAAGTTGTAATGTTATATGTACCTCTTCGGAGTTGTTGTGTTGGAACATTGTAATTTGTACCGCTTATAGCAGTACGTATGTGTGACAAGATTTATGATATTTGTTTGTTTTTATGTTAATCCGTCTTCCTTTTGATGATCAAGAATGTCTCCCCTGCTAAAATACCAGTGCTAATTTCAAACTTGACCCAAAATAATAGGAGTTTTATCTTATTTTCTCTCTTATAACTTAAAATTATGACACAAAACTCCCCCTTTAAACTTATCAAAAGTAGCAAATTTGACACTTCCGTTACCGGGGAATCGTTTTTTTTTTAATTTTTTAATTTTTTTTTTTAAGATTATAATCATGTATACTCGTCCGGCTCTTTCACATGTGATAAAACTCATTCAAAAATTGCATATTACTAACGAGTCACAAAATGATTGACATCTCAATGGTTAAAAGTACCAGAGGATAAAGTGTAGAATGGGATTGCAATAAGCCATTAAATATTGCCCTAAACTTTTTTATTTCATTTACCAAAAATTTTAATAGGAGTCAAGTGAGATTGTTTCAAATTTTAGAGGATAAACTAGAAGTTTTTAAAGATTAGGGGACAAAATAAAAATGATCCTAAAGTTTGAGGAGCATATATGAGATCAATCCCTTAAAATTTTATTAAGGTCACACGTATTTCTCTTGAAACAAATTAACGAAAAATGAAAATTAGTGCCAAAAAAAAAAGTTTAGAGCTAGAAAAGTTATGAGAAAGACGGATGATGAATGATAAGTTAATTTACTCAAAAAGTTTTGAATCCACGAGAATTCCAGGAATTGTGACAAGACATTAGATCATAGAAATGTAATAACATGTTTATTAAAATTTAATTATAGTAATTTCACATGGTGTGTATGGATAACCTAACAGTAATTTACATAACTTTATTTTGATGTAAAGTTCAAATCTCCCGTTAAGTTTAAAAAATAATGCTAAATTTTCAATTCTCTAATATCTGCTATGCCATTAATTTGTCACTTTTTGCTGGACCTGTTTTATGAGTTTTTAAAAGACAATAGTTAAAAAAATGTATGACACTAATGCCACCATTTTAGTCCTCGTGCGAGCTTGCATTGAAGAAAGATCCAATCGTTCTTTTAGTTTTTTTATTTTATTTTATTTTTGCAAAACTTAGGATAGAAATTGTACTTTTACCTTGTCGATAAATACTACAATTTTAATTGTTTGGATAAATTTTTTAACAGTCAATCAATGATTGGTAGCAGTTATGTATTGCACATTATAAATTTTAACGTTGATATTCACAAATCAGACTGTTGAAAATTTAACCCAACAATTAAAAACAATACCTACTGAAAATAAAAATAAAGTTATCACCATAAATTTTTGGATGATTTGGAGGATTGCCCATCAAAGAGCACACCTTTGGAATGTTGCCACATCTATAACAGCCCCAGAATATTTGACTTCTCATAAGATAAGTTAAAGGTCAATATATTTTGGTCTTTCTAAAATTACTCCAACCGTTCAAAAGGTAAACTAGTAACAAATGCATCGGCATCAACACGAGCCGCCACGATTCCGGTCACTGGTGCCGGTTTCCGGTTGTTGGTAAGTGTTTTGACATATTATTTTTGATAATCAACTATAATATTTTTTATTTTTAATTAAAAAATTATCGATCATCTTCGGCTCGTCCTTTCAGTAGTGTACTAGATTATTATTAATTTTTAATTTCCAATACGAAATAGTTAGCCACCTTCAACTTCGGTCATCGGAGAGTAAAGTATTTTGGTAGGTTATTTTTAATAATCTGCTAACAAATTATTTAAAATACATCAGATTACCAGGTTTTATTTTTTGTTCACTATATTTTTACGATTAGATTATTATACAAATGTTTACTTTAAAATAATTATTTCTAATATATTAATCGATCATATTCTTTTCCCAATTTATCAATAAAAAAGTACACAAAAATTAAAGTAATAAGATTAAGGGAATTGTAACACAAAAAACTCCCAAAAAAAAAATAATAATAGCAACTAATTAAAAAATAAATAAAATCTGCTCGGGCACTACTTGACGCCGAATGCCACCGTCGCCATCCAAATCAATGTCATCTTTCGCGGTTGGCCGCGAAGAGAGAGAAACACCACTGTAGTCAAGATGATCGCCATTGGAGATCACCGAGATAGTCGTGCTTTTGAGTTTATAGACAAATATAACTTGTAAAATGTTCAACGAAAATACATAACACTTGAAACTATCATGTGAAGTAAACAAATGAACTCCAAACATTAGAAAATATTAATTCTTAAGGAGAGAGACTTGTAAATGTTGGTTCAAAGAATTAAAATATGTGTGTCATATTGTAATGACAAGAGTTGCATGAAAAGTTCAAATTTGAACTACGTAGAAGACAATATAGACACTTGGAAGAAATTAAATGGTGTAAAATTTTGGATAACGGGTGGTCGGGTGGCCGAGACAAGCACACCGGTGAGAGATAGAAGCTCTGATAGTGGAGAAAGCAAGCAATGGTGTAGTGCTAGATTTACGCTGAGGTCATTCATAAATGTCACCTCTGGTATTGACATGCAGAAGTATTTGTCCTGTGTAAATACCCTTCGCATAAGACGAATTAGGTAAGAATTCTAAAAAGCATTACTATTAAGGAAAAATTGAGAAATTGAATGAGCTCAAGGTGACCGTTGGTAGATTCTAGACACGCATTTAAAAGATGGACATCGCTTGTTAGAATGACTTTGTTTTTCTTGAATTTGACATTTGACGAGGTAATTTCGTGGTCCATATCTAAAAAACAAACATTGTTTAACGGAGTGACGTTCACATGTTAATTAGGAATTTGGATTTGGAGTTCAGATTGGCTTTTTGTCTTCCAATTCACCCACCACAAAATGTTGTATTTGTTTGGCTTCGAAGAGAAAAACAAGGTTGCATTTTACACTTCTTTTAAGAAATTTACATTGTTTTCTATGTTTTAGGTTATTTCTATGAATATGTTGTCTCATTTCTTGCGTGGCTATGTTTCTGGGTTATCATTAGAGCACGTTAAATAAAAATTCATTTGTTGTATTTTCATAATTAACCTCAGTACAATTACCTATCTACCCTCCCTCCAAATTTATTATATTATAAAAGAATCTTTATTTCAATCACTTTGTCCAAACTACCCCTTTGTTTAAAGTCAAATCCTAAACCATGTACAGCTCCACTTTCCTACCCTTCCAACACGAGATATATAATCTACTTCCTACTCATCCTCAAAACTTTACTTTTGCTGACGAGCCCTTTTGTGGGTTGTCATCATAAAATATAATAAGAGTAGTCTTAGAAATACTAATTCTAATTATAATTTTTAGAATACTCACTCACATGTTATATTTTCATTAATAAGTGAAATCAATTAATATAGTAATATTTTAAATATATACTACTAAAAAAATGACAACTCATATATTATAATATTGATATTCAAATATTAATATTAAAGTTGATATTCCTAATAATTTTTTGTACAACAAATATCAGTCACTTTCTCTCAGACTAAAAAAAATGCACCAAGCAAAAATCAATTTAGTCTAATATTGACTTTTCCATCAAGTTCACTAAAATATTATTTTAATCCCACACGGCACCTTGTATTGACTAATAACTCAGGCTCCTACAAAAGGAAACCAACCAACCTTTGCTGGACTACTTTTCTTCCCGTATAGCTCAAAGCTCTTACCTTCCTCCTCCTCCACAAACTTTACCGACTATGGAGAATCTAAAGTCAAACCCAGCAAACTCTACCCCTCTAACCCCAATCGGCTTCCTCGAACGAGCCGCCACCGTCTACGGTGACTGCCTATCCATCGTCTACAACGATACTGTCTACACCTGGTCGGATACCTACAGGCGATGCCTGTGTTTGGCCTCGTCGATTGTCGTTTCACTCGGAATAAAGAGGCGCCAAGTCGTGTCGGTTGTCGCAGCCAACGTCCCCGCCATGTACGAGCTCCACTTTGCTGTCCCCATGGCCGGCGCCGTCCTCAACACCCTCAACATCAGGCTTGATGCCCGCACAATCTCCTCCATGCTTCATCACGGCGAATCCAAGCTCATCTTCGTCGAACAACACTACGTCGACCTAGTCCTCGAAGCCATCGCTTTGTTTCCGGAACATATACCGGTCCCTCAACTCGTCCTCATCACCGACGAATTATCCCAATCACCTTTACCGGTGAATGCTGTCAACAGTCGTTTCTACTCTACTTATGAGGAGTTAGTGGAGAGAGGCGATTCAGGGTTTCAATGGCTGAGACCGGAAACCGAGTGGGACCCAATTGTACTGAATTACACCTCCGGTACGACGTCGTCTCCTAAGGGAGTTGTTCACTGCCACAGGGGGATTTTTTTGGCCGCTGTTGATTCATTAGTCGAGTGGGCTATACCCAAACAGCCGGTCTATTTATGGACTCTCCCCATGTTTCATGCCAATGGATGGGCTTATCCTTGGGGGATGGCTGCCATTGGCGGGACCAACATCTGTCTCCGTAAATGCGACGGTCCGACAATCTTCAACCTCATCCGCCGCCACGGCGTGACTCACATGTGCGGTGCGCCGGTGGTCCTAAACATGCTGTCCAACACCCCCAACGCTAAACCACTGGAAATCCCCGTTCAAATCATGACCGCCGGAGCGCCACCCCCCTCCGCGGTGCTTCTACGAACGGAAGCTCTCGGCTTTGTTGTCAACCACTGCTTCGGGATGACAGAGACTGGAGGAATGGCTATATCCTGCACGTGGAAGCAGAAGTGGAACAGGCTGCCCGCGACAGAGAGGGCGCGGCTCAAGGCTCGGCAAGGCGTGAGGACGGCCGCAATGGCTGAGGTAGACGTCGTCGATCCGAATTCCGGTATGAGCGTGGCGAGAGACGGAATGACGTTAGGGGAGATAGTGGTGAGAGGTGGGTGTGTGATGTTGGGGTACCTTAAAGACCCCGAAGCAACGGCTAAATGTATAGACGTGACCAAGGGATGGATGTACACGGGCGATGTGGGAGTAATGCACTCGGACGGGTATTTAGAGATAAAAGATAGGTCAAAGGACGTGATAATAACAGGTGGGGAGAACGTGAACAGCGTTGAGGTGGAGTCGGCACTCTATGGCCACCCAGCAGTCGACGAGGCGGCGGTGGTTGCACGGCCCGATGACTTCTGGGGCGAGTCGCCGTGCGCGTTCGTGACGTTGAAAAAGGGGGTGACGATGAAGCCCACGGAGAAGGAGATTATGGAGTATTGCAGGGAGAAGTTGTCGCATTTTATGGTGCCAAAATCGGTGGTGTTTAGGGACGAGTTGCCTAAGACTTCAACCGGGAAGATTCAGAAGTATCTGCTCAAGGATGTCGCAAAAAAGATGGGATCGTCGTCATCGTCGGTTATGCGGCGGTCAGAGTAGTCGTTCTCAGCTGGATGACAATGATGGGAAGTTGGTCGTGGATAACTTGTTATCCAATTTTAATAAACTAGAGTTTGTGAACTGCTGAATAATACTTTGGTCAAAAACATTGTTTGTATTTTGGATAGTTTATTATTTGAGCTAGCTGGTGTTACTATTCTGGGTTTTCTTTTTAGTATTTTCTAAATTCAAGCGTGTAAAATTCTTATTAGAATAACAAGAATAATTTTTAATAACACTTTGTCCCCTAATATTTGAAACATCGCATATCGTGTCCCTGATCTACAATCCATCATTTAATTAAATCGTCCTTCTGTTAGATTTTGAATGGAAAATTATATCTTAGTGCACATTGTAGGGGTATTTTCGTAATTCCACAAAAAGAATGAAGCGGAAAAACGAAGAAGTCCTCCTCATCAGTTCAAAATGATTTTGGCTTTGAATCTATACTTAAAAACTTATTTTAATGATGCAAAAATGTTGATATATGCATGGTATAAAGTACTCAAAACTAGGCCATCATATTTAGTGCTATTGTCTTGTTGTTGAGTTAAAAAATTTAATCTTTTCAAGGAAAATAAACACTAGATAATACGTAAAGTTGACTTGCTAATCTAGTGGGACTAAAAACATAATTTTTAAGTTGGTTGGTGGCAGAAAAAGTTTCAATTTTATAGTTGACACATATAACATATACGGGTTGGAGTACGCTTGTTTTCCATAATCAAAGCATAAAAAGTGAAAACTTTTTTAGTATGAATAACATGTTTGAGAACTTGAGATACCATTATTGGGACCCTAAGGCATAATAGGGATTTTGCATAGGAACATCAAGTTGAATGGTCGCTATTTTGGATGAGTAAATCGAAAGTTACCCGCAGTAACCCGCTGGTTTTTGGCTACTGGAATTGAACAGCCCTCTATCCAATTTACCAAGCCCGTTTTGAGCCACTTAGAGGCCTAATCGGACCTCGGGCCGAACTGAGAAAATGTAGGGACATTTGTTATACTAGTAGTGTAGGCACATGCAAATCCACGTGATGTTTAATTACATCTGCTGTTTCTTTGTCGTCAAGTGTATTAGCCTATCTTTACAATACACATAAATAAATCTTATAACATAATATATACACATATGTACATATACATATTTAGCATAAATATTATACAACATATATGTTTACAGTAAGTTACAATGAACTATAACATAAAAAATAATAATAATAATTATTAGGTCAGATGCATAATTAAAGAAAATTATGTAATAATCAAAAGTATTCATTGAAACTCATTGCTAGCTATAACTTAAAGAGGTAGTTTTTCTATAATTATATGTGTAGCTATTTTTCTGATAGTAAAGAGAATTCGATGATTTAAAAACAATCTTGCAAAATAGTAGTTGAGAAAAATGAATTTTTGGAACTACAAGAAATTTGTTTTCCAAATTTGTACAAAATTGATACTCCCTATAATTGTCTTTTTTTTTCCCCCTTTGTTTTTCCAGGATCCTCTCTCTGATAGATTATTATCAAATTTACATAGATGAAATACAATGAGGTTTAGCAAAAAGAGAAAGAACCCATAATAGAATTGAAAAAATTCTTTCTATTTTTTAATTTAATAAACAAATAATAGGTTATTTCTAAACGATAGAGTCCATTTATTTAGTATAAATAGGGATATATATTTTTTCAAAGGCATACTTTTGGTAAATCAAGGAACTGAATGAGCACGAGAAAAATATTTCTAAATTTAATAGATAAGTAAATAAGAGAACAAGAAAAATAAATATATATATATATATATATATATTCTAATTGACCTTTTACTCATAAGAAGAAGATGTTGTTCTTACTACGTAAGTATTATCATTATTATTATTATTTTTTTGAACAAATGATTATCATTTTTTAAGGCTTCGTTTGCTTCACCATCTCAACTTAAACTAAACTGTAGTTTTTTCATCATATTTTTTGTCTTTTCTGAAAAAAAATTTTATCTTTTCTGAAAAAGTCAACAAAATTTACTATGCAAACTTAAAAATCTCAACTCAACTCAAACTGAACTGATGCACCAAAAGAACCCTAAGCAACAAACTGAAAAAAAAAAAAAAAAAAAAAAAAAAAAAGCCTGCTTTGCCAAAATAACAAAACAAAACAAAACAAAAGGCCTTCTATTATCCCTACTCTCTCTTTTATGGGCTGGGCCTGGTGGATGCAGTGAGAAAGAGATGAATAGAAATTATTTCAAGTGAGAGAGAGAGAGAGATGGATTACGCTGAATAGAAAGGTTCCCCTTTTAACAGCTGGCAGCTGGTGTTACGCGTGTCAATATATCTAACAAGGAGACTGAACCAAAAAATAAGAACTGAACGAAAAAAGTAGAAGATGAACCATGAAAATTAAACTTCAGTTTCAAAAAGTAGAGAAATCCAATCATAAACCTACACGTATCAGTATAAGCAGAAAGACTAGCATGTCAATTGGTTATCCATGCTTTTTATATATGTTATAGAAACATTTTAAATGAGGAAGGTCTCAAAAATTTTGAATTTACGACGATGTTTCAGATAGTTTTCCTAATTTGGTATGGAATCCAATTTACACCACATACAGTATACGTTTTGACATAAACTAACCACGTAGAGGTCAAACCGGCCTTTGGACCAAATATGAAAGTTTTAGGAGTCAACAAAATGAACATTTTTACGGAGGAATCTTGATCAATTTCTCGATATATTTTAAGATATAAATTCAACATGTTTTGATAATAAATTTTAGAATTCCTAAAACAAACCTTAGAAAACCACTTTTTGGACCAAAATAACCTTAGTTCAACACCAACGGGAGAAAAACCGTTGATGACGCACAATTAAGAAAGAAAAGTGGAAATTGGTAAAATTAGATAATATAGTAACCTAGTAAACCCGAAGCTTACTAACCAACATAAGGCTCTCATTGGACATTTGTGGAAAATCCCAATAGTCAAATCAGTGACAGATCAAGGATTTATTGGTTGGGATGCCAAAAAAAATTTTCGTCAAGTTATTAAACCTACTAATGTTTATATTTTTAATAAAACACTTTTATTTTTTAAAATCTAAATTATTTTCATAATAAAATATGAGTGATTATATTTGCATCCACAATATTAATAAATATCCTCACCTAATAAATGTTTCATAATATAAACATAGTAAATCTATTCTTTTATAGATACTTTTTATATAATACCACATTTAACCATATTATACACTCACTTTTATTTTAAATTTAATTTATTTTCTTAAAAATAAATTAACAAATCTAAAAAAGAAAAAAAGATATATTTTCATTTTCAAAAAGAAAACAAAAAAAATCTCTAAAAAAAGGAGAAGAAATAGAAAAAAGGAGAAGAAATATTAAAAAAGAAAAACTTAAGTGATGTCTAAATCAAAAATTAATGAATGTCGTACTACATTTAAAAAAATACATAAATATAGAATCATGTAAACGAACATAGCAACAAAAAAGAAAAGAATAATCATATACAAAAGCACAGAGAATAATTTTCAAATATTAAAAGAAAAGAAAAGAAAAACATAATACTAATGAATTAAAAAAAATTCAAAATAATTAATTCAATAGTTGTTGGCTCTTCAAGAGACATATTTCTTTTTTCTTTTTTTTTTTTCACTTGAATCCTCCATTGAAATTTTTCATCCAGTTATAAAAATTTCTAAAGAAAAGATATTGATGAAGAACAATTTAGAATTTATAAAATAAACAATTTAGAGTTTAGAACAATTTCTTAGTTTTTTAAAATATATTATTTCCTTTCATGGTTAATGTGGTGTATCTTTTTTAATTATTTCATAAAAACAAATATTTTCATTTATAGGTATGTTGGGATATGAGCATTCTTAATGGTTTTAAAGTAATTTTCCTATAGGATAAAAATATATTAAAAATCTTTATTAACTTTATGAGGATATTTATCAATATTGTGGGTGTAAATAAAATCTTTCTAAATATATAAGAGTGGCCAAGACTAATTTATATACATTCCCACTATATTAAAAAAAATAAAAATAAAAAAAAAGCTAGGAGGCCCAGGGCCCCCTCCTGCCCTGCCACCCCTTCTCCACCCCGGGTCCTTGAGTCGAATATTGGAATAGAAATTGGGCCTCGGTGACCATGGGATTTACAGTTGGTTCTGGTTGGTAACCAAGATACTAGCTGACTACCAACCGGTAACCACCACCTCTGGTGAGATGCCAGATGGTTGCAGATTGATAACCACACCTCCGTCAGTAGGATACCAGCTGATTACCAATTTGTAACCTTCTCCGATAATCACATCTGACAGATAGTTATCGGTCGGTAACTGTCAACACTGTTTGATATACTGAATTTATTAACGAGAATATTTAAAAAATCAAAAAAATCATCAATCACCACAAATGCACATCCACCACAAAAGTACACCAAAATTCAAAAAAAAAATAAAATAAAATAAAATAAAAGTTAGACAATGATTAGAAAAGGAGGGAAATAGTAATCAATGATACTTTCACCTGTCAATGTACAACTAACACATACAACTAATGGAGCATTCCAAAAATCTTCATGCACCGTTGATACAAGAGTGAAAGTGCAAAACCCAGAGTATTTCTCGCATGTCAAAATATAGATGGATAAAGGAGGAGATCATCACATTTATTGCTATTTTCTCATAACTACATTAATTATTTACCCCTTTTTTACTCATTTGTTGCATCAAGGCCTACTGTAAACCTTTATTTTTAAGTCTCAAAATGTGCCAAACCACTGCCAAACTCATCCTAACCAACAGCTAAGAATTTCCTAAATTTAACGCTATATAAATGTTGTTTTGACATCACATGCTACGAAAACCAACTTACACAAAGAACTTTACTCCTGCTACTCTAGTAAGAAACACCAACGTTGTATACATTGTCTTTTTTTTTTTTTTTTTTTTTTGGGTTTAAATAAGAAACGGAAAATAAGAAAACACAGAGATTGACAAGAGAACAAGCTATCCTATAAATAAATCGACATCATCCAGCAGCAACTAGAAGCGACTCCAATGCTAAAAAATCAGAAGGAAAGAAAATATAGTCTCACTAGTAAAAATTGTGGATTACACGACGGTTTTTTACCGTCGTGTAAAATTTACACGATGGTTACCCAACCGTCGTGTAATCCAGTGTCGTGGAAGATAACACGACGGTTATTGAACTGTCATGGTATCTCAATGTTACACGACGGTTAAAAACCGTCGTCGAAACAAGGTACACCGTAGTAGATACAAGTAATATAAAGACATTACACGACGGTACTTGGCCGAACCGTCGTGTAATGCGGACATTACACGACGGTTCTTGGCCGAACCGTCGTATAATGTCTCTTTTATTTAAAAAAAAAATTTATGGTTTTTGGTGATTTCTCACGGCTGGCCTAACCTGTATGTTATCCAATACACGATCCAAGATGGTAACTTCAATGATCAAAGTAAAATTACATATCAATTTTTACATTACAAGTTCACATATCATAATTAATGAATTGCATTACATGGCTAGCCCATTCTCCCCTAATCAAATTCAAATCCTCAGAAGCAAAAAATTATTTACTTTCAAGTACATCAATTCCATTCAACACTATGTCCCTCATAAAACCTAAAATAAAATAACCACATTCAACACTTCCCTCTTGGAGAGGACAAGGACGGTTCGAGATTTTTGTTTTACAGTCTCGTCTCCGTCTTCTAATCCCTTCTCCGGTCATAATCTTCCAATCCGTTAGGGCCCTAGCAAATTGATAAAGTTCAAACTAATTAAGATGTATATAATTAAGATTAAATAAAAGAAAAACTCATTCAGGCATTTCATCGAGTATGTTGTGGGCGCAAAAAATTTATGTTGAAAAATGTGTGTATAGTGCCAAAACCAATCACAAACCATTCATCTACAAAGAGCAACATTAAAAACAAAAACATTCATGTTCAAAAATGGATATTTAATGGAAAACAACAATACAAGAGAGCAAATGTGTTTTAGTTTATATACGAAGTCACCTTGCTTTTCTTTTAAAAAGAATATGCACGGCCACACGAAGAGGGAGGCAACTTCGGCAACTGCGGCTTGACCGGATTCTAAAAGAGTAGTGGCAACGGGTTGGTGAAGGATGTGGGTACTTGAGAAATGTAGAGAGTGTGAAGAGAGAACTTAAGAAATTCGTGCGGAGATGAAGAGAAACGAGGAGGAAATTGTATTTAAGTTATGGGTTTTGGCGCGTGGATTTCGAAAAATTAAATTTGAAAATTTTTAAAATTTTTAGAAGATTACACGACGGTCTATTTAGAACTGTCATGTAATACCGGGATTAGACGACGGTCCCCCGGGACCATCGTGTAATGTGGCGGATTACACGACGGTCCCACGGGACCGTCGTGTAATGTCCCCCCCTCGGGAGGGATTACACGACGGTCTCGGGGGACCGTCGTGTAATGTCCCCCCGAGTGGCGGATTACACGACGGTCCCAAGGAACCGTCGTGTAAAGGCACACTTTACACGACGGTTCCTTGGGACCGTCGTGTAAAGTGGATTTTACACGACGGTTCCGAGGAACCGTCGTGTAATCTATCTTTTGTAGTAGTGTCTTCTATTTAAAGCAATGCTAAGGAACATCAGTGATGTTTAATATCATTCACTAATAGAAGATGGGTCCCATAATATGAGACTCACTTATCTATTAATGTGATATTTAACATCACTGATGTTTCCTAACATTTTTCTTCTATTTAATCAGTAATTGGTGAGGGTGGATCATTTATTGTTCACACTTAGATGCGCGTGAATGACCTGCCTTTACTCTTTACCTCCCATCATTACCCTCCAAATCCATGGCGATGGCGTGACGATGGTGGTGCAGCGTCTCATGTGGAGGAATTGGAGTTGACCAAGAAAAGCATAGCTCTCGAAGGAGGATCGGAGTTGGCAGCGGAAATGGAGCTCCCGTTGGAGATTCGAGCCGTTCATGGAGAATGGAGCTTGTGCTAGAGAAAAGAGCTCAAGGGAGATCCGGGCTCACGTGAGAGATTGGAGCTCGCGGCAGAGAATGAGCTCTCCTAGGAGATGGAGCTGGCGGTGGAGAACGGAGATCCGGTGGGAGATCGGACAATAATTTTACTCTAGTTTTTAAGTTGTCACAAAAATCAATCTACACTCAAATTTTATGAAATTTAGCCTAATTAGCCCTTTACATAATAATGGACTTATATCAACGATTAGTAGAAATTGAATTAGACTTCAAATGCCCGATCCCATCTAGTGGATTTTGATTTAAGCCCAAAGAGCTTAATGATTGGAAAATTGCTGTAGCCCAAAAAAAAAAAAAAATTAAAGCAATTAAAAAAATGATTGTAAGATTGGATTGGTTGTTAGGAGTCGAATTCCATATGTTATAACCTTAAGATCATGACCATCAATAAACTTAGAGGCCAAAACCATGTAATTGAACATCATGGCCCAAATAAGTAATCCACCAACCCTTAAGTTTCAGTTAATTAACGGTGATTAATTAATATAAGATTATTTAATTAATCAACAGTGATAAATTAATTTTTGATAATTAACGGTGGTTAATTAATTTAGGAAAATTACTATAACATTGATCAATTAACTCAAGATGATTAGTAAGAACTTAATTAATGATTATTGATTATCTTGGATTAATTAACTAATTAATCCAAGATAATTAACAATGATATATTGATTATTTGAATTTAATTAATTTGAAGTAATTAGCAAGGAATTAATTAACGGTAGTTAATTAAGAAGAAAACTAATTAATAGAGGTTAATTGTTTTAAGATAATTAGCTAATGATCATAATGAGCTAGTCTTAGATGAGTAAGACAATAGAGGAACACATAGTGTGCCACTTCTCGGTAATAAGTAATAGTACTTGTGTTAAGGAAAATAAAATCTAAGAATGAACAATAATGTACACTCAGCCCGGATTTTTTCAGGAATGGATTTATCCTTTAATTACCCTTCAATTAAATGACACTTTTGTCTCTGAGTTCATTTTCTCCGCATAATAAAAAAGAATAGAAAAAAGGCTACTGATGAATTTTAAATACATTTCATATCTAATCAATAACAGGGAGTTTGATAAATAAATTCAAAAAAACAAAAACAAAAAAAAAACAAAAAAAGTTGAAAATTAGGCGTATATTTATACAATTATCCCCATTCAACGTATAAATATAAATAAGGCTATTACAAACACAGTATACGACATTGGAGTTATCAGTAAACTACTCGTAGGAGCTAGGAATGACAAGGAATCACAAAAGTAAAATAATAAACCATACAAAAAAAAATAATAATAATATATATATATATATATATATAGTAATTGACTTGAAGTGCGTTATTTTATCACTAGACAGATAGACACTAATCTATGACTTTATATCCACTATATTTTGTCGTGGACACTTATGAACAAAGCATAATAGAAAAGTGCTTAAAAACTGTAGACATGCAATAATTAATTAATGGCACTCATCGGTAATTCATGAGCGCCACTCAATGTGGCTAAATGGATATTGCCTCTTACAATATACAAAAACACTATTATAAACTTGAGACACTTCTACAAGGATTATATTCCGCTTCCGTACAGAATGGACGGGGAAAGCACATGTTGTCGGTCATTAAACTGACGTCATAACTGGCAACGAGTAATGTCGCTGTTTCAACGTCAGTTTAACTTAACCACGTCAGTCAGATGACGTCGCAAATACTTCAGAAATTCGATTTCAGCAATTCAGAAACGTTGCAAACACCAGCAGCTCAGCCTTTGGGATGAATGATAATGGCGAAGAATTCGATCTTATTGGGAAGTCCGGCCGGTGGCTCAGGAAGGGGAAAACTGGACAAATCAGGAGCCTCTGGAAAAGTTGTCTCCAAATGATGGCGCGCCTTTACCGGGAAAGCGTTGTAGCTCAACAGGAATAACAAGTTAGTCAAAAGCAACAGTGGCATGACAAAGGATATTAGATGGTTAAATGGCATTGTTGGAAAAGCTGATGCTGAACGAACAAAGAATTTTTACTGACTGCTTGATCAGCAGGACTGGTGTGGCGTTTATATAGCAATGCATATTGTAGTTTATGGGAATATACATGGTTTGATGGGTGAGAAAGGCATGAATATTTCTGTAAAATATCTTTACCAATCTTGTGACAATCATGAGCTTTTCTATTTTTTATTTGTTAAATCTATACCCAGTTCTCTCTACTATTTCTTGAGAAAATTTTTGTTTACTTCTTGCCAAAACAATAAAAAAAAAAAACAAAGAATTGCTAATTATGAACTACCTGCTCTACTTGGTGCCTGCAGGTAGTTCATAACTAGTTGGTCTACAATTTATAGTGTTTAACATGTCTACCAAAAAGTAGAAAAAAAAAACCTAGATCACCATTTTAGTCCTCGAGCAAGCTTGCATTGGGAAGCTCTAATTAGCCCCAAGTTTCCTAATTAATTGACTCCTCTGGGGACAAATTACGCATTCTACCTAAACATTTCTTTGTCCGAAAAATGCTAAAATACAATATCAGGTATAACAATTGTTAGACATGGATCTATTTGCAATACACTAGTCTCTAAAACAACAATATAGAGTCTCTCCCTCCGATAGGCCCTAAAATGAGAAAACATGTTCAATCCAACGAGGTTGAGCAAGCTTTTCCATTAACACAACTATAGGCCATTTAGTATAGTTTTTGTTTTTGTTTTGAGTTATTTAAGTTTTTATACCTTGTATTTTGCTTTTATTCAGAAAGTATACGATTCATTTTGAACTTAATATACAAATTTTGATACCCTTTTCTCGGTCGCACTTAATTTTGATCTTAAAATGCCCAAATTACCCATAAAAACAAAGACTATAATTATGTATTATTTACATTTTTATATCATGTATTTTATTTTTATTTAAAAAGTATGCAATGTATTTTAAAATTTTATAGTTTTACATTATTAGATTACATTTAATACGTAAATCTATACAGTTTCTCAATTAACACTTAATTTTTACATTTAAAACACCCAAAATACCCTTGAATTTAAAATTAAAAATAATCAAATAAATTCTAGTTTAAATGATAAAGTTAAATTTATATTGTCTCGCTTGGCAATTAGAATTTCTTTGATAATATATAATTGTAGTATTTCTTTTTAAGGGTAATTTGGGTATTCTAAGGTAAAAATTAATTAGAATTTCTTTGATAATATATAATTGTAGTATTTCTTTTTAAGGGTAATTTGGATATTCTAAGGTAAAAATTAAGTATTGATCAAGAAAAGTATATGTATTTGTATATTAAGCGTAATCTGATAGTATACAAATGTAAAAATTCAAAACGCAGGGTATACTTTCTGAATAAAAGTAAAATACAAGGTATAAAAAAGTAAATAACCCATAACCCTTTTGTTTTTAGTTAGTAGGGGAAAAAAAAAAGAAGTAAAAGTTGTAGCATTTCAGTAAGTGTTTGAGATCCATAATTTTGGAAGAGCTTTTAAAGTCAAATAAATTTAAAATTTTCTAAATAAGAAAGTTAAATGAAGTTTATTATGTCTAATTTAAACTTCTATACAAATTCTAAAGTCTAATAAAAAGAGTTTTTTCCGAAAGTCATATTTTCCGGTTTTGACAGTAAGTTTTTCTTCAGACTAGAAGCTTTTGCGATAAACATCCAAACACTTTCAAATAAAAAAGTCAAAAGTAACTTGTATAAAGCTCTGTCAAATAATAGGCTGAATGCTCATTTTCTTTACGTGGGCAAGTGGTGGCAAGCATTATAGTATATAGTTTTTCTCAATGCCTTCTTTAGATTCTAAAATTTTTAATTATAAATGGGATCCCACATTTCTTTTTCTTTTTTAATACACCACAAGCACACAAAAAAACATTACCAACATAACCACCTTTTTTTTCATCTATTAAACAACAAGACACAAATTCCTCATTCGTGACCAATATGACACAAATTTTAATTGACTTTTATTTAATTTTATATCATATTAATCTAGTTTTTATTTTTTGTGTTATATTGATTT
The DNA here is from genome assembly GCA_009761775.1 of Ficus carica. NCBI lineage: Eukaryota > Viridiplantae > Streptophyta > Magnoliopsida > Rosales > Moraceae > Ficus > Ficus carica. Next base: position 19,189,628 of record CM019748.1, on the reverse strand, counting down.
AATGATATTTAAATTTGTATCATTCAATCCCCCAAACAAATATTCTCCAAGATGTAGGGCCCACATTTCTTATGTGAATGTGGACACAACTTTCCGACTAATTTTTTATTTTTTTAACTTTTTTTCCCCAACATCTCTCACTTCGTAAAAACATTTTTCAATCTCTTTGCCAGAACGCACACTGGTTCAGCCTTCTAACTAGTTGCCTACACGAGAGCGCACGCTGCAGCTTGTTGGCGAGAAACTTTATTGGCAATTGCCTGCAAGTTCCTTTGTTGAAATTGTTTCTTTACCAAAATATATATATATATATATATATTTTATTACGCCTAGTCCTTTTTTTCCCCACCTCATCTCTTTTTATAATATATATTATATATATTGTTAACAAAAAATTCAACAATATCCTCACATATATATATTTCTTCATTATGAGCCCATTTGATTCCACGTTACATCTTAAAACATGTCGTCAGTTTAATATAAATTAATCCCTCTTGACAAGAGTCTTATTTATATATTGTTCTCCCACTATCACCAGAATTGCTCCACTATCTTGTAAAATCTGATATTGAATAGAATACAAACAAAACTTTATGCTATTTGCTCACAAAATGTCATAGTACAAGTTCATGACCATACAAAAGTTCCAGCTCCGCACCCCCACCACCAACCCACCCCTCCCCCCCCCCCCCCCCCCCCCCCCCCCCCCCCCCGCCCAAAAAAAACCTCGATAAAAGCTAATTTACGTTACATCTTAAAATATGTCGTCATTTGTGCCATGCGAACTTCTCTATGTAATTAGCCTTGAAGGTCATCAATCATTATTTACCTTTTACAAAATAATAGCCACTCCTTCTAACATCATCCACATATTTAGAACTTACATTTATACAAAAAGAGGATTCTACGACAGTTAAAAACCATCGTCAAAAGATAACACGACAGTTAAAAACCCGTCATGGAAACTTCACGGATTCCACAACAGTTTTTTAACCGTCGTGTTATCTTACATTTCACGACGGTTATGGACTATCGTGAAAAACTTAGTATCACACGGGTGCACTAGTGTCCACAAGGGGATTACACGATAGTTTTCAGTGAAAACTATAAGTTAGGATTCCATGTCAGTTTTCAGTGAAAACCATCGTGGAATGTGAGGTTACCATGACAGTTTTCCAATAACTGTCGTGATTTGGTTTTATAAAAAAAATAATAATAATAAATTCCCATTTTTTCCCATGGTGGCTTAACCCTTGTGCTATTTATTACAGGGCCCAAAATTAAAATCACAAATCAATTATCACATTACAATATAATGTACAATACAAATACATTATGTTTAAGTTCTCTAAGATATCATCCGTAAAGGGCAACAATTCAGAATCCATGAAAAGGAAAGAAAAATAATATAAAACTTATCAAAAAGATGCTTGCTCTTGTAAAAATTCATCCCTCATAAATTTTTGACCCCACCTTAAACATGTAGAAAGAAAAATAAAGAACAAATATCCAATGGAACCTATACCAGATATGCAGCACAAATTGAATTTTTAGCATGACACCTGTAATATCGTGTTTTAACTCAAAATCATCATCCTATGTTTGTCCTTTATGGAATCTCATAAGTTGATAGTAGATGGACAAGACACTATTAAATGGTCACTTAGATAACAAAGAAATTAAAAGACTACTACAAAGAAAATAAAAAAGTCACTAGTATAAAATGAGGATATGACGATCATTTTTAACCGTCGTGATATCTTTTTCACGACGGTTTTCTAATCGTTATGGTATCTAAAGTCGTGGAAGAATTCACGACGGTTTTTTAACCGTCGTGAAATAGACAAAATTGACTCTAAATGATGGGTAGATAGTAACTTTTCACGACAGTTTTTTCAAAAAAACATTAGTGGAAAGTTATCATACCACGGCGGTTTTTTTAAAGAACCGTCGTGGTGGGTGACCTACCACGACTGTTTTTTGAAAAACCATCGTGGTAGGTCATTCCATGAAAAAAAAAAATTTACCCAATTCATGTGATTTCCCACGGGTGGCAAATACCTTGTGTTATCCATTGCACATCCCATAATAAAATAATAGCTAATCTTCAATTGATTTTGTATCATAATGTACAACAATTATTACAAAAACATACACTACATTATAAAACCTAATCCTCACCCAAACAATTTAAATCAGTCTAAAACTCAAAGCGAACTCAAACACATAAAAAATCACACAATCTAATCAAACGGGTATTTTGTCGAATATGTAATATGCAAAAATATCACAAACACATTCAAATTTTTTTTTAAGAAAACAATCACTCAAAATCACAAACAAAGTCAACAATAACCCAAAATCACATTTACAGTCAACTAAATGAACTTACATAATATGTGTGGTGCAAGAGAGAGCAAGAGAGAGAGAGACTTACCAAATACACGGCCGTGGGTGTGGTCGGCTTCGTAGTGGGGTCGGCGGAGGATGGGTTTTGAGGAAGAGATTGGAGGGAGGAGTTGTGGAGGCGAGTAGAGGCGAGAGAGAGAGGAAGAGGTGCGAGAGAGAATTAGTGGTGGAGTCGCAGTCGGCGGAGATGAGAGGTGACAGAGAAAGGGAGAGGCTCAAGAGAGAATGGAGGCAAGGTAGGAGAGAAAATGGAAGGAGGGGTCACGGCGGAGGAGATGGGTTTTGAAGGAGAGTTTGGAGAGGCGAGAGTGAAAGAGGCGCGAGAGTGAAAATGTAGAGGAAATGAGGGTTTTTTTTTTTTTTTTTTTAAGTGGCGGATTCACGCTACACTTTAAAAAAAATTAAAAAATGCACCACATACCACGACCGTTTTTCGGAAACGGTCGTGGAATCATCTAGCTTCCACGACAGTTTCCAAAAATGATAGGCTTCCACGACGGTTTTTTAAAAACGGTCGTGGAAACTCTTAGCAACCACGACGATTTTCGGAAACCATGCTCCGTATCGTGTTTTTGCCGTACTTTCCACGACCGTTTTTTAAAAACGATTGTGGAAGTTCCGTCGTGTAATCTGCATTTTGTAGTAGTGAGTTCAGTTTGAAGTTGTGTTTAAAGTTCTAATATCCGTGTGGTAAGTTAAATAATAGTGAATTTAAACATTGTTCAATTTTTTGACCAAAAAACTACACACTAAAGCTTTTACCTATCATAATTTGGCCTCTACACGTTCAACCGATGCAACTCCTTCGCTAATTTTTTTTTGTTAGCTTCTCTACGTGTCCATACATGGAACAGTACCTGTAGAAGTAACATGGATTTTCAATAAAAGGATTTTTAATAACTATGAAAAGAAAAAAGAAAAGAAAAGAAAAAGAAATACTCAAACATGCTTAGTTAAAAACAAAAATGACTAAATAGGAATGCATTATCAATTTAATAGATAATTACAAGAGAACAAATAGGTTTTGTAATTTAGTTACGGAAAAATTTATACAATTCGATAGATGTTTTACAATTTGTTTTCGAATCGTGAACTAATAATAAAAATTTCTATATGGTAAATATTTTCTCATCCTTCTTATCACTTTTATAAATCATGCTTAAAAACAGCAAGGGGAGATAAAAACATATCAAAAGCCAAAGATAAAGATAAACGATAAGAGCGAAAGCAAAAGTTAATGAAAGTTGATTACACACTGCATCATCTCCACTACTTCAGCAGAATCAAAGTAACAGCTTAACAAAACCAGATTTACTCTTTCCATTAATTATAAAGTTCAATTTCAACATGAGTTAAATAACTAATTTCATAGATAACAAAAAGCAAGCAAGCTCATAAACGCAGATTCAATATGCGCTTAATTCCAGAGTCGATAAACCAGAAAGCGTCAGGACACCAAAAAAGTAGTATTTGAAAGGCTTCATGTAAACCAGTGAGTCAAAAATATTAATTTTTGTATACTTTAAAATGAAACAACAAAGATGAGCTACCAAACAAAGAGTCTATATAATATATATTAATGTTGCATCATAATACCAAGATGATGAAAGAGAACTAAACAGAGAAAAGAGAATTGATGTAGTAAGAAAAAGGTGTCAAGTATTTCCTCAAGCCTCTTTGAACCAGCTTCAAGTACAGAACAAGGCATTCATTAACTCCGGATGCAGTTCAGTTAAATGATCATCCACTTGCTTTTCTTCAAATGAATTTGTACGAAGAGACATAGGAATAGCCAAGATATCACGCGCCAAACGAGAAAGGTTAGAGTACTGAGCACTTGAAGTTCTCCACCAATTTAAGACACAGAAATCCTCACTCCAATGTTAGGTTATACATCTAAAGGTAGTCAAGATTAATCACGTTTTGTGCTACAATCGGGTACTGTATTTAACACTTAGAATATCATAAAAAACGTAATGACAGACTCCAATATAACAAGATGTAGGATAGGACTAAGCTTAATTGTCTTCTTTCTTTCTCAATGTCTTAGCTGTGGATGCATTCAACAAAATCGCATTCAAGCATTTTTTTTTTTTTTCGAATACCTAGTTTGCAAAACTAAATCACATTTAAGCATTTTTTCGAATACTTAGTTTGCAAACCAAAAAAATCACACATACACACATTCTAAATTTCCAAAAAAAAAAAAAAAACCAACTTCAAATTCAAAAATAACCATAAAAACAACTAAAATAAAAGTAACAAAATAAGGTAAGATGAATACAAACCTAGATAGAGTCCCACAGCCACCGCGCAAAAGATGGTAGCAGCTGTTGCGTGTCTATTTTCATGTGTGCTCGCAAGTGAACGAATCGTTATAAGTAATAAAGTGACAAAATGTCTAGTATCGTCCCATAGAGATTGAAATTAAGAAACTAACTAAATACCGCAATTAAAATGACTCAATTTTATCTAAACTATCAAAATTAAAGGGAAATGAAATTAATAAGCAACTAAATTAAGCAATTGAATTAAACTAAGGTTAAGCAAAATAAAAGCAATCAAAGATAAGGATTGAAGGGAACTCAATGGTGTGTAAAGCTAGGGGGTTTTGATTTCACTTGACTTAACTATGCTTATCCAATTCAAGGCTTGTTAATTGAATTCATTCAAATCATTAATCGTATGCGTTAATTTTAATTTCACTCCCTCTCCTGAGTGCCGAGTAAAATAATATGCAAAATTAATCAAATTAATATCCCTATTAACTCAGCCAATTAAGTACTCATTACGCAACCCGACTCTAGTGATTATCCAAGTCATATTAGCCTCCTGAACTTAATATTACTATGGGTTGTGTTTCTCAAGTCCCAACATATGAAATTAACTCTCCCGAGCCACCCAATTTCACACATCTAATAAGTCTAATTTACTAAAAAATAAAATTAGGAAAAAAGCATAGAGAAACACAAACGATTCCGAATGGGATTCAATCAACAAGCATTAACTTCATCAAAACATAGTCATCATCAAACTACATCATACCCCCTAGCTTAGAAAGTTTAGCTAGACATCAAAGTTCTCAAATATAATCCATAACTAAATTTGAAACAAACATCAAACCCATATTCAAACACCAATTCAAAGAGTAAATGCAAGTGCAAGAGCTACAAAGAGAGAAGAAGGTAGAAGGAAGAAGAACTAGTTGAAGAACAAGCTCCCAAATCATTAATCTCCTTGAATCTCCAAGAAAAGCCCTCCAAAACCTTGAAGTTTTCTATCTTCTTTCATATGAGGTATGGGTCTCTAAAAAGCTCCATTACTTTTCGCACCCTTCCCTTTTATATCCCCCCAAAAATCATCTAATTTTCGCCTTAAATTCAGTCATCCACGTGTGCGGGCGCTGCAGCGGATGAAACGGGGGCTACAGCGCTATATGGCGGCTAGGGTTTCTTAGGAGGCACGCTGTAGCGGGCTTTTTGTGTGCTGCAGTGCTCTTGAAACAGGGTAGGGGCGGGCTGCAGCGGGCTTTATGCACACTGTAGCCTGCAAAGTCCAACTCTCTGGCCTCGGAGCTTTAGTGCGCTGCAGCGGATGTTTAGTGCACTACAGCCCACTTCATGCTTCTTGGATTCCTCTTTTGGTGCCTTTCTGCTCGTTCTTGCATTTTACCTTCAAAACAACATGAACATAATAAAAACACTAATAAAAGTGAAAACGAACAAAATGCCTAAGAATAAAGATCGATAAAATCACTATATCAGCAAGGATGGGGGCTTTGATGGTGGAGAGAGAGAAAGAGAAAGCAAAGGCGGTGGTGGTGGCTTCGATGGTGGAGAAAGAGAGAGCAACACGGTGTCGAAGGGCGAAAGAAAAAGAAAGAGAGAAAGGAGAAAAAGAGCGGTTGGTGCTGAGGGCTTCGATAAAGAGAGAGAGAGAAAGGGAGGGAGTGGTGGGGGCTTTGATAGAGAGGGAGGGAGAGAGAGAGAGATGGAGGGTGTTGGTGAAGGGTTCAATAAAGAGGGGGAGAGAGAGAGAGGAAGGGCACCATCAGCAAAAGAGAATGAAAGAGAGAGAGGGTCGCGACGGCTAGGGTTCACGAGGGTGAGAAAGAGAGAAAGAGATCTGGGTAAAGGGGATGATGGATTTAAGGGGCTCGTGGATAATTTTTATTTAAAAAAAAAAACACGACAGTTTTGGACAAAATCGTTGTGGAAAATGACTTATTTCACGACGGTTTTCGAAAACCGTTGTGGAATCAAGACTTTCCACGACGGTTTTCGAAACCTTCATGGAATCTTCACTTTCCACGACAGAATTTTTAGAAACCAAACTCCGTTTGCATTTTTTAGGTACTTCAAACGACAGGTTTTTAAAAACCGTCATGAAATCTTCATCATGTATTCCAATATTTGTAGTAGTGTTAATTTAAAAACTGATCATCAGAAAAAATCAATCAAGTGATCCTTTAAAAAAAAAAAAATTCATCAAGTGATAGATATCTAATCATTCTTTTATTTATTAATATTAGATGGACAACATATATGAAACATGTATGGAATAAACAAGCAGAAAAAAGCAAAAGCAATAGCTAAAGTAAAAAAATAATAATACCAAAATTTTAAAAAAATTTGTTACATGATGAGTTTGGACTCGTCACATGACGACCTATGAGGGAGGACAAAAGGCATTAAAAAAAATGACTTTCGTGCTTTTACAATATATATATATACACACATATACATATGTAATATGTAATAAGAGATTATTCTTACATACAAAATTTATTATTGAAATTGTACATTAATAGATACGATTATTTTAATTATCAAATAAAATTTTGGTCTAACTTATGATTAGAAACCAGTTTTAATGGCGCGTTAGAAATTTTAACGTAAATATTCTTGGATCAAATCATCGAAATTTAATTGAATAGTTAAAATGACGAAATGAAAGGTATACAAATTGTTTTTCTTTTTTTGAAAGAAAAATCTCTTTTGTGTTTTTCTTTCTTTTATAACTAGTTATATTACTCGCATAAAAACAAAATAAAATGAAATAAAATAAAACAACGTGATGTGATATTAAGGGGTGTTTGGTGAGTGAGTTTAGTTTAAGATTTTTAAGTTTCAATAGTAATTTTTCAGAAAAGACAAAAAAAATTTTAAAAAAGATAAAAACTTTTTAAAAAAAATAAAAATCATGATGAAAAAAGTACAATTTAATTTTAAATGAGTGTGAAACCAAACATGCCGTAATTGGGCCATACATTCACCTAGCTGTTACCCAGCAAGCATTGAAATTAGGAAGAAAGTCCCATTTGTGATTTTATTATGAATAGGAGATACCAGTCACTAGCTCTCAAAAAACGTGCCTTTTTACTAACAGTCACATGCTATCAAAAAATCGTGCACCACCACTAAAAAATAAAATAAAAAAGTTGTTAAACCCACAAATGGCCTTTTTCATCTTTTCCATTAAAAGCTTTTTTTAATGTCCCTCCCACGTGGCTCTTGCAGTGATTAATGACTCAGGGTTTGTTTGGTGTATGAGTTTAAGTTGAAATTGATAAGTTTAAATAATGATTGATGTGTACTTTTTCAGAAAAGACAAAAAACTTTTGAAAAAAAAGACAAAAATTGAGTTAAAATCCATGAATTTGGACCTGTGGTCCAAACGCACCCTCAGACTCTCACAAAACAAAACCAACTAAACTTGTTGGACTATTTTCCTTCCCGTCTCCTCAAAGCTCCTATCTTCGTCTTCTGCAAAAACCTTACCGACTATGGAGAACCTAAAGCCAAACCAAGCAAACTCTTCTCCGCTAACCCCAATCGGCTTCCTCGAAAGAGCCGCCACCGTCTACGGCGACTGCCTTTCCATCGTCTACAACGACACTGTCTACACCTGGTCCGATACCTACTGGAGATGCCTGCGTTTAGCCTCGTCAATTGTAGTTTCTCTCGGAATAAAGAGGCGCCAAGTCGTGTCGGTTGTCGCCGCCAACGTCCCCGCCATGTACGAGCTCCACTTCGCTGTCCCCATGGCTGGCGCAGTCCTCAGCACCCTCAACACCAGGCTTGACGCCCACACAATCTCCTCCATGCTCCGTCATAGCGAGTCCAAGCTCGTCTTCGTCGACCAATACTCCGTCAACCTCGTCCTCGATGCCGTCGCCTTGTTTCCCGAACATACTACTGTCCCTCGACTCGTCCTCATCGCCGACGAATTAGCTCCCTCGCCTTCACCGGTGATTGATATTAACAGTCCTTTCTACTCTACTTACGAGGAGATAGTGGAGAGAGGCGATTCCAGATTCCAATGGCTGAGGCCGGAAACCGAGTGGGACCCGATTGTACTGAATTATACTTCCGGTACGACATCATCTCCAAAGGGAGTTGTTCACTGTCACAGGGGGATTTTTATCGTTACTGTGGATTCATTGGTTGACTGGGCTGTACCCAAACAGCCAGTCCATTTATGGACTCTCCCCATGTTTCATGCCAATGGATGGACTTATCCTTGGGGGATGGCTGCCGTTGGCGGGACCAACATCTGTCTTCGTAAATTCGATGGTCCCGCAATCTTCAATCTCATCCGCCGCCAAGGCGTGACTCACATGTGCGGTGCGCCGGTGGTCCTAAACATGCTGTCCAACACCCCCAACGCCAAACCTCTCCAAACCCCTGTTCATGTCATGACCGCCGGAGCGCCACCTCCCTCGGCGGTGCTTCTACGAACGGAAGCCCTCGGCTTTGTCGTCAGCCACGGCTTTGGGATGACAGAGACCGGAGGAATAGTTATATCCTGCGCGTGGAAGCGGAAGTGGAACATGCTGCCCGCAACAGAGAGGGCGCGGCTCAAGGCTCGGCAAGGCGTGAGGACGGCCGCAATGGCGGAGGTAGACGTCGTCGATCCGAATTCCGGTATGAGCGTGGCGAGAGATGGAATGACGTTGGGGGAGATAGTGGTGAGAGGTGGGTGTGTGATGTTGGGGTACCTCAAAGACCCCGAAGCAACGGCTAAATGTATAGACGCGACCAAGGGATGGATGTACACGGGCGATGTGGGAGTGATGCACTCGGACGGGTATTTAGAAATCAAAGACAGGTCAAAGGACGTCATAATAACAGGTGGGGAGAACGTGAGCAGCGTTGAGGTGGAGTCGGCACTGTATGGCCATCCGGCTGTCGACGAGGCGGCGGTGGTTGCACGGCCCGACGACTTCTGGGGCGAGTCTCCGTGCGCCTTTGTGAAATTGAAAAATGGGGTGACGAGGAAGCCCACGGAGAAGGAGATTATGAAGTATTGCAGGGAGAAGTTGCCGCATTACATGGTGCCAAAATCGGTGGTGTTTAAGGACGAGCTGCCTAAGACTTCAACCGGGAAGATTCAGAAGTTTCTGCTTAAGGATATCGCCAAAAAGATGGGATTGCCGGCGGCGGCGGCGGCGAATGGAGTAGTCGTTCTGAGCCGGCTGTAGAGTGTAGATGGTGGGAGTTTGGCCGCTGGCTAGCTTTGTATCCAATAGTTTAAACTAGTGTTTGCGAAATTGTGGACAAGACTTTGGTTTACAAATTGGTTTGTGTTTTGGTATTTTATTATTTGATCTAGCTGGTGTTGAGTATGAGTATGTTTTACCTTTTTACTATTTTTCAAATCATGGGTGTAGTTGGGGGGTAGTGGCTTTTTTTTTTTTTTTTTTTTTTTTTGGGGTTAAATATAGAGCAACATAGGAAAATTATATTATTATAATATAAGGTATGTTTAAGTTGTCATTCATTTTTTTTTTTTCACATAAGGTATATTTACTTAAATTATATACACATATATATATATATATATGCATGTTCATTTAGAAAACGAGCATTGAGGTTGTGGATTTATTTTTTATCCACAATCTCCTACTAATATTATTATACAATGATGACCTCTTGTGCTCTTTTTATCCCGGTTTTTTTTTTTTTTTTGTTAACATAATATAATCTCTTTTATATATTTTTTGTGAATATATTTACATCCAAATTATGCAAATGAATCTAAATGTTCTTCATCTAGATCTAAATCTTTCAGTAGATTAATAATAATACGACAAGTTTTTTCACTCAGATAACCCAATTCTCGAGCTTGGGAAAAAAATGATGGTATGAAGATACTATGCCTTGAGGTTGTGATCTCAAGTGTTTGACAGAAGGATAATGACAGATAAACAAAACATTAAAACGAGAACATAAGATATTAAAGACAAAAAAATGAGGAAAATAAAATCAAAGCGGGAAAAATATAATTAGACACGAGAAAACAAAGGAAGAGTGACAAGGACGACAGCGAATGGTAATAAAAAAAATAGAGGAAAAACGAATAAGAACAAGAACAATACCTCAAAACGACAAAACCAGCGTGAACGACAATAAACAACAAATAAGAACAAGACCTCAAAACGACATAGCCAGCGAACGACGACAAGCATGGAAAACGACGGGAAAATAGCACAAAACAACAACTAAGCGACAATCTTTAGCGGGGGGAAAAATCCATATATATAGCGATAGATACCCATAATTTAGATAAATAAACAATAAAATGAAAATTGTCAACCATCGACAACAAAACAGTAAATTAAAAATGAAAAAGACAAAAGAAGTTGACAACAAACTTCAAGACAAGTTTTTACAATAAACCGACAATTAGAAACAAAGGAGCTTAGGCAAATTGGTGGCATGTTCCGTCATTCAAAATTTTTCTTACTTTCACCTGCTAGCCGTTGGTTTTGAAAACCATAAAAATGGAAATTTTACGAAATGATTGTAGACGATAGGATTGTGTGCATAAAACATTTTATGCACAATAATAAATTAATATGTCGGTATGCTGTAGATATTAATTTAATATATGTACAAGAATAAGAATTTTACTCCCTCAAAAAAAAAAAATTATTGTTTTCTGATTAGGTCAATAACATGATTTGACGATTCAAGTTATGAGACACCTTAGGTCTTTCACGTCTAATCTCGATACTATTCGAACATATATGTAGGTGTCTCTATTAATTTGGTATGATCACTATCTCACATTCAAGTGTTCTTTGCTTTTGATCCCTGAACATATGAGAGAAGCAAAGTAAGAGGAACTTTCCTCTATAGGGTTTTCTCTTTCAAAAAAAAGGGGCAAATATTATGATCTCATAGGATAAATAGTACCATGAGGAATATTTAATTGGATAATCTTTTAAATCAATTAAAATAAAAGCAATTGGCCACCTCCCACCAACCAGGAGGTGTCGTGCGCCACTGGCTGGTGGCGATTTGATTTTCTCTTATTCAACTTTTGAATAAATGTTTCCTATATGAATTTAAATATCTATATAAAAATCAAATTTTTGTTTAAAGATATTTTAAACTTAAAATAGGAAACTTAAATGATAAAAATCTGCACACCCCATGGATTAGACTCATTTGTACATATACTCACTAAATTTTTTGAATTTAATAATTTAGTCTCTAAACTTTTTAACTTGACAATCAGCACTCTGAATTTATTATTTTTGGCAATTCAGCCATTTTTGTTCAAATTTATTCAAATTTAAATGGTTTTTTTACATATAACTTGCACATTATAGTCTAAAAAGAGCATTGTTGATATTTTTACTTAATTTCAATAGAATTTTCTTTGAAAATTGGAACCTAATCCAACTATACTCAAACTTAAATCTAAATTTTAAAAGAAATTTGTATTGAAATTAAGTAAAAATTATCAACGTTGTCTCTTTTGAACTATATTGCGTAAGTATTGTGCAAAAATTTATCTTAATTTTAATGAATTTAAACAAAAAGGATTGAATTACTAAAAATTAGAAATTTAAGGGGTTGATTGTCAGAAAAAAAGAAGTTTAGGAACTAAATTTTCAAATTTGAAAAGTTCAGAGAGTATTCATACATATAATCCCATGGTTTATCCTTGTGGTGTTGGCGTCTATTACAGTTTGGGTGACCACACTGGATCATCCAATTAAGATTTATTTAATTAATCACATTATTTAATTTATACAATTAAATCTGAATAAACATATAAAGTGAAGATGTATTAATTTAGGATTCGCCGATTTTCAATCAATCCAATTAAAGACGCAAGGTTCAAGTAGTATCGTGGAGATGTCATAGGGAAATATGAATTTATAATTTCAAGTTCCAATAAATATGACAATTAATTAAGCTCTTTAATTCATATACATCAACTTATTAATTTCAAAGTTATTCAACTACAAACTTGAAACTGTATTTTTGAAATTACAAATATAACTTACTCAAAGAGTTTGAATCATCCATTGATATAATTGTTACATATAGATCAATCATTCATAAACAGTTAACGATTAAAACTATATTTCATTTATCCGTTAACCTCTCTAATTATATTTTTTTCTTTTTAAGTAGCACTAATTCTCTAATCAATATATTAATGATCTTATCATAAATTAAGTGTTCTTATTTTCTAAACCGCGTATCAACTCTTAAGAGAACTATCCATATACTTCATATTGAAGGAATGGATTTCATCTCATTAAATTAGCATTCCCAACTATTTATTTTATTGTGTCTTCAAGATACATGAAATAAGATTCAACATCTTGTGAATTTATACTGAGCAAGTCAAAAGACATAACACCACAAATACGAGTATGTTAACAACTCAGAATTAAGACCACTCCATATATGCTCATCAGTAATTAAGTCTGAATACACTATATATATATATATATATATATATATTAACAGAGATTATCGGAGATTCAGGGTCCGTTTGGCTCTCTCATTTGAACTCAAATTTTTGAGTTCAAACGCAACTGAAGTCGTTTGGCCCACCATCTTCATTCCAACTTCAATCTGACCTGTTATACAGTAAATCAAAATGATATTACCGTTCATCAACTTTTTTTTGTTTTTCCATTTCACTTTATTTCTCTATTGAAATCCGCATAATATCAAAAGGAAAATCTACTTGGAGTTATTGCTTTCTCTTTCTCTCTCTACTGTGGTTACTGCAAACCACCACTTTCTCCCTCCTCCTTCGGACTCCACCTCTCTTTCTCTCTCCTCCATTTTGTTCCCTCCATCCTTGGTAATGTGTTGATTGATGTTCCTCTTCTTTTTCTTCAACTGGCAAGCTCAGCTCTTGAAATTAGAATAGTGAAGGTGCCCACCAATTTTTTTCACCTTCTTCGGCTGTTTCTTCTCTGCCTCTTTCTCTCTCCTCAGTTTTGTTCCCTCCATTTCTTGAAACGACTGTCGTTTGGTGTTTCCTTCTTCGGCTGTTATGGCTCTACCTCTTTCTCTCTCCTCCGTTTTGTTCCCTCCAGCCTTGGTAATGTCATGATTTATGTTCCTCTTCTTTTTCTTCTTCTGCCAAGCTCAGCTCTCAAGATTTGGTACAGTGAATATTCCCACCATTTTTTGTTCCCTCTTCTTCTCAAAGAGGCCGTTTGGCTCTCCCATTTGAACTCAAAATTTTGACTTCAAACGCAACTGAAGTCGTTTGGCTCACCATCTTCATTCCAACTTCAATCTGACCCGTTGCATAGTAATTCAAAATAATCTGATGTGCACCAAGTCGAAGTAAACTAAAGATTTGGTGTTATCATCACTGTTCGGTGATTCCTTGTTGTTCGTTTGACTGTCCTTCCTCTTGCCCATGTGCAGCTTCGGTTTTTTTTTTTTTCCTCTGTCTCTGCCGAGGCTCTGACTTCTAGGTCTTGGAATCGAATATATTCGATTCGATGTGGGTTGCAGGGTGCAAGGGTAATTTGCCCGATTAGACATTTATAAGACCTTCTTTACCCATTTGTACGTATCCATCTCTGCACAAGGGCAGAATCCGGACTCATACGTATTCTTGAGGCCGAGAATCCGAACCATTCCTAATTCCCATAATTCCTTATCTTTTTCCTAGTGTGTCTCCGTTTTGGGCTTCTATTTGCGTCGTTTCGGGAAAATTGCGCCACCGCCGGGTTGGTTCGACGGACGCTTGGGGTCGTCACCGCAGGTGGCAAATGCGGCGCCAATCGGGGTCCACGAAGGTAGATCGAAAAAAATGTTTAATTAGCCATTATTTTTGACTTTGAAAAGCAGCTGACCGAGTCATTGTTAATCCGCCGTCCCCCACCGTGTACTCCTCCTCCGGCTCGAACTCAGTAACCCTTGTATTGTTCCTTAAACCTTTTGATAATTTATTCATTGTGAACTGCACGATGGTGTGATGCAAGTCCGAGTTGTTTCTCGATTTTCTGCAAAAAAAATTTCATCGTTTTTGGATTCAATTTGCAAGTTTGAGACCCTTTGTGGTGTTAGCTGGTTTGGGGTGAATTTGTTCATTCGTATAGCTTGTTTGTGTCATGTTATTGCTGCCTAAGTGATCAAACAGGTCTTGGTTACAGTTTTGTGCGTTTCGGTGTTTCGGTGTAACGTTTTTGGGTCCATATTGGAAGTTCGTGACCCAAATACGGTTATGGCAGGTTTTGGGGGGTTTTGTTCATTGCTATAGCTTGTTTGTGTCATGTTATTGCTGTCTAACTGATTAAACAGGTCTTGGTTACAGTTTTGTACGTTTCGGTGTTTCGGTGCAATGTTTTTGGGTCCATATTGCAAGTTCGTGACCCAAATACGGTTATGGCAGGTTTTGGGGGGTTTTGTTCATTACTATAGCTTTTTTGTGTCATGTTATTGCTGCCTAAGTTATCAAACAGGTCTTGGTTTCAGTTTTGTACATTTTCGGTCAGTTGGTTCGTCAATTTTGGCTTGGTTTTGTAATTTTTTTACCCAAAACAAGTCGAGGTGGTTTTTTATGGTTAGTGTCATGTCCAATCTTGGTTTTCCAGCAACTTGACATTGATCAACCAGTATTGGCATGTATTTTCAGGTAGCGGGCCATTTTTTAACGACTTTGTTGATGTTTGTCTGCACTTTTAACTTACGTTTGGCTATGATGTAAGAAGCTCATGTTGATAGATTTTAATTTTTTCTGACTGGTGCGTTAATAGTCCGATATAAACCGTTCGGTGTCGGTTTTTATGCCTTGGTATCAGACGTTGTATCGGGTCATTGACATGCTTCAGATGAAAAATGTCAATCAATAAATACAGAGTCAAAATCTTATCATTATCGTACACATGTAAAGTTCAGTTTTTTATTTTCTTTTCCGCTATATTAAGGAAATGTCCCGCAAAACTTCGGGTGAGACGTATGTTTGGGACAACGTGAAGGAAAAACTATTCCTCGAAAAACTGGATGACCTCTTGATGTACAATGGCGCTAAGCAACCCACCATGCAAATATTGGACTTATGGGCCACTCAGTTTAACGCAGAGTTTGGTGGTGTACCTGCTCACGGCGGAACGTTATATCAAAAAAAGGATAGGATGAAAAGAGTTTATCGTGGATGGAAGGTGTTGCAATCTCACACCGGCCTTGGATATGATCCGGTCACCGATCGAGTTATTTGCTCGGATGAGGCGTAGCAGAGTTTTATCAAAGTAATTGCATTGTCTTATATGTGCAATGAAGATTCTATTCCTTAAAACCGTGACAACTCCACGAACATTTCTTTATACTTTCTTTGTAGGTTAACAAGGAGTGCAACCATCTCCGGCATGAGGGTCTTCGGAACAAGGACCTATATTACAATGTGTTTGAAAAAAATCATGCTGCCGGTGCCTTTGCGTTTGGGTCAATTACGATGGGAGGTGGCAGTACTCCATCCGCCGACTTTGATTTCTCTATGGACAACTCCAGAACACATCCGGTTTTCGAGGAGGAAATCGATCCGACCAACGGTGGGATGCAGGGCCCCACGAGACAAATGCCCGACGTGGCAGGTCCGTCTCGATCTAGGGGAAGTGCTGATAAGAGGAAACAAAGAGACGCAACGGACGAGATGACTTTCTCGGCAATGCAGGAAATCGTCAATCATTTCCGAGGTCAAACGCAATCGGGTACAAGCAGCGACCAATCAAGCGGACGGTATCACATTCTGGACTGCATAAACGTTATGAAGGAGATGGGTATTCCACAAAATCAACGTACGATTATGTGGCACTACTTTGATGCTCATCCGTGGCTACAGCGTCCATTCTGCCAGCTTGACGATGACGATCGGAGGGGCATTATTGACTCCGTTGTCAACCCCCAGCCGCCACCGGCTAATTAAGTTTTATGGTGTTGATTCAAGTTTTTTTTTTCCTTCTTTCATTTAATTTAGACATAACATTGGAACTAAATTGTTTTTTTTAATATTGGATTATTGGTGCGTTATTTACGATTTTTATGTATAAACATTTGGCTATATTGTTGGTTTAGCGATTTTACGGTACATTATTTTATATCATTTCGTTGTTAAATTACGTAATGTGATGAACAGTTTGTCGATAATTAAATAATTAAATCAAGAATTTGAAACAATTTGAGCTCAATAGTAAATACATTCGCCGTATGGGGACTAATTCAAGTGGTTTTGGGGAAAATTGATCTATAACAGGTAAACTAGTACATTTATCTCCGACAACAACTATCTCAATATGAACGATTATGGTTCCGCATCCGAACATGAAGAGGACAACCAAGCCGCAGAAAACAAACAACGTAACGATGGCAAAATGCTTGCAATGGCAGTGGTAGCCGTGACAAATAGTAGGCGTAACAGGCGAAGAGTTCCCCAACCAATGTATAATTCAACACTAACTGGCAAACTGCGTGTGGAAGAGATATTAAATGGCCATCAAGACATAATTCAGGGATTGATCGGTATGAAATCAGAAACATTCAGATTACTAAGTAACCTACTACATAGTCGGGAATTATTGACGCCAACTAATAACATGAATGTGAACAAGCAGTTGTTCATATTTTTATCCATTTGTACACAAGGCGCTACAAACCAACACATTTCATACTTATTTCAGCATTCTAAAGAAACAACTTCACGTTGGTTCTTTACAGTGTTGAAGGTTATTTGTGCGTTGAAGGACGAATTCATCAGCCACCGGACTACACAGTGGTTCAACATTTGATTCTTGAGTATTCGGAAAAATATCGGCCATGGTTTGATGTACGTTATCGATCTCAGCTAAGTATATTATCGTACGACAAAGCTTTAATAACATTCTGTTACTTTTAATAATGGTATGCATATTAAATTGTCTAACGTTCCATGCAGGGTTGTGTTGGCGCTATAGATGGGACACACATCCTATGTGTCCCAAGGCACAAAAATGCTAACGCTTGAATTAATCGTAAAGGGTTTCACTCGCAGAATGTATTAACGGCCTATTCGTTTGACATGAAATTCACATATATGTTGGCCGGGTATGAGGGATCAAGTCATGATGCCAGAATGTTGGAGGAGGCAATAGCATTCCATGGTTTCCCAATACCCCCACCAGGTAAGCATAATTATAATATTATAGCAGTATTTACATATAATAAATTAGTTAAAAAATAGTTGACTTGTCTTTTTCTTGCGATATTTATTTTGCAGGAAAATTTTACTTAGCAGATTCGGACTACGCCAATAAGGATTGTTTCCTGAGCCCATTTCGACGAGAGACGTATCATTTACCGGAATATCGAAGACGTCATGCCGGGCTAGGCAACCGCAAGGAAGTTTTTAACTACACACATTCATCGCTGCGGAATTGTATTGAGCGAACATTTGGAATCTGGAAGGCAAGATTTAAAATACTTAAAGGCATCAACAGCTATCCAATGGAGAAAAAAGTAATGATTCCCGTGGCGTGTGCGGTTGTGCATAATTTCATTAGGATGGTGCAGGTTGGGAATCCATTTCTTGAAGAGTATGCGGCAGATTGCGTGCATGTACGTGGATTTGTCGATGTTAACGCAGATGACGTGTTTGACGACGGGATGGATGGTAATGGCCCCAGTCCCGGAACGCAGTGACATGACTCGAGGAGGGGTGCAATGAATCAGCTGAGAGATATGATGGCTGATGATAAGTGGGATCGATATCAATCATATCCATATTATAAAGCCACGTGAAAGCAAGCAAGTTTTATATAGTTGCGCCAGAGTAGGAATGTAATTATTATATTGTTTTTATCAATTTTTAATTACCGACTATGTACTTTTGTTGGTGTATAATATTGTATTCTAAATAAATTTTAATACATATTTTGCTGTCCCAAGTTGATTGGTGTTATTAATTGAGTGTATTTTAATTTTTCTAATTTTCTTCACAAGCCTACAATAGAATGTTTAAAAAAATAAAAATTTTTGTTTGACTCATTTTTTTAACATCCAAACAAGGTCCTTGTTTTTTTTTTTTTTTTTTTTTAATTTTCAACTCAAACTTTCTTACCAAACACTCAACTCAACTTTAACTTTTTAACTCAAACTTTTTTACTAAACACTCAACTCAAGTTAAACTTTTTCTATTAAATTTTTTACCAAACACTCAACTTTTAAACTCAACTTAACTTAACTCAAACTAAACTTAAAAATATTAACTCAAACTCAAGCACCAAACACCCCCTCAATTTAATTGTGTTCCCATTTTATAAGCATATCATATAAAAAAGCATTTTAATCCCAATGATACCTCAACAACAATCCTGATAGTATTGACCCATTCATAATAGAGATGTACCGTGCTAGTAATAGTTAATTAAAAATCATAAATTTAATTATTTAATACAGTCTATTTTAAATTAATTATTCTTAAATATTATCCCATTATATGTAGCACTTATATATAATATTTAAAAGCAAATTAATAATCATGGAATTATATGATAATTGTTAAGGATCAAGCACACATAGAAGTATAATGAAATAAATTAATTTACCTTTAACCTCATATACATTATGGGTATCAATCCTAACAATATACTATTAATTATTTAATTATATTTTATTTTAGTTTTCGTAATAATATACTACTAAATCAATGTAAGAGAAAATTAAACAATACCCTTACTTTTTTTTTTTTTTTTTTTTTGTACCTATTCGGTTCCACATTGCATCTCAAAACATGTCCTCACTTAATTAACAAATAAATAAAATTTAAACTAATCCCCCTTGCCAACAATGTCCTACATTTTCTTATAATCTCTATATTGTTCTCCCACTGGCTATTACCAGATTTGCTCCACCATCCGTTGGATTGCATATGATTTTGAAACAAAATTAATGCTATTTGCTTCACGGAATGTCATATATAGTACAAGTTCTTCTTTTCCCCCTCAATTAAAAGTTAATTTACTTTGAGATAAAACATGTACTGTCCAAAGTTGCTTCAATTTTTTGGCCATATGCGAACTTCTCTATGTAATTAGCCTGTATGAAACGCGTCAATCATTATTCAGCATTCATAATTAGAAAACGCTATGATCGTCAGACAAAATCAGTCGATTCATACTTTAAAAATATATATGTAGGAAAAAAAAAAAGTCATCAAATGATATAACCAATCACTCTTTTATAGTTTTTAGGGGTGTCAATACGGGTCGCGACACGACGACACGACTCGAAAACGACACGAATTTCACGGGTTCGGGTTGGGAAAAATAGGTGGCGGGTCGTGTTCGGGTTGGGAAAATTTGACACAAAAAAAAAGGGTCGTGTTCGGTTTGGATCCGTGTTTTTCGTGTCAGTTTCGGGTCAAGTTCGTGTCAAATTTCGTGTCCATTTCGGGTCACTATTTCGTGTCAATTTCGGGTCAATTTTCGTGTCGCATGTCCATTTCGGGTCAATTTCGTGTCAACTTCGTGTCAATTTCCGTGTCGCGTGTCCATTTCGGGTCAATTTCGTGTCGCGGGTCTAGTTCATGTCGCGGGTCAATTTCGTGTCGCGGGTCCAGTTCGTGTCGTGTCGTGTCAAGCCGTTACGGGTTCATGTCGTGTTCGTGTCGCGGTTTCGTGTCGTTTTCGTGTCACGGGTCGTGTTCGGGTTGAAGAAGAAAAAATTCGACACGGCTCAAATACGACACGAATCCGATACGTGACACGAATTGCCACCCCTAATAGTTTTACTTTTTTTTTTTTTTTTTCAAAACTTAACATAGATATTAAATTAACTTTTCAATGATTAATAACAGATTTACAAATCTTAACATAGAAACTTGTAAAATAAACTGTTAAAAAATAAATTCAATAATTAAAACAAAAATTTACTTACCATCATAAATATATTTCGTTTTTTTTTTTTTTTTTTTTTTGGGTAAGAACAATCCCTGTTGCGTCTCCCCTTTCTTTTATAATAGCAGTCACTCTCATAAATATGCGCACCATAAAATAAATCTAGTTAGTTGAAGTTGCCTTTTCCATCTCTTTAATTAAAAGATATTTTAAGTTCCCACATGGCTCCTGCATTGATGAATGGGACTCCCACAAAATGAAGCCAACCAACCTTTTGGACTATTTTCCTTAATTCCCTACTCTTTTCTTCATCCAAAGCTGCAACCGTTGCCTACAATGGAGAATCTGAAGCCAAACCAAGCAAACTCTTCCCCTCTAACCCCAATCGGCTTCCTCGAAAGATCCGCCACCGTCTACGGCGACTGCCCCTCCATCGTCTACAACGACTCTGTCTATACCTGGTCGGAAACCTACCAGCGATGCCTGCGTTTAGCCTCCTCAATCGTCGTTTCACTCGGAATAAAGAGGCGCCAAGTCGTGTCGGTTGTCGCCCCCAACATCCCCGCCATGTACGAGCTCCACTTCGCTGTCCCCATGGCCGGTGCCGTTCTCAACAACCTCAACACCAGGCTTGATGCTCGCACAATCTCCTCCATGCTCCGTCACGGCGAGTCCAAGCTCGTCTTCGTCGACCAACACTCCGTCGACCTCGTCCTCGATGCCGTCTCTTTGTTTCCCGAGCATACTCCGGTCCCTCGACTTGTCCTCATCGCCGACGAATTAGCCCCATCACCTTCACCGGAGATTGGTGTCAATAGTCGCTTCTACTCCAATTATGAGGACTTGGTAGATAGAGGTGATTCTGAGTTTCAGTGGTTGAGGCCGGAAACCGAGTGGGACCCGATTGTACTGAATTACACCTCCGGTACGACGTCGTCTCCGAAGGGAGTCGTTCACTGTCACAGGGGGATTTTTATCGTCACTGTTGATTCATTGGTTGAATGGTCCATGCCCAAACAGCCGGTCTACTTGTGGACTCTTCCAATGTTTCATGGCAATGGTTGGAGTTATACTTGGGGGATGGCTGCTGTTGGCGGGACCAACATCTGTCTCCGAAAATTTGACGGTCCGGCCATCTTCAACCTCATCCGCCGCCATGGCGTGACTCACATGTGCGGTGCGCCGGTGGTCCTAAACATGCTGTCCAACACCCCCAACGCCAAACCTCTCCAAACCCCAGTTCATATCATGACCGCCGGAGCGCCACCTCCTTCGGCGGTGCTTCTACGAACGGAAGCCCTTGGCTTTATTGTCAGCCACAGCTTCGGGATGACGGAGACAGGAGGAATGGTTATATCCTGTGCGTGGAAGCGGAAATGGAACCGGCTGCCCGCGACAGAAAGGGCGCGACTCAAGGCTCGGCAAGGCGTGAGGACGGCGGCAATGGCGGAAGTAGACGTTGTGGATCCGAATTCTGGTATGAGCGTGGCGAGAGATGCAATGACGTTGGGGGAGATAGTGGTGAGAGGTGGGTGTGTGATGTTGGGGTACCTCAAAGACCCCGAAGCCACGGCTAAATGTATAGACGCGACCAAGGGATGGATGTACACGGGCGATGTGGGAGTGATGCACTCGGACGGGTATTTAGAAATCAAAGACAGGTCAAAGGACGTCATAATAACAGGTGGGGAGAACGTGAGCAGCGTTGAGGTGGAGTCGGCGCTGTATGGCCATCCGGCTGTCGACGAGACGGCGGTGGTTGCACGGCCCGACGACTTTTGGGGCGAGTCGCCGTGCGCCTTCGTCAAATTGAAAAACGGGGTGACGAGGAAGCCTACGGAGGAGGAGATTATGGAGTATTGCAGGGAGAAGTTACCCATTACATGGTGCCAAAATCGGTGGTGTTTAGGGACGAGCTGCCTAAGACTTCAACCGGGAAGATACAGAAGTTTCTGCTTAAAGATATCGCAAAAAAGATGGGATCGGCGGCGACGACAGCGGCTGGAGTAGTCGTTCCGAGCCGGATGTAGATGATGGAAAGTTTGTCGCTGGCTAGCTTGGTATCCAATTGTAATAAACTAATGTTTTTGATGAAATGTTTGAATAATACTTTGTGTAACAAATTTATGTGTTTATTTTGCGTAGTTTATTACTGGAGTCAGCTGGTTTTGAGTACTATTTGTTTTTACTCCTTTTCAAAGCATGGCTGCATTTGGGGAGGGTGGCTAATGTATGAAGAATATTACTATTAGTTTGTTTTGTTATTTTTATTTTTTTTTATTTTATTATGGTTTTGATTATTGTTAGTAAGGTTATATAAGTCTAAGACAATAAGTGTAATGGACCATCATTGAATATTTGATATTGAAATCATAGTATTAATTTTTTCTCTTCATTTTGAGGGTTTCCCTTTGGCCATGGATTTGGCTTGAGTTCTTTCCAATTTAGCTGCATCAGTGGCCTTTTAGTTTTTTAATCAATAGCATCCTAATTAGTACATATCACCATAAATAGGGAGAAAAACAAAGAAACACTTTGTTTTTTTTTTTTTTCCCCCTCAATAACTTAATATCATCCTTTAATTATTATTCTAAATCTTTAATTTACACTTAGAGAGGGGAACCTTGGTTGAACCATGGTTTGTTATTTTTTATTACATAATTATTAAACTTGTTTCGTTGAAGCACATGTTGTGATTAATTAGCAATATTCATTGCTACAGAATAAATCAAATTTAGAATTGGACAACCTACTCGGCATGCATTCTAATATCATAATCGTTCTCATATAGGAATGTCCATAAATCTGAATAATAATTCTTCTCATTTCTTGAGCAAACATAGATATACTAGGTTTTACATTTTTTTTTCCCATAGTTGCACTCGATGATTTCAACTTTACTAACTATTTAAGTTTCCTCATTGAAACGCATGTTGTGATTAGCAGTAATAAACCAATTTTTAAATTGGATAACATGTTCTATACTGCATGAATTCTAATAGCATATCATTTCCATAAAGGTACGTCCACAAATCTAATAAACTAGTCTTCTCGTTATTTGAGTAGACATAATTACATATGTTGTCTTGTACCAATATAATTTTGTATATCGTGGGTGTAATCCAGAGGGGTGTGGGGATTCGTGGGTGCGTTGTTTCGCATACAAGCATCCCTATATATACCCAATGAACAACTTGAAAATAAACTCAAACAGAAATAAAAGAAAAGACAAAAGATTTATATAGTTTGGCAAGATTACCTTCGTCTACAGAAAGAGAATAAATTAGCTATAAACTTCGTAATCACACAAACTCTCTCTTCAACTCTCTACCAGAGCCCCTTGCACCCATCTCTCTCTTCACTCTTTCTCAAAAGGAGACGCACTCGCTCTATTTTTTACACATAACTCTTATTAACACAATACACCTATTAATTTATAGGCTCTCAATGAGACACAAAATTAACACTTTCCCGGACACACAAAAAATAAAATACTTATCCAAAACTTATTTGATTTACGTGATTTATTTTTATTTTTATTTTTTGCTTAAGATTAGGCGATTTATTAGTATTAGAAAACTTACTTGACTTTGTATGTCGTAACTTATATTTTATGTTTTTTAATAAATGTCTCGAAAAGAGCACATATCTGAAATATGGTCTCACTTATAATCACTTCAGGATTTTTACCTTATTATAATGTCAAATCAAAGTGGTCAATAGGGAAAATCCGAGCAGTGAGGCAAAATCCTAAACATGTGCACTAAAAGTTTTGATTTATTTCAAGATAAAGTCTCATATTTATGCTTTTTATTTTTATTTTTTATTTTTTATTTTTTATTTTCTTATGATGGAAATATATAACAGGATTAACGGGGCATCTTGTGAGTACTACAAACCCGTGATGGGGAATACCCATCCCATCCCCACCAATAATTTACACGAGTTATAAGGCAAGTATGGGGAATGCTTTTATCCGCGAGGCGGGCTGGCAAAAAGATCACCCCATCCTAAATCCGCGTCATTGCCATCCCTACCCACAATTTTCTCTTGTATTTATATTAAGTTCATTCATCACGCTACTTACTAGTGAATGTATATGTGACTCATTTTATTTATGTTAAATCATTCTCTTCTCTTGTTATTTTTATTTTTCTTATTTAAGTTTTATATAATCTGTTGCCTCTAGCAATATACAAAAAGACTGTTACAAACATGAGACACTATGTAATACAAGTATATTAGGCCTGTTTGAATTGCGGGTTTTGGGCATCTCATATTAAAGAGGGAAGCATATAAATTATATAAATTTAAAGACAATTATATCAATATGACATATAAATTAATATTAAACTAACATGATATAAAATTAAATTAAAATAATTAAAATTTATGTCATATTAGTCAAGAATGAAGACTTTATGTGATGTTAAGTAATAGATGAAAAAAATTAAAAGGTGGTTATTTAGGTAATTTTTTCTCTTAAAAATGGACTCAATATGGTATTTGGTTACCTCTCTTGGAAGTAGAATAATTCGTAACCCAATTAATTTAACCAAACATAATCCAATTAACCTAACCCAATTTAACCCGCTCATAAGGTTAGCCCAACTCACCCAACCCGAATTTTCATTTCATGGATTTGGGTTAAAATTAGTAATCCACCATAAACTCAACCCAACCAATCAATTTTTTGTGTGTTTTTAACATATATTTTTATTATATATTAATTAGTTTTATTATGGTTTATAACATATATATATATACTTGCATGGTTGATATTTTATTTTTGTTTTGCTTTGTTATAAGATTTAAGATATTGAAATAGATTTGATCTTGTCAACTCAATATCGAAAGTATGTTACGAATGTGTTATTTTTCCATATATTTTGATTTAATATTGAATTATGAACTTTATTTTATTTTTTTAATGCACAACTCATCAACCCACTCAACCGAACCTGATTTTGATTGAATGAGTTGATTTAAAATTTTGGATTGAGTGGACGGATTAAAAGTTTTTCCATCCTATTCAAACTTAAAAATATTAAAAACTCACCCAATCCACCCGATGTTCACCCATTAAAAGTTTTCTTTATTTTAAAAAACAAAGTGGTTCATTTTAAAATGAACTCCCATCATTTTTGGGAATCCCTTTTATTTATTTTTTTTTTTTTACACAATAACATTTTCAAATTCAAAATTCCTCTATTTTACTTCTAGTTTTAAATGCCATAATTTTTTCATTTCATTTCCGATTAAGACAATTCTTTTTTCAATGTGTTCATAATGAAGAGTAAAACATATCTAAACTCATACCCTTGTAAAATATAACAAGAGTTTATTATATTTGTTAGAAAATATCTTTCAAGTGACTATTTTAATATTTATCCAAACATCATTTGAGAATTATTTCATTTTCAGAATTGCAGTTTAATTACACATTAAAACATTATTTATGAACTAAACAAAAATGACTAATCATTTTAGAAAATAATAGTTGTCATCTCAAAATGAAACCTACGAACCAATCAGGCCCCTTGTATTCTATGTCTGAACAAAACAATCGAGGAAAGTACACGACATCGGTCATAAAGTTGACCTCATACTAGACAGGAAAGGCGTGGTTTCAACATCGGTTTAACTTATCATGTCGATCTGCATAGAATGGTGTGGCGCATCAATTTTCCCTTTTATGGGGACTTTTCATATGGGTTGATACTTCAAAAGACCGTCTTTTTCTTTTCTTTTTTCTTTTTCTTTTTTTTTTTTTTTTTAAATTGCCCTCCGTGGCTGAAATTCTACTATGGCTTATACAACATATGGCTATAGCAAAATGTTGGCTTAAAGTTTTGAGTTCAACAAAAAAGAATAAATTTTGCTCGTGTGCAGATGAGTTGGCAAATCCTTTCGGGTTTTCAATAGGAACAAGAACTTTGATTAACAATATTCCTCAGTGAGGATTATTTCATTATTATATAGATATATATGTATATAGGTGGTGGCATGGAAACAACTAAAACAACGAAACAGAACAGAAATTTCAAAACACAATCATAGGGAAAACAAGCCGAAATCATGCAGTCCAGAAAGCACGCAGTACTAGTCTTTCGCCAGATACTTCATGGACTGGCAGGTGAGTGCGGTTCTGAGGAGGAAGGCAAGTGATCTTTGCCGAGTGTCGGCAATTTTGTCTTAGGCAATTCAGGAAACTTGGCAACCTCCGGCAGCTCAGGCTTCGGGAAGAACGGTAATGGCGGGAATTCGAACTTGGGAAATCCTGCTGGCAGCTCAGGAATGGGAAAACTCGAAAAATCAGGAAGCTTGGGTAATTCAGGTCGATCAGGAAGCTCTGGCAAAGTTGCCTCCACAAGATGGCGCGCCTCTACCGGGAAAGCGTTGTTGCTCAACAGGATTAGCAAGTTTGTCACAAGCAACAGTGGCATGACAAAGGATTTTAGATGGTTAAAAGCCATTGTCGGAGTAGCTAAGGACTTCGAAAGAAGATGAATTTCTACTGATTGCTTGAGCCGGACTCGGCCTGCTGTGGCCTTTATAGGCAATACATAGAGTAGTTGGTTGGGAATTTTATGGTTTGATGGGTGAAAAAAGCATGAATATTTTCTGTAAAATTTCTCACCAATCTTGTGACAGTCATGAGTTTTTTTTTTGTTTCTTTTTTTCTCATTTTTCTCTTCTTTTTCTTGAGAAAAGTTTTGTTTTAACTTGTAGTTTTTGCCAAAAAAGAATTGCTATGATCTTTATGGTGCCTGGTAGTTAAGAAATCTATAATTATGGTTTGGTGCCTAGAAGTTCATAATTAGTTGATCTACTTTTACGAATGTTTGATTTATCTAACAAATAATTTTCACACATTTTCTCCTTTTTTTTTTTTTTTTTTTTTCTCTTTTTTCACACGTACAAAAGTTATATAATATAATTCATATATCATAAAAGATTACCATATATAGCACAAGATTTCTCCACCGATTCTTTCTAGTCGAGCTTCTTTGTCTGTTATTATACCCCGAGAATTAGAAAGAATTACAATCCTCATCCCTCCTAAAATTCTTGGGATTCGTTGATAATTATAATAAATTCGTAAACCGGGTCGACTGATTTATTTAAAATTTAAAACAGTTTTATCTGGTCCTTTCCTATTCCTTTTCCTTCTATGTCGTAGGGTTAAAACCAAAAAAAGATTGTTGCTTTCCTTATGTTTCTAGATCCCCATATTTGTGGAGCGAGCTTGCATCGGAGAAGGCTGTAATTAGCCCCGGTTTTCCTAAACTCTGCTTGAGACGCATTACACATTTTACCTAAACAATTCTTTACGATGCAACATTGTTAAAAGAAACGGATCTGTTTGAAGTACTCTTATCTCTTGAATCAAAACATTGAGAATCCTATTAGAGGTCGACCCCACATGCGTGAAAACCTGTTCAATCCGATGAGGTTTAGCAACTTTTTCCTTCGATATAACTATAAACTATGTACAATTTTCCTTGCATGGTTAGTGGTTGCAAGCATTACAGTACTAGGTTTTTAGCAATGCCTTCTTCAGAACCTAAAATTTTTATTTAAAATAAAGATTACCCCTCCGAGAGCCTGATTGCGGATAATTGCTTGTGCTTTCATTTGAAACAAAATGATAGGAGGATTGAACATTAGGGAAAATAAACTAAAATTGTGCATTTTCATTGATCTAAATGACAAATCACGTGAAAATAATAATCAAAATAAATGCAAGTAACCCTGAAAAAATATAATCAAGAGTGATTGTAAGCATAATCTAGAATTAAAATTCACATCTGACTCCACTACAAAATGTAGAATTCAAATTCCACATCCAACAATTCCACTAATGACAAGAATCAAGATTTCTCTATGTAAAAAGAAAGTAAATTAAAATTCTCAATCAGAGTGTAAAATATGACAGAAGTTCAGTTATGAATTAAGCTAAGATACAACAAGGTAGATTCAAAGCAGTAAGGTAACATAAACACTTTCCAGTCTAATTCTAGACTTGGTAGTTTTTGCTACAATTAATAATAATCTGTTTTTTTTTTTTTTTTTAAATATTAAAAAAAAAAAAAAAAAAGTTTACAGAACAAAAGAAAAATTCAGCACCAAAACAATCGATCTTTAAACGAAATTCTTTCATCTTCCTCCTTAAAGCTGCATTCATTGTAATCAAGAGTCCACTTCTCAAAAGTACAATCAACAAAGTCATAGTAGCCACCATGAAGGGAGAGAACTCCTTCCCTTACTTTCTCTTCTATCCATGGTATGTAAGCAGATTTAGCAACGAACGGTTAATCGATTCCTGCATTAAGGTTTACAATTGTCAGTCAGTACCAACTAAATTCATTACTCTTGGAGCAAAAAAAAAAAAAAAAGATTAAAAAAAAGATCATTAATCAAATATGGTAAATAAGATTGTCTGTTTTATAGCATCAAGGGCAGGAATGGCAAAATAATCTTGTCCCAACATAAAAAGGTGCATATCTTGTTTCCGTAGTAAACCAGAGTTCAATTGTTGCAAAATAATAACAAAACAGCAGTACTGATGTCTATTAACTTTAATTCCAAAACGTTGCGACTTTTCTTTATGGTAGAGGGTCGTTGGGCAGCGACTGTGAGAGAGTATGATGAAAGTAAAGAGAACCTTGAACCAGACTTAAAATACAGGGGAAAAGATTGTTAAAACCAAAGGTGCATATCTTTAGCAATTAGTCCAAAATTCAAATTGGTATTTTTGCTTCTTCTTTTTTTTCATCTGCTTGTTTAAATAAAAAATCATGATTTTCACCTTAAAATTTCTTTATAGTCCAGAAATAAATTTAAATGGTGAAGGAAACACTTGCAGAAACAATGAGAAGAGAACAAGACAACTACTAGTGTGTAAATTTTTTTTTCTTTTTTAAAGGTGAAAGGAAAAGTATCAATAAAATTAGCCTGAGGAAGAAGGCCAGAAGGGACTTGGTAAGAGATGGATATATCAAAATTAGACCAAATTAAGGGGGGGAGAAAATTTTATAATCAAACATGAGCAAAATATTATAGAAATCCCAAAGATAAAACATACTTGAAATTCTCAGCTATAAACTACAATAATTGAAATTTCTATTGGAGTAGGCGCATAAGGAAAATTAAATATACTAATGGCCTACCTAGTCCACAACAATTTTCAATGGACCTTGTAACATAAATTTTTCTAGTATATAGACCTTGGATAAGGAGAAATGGTGATGAAAAGTTCCAAAGTGTCCTTATCTGCCTCGAAGGTCAATTTGGTTAATTTCCACTATACATTGTTCTAAATTCATTCCAACTAATAAACGTAAGTTCCATGCTGAAACTGCTACAAACTAAAGGGCTACAAGTAGACTTAGTGTTAGGTGAAACGTAGGATACCTTCTCACAGTGTTTACACTGCTGGTCGAAGCTTAGGCTGGAGGCAGCAACCTTCGTTTTCAGCCTTGCATTCTTTCCAAGAACAACCCAGTTCTGGATAAAGCCACTGATTAAGAAATCACAAAAATCAGAAACAGCCCTAATTGACTTTTCGTCATTATAGAAAGAAATTGTGATAACTAAAACTAACAACTTAGAAAGAGAAAACGAAGTTAACTAAACCTCGGTTTCCCTGAATCTTCCATGCTCATTAGGGCACGAATGCCTCCACAGCAGCTGTGGCCGATAACCAGTATGTTTTCAACCTGCAAAACAAATTATTTCTTTCTTAGACGAAAGAAATAGATATATGACCGACTATATTTTTTTTAGATTTTCCTTTCTTTTTCTTGCTTTGCTAACTCTATCTCACAAGTTTAAAATGCATTTCAAATTAATGATAATATCTTTGCAATTAATCTTTATGACATTCTAGCACCTCCCCATAATCAAAACCAATTACCAATAGAACATTTCAATTTAATTTATTCACAAATGGTCCATGACATAATGAATACCAACTCATCATGATTACAACTTTGGTACTCGATGGCTTCAGGAAAACAAGTCAAAAAAGAAATAACACAAGTCCATATTAGATTTTTAAGAACGAAATACTTACTTTTAGAGTATTCACAGAAAATTCTAACCCAGCATTTGTTTCTGAGGGCCCTTTCTACAAAAATAAAAATAAAAATGAAAATGAAAATAAAAAAAATAAAAATAAAAATATTAGGGGGAAAGCATTAAAGAAGAGACTGACGCAGCTAATGAAATACTTTTTTATCTCACTCTAAAGGAAGAAATTCAAGTGATGCCATAGCAGTGGAGCATACACCATCAGACAATTATATATATATATATATATATATATTTTATACCTGAAAGGGAGGCACTAGATTTGCTATGTTGCGCACTGTAAATGCTTCTCCAGGTTGGAATCCCAGAATTGCAGAAGGGCAAACTCTAGAGTCCGCACAAGCAATCACCATGAACTATTCTACCAAAAATCAGTAAACAAGATTAGGACTAAACATTTTGACAGTGTGAATTATCTAAACGATAACATATGACTATACGTGGAAGTAAGTAATAAACCAGTTATAACCTTTGGTTCTTGACCTTTGCAAGGTTTTCATAGTGTTCCAATTTTTCCCTGTTGAAACAATAAAAGAAAAGTTAGACGACATCAGTGCTACTTCGCGAGCTAAACGACCACTCAGAAAGAGCCTTTGCTACTTACATGTAGTTATTCTTTTTAAAACTTAGGAAACGATGCTTCATATTCTCAAACAAATCAGACTGACTTTCGGTTTTTGCTTCCGTCTCAAGTTTGTTGTTTCCGAGATCTTGCGTCAGCCCCAGAGGTTCCTTTGAAGCCTTCATTGTTGAGCCTGTATTGGTCCTGCAAATTTCAGAACAACGATATTTCACCAAAGACATCTTTGAAAAAACCGAATTCCGCAGATTAACAGGTTATTCACAGCAAAAAATGAAGATATTCTTATCTCACAAGGTCAATCAGAGGATTGCAGGTCCTCATAATCCTATAGTGGATAACATTCTTCTGTACAAACCATCAAACAACATAATTCAGAAACTTATTGACATTTACACCATCCAACAACCCAAGGAAACCATCACAACTAGTCTCACTACTTTTGAAGAATAAAATCCATGAATTTGTGACAAGTAATTCTTGTGAAAAGGACAGAAATCTATAGTTCTTTTCCTCTGTCTTTGATAAGCATCTCAGATATAAAGTTAAGGTTCATCCAAGTATCTCTAACAAATCACTATACAAAATTACAAAGAAAATAAAAAGCTACCCAGATCATAAAACACTAAAAAAAAAAAAAAGTAGACAATATACCAAAAGTCAACAAATTTAACAAGCAACCCACCTGAAATCAATCGACAATCTCAAATGGGTCTGCTTAATTTCCCCTGATTTGAGCTTAGAACCGAAGATCTGCAGCAAAAACTTTCACATAAATGAAACAGAAAGATATATATATATATATGTGTGTGTGTGTGTGTGTGTACACACACATACATACATATATACATACAGAAATGGAATAGAGCAGAAAAAAGAGAGGAATTACTATAGATGGCTTCACCGAGAAAGTGTGACGAAGAACGGGGGTGTCGTTGGAGGCACGGGTGACAGGTGGACAGAGGGAGGAGGGGAGTGGGACCACAGAAAGAGAGGTTGGCAAAAGAATCGCCATTGAAGTGAGAGGCACTGGTTCTGGTTGTGCTGGGGAAAGAAGAGGTGGGTGGTCTTGGAACAAACACATGGAGTGCAAAAGAAAAGGAAAGCAAAGAAAAAGAGATTTTATTATTATTATTATTGTTATTGAAAGATGGGTGGTTAGATCGATGAGCATTTGGCAATCAAGACTCCAAGAAAGGCGGAGAAAACAATGTCGGAACATATTTTTGTAAAAAAAAAGTGTCAGTTTAATTCGATGCCCAACTAAGCAAAGTTTGATGTACTGTTGTCCCTACTTTCTCTCTCTAGAACTTTCCAGCCTAGAGAGAGAAACCCAAAAACCATGTGAAGTATCTTTCCTTACTTTAACGGCGCTCTAAGTCTGCCCTTCGCTTCCATAATAACTAACTTGGAACCGGAATAGGGAATATTATTCGCTTATTCTTTACCCCACCCCCCCCCCCCTCCCAAATTAAAAAAAAAAACTGAAATATTTTTTTTCCCCTCTTTCGGAAGGACCAAAACAAGAAGATGGCAAGGGAATATGAAATGGTACGAATTCCGTACGGTGTAAAAGAATTAAGAGAGAAAATATTGCTTTCTTTGAAATTGAAATTTTGCCATATGCTTGGTGGTTGGTAAATTTCTTGCAATGCTAACTCTTTCTTTAAAGTTTTTGTTTTTTAAGAAAATTATAGTCCATTATTTGAATATTCGTTCTAGCTGAATATTTAGACCGTATATTGACATTAAATGTGTTTGGTGAAAATGTAACATTTGAATATTATAAAAAATAAAAAAAATATCTGATACGGATTTTTAAAAAGTAAAAATTTGAGTTGAATTATGTTGTGAAATAGTCACTAAAATTATTTCTCCTCTGCTTTTTTTTTTTTTTTAATCCAATCTAAATAGCTTTGTTGTCAACTAAAAAGAATTTTTTTTTTTTTTTTTTTTGGGCTGGGAATAAAAAGAAACTAATTTAGCAAAGAAAAAGAAAAGGAAAAAGAAAAAAAATGGAATTCAATTTGTAAGGACTATTAATCAAAAGTGGATTTTTAAGTTGGCCACGAAACTTTCTTCAAAAGAAGCAGCATCGTCTAGTTCTAGCTAACTGCTAATTGCTAACCTGCAGAAATCAACAGTCCTCTCTGATATCTTGAAACTGCTACAAGTTTTTAAGATGCCTTGTTGATACTGCTAAATGTCAACGAACAATGTATCTCGTTTTTTTTCAGATTTCTATAATACGACCTGAAAAAATAAAATTATGATATTAATAAGGTTTTGTGTTTCAACAATCGTATATGTTTCATAGCTTGTCTATTCTACATATTTATTTATTTTTCATATGATTTTTATCAAATCCAATTGTCAAAAACGTACATTATCGATATGGAGTCCAACCATAAAGAGATCCTTGATTGATCCTTCAACATGTCTCACTCAGATTAAGTTATTCTTAAGCATAATGTTGAATGTTTTCTGGTAATTGTCTGAGCAATGAGACCTGATTTTGACGAATCTACCGCCAAGAAGGTTATTCGTTACTCAAATTGTTCTTCCAAACCATGATTGTGGGTCTCGAGACCCATTCATTTTTTTTTTTTTTTTTTTTCTTCCTCCTCTTTTAAGAATCTGCCATACATATATAAATTTTTAAATATCATTTGAAAGGGTGCCTAAAAACAACTTTATGTCATTTGATTAAATGTTTGGGAATTGGTTTACCTATAAACACTTTTAACTTGTCACTCAACGCTTGAGAGCTAAATTATATGATTTTGAAAATATATATATATATATATATGTTTATTGCATCCTTGAAAACATTATAGTACAAGATAGAGTGAGAGTTTATTCACATATTCACAGCATAGCTAAATATAATCTTTTTTGGGTATTTATCTTGAAAAAACCCCTGTTAAATGAGTAATAATTTAAGCCTTAAAACTCTTTATTTGGACAAATAGTCAATTTTGAAGTTAAAAGTTTATTTATGTTCAGATTTCTTTCCCTTTTTTTCTTTCCTTTTTTTTTTTTTTTTTTCCCTCCCCTCACGGCTCTCTAAAAGTCTGAACAATCATGAATGGCATTCTTAGAGATAGAGATGCACGTAACTGTCAGATACCCCACATACACGTAACACGCCCTAAGTTTTTTCTTTCCCTTCCTTTAACCTTCTGATTCTTTTCACTTTTCCTCTTGTTTTTTCGTATGTCTCCAAAATGCAGCTGGATTATTGCAGCTACCATGGACGGTAGAGCACTTTATCGGCGTCGAAGGCAACGGTACCGAGCTACAATTTCACTCTTCGGATATTGAATCCGTCCTCTCGGTATTGTTGTCGTGATGGCAACCCCAAATGAGAAATAAGCGTTTTGAGGGCTAAGAAGGGAAGCTTGAAGATTTCTTGGGTGGAAACGTAACATATGTATCTCATTCGAAACGTATTTCTCCATAATGTCCATGA
Source organism: Ficus carica (assembly GCA_009761775.1). NCBI lineage: Eukaryota > Viridiplantae > Streptophyta > Magnoliopsida > Rosales > Moraceae > Ficus > Ficus carica. The sequence goes on along the minus strand of CM019748.1, from coordinate 19,154,927 downwards.
ACAGTTGCTCCTGAAGTGGTCAAATAAGACTTTATCGTCCTATTACTACAAAGTCAATTTGAGCATTTACAACGTCACCTGGTTTTAGGTGCAATCCATGTTTGGTATGCAGACATTTTGCAGAAAAAACTGCCCAAGGCTGATTAATGTGAATCTTTTTTCACTATGATAGAGAAAATACCAATTCAAGTTGAATGAATTAAAAAAGGTGTTACTGCATGGTTCGGAATTATAATTCTTCATTTTTCATCAATTAAAGAATATTAAAGTACTTGAAATGTCTGTTTTAAATTGTCATGTTGGTAAAAAAGGTGTTACTGCATAGTTTGAAATTATAATTCTCCATTTTTCATCCATTAAACAATATTAAAGTACTTGAAATGTCTGTTTTAAATTGTCTTGTTGCAAATATAATTACCGATATTTGATTATGAGTTTTAAAATGTAGTAACATTTGTTACTTGACAGATTGTTTCTAAAGGGCCTAACGAATTCCACTTGAACGAATTCCAATTCAAGTGGGCAAGTCAAAAAGAGAGTTAAATCAAAATAATTCCTTTTAAAGTTCTATTTATTTTAGAGGATAATATGATGGGTTATACGATATATTTTAATTATACATATCGGACATGAAAGTAGGCCAACATCTCTTAAGAGGGTTTCCAAGTTCATACCCAAGTGCTTGTTACTTCTTGGGTCCATTATAGCTGATCGTAATCCAACAAGAAAGATTAGGCCTCGTTTAATTTTCAATTAAAACTTTGACCACAGTAGAGATTATTTTCGCCTGTCCGAAATCTTAATTTACTCCTGCACACTAGCCCATGTGCAAAGCGCGTGACTTGTTCCGTTAATATTTTTAATTTTCCTTTTCAATTTAATCCTCTTTTCAACTAAATTAAGAGGTCAAACACTAAAAAATTATCTAAAATAAATGTACAATTTTTGGTCTGCCAGAAATCCACGCCCTTGACTTCAATGTTGTTGCCGTTTGTTAGATGAGATACGCTTCTCTTTTGTGACTCTTCTAGAAGTTTATCTTATCTAAACGAACTAAAAAATCATATGTTCTAAAAGGCAAAAGAAGATCACCTTTTCCAGTAATGATTCGGATTCGCTTTGAGCATTTGATTAACTTTCTCCGGCAACAAGGCTCAGGCTTCTTCACGACTGCATCAAACACTTACAAATAGCATAGGTGCCTTGAAAGAGAGTCATTTGGCAATTATGTCCAACTTTATCAACAATCCAAAAAGGAGAAAACTCATTTTTTAAACAAACTTTGTTGAACATTCAAGTTAGCCCTACCACTGTTGGAACAAAAACTACCACAGCGCAAATGCATTACGTGATCAGCAGACAGATCATAGATGGTCATCGAGTTACTAGAACAATGATATTAAAAGGAAAAAAAAAAAAAGCGGTAATTGCTTAGCGGAAGAAAATACTGATGATAAAATAGGATATCTCAATTTTCAAGAGCATCCCAATATTGTCTGCTCAAGTGCAAAATCACTTTCAGTGACATAAAAAAATCTCGAAAACCTTCTACCTCTTGTTGCCAAGCCACCATGGTAGAACATGGTGAAAGTCAATAAACGTGTTTTTTCCTGGGAAACTAAAGCATATAAAACGCATAAAAATATGAGAAGAGTCGAATTTCATCTGAAAATGTGTAAAGAAAACCAAAAACATTGAAAACTGAAAGGCAATAAAACAAACTAATACTAACCTTAGCAATTTACTTTCACAAAGGGAATTTGCCAAACGTGCAGAAGATTGAAATTCGAAAGCAGTGAAAACAAAGAAAAAAACCCATTATTTTCTACTAGCAAACATCATGGACCTCAGTTGTTCAAACATGATGACAAGTACAATCTAACTTAAATTCAACCATCCGAAGGCACAGATGACTGTTGACGAACCAAAGTCAGTATGATATCCCGAAAGGGTGCCCAGATTTTTGCACTGCAGAAATCGACGCTAATATGTAACACATTTGCCTCCACATGTGTGAAATTAAAACCACGCTGGTTGAGCTATCTACAAAGGCTGAGATCAGAACATGCCAGGATAAGAAACAGAATGATACGTTCATGCTATTTTCAAGTCCAAATGCTGGATTAGGTTAACATGTTTGAAAGCAGATGATTCCACCAAGGAGTCACGTAAAATCAAGATGAGCGGGCGTTCTATATACGTAAGAATCAATTTATTTCTCACTATGGAACGAAGAAGGATATAACAAAACTTTTCCAAATTCATGCCTAAAATTTAATGAAAGGAAGAAAAGGATAAGAAAAAGGAAAACAGGTCATATCCAAATCAGCAAGAAGACAGACAGGATTTAGAAACTAGAACTTACAGGCGAGACTAGTTGAGCAAGAAAGTAAAAATTCAAAAACTTAGCAAAATAGTACTGAAGTGGAAATTAATGGAAATCGATTCAGTTACAAATTCACATATGACAAACAAAAGCATTAAGAACAAGATCAGTTTGACACATTCACAGAAGATATGTTTCATGCACAAGAATTGCAAAGTTCTCGCAACTGATGGCAAGAAATGTAATGGTCAGTGATACATACACATTTAATTAACAAACAAAGACTGTGCAAAGAAACTAAACATTTTGCCATATTATTGCCTTATATGTTAAGATGGATCATAGATTGACTAGAATCATTGACGATAAAACGTAAACTAGATATTTAATTATAACGACTATTTCATACTCTTGCACATAGGTTTATGGTCTATAACACATTCACCACCCTTACTCTAGAAAGGGAAATTTATGCTAGAGGACATGTATGGGGCTTCATAACTTTCATGTGCCAAAAGATCACCTTCTAAACACCTTTCGTTGTACGTTGTTTACCATGCACATTACACATAAACTGTACCAAGTCTGCTCTTATGTCGAAGCCTGCAAAAAACAATGTGAGGAGACCACCAGAAAATAAGCCATTACAAGAGGGCAAATTCGAGTTTCAGACGACAAGGTTTCGTCATAACGGTCTAGGTCACCGAAACTTCAAGAGTCAAATACCATGCCTTCCAGGACATTTATATCCTAAGTAGTACAACAAATGTCCTCTAGAAAGCTACAGAATACATTAATCCTGCCTGCCAAATATTCTATAAGATTAACCGAGTGAGAACCATTAGAGATAATACAAAAAGAGGCTCTACTCCATTTTTGGTACTTCATGGCATGCACAAGAGTTGGAAAAAAAAAAAAAAAAAGGAACAACATGCAACTACAACTGCTTCTTCAAAAGCAATGACAAAAGAAAGAGTCTGTCTTACTTTACTAAGTAGCCTTAACTTTGTCATCCCCAACGACATTTAGTATTGGCAAACTACTTAGAAACTCGTCAAGACCCTCGAAAAACCCAATCCCTTCAATGTTATCCTCCTCCCCGTTCCCAGCCCCATTTCCCTTATTCATCCCCGCCGCGGGCTGCTCCTCCACATCATTGCTAAACTCCACATTCAAATCCAATTTCCCCCACTCTGCAGCCCCTTTCTTCTTCCCCCCACTCGCTACCGCTTTCACCTTCCTACTCGCCTCCCCTTTCGATGGCCCCTTCGACGCCGCCGCTGCCGCCCCATCTACATTATCCCCACCAACATTGTTAACCTGACCTCCTACATTCTGACCTCCCCTCGTCACCCGCTCCGTCGTCGAAGCCTTGGCAGTTTTCGCCACGGAACCTTTCCCCTTTGTGGTTTTCGCCTTCTTGGTGCTTCTCTTACTAATCCGCCAGTCGCAATCGGACTCGTCGCTCTCGTCGGAAATCTCCACATAGCCGTCATCATCCTTGTAAATGAACCTCGGCGAGCGAGGGCCGTCGTTGTTATTTCCTCTCCCTCCGCCACCACCGTCCGTCCCCTGGTCTTGTATCGGGCATGCGAACATCGGCGAAAAGGGCGTCCAACCGCCCGTATTCTTAGCATTTCCCGGAAACCCTCCCAAAGGGAAGAATCCCCAACAACAGAAGTAAGTATCTCCTCTCCCACTCACCGGCGGTGTCGGTATCACCGCCGCATGGAACGCCCTCTTGCATTTCTGACACCGCAGCACACAATCTTCGTACACCTTAGGGTACTCGTAGAGAATGTAGCAGTACGGACACGCCGTCCAGAAACTCCCACCGCTGCCGTCTTGCTCGCCCTGCCGACTCGCCCGAGCCGATTCGGTCGGACGAGATTTCGGAGTCAGCTCAGGGGGCCGAGCATTCGAGGTTAGTGTTACTTTAAGAGGTTGGCTCGGTGGAGTTGACTCAATTGGCCGAGTCGATCGCGTTGACTCGGCCACATTGTTGAGATTTGGCCTCTCCTCCTCCGCTACAGCTTTACCGTCCTTACTTTTAGTGCTATTTCTCACCGTTTGATGCTGCTGCTGCTGCTGCTGCTGCGGCGGCTGCGGTTGGAATTGCGGTTGTGGCTGTTGCTGTTGCGGTTGCTGATGCTGTTGCGGAGGTGCGTGCTGGGGCTGCGGCGGCTGTGTCGGTGTCGGTGTCGGTGTCGGTGTCGGCGGAAAATGGGTCTGACTCTGATTCTGGTTTTGGGTTTGGCTCTGATTTGATTCTGGTGAATGTAATGCTGATTTCTCTGAAGAAACTGGCGCTCGTGGAGCTGAGTCGAGCCAGCCCCAAAATCGAACCTGGCGAACATGTTGAACTCATTGTCGTAGAAGACCTTCTTGGAGGGGTTGGAGAGGACGGACCAGGCCTCTGTGATGAGGCGGAAGGCCTCGTCGGAGTAGGGGAGGCGGTTGCGGTGGGGGTTGAGGAGGAGTGCGAGGCGGCGGTACTGGGTGGCGACGAGCTCGAGGTTGTTGGTGTAGCGGGGGAGCTGGAGGATGGCGTACCAGTCGGGCTGATTGTTGATCCGGAGCTCGCCGCTGAGGAGAGTGTCGGCGACGGCGACGACGTCGTCGGCGGCGGACGAGTCCAGGAGACGCGGGTACGCCTCGCGGACGCGGATCGCGAAGCTCTTCGCCCCCAAGAGGTCCCGCGCAGCCAGGAGCTTCTCCGCCGTGCCCAGCCACCGCTTCGCCTCCTCGCTCGCGATGTTTCTATTATCCATTTTTGTTGTTTGATGATGATCGGAAGCCAAGCAAGTTTCTCTCTCCTCTTCTGGCTTTGTTTTTGGGGTTAGGACAGACAGAGGTTAGAGAGGGAGAGAGAGAGAGAGAGTTGGGGGGCAGATGGTTGAGTGGGTTTTAGTGAAATGACGAAAGAGGATACTTGTGGTTGTGTGTTTGGTGACCGTACTTGGGGGTAGTTTGGGGATTATGGAACAGATTTTGCGTCTGAGGAATCTACAGTCAAAGGTGATTGAAGTTTTTGTACCCATTGTTGCTGTGAAGTGTGGAACAGTGTAATGGCTCCGACACTAGATGAGAAAAGAAAATCTAGTGAGTTTTAGTTTTTTTTTTTTTTTTTTTTTTTTTTTTTTTTAATGCTGATATCAAATAATTATTGGATGGAGCTTTTTTTTTTTTTTTTTTTAATTTCTTCGAATCTCCTTTGTTTTTGTGATAATTTTAGGGTTCCTTTTAGGTAATATCTGGATATGATATTTTAGAGATTGAGTTGAAAATATATTTGAAGGAAAAACTTTAAAAAAAATCATGTGAAATAAAAAATAATGTAAAAATTTAAAATATATTAGGAAAAAATATACAAAATATATCTTTTTTTGTTCGTCTCGTCTTTACGAGCATTTTATTATAAAAATCATTACATTCCAATTTGAAATTAGAAAATTACTGATTTTTAAAAACCATTTGTATTTTTTAATGTAAATGATCTTATTTAATTAAAAAAACCATTTGTATTTTTTTATCATGATCAATCAATTTAAAAATTGATTGTTAATCATTGATTACTAAATTAACGATATTATGTCAGCATTATTTACTATTAAAAAAATTGATTGATCATTTTAAAAAATATATTTTTTTAATTATTTTTTAAAAACTTCCGTTATTTATTTAAAAAACTTCTTAAAAAATATTATTTATATCTAAATTCTATAAATTTATGACTAATTTTAAGATCTAGTTGAAGCTATTAATAATTTGTCTATTAGGCAATAAATTGAAAGTTTATAGAAGAAATTACGAGGTGCATATGCTTTGACTTTTAAGGGCTTTCAATGATATAAATGTGAACGAATCAAAATAAACTTCTATGTAAATTTTTTGCAATAGAAATATTTATGCAAAAGTTTGGGTTATTTTTATTTTTATATCTTGTATTTTACTCTTGTCAAAAAAGTGTATCTTGCATTTTCATATTTTTTGTATTTGTATAGCAATGAAAACAATATTAAGATTGAAGAAACATAACTCGAATCCAATTTTTGTTTGAAAATAATGAATATTAAGTTAATCAATAAGACGATCTTTAATGCTTTTTTTTTTTTTTTTGTCAATGATATATTTGTTACAAAAGAGTGAAAAATAACATTTTTTAATAGGGTTATTTACATTTTTATATTCTATATTTTGTTTTTTATTTTGAAAGTACACCTTGTATTTTGAAATTTTATCTTTTAATACCTTTAGAGTTTAATTAATATACAAATTTATATATTTTCCAAGTCAACACTAATTACCTAAAAAACTCAAAATACCCTTAAAAAATTAAATTTAGACAGTTCACTTTTTTATATCATATGTTTCGCTTTTACTCAAAAAGTATACCCAAAACTTTAAATAATATTTTTATATCATTCTATTATATTTAATATACTAAATCTATGTGTTTCTCAGTCAACTCATTATTTGGACCTTAAGATGTGCAAAATACACTTAGATTAAATTTCTAAATTATTTTTAAGTTTAATTTTGTGGCTATTTACATTATTTTTTTAGATAAAAATAAGTGTTAATTGAGAAAAAAAAAATACAGAGATATGTATCAAATATATTAAAATGATATAAATAAATAACTTCAAAATGCATAACATAGTTTCTAAATAAGAAAAAAATGCAGGATATAAAAAGATGAATACTATTTAGTTTTAGTTTTTCTTTTTAAGGATCTGTTGGGTATTTTCGGTCAAAATTACGCGTTGACAAGAAAGGGTATAAATTTGTATTAATGTATTCGGTTCTAAGGTTTGGATTGTAGAATTTTGATTTAAATTGATTGTGCATTTATCGAGGCGTTTGAATTATTAGAGTTAAAAAATGTAAAAACTTGAAATATATTCGGAAAAAAATTAATATGGAACTTGTTTTGTTCGTTTCGAATTCTATGCAATTTGTTTTTTTAATAAAAAAAAATCATCTCATTTGGACTTGTCTATGCAAAATTATGGATTTTTAAAGTTTCAGTTGCAAAACTATTTGAATAGTAAAACTGATAGAAAAAGATAAAAATTATATTATAATTTTAGGGGGATTATAATGTCAAAGACCCTCTAATTTAATGGTGTAAAAATATAAAATTTCAAAATGCTAAGTACATTTTTTGAATAATAGTGAAGTACGAGGTATAAATAGGTAATAACCATTTTTATATTCCAATGCATAATGTTATTTTTCATTCTATTTCTATTTGTTATCATCATTATTATGTTCTGAATGTTTTCAGTACTTATATAAATTAGAAATGAAAATATTCTATTAATCACATAAAAAGTCAATGCAACAACTAATAAAAATAAAACATTAAATTAGATATTGGTTAACCATGTGATAAATTTATCACAAAATAATATAAGGTAAATTTGGTATAAAAATAGTACTCAGTATTTTATTTTATTTTTTTCCAAATACTAAAATTTAATATGAGACAAAATTTAACATTGCATTAGAGATTTTCTAAGGCTTGAGTTCATTATATTCCTGCCTAACAATGAAAAAGTAATTTGTCTTATGAATTTATTTATATACCTGTTTAGCAATAATAGAAAATTCGGTGATATAAGAAGATAGACGAATAGTTTTAAGTCGCACGTTGGTCTGGTATTGTATATTAACGATTATATTATTCTATTTCAACCAAAAAAAAACCCCATTATATTATTCTATATTAATGCGGAGTCATACCATTTCTTTACAGAAATACTTAAAAAGCCATGTAGCTTTGAGCAGAACGTCGATTAACTATGTGCGTAAGAACTTCTAATTGTTGAATTGATATAAAATTATGGATGATTAGTCATACCATATCCCGTAAGAAATTTATCAAAGATAATATATATATATATATATATCTCTACTAACCTTATTTAAAAGGACAATTCGTCCTGGCTCCCTCATCCGTCACATGACAGGTTCTAAGCTCGTCACATAGTATCTTTAAATAAAAAATTAATTTTTAAAATTAAAAAATTAAATAAAGTAATTATTTTTTTATTTTTTTGTTTCTCTATTTCGCATAGGTATTAAACCTGACACGTGACAATTTTAAATAAAAAGAATTTTAAAAAAGTTAAAAAAATAATTACTTTATTTTATTTTGTTTTATTTGTATATTTCGCACGTATTTGCACATGCATTTTAACTAGTATATATATAAAAGGAGAATACCGAAAACAATCGTTGTGTTTAACCTAAAAATTACGTATATTCCTTTCTTCACGTAACCGCCATAAAAATACTCCTAAAACAATTAATTTCTTAAAAACTTCAAGATTATCCTTTCCAACTTATATTAGACACAATTTCAAACATCAATAAACTAAAATAAATAATAAAAATCAATCTTTAAAATAATTGAAACTTTTTTTTTTTTTTTTTAAATGGTAATTGTATCCCAAATCAACAAATACAAACACTAATGACTGGAATGACCTCGTAATACAAAGAAACTTAATCACAATTACAAATCGGTTCACCAGTAAGTTCTAATGAAGCACACAAGGGGTGAAATATGTACTGGATTCCAACAAGGGGAAATTGAAAAGGCACACCAATTATCGAGTACACATATCGCTCTTTCAACAACACCACTATAATCGATGGAAAACTCCAATCAATTGAGACCAACAGACCTATAGTAAAAAGGTCACACTACTACAAAATAGAGATTCGACGACGGTTAAAAACCGTCGTGGTAATACTTAAACGACGGTTTTCTAACCGTCGTGGAATCCACAGTCGTGGTATATATTTGGATTCCACGACGGTTTGAAAACCGTCGTGGTAGGTAACAACGAAAAAAAAAATTTTTACGAATAGAGCTACCACGACGGTCAAGTAACCGTCGTGGTAGGTAACAAAAAAAAAAAAAAATTTACGAATTCCCACTAAATCAACACTTTTTTCCGGAACATATTTAAATCACAAAATCAACACTTTTTTTCAGAAATTTCCCAAATCCGTGCCTTACCCAACCAATTTAATTCAATTTAAAACACAACCACAATGAACAATCACCGAAAATGTAGGGGACGGATTTTGGGCATTTCGGATGGAATCTTCCCAACTCAACAATCTACAAAATCAACATTTTGGACGGAACATTTTATCAACAACCACAATCAACAAATCAACATTTTGGACGAAAAATTCTCAAATCCGTGCATTACCCAAGCAATATACATTACAACTTTCCGGCTTGTCGAGCGTCGGTATGGGCGGAGTGTGGCGAGAGAGAGAGGGAAGGCCGCGTGAGTTCCTTGGTGGACCCGTCGGAGAATGGAGGAGGCCGCGTGAGTGGTGGAGGAGGCCATCGGAGAATGGAGCCAAGAGAAAAATTTGAGAGGTGAGATAGAGAGAGGAGGCGCGGTGAGATAGAGTGAGTTTTTGGAGATTTTAAGTAGGGAGGGAGTGGCGAGAGAGAAATAGAGGGAAGAAATTGGGTGGCTTTGGGTATGGAGTTAGAGAGTGAAAAAATGAAAAATGCTCGGAATGCAATGGGGTGGGAAAGAGGACATTTTTTTGGGTTTTAATACATGCTCCAACAAATTGAATTTAATTTAAAAAATTTCAAAATTCCCGCCTTAGTACCTACCACGACGGTTTTTTGAGAAAACCGTCGTGGTATGTAACATACCACGACGGTTTTCGGGGAAAACCGTCGTGGTAGAGTCCAAAATTTAAAATTTTTTTTTTTGAAAAAAGACCCTTCCACGACCGTTTTTAAAAAACCGTCGTGGAAAATGCGGCAAAAACACGGAGCGGAACAAAGTTTTCCGAAAACCGTCGTGGAAGAGCTTGCTTCCACGACGGTTATTAAAAACCGTCGTGGAAGCTTGCAAAAAAAAAAACAAAAAAAAAAATTTTTACAAAAAAAAAAAAAAAAAAAAAAATTTTTAGCTTCCACGACGGTTTTTTAAAACCGTCGTGGAATCCTATTCTTCCACGACGGTTTTAAAAACCGTCGTGGAAGCTAAAAAATTTTTTTTTTTTTTTTTTTTTTTTTTTTTTGCAAAAATTTTTTTTTTTTGTTTTTTTTTTGCAAGCTTCCACGACGGTTTTTAATAACCGTCGTGGAAGCAAGCTCTTCCACGACGGTTTTTTATAACCGTCGTGGAAGCTTCGACTTCCACGACGGTTTTCGGAAACTCTGTTCCGCTCCGTGTTTTTGCCGCATTTTCCACGACGGTTTGTTAAAAAACGGTCGTGGATGTTCCGTCGTGGAATCCACATTTTGTAGTAGTGTCACCACCAATACCGTATATAAATAACTCTAGCAGATTGGACATATATTCAATACGAGAGCGTGGGGAGACAACCTCCATTACTGCAAAATATAAGCAAAAATATAACGAAAAAATGCAACACCTACATGGAGGAAACATCGTCGCCTTTATTTTAAACAAACAACTATCACAAATAAGAGAAAAAAACTCCCAACTCCATAGATAATACCTCCGGTAACAAGCCAAACTACATTATCAAAGAAATCAAAATGCGTCCCCTCTGACTACGAAGCCATCTCGCCATTTGATCATTTTAAAAATTTTAATCAAATTTTTTATTGGAAAGGGTGATCTTTAGTATTTTTAAAAATCAAATTGTGTTAGGGGTATTTGTGCTTGATTTTTCAAACACAGGGAGTGTTAAGGGAATTTGTGTAATTGAAGGCAAAAAATTAAATACGCAACATAGTGGTACTACTAGAAAAATTGGATTTCACAACCGTTTTAAAACATCGCGGACTCCTCCGTCATGGTACAAGGATTTCGTAATGATTTTCTAACATTGACAATGGTTTTAAACCATCGTGGAAGTTTTGGTAGCAATGGTGACAGCGAGGGACCAGCTGAGTGAGGAATGAGGAAGGGAAATATAATGGAAGAAAGATACCAAGGGAGAGATAATGAAAATTAGAGAAATAGAGCACTTAGATATGGAGAAGAGAGAGAATATGAGGGAAAAAATGTTTCAAATGAAGAATGAGAAAGTGTTCAAATTTCTGGATGGTGTTCAAAAATTTCAAAAATTTTGAGTGGGAAACTCCATTTTCCATGACGATTTTTGGAGAAACTCTTCGTCCGTATTTATTTTTACACTTTTTCATGATAGTGTTTTGTAAACTGCCGTGCAATATCCATCGGTTTTTTTTTCATATATATCTTTATATATATTGTTGTAGTGTGGGTGTTGCATTTTTTTAAAATAAGATTCCATAAAATATAGCCATCAAAATGATGGATGCAGCGTTATTAACCGAATAAGTTCATATCAAATAGGATGAAGGTGAGATAACCGCAATAAGAATCATATTCTTGGTTAAAAAAGGTCTGAGATTACTTGATTAAAAAATGAGCATGACCTATTTAATGAAATATATATACATACATATATGTATATAGTTATTCACCTTCCGAGCAAAATATATATACATACATATATGTATAGTTATTCACCTACTAGTCAATGACCAAAGTTTATGATCTAATAAAGGACGAATACCAATTTTCTCAATATAAACACACACACACACACACACACACACGAAACTCACGAACCCACACATGAAATAAAGTGTGAGAGAGTTCTTAGTTTGTCAAAAAAGAGAGAGAGAGATATATATATATATATATCTGCGAGAGTATACGTCTGGAGTAGTTCTTGAGAAAAATGTATCCATATCTACCTATAATCTGTAGATCTATATCAATATCTATCTATATATAACTATATTAAAAGAGTGAAGTGCGCTAAAAATATTATTTAAAAATTTGATCAAGTCATTTTGTCTTTTTATGATGATGTTTTTCTTCTTCTTCTTCTTTTTAAATTTTTTCTTGATTTGTTACTTTTTTTTTATCTTTTTTTAATAAATTTAATTTTTTAATCAAATTTGTCACTATAAAAATATATTTTTAAATATGTATTTACTTTTTTTTTTTTTTTGTGATAGCCGAACATACATGTGTCAAAAAATATAATATTATTGAAAATTTAAATATTTATATTTAAAAAAAAAATTTAGTATATATATGCGTTTCACGATTAGTATATATAAAGAGAGATTATAGAAGATCAGAAAATTGAAAGAGAAAGCGACAGGAGGGAAAAAAAAAAAAAAAGGGAGCTTGCAACCCCAAAACGCATGGTCGTTTTTAATGGTAAGAAAGCGCATCTTCAATCAGGCGACTCCTATTCAATTTCAAGTGCACCTCATTACCCCTCTCATCTTCTTAACCATAGATCCAAATGTCAAATGTGTTAAATAAAAACGGAGGATGGTCTTCCGGCTTTGATGGAGTAACAATAATTTTCCACAATGTCGTCCTTCGTCACGTCTTTTTTTTTTTTTTTCCTAGAGCACCCTCAAATATTATTTTTCTCACGAGCACCACTTAATTACGAAATTTACTCTCTAATTTCCCCCTATTGTAATCGTGTTTTTCCCCCCAAGCAGTAACAAATAGTTCTCAATGGACACTTTATTTTTATAAGAGTATGTTGTGAATCTAAATCCTAACTAGTGGTTGAATTTTGTCTTCAATCATAATAATGGTGATTACGAAATAACAAATCACCAGTGTTAAATTGAGATAGAGCTTAATAGATAATAAATATTTATTATACAAACTAATGATCAACTGTAGAACTTATTCGATGTTCAGTTTGAGAACTAACATTGTATCACTAAGATATTAAACCGAGTGACTAATAGACTTACATTTATGTATAAATGTCTTTTTTATCCGTCGATACATGAGACTAAAAAAAAATTTTTTGGTATTTTTGAAGACATGGTATGTAATAACTAAATTTTTACGACGTTACGTTTTTTTTTTTTTTGTAAACAAACTTATGCTATGTTCTAAAGGTATTCATGAAAAGCCTGAGATGGGTTTTATTGAATTTATAAGTCCTCATGATATTATGAGACTTAAAAATGATTGCTTAACCGAGTATGTGGCATTTTAAGTATGAAAGGAAGAAAAACTTCATGTTTGCATGGTGTTGCATGGTGGTCAAAGTTTGACCTAAAAAGTCAAAGTTGACCTAAAAAGTCAACGGTTGACTAGAAAAGTCAACCATATGATGATACTGTCTTATGGTCAAGCAGTATGAAAAATATACTGCGAAAAATCATTTTACGGACAAGATAACAAGATTAAGATTTAAAATCACCTTAGAAAAATCAAGCACATAAATTAGGGTATCTTGGGCCAAAGGACTTCAAATTATAAGAAAAATTTTATACAGTCAAATTTTACACAGATAAATTTTGGATTGCAATTTTGTGTCAAGATACTGTTATTAGTAACTAACAGTATTGAAAGTATTCGTGTTAACATGAATTTGGACTGTTTATCAAGGATTAAGCCAAACAAGCTCTAAATGGTGATTACATCACCTATCTTTTTTATTTATGACATCACTATAGAATTAATTAAGATTGGAAAGAAATTTTTGGCTCTAGAATTCTCTAATGGCCGGCCACCTAAGACCCCTTTTGGGCAAAATTTTGCTTCTTTGAGGACTATTTTGCAATTTTGGAAAGTTTCCCTTCACCTATAAATAGGTGGACCATTATTCACAAAAATCAAAAATTCTAGCCAAACTTTGTCAATTTTTCCTCTCAAAAATCCGGATTTGGGGAAGCAAGAAAGAAAGAAAATTTTTCAAAACCAAGAGTGATTAGAGTGTTAGGATAGTTAGATTTTTAGTGTGGAACAAACAAAAATTTGAAAAAAATTTTGGAGACCCATTTTGGCTCAAGGCCGGTTGTGGGAGGAAGAGAAAGGGAGGAGAAAAAAAATTTGGGTGTGGCCGGATTTTGTGCATTGGAGTGGCCGGATTCTAGAGCTAGGGTGGTGGAGAGAAATTTGGAGCCAAACAAGCCAAGGAGGCCGGTTTTGGTGGTGACAAGGGGAGAGGAGAAAAACCTAAGAAGCCTAGCCAAACCCTTGATCCTAATTGAGGTAAATTCTTTTAAAACCCTAATTTTCTCAATTTAAGTTTTAATTGAGAGATTTATGTGTATTTCCATTGAGTTTGTATGAGCATAAGCTCAATTTAAGTTTTGCTTAGGTTGAACTTAGGGTTTGTGCTTGATTTGATTATGGGTGGTTTGGTTTTGTTTATAAGTTTGCATGATTCAATAATTATGTTTGCATGACTAGTTTAGTATGCTTGGTTGATAAATGATATGCTTTATGTCCCTATTATGTGATGAGCATGATGAACATGATTATGTGTATGTTAGGTTGTTAGAAATTTGGTTGAGAATGAAATGTGCAACCTAAAGCCAAGCAAACCATAATGAGTGCAATTTAAGTAATAAATTTGCATAGGTTTGATTGGTAATGTGTTTAAAGAAAATTTACGATAGAAAGACGTTGCATGACTGTTCATAGGCTCCCGATTCGTTCGGTTGAGGTAGGATGCACGTGTTAGGGCGAAATACAAATTTCAAACCAAAACTGCCATTCTCGGGTGAAAACTGGCGGGTTTCTGGAAAAGTAAAATTTGGGGCCCTTAGAGGCCGAATTTAAGAAAACTTAAAACATGAAGTTGTTCGGAAGGGTTTTTCCTAGGGGACAGCGTGGACAGTTTTTCAAAATAAGGCTCCAAAGGCCTTCGTTTTTACAAAAACCCGAGACTAAGAATTCCTGGGCGAGTTAGAATTTTGCTCTCGGTCTGGGAACTTTAACAAGGAAAATGACTAAGTTAAAGGCAGAACTGGGTTTTTCTTAAAACACTAAAGTTATAGGATTTTTCAAGATGTAAAACTTTCGTGAAGAAAAGTTTTTCAAATTCGATTTGGATTTTTAAATAAAAATCAGATTTCAAAAACTGTGCAGGAGACAGGAAAAATCCTGCACAGGATTTTCCAAAACAATACAGAAAAGTGATATTTTTGCATATACACCAAGAAATTGACTGTGGAATACTGTTTAAAGGTAGTCTCCAACACTTTATTATTTTTATGAATATTACTCAAAAATTACAATTTTTCATAAGATTGAACAAAGGATTTTAAAGACTAAGTTTTTCAAAAAAGAAAAGAAAATAGGTTTATAAACCAAAGTTAAGTTTTAATTTGAACAAGTTAAGTTTTTAAACTTAAGGGTAACTTAAGGTAACCCAATAAGGTATTATACAGTTAAGGATAGGGTCATATAAATGTTAGTCGTATTACCAACAGTTCTAACACTTACTTATGTCCTTATTTATAGCAGAAAATAACCTAACCTACTGAGGTGTCCTGAATTGGATCAGCTTATTATCGGACATAGCAGATAAAGTAAGTACAACTCCGCCTACAGCATACGCCTTTTTGGTTGTAATATGATGTATGATGTGATGTATGCTATGATTTGAGGTGTCAAGTAAATTGCATGACTAAGATATAATTTCAAGTTATGTGACATCATGAAGCATGTTCACAAATAATAAGAACAAGGTCAAGATGACAGATAAGTATGACGGCAAGCAAGCTTGCCTGTGTCAGGCCGACCCGCGTCAGGTCGGGTTGGACTATGGTTTGAGTTGGAAATGGTTGGCCGCCCCAATCACTCCATAGTTGCGCGCCCGGTACCGACACTCATGATAAAGGGCCCATAAACAAGATAAGGAATGAAAGTATATTAGGATAGCATAATAAAGTAAGCATAACAAAGCATAATTGAATCATGCATGATTAGTATATGATATGCTATGCTAAGTTTATAATTGAATGCGTTGCGGATAATTTAGTTGTACTTGCTGAGCGAAAGCTCACGTATTATGTCTATGCTGTAGGTAAACAACCTACTGGTGAATTTTGATGCAAGATGGTGGAGCTTGGCGGGGCAACTGTGAAGCAAGGGATAAGCCGCTATGTCTTCTGCTAATTTAAGTTTAATATTTCATGTTTAAATTATTTCAAACAGTACTCTCATAGTGGTAGAAAAAAAAAAAATTCCCACTATATTTATTAAATAAATAAGTATGCAAGACAAGATTAATCATGTATGTATATATGTATTTATGGTAACGGTCCGTGCTAGACGGGTCGTTACATGGTACATGATGACGGGAAAGTTATTTCCTATATAAAAATTCCACAGCTTCATTTAATGAAAATTAATGGTATTCTTATGAGGTATTAATTCGGATAATTTGGGTAAGAGTGTCAAATTTAAGTTAACATTAAATAAATCAGAAATCGTTATTTTCTGATTTGTTCATGAATAGGTCTTTCATTATAATGTTAACTGCTGGACAAAAAAAATTAAAAAAGGTAGCTCTAATTATGGACTTACATGGTTGAGGGTCACATTACACGGTAATTGAATATATCAATTGACGTAACCTTTTTTTAAACAAAGAATCAACGCAGGATTTTCCAAGAAAAAACTTATCGTAACTATATCTGCATAATCTCATAGCACAACTTTAGTTTCTAATCGTGGTTCAGACCAAATTAGTTATAATTATATTTATTGATTGTGGGTTTGATCAAAATACATAGTAATTGTTGGACATTCGATTTTGAAAATTGCCCATATTAGGTTCTGTACCGGAAGTCGAGCTAACTGACAGCGCATGGGACATTGGGAAGTGTACTTGTATGAAATACTTATGTAGTTAAGTTACTTATTTTTAATAAGACAATATGGATATCAATTGCACATAAAATATTTATTTAAATTGTTAAGATAAATATTGTGTAATAATTATTTAATTATTTAATTATTAAATTACATAACTATGCTTTTCTGTGGAAAATTGTTTTTATTGTTAAAACAAATATATATATGAATTTTGAAATAGATTAATTGTATAGTTTGTTCAAGTATTGGACTATAATTTGATCAGATTATTTAGAGCAATAAAAAGATGACATGTGAAATGGCGCTCCCATTATATTAGGTGCATGCACCCATTCCCTTGGCAAACTGAGTGGGAACAAATTAGTTCAAGGGAAAGAGGTAATCCTTCCTACCACACTTGAGGTGTCGATTAGGGTAAGAAACAGTTACAACTTATTGTGGCCTCCAACTAAACACCGTAGACTCTCATCTCTAGATATAAGGAAGTTATAGCTAAAAAAGAACTGATATACAAAGACTGATATACCAAAAAAAAAAAAAAACATTTGCCAACTAACATACAAAGACATTAAGCAGTTCCCACACATTTGTCGACTCTCAAAGGGAAGAATAGTTTGGAACATCAGAAGGTAAAGAAAGTTAACCGTAGTAAGGATGTTCATAAAAGATATTATATTGAATTTTATCGAACATCATAAGTCCTTTTTAAGGTTTTTTGAAAAATCTTAAAAATTCATCTAGTTGAGTTTTTTTAGTTTCTACCTCGAGGACCACCCAACATAAATAATGGTATTATTAGAGAATTGTGAAAATATAAAAGATCTCGATTGTTTGGTTCAATAGTAACTGAATAATACACTATTTATATGAGTCAGTAGAGTTTTTTCAATGGGAAATAACATAATTTTTGTTGGGATATATGTGCCCATAAACAAATGAGATGTATTATTTTGCTGATTTAATTTGGAGAATTTTTTTAATATTATTTTTACATGCATAGTTAGATTCTTTATAAATATCGAAAACCCTAGATTATTTAAATGCGACTTTAAATATTGTATATTAGTGTCATATACAGGAGGATAATATTTAAAGTGAAATAATCTAAAACTATCCGTAATTATAAATTATAGTTGAGATATTTAATTTAAAATTACTAACGCAGTTCATTATATTCTGAATGAAACGATCTTGTCCGGATTGTTAATAATGAGATTATTAGAATGAAAGCGCTTTATATAATTTGATTATATAGGACTGGACACGATTAATTATGAATCTCTAATAATTTCTGTTGTCATATAGAGTATTCAAAATTAATCAATGATGGTCATATATGAATTGATCTTAATTCTGAGTAATTAATAAACTCCTATTTATTGTATTGTATTTTTTGACATATCGAGTAATGACACAAATGAGTAGTATCAAATTCTTTGTATATTGGAAATATAATATACTAAATAGCCGGGAATTCTAATATATAAGATGAAGAAGTCAAATGGACGGTTCACATAAGTATTGATTCGGGGCTTGAATAATAAGAGTGCTCAATATATGATTAGATCATAAATATATTATTTATTAGAGAATCAATGGTACTTAAAGAGAAAGATATAATTAAAGAGGTTAACGGAAAATACCTAGCTTTAATTATGAGCCATTTATGGATGATTGATTTATATGTAGTGACTATATCAATGAACAATTCAAATCCTTTAAATATAATTAGTTTTATAATTTTAAGAGTGCAATTCCAAATTTTTAGTGAAATAATTTGGAATTAATAATATTTTAATTAAGGTGTTAATTAATTGTCAAAATTATTGGAGCTTAAAATTATAATATTCATAGTTCCTCTCAACGGCTCCATTGAATCATGCGAATATTATTTTATATTGGTTAAATTTATTAATTTGGAATTGAGAATTCTATATTAATATTCACACAACAAATTAATTGGATTAATTTATATTTTTAATAATATGATTATTTAAAATAAATTTAAAATAGTTTTAAATTAAAGATTATACAGTATGATAAAGACCACATCGTAATTGTGCACCACATGGTGGTTCACATTATATCCATAGACAAAGTACATATGGAATTTTGAATTTTGACACCTGTGGAAAAAAATAGTTGTTTTTATTTTGAATAGTTCAAAATAAAATATTTTTTAATTAAAAAAAACAAAGGAAACTGATTAGTAGATAATAGGAGAGAGATTTTCTCTCTCCCATATCTGTCAAACATGCCCACTCTAGGGAGGTAGTGGGCGTGTGTTTTTTCCACTATGTGAGGAGTAGATTAATTAATTAATTAATTTAAAATAAAAATGGTGTCAGTTATTTCTCTGTAATGTTAAAAAGGGGTACATATAATGTATCTAGAATGAGAGTGAATACTAATTCCTTTTGACAGAGAAAAAAGTACGTACCTTTTTCCAGATAGTTTCTTCTCCTATTTTCCTTTACTTTGTCTCATGAGTTGAGAATCCGTAGTGAATTGAAATTTAGGTGTGTAATCAAACCCAAAAATCAGAAACGCTCGCTCATATCCTGTTTATCGTGACTTCAAGAACGCTGAGAAAACTTCCCCGTAGGCTCGATTCGGTTCCATCCTCTACCTTCTATCCTAGGTCTTATCACTCGGAATCGCATTCTATCACACTGGTGATACTTCTTGTTGAAAAAAGAAAAATCTTTTTTATTTTATTATTTTTTTGTTCCCCGTACTTTTTTTATTTATTTAGTTACGCGATTTTTCTATATTCATATTTTTATGAAGGGAGTACAATCTAGAAAATAAATAGATAGCTAGATAATTAATAAGAAAAAAAAAATTGGTTTTGAACAATAGATGTCTTTGACATCCAACTATAGGGAGTAAAAACTTATTATATTTTTTAATGGCAGTTCCGAAAAAATGTACTTCTATCTCAAAAAGCGGATTCGTAAAAATATTTGGAAAAAGAAAGGATATTGGGCAATGTTGAAAGCTTTTTCGTTAGGTAAAAAAGGGCTTTTTCGGCTGGTGCGCAGGAGCGCACTACCATTTTCCCTTTACTAGTAGGAGATCCCGTGGTTCCTATGCCGCCGCGTTTCCCGGTCGTTTTCTTTTAGTGCTTCGACCCGAAGCGATAGCTACAATGGATAGAGGAGGATTTATTCAATCAAATAGTTTGGGCTCTTAGAACATGGCGCTCTTGAGGCTTTCGATACAATCAAATAGAAAGCCTCAATGAATTGAGATTTCCTTATTGGGCCAGGAGTAAGTGGATCATTTATAATGAAGATGATGGGCTTCAAGAGAATGATTTGGAGTTCTTGCAGAGTGGAACCATGTAGAGGCTCTTTTCGAATAAGCCAATTCATTTGGGACCCTACAGATCCATTCTTTTTCCTATTCAAAGATCAGCCCTTTGTCTCTATGTTTTCACATCGAGAATTCTTTGCAGATGAAGAGATGGCAAAGGGGCTTCTTACTTCCCAAACAGATCAAGAATTGTTGATGTTTATGAAGGATTTAGAGTTCTCAAGAAGGTTCTTAAAAGAATTCAAGAATTTCAATCAAATCGGATAACGGTTAATCTCTAAACCTTTTTTCCTCCTTTATTTTTCATTAAATTAATATAAGTATTGTCGCCGAATAAAATTTTTGAGAAAAATTTTTATATGTGCTATTTGATCCGTATTATACTTTCGCTATTTTTTTTTTTAAAACCAGTTTTCGAAACCAACAAATTTAAGCTAAATTAATTGAAAAGATAAAACGGTACTTGTTCTTAGAAAGATTGTGGATATCTTATAGTTACATATAATAATGTATAATGTACAAAAAAAACATTTTGGAGCTTTAAAATTATATATGTCGTTTAGAACTCTTTGTAAGCTTACGTATTTCTTATAAGCGATTCGAGATGTTCTTTTGGTAAGACATGCTGGTGTTAACCCAGTGAATTACTACGCCTTCGGTTGGGCGCCTGCATCGTACTTCTCAGGACTAGATGCGCCTCCTCTATTTTTTTATTGGGTTAAAAATAATTTATTTAATCAATTTTAGAGAGATAAAGTTTGAATTTAATAATTATTGTGAAAAGGATAATTAGAAATTCAAATATGACTCAAATATTTATGTATTTTTTTTAGGGGATTAATGTATTTACTTTGAATTATTGAATAAATTAAAACCAGGAAGGGATAAATTATTTTTTAATATTATTTAAATAATTAATTTAAATCTCAACTAATAATTAATTTGATTTGAAATAACTTTTAATTTATTTGTTCACAATTATTTTGATAAGATAATTACTGAATTAATATAATTTTAAAAAAATTAAAATAATATTATTCGAAATAAATAGACTTTGTGTCATCATGAACTTTAGGGAAATGTCACGAAATGATGTCTTGGACTGATTTTTGGTCCATGAAAAAAAAATATATATATTGTAAGAAATGTCATAACATAACATCAAAAATATTTACTTTTTTATTTTAAAAGTACAACTAGTTGGTATATCTATAATGCAATCACCTTTGTCAGTGGATTATCAGTTGATTATAAAATGATAATCACTTTTATCGACATGTTACTAGTTAGTTATCAACTAGTTATCAGTTAATTACTTTAATCGGTGAGTTTCGATTCTCAATTGATATTTAATTAATTATCAGTTGATTACCGATCGATAATCACATGTTAATAATCACTGGTTGATCACCGTTTGGTCATCATTTAGTTATCCATATCCATTGGTAACCAATATACTGATTGCTTCATCGGATTCTCTGGATATACACTGGAGTATTAAAGAACAACCATAAATTTTTCACAAAATCCAAAATATCCACAAAACAATAATCCAAAAATATACGGAATTCATCATCAATGTCAGTTCCTGTTATCGAGCCCCTCTACCTTTACTCATTTGATCTCTCTCTCTCTCTCTCTGAATTTAGTGTCGTCTATGGCCTAATTTCCCTCGTTTTTATCATTCATCAACTCCAGTTGTTTCTTCATGTATCTTTATCAGCAAAGAAAAGGGCAAAAAGAAAAAAGAAAAAGAAAAGGCTGATACGGATCCGAAAAGTTTTCTTCTTCGCTCAACATCTTCAGGCATATACCTTGTTTCTCTCTGTCGCACAAAGGTAACAATACTCAAAATCTTTCATATATGCATACACACACGTGTAAATTAGTCTCACAAAAAGTAACAATATTCAAGATCTTTCTTATGTATCAGTAAATATACGGATGTGATTTCAATGATTACGTTAATATTTACTAATCGGTGGGTATCATTTTTTGATGATGTTATACATATCAGACAGTTCCAACAAATTGTATAGTTAGCAACAAAATCAATGGCAATTAATAAGTATTAAATTTAGAGAGTTTATTCAACTCTATTTTGAAAGGACAACTTGTTCTTAACCTACTACATAACTTTTATTAAGATTTTTTTTTTACTTAAAATAGAATCTAAATTAAAAATTCAATCCCTTATTTTTGAACCTCGTACTTGGTCTTTTTTGTTATGGATTTTTTTTTCAATTTTTTGTTAAAAATTGCTAAATAGCTAATATTCTCACGATCCTAAAAAGAAATGAAAATAGACAAAACCATGAACATAAATTGAAAAAAAAAAAAAAAAGAAGCAAAAAAAGACTGATAATAAAAATCATTCAATTTCTGGGTGCATAAACACACGGTATAATCTATAAAAACAACTGAATATTAAAATAAATTACTGATTAGATTTCCATGTACATAAGAACATTATATTATATGATTCGAAAAAATACTGAGAACAAAAGTTGAATAACTAAATTTATAAGGGTTTTTTATATAAATGTCCAAATTAGAGGTATTGATTTGAAATATGTCCTTTTTTTTTATTTACATAAACATCTAAAACAGTAATTATAAGGACAATTTTACCCTTTATAAAGAATGAAAAATTAACAAATAAAGAAATTATGAAAAAGGAAACAAAAAAAAAAAAAAAAGAAATCTAAGATGTTTACCAAATAGGGCTAAAGTTGATTTAATGAAATTGTAAAAAGAATTAAAAAAAACAATTAATAAGTTTCTATTAACAAAAAAAAAAAAAAAAGAAGAAGAAGAGAAAATCGGAATAAAGAAACAGATAAGCATAAGTTCAAAAAAAAAAAAAAAAAAAAAAAAAAAAAACTAGACAGCCACAGGCCAGCCCATCAGGTAAAAAGCTAAAGAATAACTTATTGAGTATGACGGGATAAAAATCCTATTAACCGATGATTTGGTGCATTATTTCTTTTGAGTTTGATAGTGCTTTTTTTCCTAGCAAGTTCCTTGTATTAGAAATGCTACGTTAAAAGCTTAGGATAGATGAAGTTTTTTTATTTTAAGAGGAGAAAAGAAAGAGAAAAAAAAAAAAAAGGTAACAGTTTGGTGAAAACACTTAGCATTACACTAATGCCATGCCGTATTTCTTTCTTTAAAAAAAAAAAAAAACAAACACGCAATGCCATGCCAGTTATTAAATTTTTTTGAAAGAAATTGTAAAAAAAGAAAAAACAAAGAAAAATAAAGTTGTAACACAAATTTTTTTAAAAACATGCCATTAAATTAAAAAGAAAAAAAAAGTTCCCTTACATAAATCTAATTTTAATTCTGGATATTAAATATTTATTTTAAAAGAATCTTTTTAATTAATATTTAAGAACAGCCCCGAGGCCACGACTAGACCACCATCGTAATGCGAGTTCTTCTCGCCGTCTACCTTGCTCGAAAATTTGGTGGGCCTGCACAAAAGGATTTGGGTTTGCATGCAAGCTCCGATTTCCTCTCCGCCGTGCGTGAGCCATGACCCTAAGGAGATCAAATTTTTTTTTTTCTTTTTTGGGATTTTGTTATTCATTTTGTGAAGGTGTATTGGTGATTGGTAGTTTTATGATTTTAAAGAAATTTTGAGACAATTTTTCTTAGTAATCAACTGACAAAATCCAAAGAATCTGAAGGATTTGACAGTTGCTAGTCAATAACTAGACGACGCCCTACCAGCGGAGGTTGTCCTCCCAACAAAGGTGGTTACCGACGGGTAACTAATTAGTATCCTCCCGGCGGAGGTGGTTATCGGTTGGAAACCATCTAGTGTCTTGTCAGAGGTGGTGGTGGTTACCGGTTGGTTGAAAACCCACATAACTAGAGATGGCCTTCGTGAGGGTTGTAATTTTTCAAATCCAGCATAGATCCGCAACCGTTGTGATGGTTTCTAGTGCAAGCACGAGCTGCCCACAGCCCACATTGCTAGCCCCGCCATCATTGCCCACGCCGTGAGCTCAGATCTCCATCGTCAGTTATGGAACCCAGATCTCCATTGTCGTTCGTCGCCCATACCTCCGTCGTGAACCTATTGCACCACTAGAAGCCCCTACGCCTCACGAACCCTCGCTGGGGAGTCAACACCACCGTTGCTCGGTGTCTCTTGGACGATGGATGGAGTAAAAACTTTTTTCTTTTTCTTTTTCCCTCAATGTACTCACATGTAAATATTTCACACTAAGTTTGATGTCTATTTTTTATCTGGATTGCCAAAAATTGATCTCAAGGTTTGAAATTTTCACCCCATTCATAGGGTAAAGCAACCTTATCTAATTGTAGAAGTCCCCTTAAATATTTTATGCACTCCAAAATCTATTTCAACCCTCGTCTCCCTCACAGACGACGACCTAGACCTCTGTTGACGGTGTTCTTGAAAAGCCGGCCACCCTCACCCTACGACGGCACCTAGCATCGCCCACTCCCCACGACTCGACCTCCAGCCCGACTCCAACCACCGCCCACCCTGCGCCCACTCCCTACACTGCAGCCTACGGACCCACTTACGATGCCAACCCACTCCCCTTCCCGCGACGACACTTGGTGGTTGATCTGAATTTAGGTTTGTTACTTTGTTTACATTTTTTGTCCTAAACATTCTGAATATTATTTGTACCATTCAATAGTCTATATATATTGTTCCCCATTAGTGGAATTTGAATCCATATAATTAACAATTAAATTCCAAACCCAATCAACGCTGATTTTTGTAACTAACATAAAAAACTAAAAAATAAAAAAGAAGAAGAAGAAGAAGAAGAAGAAGCAAATATAATTTCTTATAAGTGAAATAAAAAAAACAAATTATCATTTTGTTTCATTATGTTAACCATCCCTTGAACCAAATGCCGGGGACCTCCCTGTCACCCCCGGCAACTCCTCACCCTCCTCTTCTTCTTCTTGGTGGAGAACCAGAATAAAGAAAAAATTGTGACTGTTGGATACTCTATTGTTAACCAAATGACATGTGTCTCTTATTAGCCCCATTCTTTACCAAACCACATCGTCGTTCTTAGCTCATAAAGTTCACAGCTTCAAGTATCTATTGTACCTCAAATCTATTTTTCAAGGGAAAAGTATATTTATGACACAAATTTAAAGACTATTATATTAATAGGACATAAAAATATAACTTAAACCAATATGATATAAAAATAAATTAAAATCAGTTAAAATTTATGTTATATTGATAAAAAATTTATGTTACATTAGTCAATAAATAAAAGTAATTATTTATATAATTTTTTCTTTTTTTTAATAGCCAAAGAGTAGGCCCATAACAAATCCACCCAACACCAATCATGATATCTACTCCATGGATGGGGAAAAGTAATTCTGTATCCCATGATAGAACTCCCCCAAGTAAATTTAATATTTGTTAGTAAATCTAACATTTATTGGTGAATCTCTTATTTATCTTGTTTTTTATATTTTTAAAAACCACTAATTTTATAAAAACTAATAAAATATTCCCTTATTGAAAACCCTAGACTACGATTGTAGCAATTAGTATCAGCACCGCCGTCACCACTCCATGTCATCAAAGAAGGATCACAGTCTCCCTACAGTCGTTGTTGAAGAAGAAACGTGATGGAAATCTCATGATGGAAGGTGTTTGGTGTGTAAGTTTGAGTTGAAATTGATAAGTTTAAATAGTAAATTTTATTGACTTTTCAGAAAAGACAAAAAACTTTTTGAGAAAAAGACAAAAACTTTTGGAGAAAAAAACAAAAAAAACTTTAAACAGGACCGGTTACCAAACAGAGCTATATATGTTCTCATAATTGTGACCTCCTCAGAGTCACGATCTCCTTCGGCCAGCAAATGAGGACGTTGTGGCGCCCAAGTTTGGTTTAATCTGTTAAAAAAAAAAATCCAACAATCATAGAGACAAAAAAAAAAAAAAAAAAAAAAAGGATCACAATGGAAAACGGTAGATCGAGAGTTAAGGCAGTTGTTGCAGCCCAACTCGTCACTGGAGAAGAAGCCAAGTTAAAAAATTTGAATGCCAAATTTTTTTTCTTTTAACTTTTTAAATTTTTAAATGATAAATCAGTGATTTACTTATTGTTAATCACTGATTAACCATAAAATTTGTTATATTGTTTATAGTCAATTAGTAATTGATTATGGATTGATCAATGATTGACTACAAAAATGAAAATTTGTGATATTGTTTATGTCAATCAGTGATTGATCGATAATCAATCAGTGATTAACTATTTAATATTGATCATTCTAAAAAAAAAGTATTTTAACTAATTTTTAAAATCTTGTGCCATTTATTAAAAAACATAGGCTTTATTTGACATTCAAATTTAATTTTAACTAACTGTATTTTTTCATCTTAATTTTTATTTTTTTTTAAAAAGTTAATAAAATTTATAATTAGTTTTTAAAAAATCAACCATCTCTAACTTAAAATTTTTATTTCCAATTGACGAGTCAAATACAAGCTCATAAAAAAAAAAAAAAAGATCATTTAGCTATAAATCCCATAAAAAAAACTCTATTTGTAAGGGTTTTTTTTTTTTTTTTTTTTGTGTGTATAATCTATCTAAAATTATCATTTTCTAAATTTGTTTGTAAGCATAAATTAGAGAAAAATTGAGATGTCAATGAAATACAGAAGGGGTAATCATGAAATTTTCTGTACAACAAAAGGAAAAAGAAAAAAGAAAGAAAGAAAACCTTAAAACGTGGAAGTCTCCGAAGTCCTCCCAATCCATTATTTTCATTAACGGCGAATGACTCCCCAATGGCTTACTTCCCATACTCCAATTTGGAGTTATTGTCCGTACGAGGTGGGTAATTATATATATTTAATATATATGTAAATATCTCGGCGAGAAAAAGCTAAAATATCATATCGTAGGAAATTAAAGAGCTGGGGAACAATATTAGTACGCGAGTACAGAAACGTCATTATTCATCGACCCAGTGATAGGCATGGCTATCTGTACGGAAAGCAAACCTCACCATTTAAAGAAAGAAAAGATATTATCATTTCCACAAATATTTCAAAGAGCAATTAATTTACTGTCATTGAGAGTGACCCATTGACCCACCGCACTAATCCCAGGATGTCTAAAAAAGTCCATTTATTTATTATTATTTTTTTCTGGGGCAAACTATATTATTGTTTTTTTTTTTTCCGAGAGAAAAATTTATTTTTAATTTTTATTTAATTAATCGATTGAAATAAAAATTTTAAATAAAAATTTATTAATTTTTTAATAATTAATTAAAAATAATTTATTTTTTTAAAAAAATAAAAATAAAATTATTTTTAATTAAATCTTAACGCCCAACGAAATCTTAATTTTTTTATTGAAACAAATTATTAAGTGTTTAAATTAATTCTTTTTATAATATGATATATGATTATTCACATTATAATTTAAAAATTAATAATATAAGACATAAACAATATTATTGTTTGGGGTCATTTTTTAATATATTTTTCAAAAATATAATTTATCTTTTTCTTTCAGTTTTATTATTCATTTGTCCAACATATTTAAAAAACTCAAAATTTAAAAATCCATAACTTTATTATTTAAGTTAAAATGAGATATTTTTTTAGATTTCATGGAGTTTCGAACGAAATAAGATCCATATTATTAATTTTTTTTTCAAATACATTTCAAGTTTTTATAATTTTTTCACTCTAAATAATTCATTTTCACCAGTGCACATTTTTAAAACTCAAGCTATCTCCAATCTCCAAAATACTGTCACCAAACGCCTCCCCAAATGGGCCCTTTACTCTTTTCTTTTTTTCCTTCTCCTTTTTAAATATTTTTGTTTTCATTTTGGACCTAACTTAGAGTCAGTTTGGGGGAACATCTAAAGATGATATTTTAAATATTGGGTTAGAAATGTGGGCTTGAGGAAAAATTTTTGAAAAAAATTCTATGATATAAAAAAATAATATAAAAATATAAAATATGTTAGGAAAAATATGTAAAATAAATCTTGTCTTATTTTTTTTTTAATTATTACGAGTATTTTGAAATAAAAAATATCTCATTCTGATTTATAACTTTTTTTTGAAAAATTATAAATTTTTAAAAAATAAAAAAAATAAAATTTAATATAATATTGAGATGAGTTTGTCATCTTCAAAGGACGGACCTAGCTTATGGGAGGTAGCAGAACCTCTTGTTTTTTCCAGAAAAGGAATCTTTATTAATTTTCTTAAACAAAAAGTCGTTTCCTTTCTTATCTGTCTCTTCTCTCTCGTCTCTCTCTTTCCTTCTAAACCATTGGTGGCTTTGAATCTGGGTCTGTGTGAATTGTCAGCACCAGTAAAATCGAGAATTTGCTTCGAATTTGGAAATCCAGAATACAAGGAAAGAAGAAAGGGGAAAAAAAAAAAAAAAAAAGGTAAAATCTTTTGAAAACCCAGAAGAATTATCTTACATACAATCCCTTTTCTGCAATTTTTATGGTCAAACAGATGAGTTTTTGCCCAGGAAAATAATTTATTTTGCCTTTTTTTCTTTCTAGGGTTTTCTTGTTTTCATTTCATCTTTCCTTTTCTATTTTTCTCTGGGTAAGTACTCGATTAAAATTTATTTATCTATTTCCTGATTATTTACGTATTCTGATCTTGTACTTAGTGGATTTTGATTGGATGGATTTGATCTTGTGTTCAGGCGGGAAAATTTTCTCTGGGAGAATATTGTACTTTTTTTTTTTTTGTGTTTGGAAAAAATTTTCTCGGGAAAATGACGAGACAGAAAATAGAGATAAAGAAGATCGACAACATAACGTCGAGGCAGGTGACGTTTTCGAAGAGGAGAAGAGGGCTTTTCAAGAAGGCTCAGGAGCTCTCCACTCTCTGTGATGCTGAAATGGCTCTCATTGTCTTTTCTTCCACCGGAAAACTCTATGAATACGCTAGTTCAAGGTTTCTTTTCTCTCTCCTCTCACTCTAATTCTCTCTCTCTCTATATGTGTGTTTGTGTGTGTATATATATATATATACACACAATTTGTATTCATTTTGTTTATGAATTAATGTGTTTGTATTTCATATATAGCAAGCAGAACTGCATGAAATCTTCTATGTCTTGAATAAAGAAAAGAAAAAAAAAAAAAAAAGAAAGCCAGGCCTAAAATTTAGCTAAAAATGCATAATTTTCAATTTAATCTTTTTCCTTAAGTACCGAATTACAAACTTTTGCTTTCATTTCATTACTAATGTTAAAGGGTTATTGAATTTATTGTATTTTTTTTTAAATTTTTTTTAAATTTTTTTGTACGTGCTTGTTAAAAGCATATATATAGATATATCATGAACGTTATTCCCAAAAAAAAAAAAAAAAAGAAAAAAAAAAAAGAGAAGATATATCATAAACCAAGAAGTTGTGGGTTCTGAATGCGGGTACATGAACCATCAAGTATTTTTAGTCATGGTACCATTTCTCGCCCACTTGCAAAAGTTAGTACATTTATATACTTACACACTCCTATATATATAAATATATTGTCCTTTCCGGGGGCAAAAAAAAAAAAAAGAGCGATGAATATATCTCTTCTGAATAAGTTACAGCTACTAGTAATAATGTGTGAAAATTTTTTCCTTCAACAATTCTTGCAGGTAATTATTTCTCAGTTAAATCCAAATGTTTTCAATTCAACTCAAATACAAATATAAATTTTCATCTTTTTGGAAATATGTATCACATTTGTTTTTCTCCCTTAAAAACACACATTTAGATATCTATTTAAGTTGAATGCAAAAACTCATATGCAACGTGCGATCCAATTTGGACCATATATAGGTTGCATTTGCATCTTTCTTATAATCACTCAGTCTCCAACTAAATGTAAATACTTGATTAGGTAGTGATGTCACACTAATATTTGATATATATTATTGGGAATATCAAATTTTTAGTGCTGCCAATTTCTTGTCGTACATTTTTAAAAAAAGTAATATGTTATGTACTGATCTATATGTGTTTGAAAGATTAACCGCACAGTATATTTAACATCTGTATTCCCAATAAAAAATATATATATATATATATATGTACATATATAGTTAATGAAAAAGATGACACTAATTTGATCACTTGTCTGTTACTGAAGTTTTGTTGAAGTAGTTGATGATGTTAGCATTATCAGTATGGGCAAAATTTATATTTGGAGGGTTTAAACTGCAGTCTGAATTTTATTTTTAGTCAAACATGAGTTTCAATTGCTAACTTGATTCAAATTGAAAAATTCCATCTGACTCATAAACCAAACATGTAATCAAACTCATAATGCTACATTTTTCAAATTTCAAATAGATGTGATTCACATAATTTAAACATGTGAAATTTTGATCGATTAACCTACAAAACGCAGATATTGTTACAATTATAGGAGTAGAATCATTTGAAAAAAATCTTAGATTAAATTCAGTGGCACAAATTTTGGCTGCCTGTATAAAGCTATCTTCAGTTATGGTGAAGTTCTCTTAACTTTATTTTATTGAAGCAAAAAAATTACTAATTGTATTTCGAACTGAAGACAAGCTTTGGATAGCCAATCCGCTGTATAAATATTTGTATATGCGAAGCTGAAACTATGTCACTTCATATTTTCCAATTCGTGTGTTTATATATATCTTATAGACAAATTGTAACATATTGTTTTTAATAGACAAACAACATGACTTTGAAGATAGTCCCTGTAATTTCAATCTAAACTTCACCACTTCATTCTCTCTCTCTCTTTTTTTTTTTTTTTTTTTGAAAGTTCCACCACTTCATTCTATAAAATAGAGAACTAGAAAATAGTAACAATTTAAAACAAGCACTTCATTCCCTGGATTTTTTTTTTCGTTGCATGTTTAATTCATAATATTTCTTTTGTTTTTACATAATTGATCCTAAAAGTGAAATGTATGATTGTATGGTCCCCTTGGGTAACAATTTAAAACAAGCACTTCATTCCCTGGATTTTTTTTTCGTTGCATGTTTAATTCATATTATTTCTTTTTACATAATTGATCCTAAATGTGAAATGTATGATTGTATGGTCCCCTTTTTTTTTGTTTTGGTGTTTAAAGCGTGGCGAAAGTTCTTGAAAGGCATGATTTTCATTCGGAAAATCCTGAAAGATCGAGCCAACCATCTCTTGATGAGCTTGAGGTAAGACCTATATATATCTCCATACAATGCTTGACATGCGTTTTCCGGTGTCATAAATAGAGAGCTTGGGGTTTAAATAGACAAATTTAGGCTAGAATTAAGAAATTTAATCAAACGAGCAACTTAGCAAATTATAAAGAAAATGCTAAGTAGGAATCTAAAAATAACGAAACTCCAAAATAGGATTATCTAGATCAATAAAAAAAAAAAAAAATTGACCACCTACATCAGCCTTTTATCAACTACTCAAATGTGTGACCACTTGATTAACACTACTAAAAATTTGACGTTTCAATAGTAGAAGAATTAAAGTTGTAAGATAGACCTTAGGAAAGAGGAGCTTTGTACTTTTTAAGTTATACGGGGTAAATTAAGACAATACAACATCTATTCTTTGAATCTAGATCTGCTATCCTATTTTTTTGTCTCAATGGCTGTCCTCTCCCCATATTATTTTGACAACTAATTAATTTGATCAAAAATCTTTAGTATTTAGCTTTTTTTTTTTTGTGGTTAAATTTTTAAATTCAGATGATATGGTATAAAACTATTGAGGGGACAACCTATGAGACAGGAAATCCGGGACAACAGATATTGATTCCTCTTCTTTGGGGTTAAATTTGAAATATATCAAACATAACAGTCCTTAATGTAGTTTATAAAGAAGTCTTCTTGTAACAGCTCATTGACTCCATCAAATAAATTACTTTCCAAGAGACAGATGACGTAACCAACATAAGATATTTGTCTCAAATTCTAATTTAGTCTATAATTTTTAAAATATCTTAGAAATTGACCCTGATATTTCATTATGTGGAAAAATTAATCCATTGGTAATATAAGCATTGTAATTTAATTGTACGCCGTCTAAAAGAGGGCGAAATAGACTTTTCCCTTCGATTCCGACAGAGAGGGTGGGGGAACTAGTGAATGTCTTAGCTAGAGTTTGAGAAACCCTAAAACTAAATGACATTTTATCTTCCTCTTCTAAAGGTTTGAGAGGAGATGAAAAATAGCTAGTTGGCTGATTTCATTTCACTTGGTTAAGCTAGACATTGTGCGATTTTCTGGTGATTTCTGTGTAAGCAAACCTCTAAACATAGCTTCTAAACAACAACCATAACTCCTAGTAAGAATAGCCTGCTTTCTTTGTTCTCTCCATACCCCATTTTCTCATCTTTGCCATGATAATTGACACCCTCCTCAAATATCCGTTATTGTCGTCATTTCAACCAAAAAAAATCGAGCATTGTCAGTTCTCAACCTATTCTTCTATCAGCAAAGTTATATATTCAGAAAAGGCGCTTCTTTTGGCTATGCATAGTATACAAAAGAGGGTTAGAGATCATGTCATTTTACTTCCAATCTCTGCTAAAGGGCATTCACTGCCTTAATATCCAACAATCTAGACATTTTCAGGGACTAAAGTGAAATTTATCTTATAGTTCAGGGACCATTATTAAGCTTAACCCCTAAGTTTTAGTACAAAGTTGCAATAATGTTGTCCCATAATATAATTAAAGCCACAAAAAGTGTAATATTATAGCTCGTTCCTGACTTTATCCACGTTTATTGTCATTCTTAGTTGTCTCGTGTACTGAAAAAGGTGTTCCTCAGTGAGCCAGTTAATTATTGTTGAGCAAAGTTCTGCGTCCTACACTTTGATAATCAAGAGAGAAAAAAAAAAAAAAAAAAAAGAAGAAGAAGAAGAAGAAGAAGAAAAAAGAAAAATTAAGTTAAATAACTAAAATGTGTACGTTCAGACAAAATCTAAAAACTAAAAACTAAAAACCTAAAAACGAGTACATAAAAGTTTACATGTGTTTGGGGGATTTGGCTACATTTGAACATTTCTATTTAGATTGCAAGTTGAATCTGCGTTTGGCAATCACCATTTAGATGGAGCATCTGAATGTGTCATTTTAATTGCAGTTGGGAGAGACATTTGTGCAATTCCATTTGAATTGCACATTCCAATATGTGTTTGGCAGTGATAATTGAAATGAAGCATCTAAATGGTCCATTTCACTTTTTAAGGAAAATTGTGAATGGAGACCCCTAAATTTTGTTGAAACATTTCTGCACTATTATGTTCAAATATTTTCATTCAAATGTTTCATTCCAAATGTTACCATTTGGATGCTTCCCAAACAACTCTTTAGTCACAAAAATGACGTGTGAATTCATTAACCTCCCTTTTCCACTTGAAAAAACCAAAATGTCCATTAATCACACCTAGAGCTTAGAGAAACGTCAAATCAAATCACTCAGGAAAACGTTTAAGCCAAGCGCTACAAAAAGAAAACAAATGCCAAGAAAAGTGGTAGTATAATAAACTTTGACAAAGTGATATAGCAAAAATGTGTTTGAGAGAGTCTGTATGAAGAATACTGTGAGGATGGGAGTAAAACTGTGAAATTGGTTCAGGACTTGTTTACTAGATCTCAACAACTGATTACTTTGAAATTTTGAAGTGGATGTTGAAGGCAACATGATCGTAAAGAGATGGAAGTTGTTGTCTTAGTTCATATAAAAAATTAGCAGAGTAGGAGTTTTGTGAGAAGAAAATTGTACAATGATTCTAAACAGACAAAGACATTTACGAGTTTAGGACTTGTAAAGGGAGGGGTTTTAAATTGAGAAAATCTTGACAATTTCTCTTAGTTAGGTTACTTCTTTCTTGCCTTGTTTGCTTGTTTTCAAGTTTTGGTTTTGGTTTTTTCTGTCAGTTTGTAAGGTATTTTTCGTTTTTTAATAGTTTTTATTTATATAAAAAAAAAAAATCTAAAACCAATATGTGTCCTTAAATTTGTGGATAAAAAAATTGAAAAGCTAGAAACTAAGCAAAACTGACCATTATATAATAGTAGTGACTAGTTAAGTGGTAAGGATTGCTGGTTGTAACATGATTTTTTTTTTTTTTGAAAGGCTTGTAAACATGATTTAATGACCTATTATAAGGGGAGAAAAAAAAGGAAATTAGAACAATTACCAAAGTTGGCAAGTTCAAAATCTCCACAAGAAACTGATAGACTTTGACCAAATTATAAGTAACATGCTCATGAAAACACAGTAGAATTCTAAGTTTTCTTGGTCAACTTATCACCAAATTGTAAACATCACATAGAAAGTTATGCTAGAATAGTCATAAATCATAGAAATCGGACACCTTTAGCTATGACCTTCAGAATTGGGAAATCTTTCTTTCATTTTGTAAGTGATATCTAAAGATGATTTCAATGTAATGTTTATTGTTGACGGTGAAAATTCACTAGTAACAAAGAATTTTCCGTAATCTCATCACGGATGATCTCTCACGTAGAACAATAAATAAAGATATAGAAAAATAGAGAAGACAAGAATAATAGAGGTTCACCTTCTAAAAAATGGCTTTGTCCTCTTTATGCTGGAGTGTTTTCATTATAAAGATCACTTACAATTGAGGGCTGTGATTGCCAAAAAGTGATTAAGGTCTTCTATAGGCATGCAAGCTAATTATACCCTTCTAAGAAATAATCTTGAAATAATTAAAAATGCATATAAAATATTTGAGTAAATTTAATAGATAACTATCTTGGAGCCCATAGATCTCGATTGCCATCTTTAATTTTCATTTTAAATCACTAAAGATAAATCTCTAGGTGGAAATCCCAAAATTGTCGGAATTCAAATAACTCAAAATACCAACTTTGACTGTCATCCTTTAAGATTTTTCAAGTTGGGTACCTTCATGTAGCTGTATTTGATAGTCTTATGTGACACTGTAAATGTAGCCGACTAGAATTCTTGCGATGGAAAAGAATATGCCGAGGACTCAAATAAGAGGCCAAACTCACCCGTCACCTAGGGTGCTAAACTAAATCCAATCTCCCATGTTCAGCTTAACTCTACCTTTTTAAGAAAGGATACCTTGTCTTCAGTTTCAACTTTCCCTTGCCAACAAAGATGCCAACACAATATTGATCAAGATTTCAACTCTTCCATGTCAGATAGGATGCCGATCCCACTCTCATGTCAGATGGGGTGTCAACCTCATCTGGGTCGAGTTGTAACATGTATCAACATTTACATTAAGTCTAATAAGAGTTGATCTTCTCTGAATTTCAATACGTCATTCATGGCTTTAATCTTCTGGCTGAACAAAAGCATACATTATACCGTCTTCAGGTCATATGTATCTACTCTCAACCAAATTAATATAAATTTGGGTTCCCACTACTCTTTTGAACTAATAATTAGGAAAATTTACGAGATACCTCCTTTAACTTTTAGGGTATGTTTACTATGAAGGAGGGAGTAGTAGATCACCTAAGTGAGATAAATGGAAAAAGAGGGAGAGGTCCTTTTTCTTATGTTGTTTGGTATGAAATCCCTCCAATAATTTCTCCAGTTTAGGAGATATCAAAATTGAAATGTTTGGAAGGATTTGTTCCTTCCTCCTTTTTCTCCTACAAAACAATCATAAATGTCAAAATCCTTCCACTAATAATCCCTCTATATCTCTCATTCTTTCTATTTTCTTTCCTACCAAACACATTCTTAGGAGTGTGCCGACCCTAAATTAGTTAAATTTCATTTTGATAGTTTAAACTGCTGAAAATGGAAAGAATAAATAAGATCCGGGTCATGTCAATCCCTAACACTCTGATGATAGGATTATGTGGCCGTCATTTCTCTTTAATGTTTTATTGGTTAGGGGGTAATTTGATATTCAATCTTTTAGGTCCCTACTTTTCCTCGACGGTTACATGATGATGTCTTGAAAGCCTATATGTGATAGATAGACTCCTGCAACCATGACATATTTCCTTATCTAGACATAATTTCATTTCTTTTCTTTCTAAACGAAAAATAATGATTAATTCCACATATAGAAATAAGTCTTTTTTCTTTTTTGAAGAGGTATTATTTGTTACTGAATTGACCATAGACCAATTTCCCTTTTTACCTGTAATTATTGAGCACACTCATAATTCTATTCTAAGTTTCATGTTAAGTCTACCAAGAGACATGTGAAATCGAGGCACACCCTAATTCGAGTAAATGGGATAACAGTTTCTTATTTTGCATTATGCATTTAGCATTAAGAAGGCAAACCTAGTTCATGGGGCATTGTAAAACAACCTTCTATAGATAAACATTGCACTAACACTGTTTGGTGAGGAAGAAAACTGGATGGAAGGAAAAAGGTGGAGATATTTTATAAGTAAAAATTGAAAAGTGAGTTGTTCGGTAGGAGATAAATGAGGAGATCCGACTAATGCTAGCATAGAAAAGTGAGCTAGGTGCCAACATAACTTGGATATCTTTCGGCGGACTAATGCCAAGTGTCCTCTCTCTTCTTCAAGGGATGGCAAGATTCGGTTGTTCATGAAAAATCGATTGAAAAGCCTAAATTTTTGTGTTTAAGCATAGCAAGTCGGATACTATGAGTAATCTTTTTCTTTTTTAAACCGCTGCTCACTCTCACATAAGAGAGCCTGATCACAAGAAGAGGATTTAGCAAAGATAGTTTCAGAGATTATAATAATAACTTGGTGTTGTTTTCGTGCGAGAGAAAGAGGTACGCCTCGTTGAGCAAGCAACATGAACAGAAGACAAGGGAGATTAGGTATTTAAGTAATTCATGCATATTACGAGTTTGTAGCTTAACAGATAGCTGAAAGAACAATATTATTTTCTTACAAATATTTATTTTCAGGCATATGAAGGGAGAAGACCTTGAAGATTTAAACCTTGAGGAGTTAAAGAAACTAGAGAAATTGGTTGGGAATGGCATAAGTCGTGTCACAGGAAAAAAGGTTTTACAGCTCTAGTTTTTCCATGTTTTTTTGATTTTACGGGAATAGAAACTACAATATTGGCATAATTATCTATGACGTTGATTTTTTTTTTTTTTTTTTTTTCTGTGTTTCAGGATGAACAAATTATAAAAGAAATAAATTATCTGCAGAGGAAGGTCAGGTGCAAAACTAATATTGCGTACTAGATTAGTTTCATTCAATATGTTTTTATGAGTTGAATGATGGTAGTATTCTACATAAAATATAATTGTCCGTGTGAAAAAATCAGAGATGAATGGGCCAAGATACTTTTGTCAAAATTGAACACTATGCTTGATAGAGGTAAAAAGTGGGAGGAAAAGAGAACGGGTGGAGAGATTTTTGAAGAGAAAATATAATATTTTTAAGTTTTTTGATAGGAAAGAACAGAGAAGAGCAGAGAAAAGCAAAGAGATTTTTTAAGAGAGAACTTGTTATTTAAATTATTTTTGGTCCTCATTTTTAA
Source organism: Ficus carica (assembly GCA_009761775.1). NCBI lineage: Eukaryota > Viridiplantae > Streptophyta > Magnoliopsida > Rosales > Moraceae > Ficus > Ficus carica. The sequence continues at coordinate 19,117,140 of CM019748.1, read as the reverse complement.
ACTTAAATAATATTTTTAAACTAAAATAATAAAGATTAATTGATGAAATAATCATTTACTTCATCAATACCTATTTTCTTTTCTTCTTATTCACATTTTCTCTCCTTCACATGTTTTCTCTTCCCTCTCATTTTCTTTCTGTCTTACCAATCAGAATGTAAGTGATCATGCAGCCATTGATCTGTTTTATCCCAATTTTTTTTTTTTTTTAACTGAATTTCACATTTGGCAGGTTAAAATTGTGCACATCTTAGAATTAACATTTTTCTCTTCTCATTGTTTAACTGTTACCGAACTAAGTTAGTTAAATCTTACCATATGTGTAGGGAATCCAGCTACTCGAAGACAACCGCCAATTGAGACAGGTAACTATCAATTGGAATCAAATAACTTTCTTTATTTCTTTATTATTATTATTATTAATTTTTCATTCTTTTTCATGTCAATTTTTCGGTGAGAGTTCCTCAGCAGATGGCAGGAGCAATTGTAGTCGATGTAGACTCAGGTGAACAAGGCCAGTCATCTGATTCAATCACTGGTATCTGCAACTCGGCCGAGCTTCCCGAAGACCTTGATAGCTCGGATACCGCTCTCAAGTTGGGGTAAAAAATTAGTTTTCTTAAATCACACCATTATCCTACATGACAAAGCTGGAAAATCACTTTTTTTTTAATTGAAATGAAATTCATATGGACATCACTTCTTTTCTCTATACGGTTTGGGACACGAGATTAAAAGCTCGTCATTTTGCAAACCAAGTCATGTGGTATCTCATGTCCCAAATCGTTGATTTGATAATGTCCGTTAGCTATTGGATCTCAGTTGCTATTTTGTTCTAGAATTTAGGGTACAATTTGTCAAAATTGAAAGTTTAGGATGCATTATGCAAAAACTGAAAAGTTTAGAGCATAATTGTGCAATTTACTCTATAAATACATGTATAGGTGGAAACTAATTATCCTAAATTGCAGATTTTGAATAAATTATTTAATTGCAGGTTACCCTTCCCTGAGTCATGATGAAGACGAGGAGGATTGAAATGAATTACATGTCTAACTATATAATATTTATTGATTTAAAGAGCATGTCTGTCAGTGTATATTTAGAGGGGTACTACATATATATATATATGTATATATTTCTCTATGAACTTTTTATTCAGGAAAAGTCCTAGTAGAGGAACGTTCTTTAAAAGCGAAGAGAAGGTTTAAATATGTGAGGCCTTTCAAACTAATGGAAGTGCCATGCGTGGATGACCACGGTATCAAGTAGCTTGTTCAACCATTTAGTTAGTAAGCAGCTTTTAATTTTTACTGATTCCCGAAGAAATACTATTTATTTGTGTGTGTGTGTGTGTGTGTGTAACGTATAAATGGGGTCTCTAAATGTACACGACTATGTGGGAAAAAAAAAAAAAACAAAAATCATATGCAGATTTGATATTGGCGAATACTATTGTACGTAGTAGCTCTACTCTTTGTTTTTTATTTTTTGTTTTTATTTTTTGTTTTTATGTTTTTTTTAAATGTTTTTTTGTTTTTTGTTTTTTCCTCTCTCTCAAGATAATGTTTGTAGAGAGGAGGACAGAGAATGAAAGGGCTAATTGGCTTTCCTCTGGCCAGGTTCCCTGCGAAAGGAGTACCTTGTATTTCACTTCTACACATTTAACTCTGCCCCGCTTTTATTCTATTTAAGGGGTGCTTTTATTCTATTTAAGGGGTGTTTGGTTGAATGGTTCAAACCATTCAACTCAAAATTTTTTTTGTCTTTTTTTTAAAAAATTTGTCTTTTTTTCAAAAAAATTTGTCTTTTCTGAAAATTTTAAAAAATTTATTATTAAAACTTAAAAATCCCAACTTAAACTACTCCACCAAACGGATCATTAATTTTTCAGACATAGTCTGTCCGTTTTCGAGAGTTATGTTAATGCTGATTTTTTGGGAATTGGGCCTTTAAAATTAAGTTTCAATTTGGTATTCAAGATTCAAATGCACTTTTAAAATAATAAAGAGTAATTGACCTAAATAATCCTTAAACTCTTTTAAAGATGATGGTTTGATTCTTGATTTTTTTTTTTTTTACCGAGATGACCTTATTTTAATTTTCTTGGCTATTATAGTCCTTTTCATTAAATTTTTAACAAAATCTTGTTGAAATGATCTTTTTAATAATAAAAGACTAAAATACCCTTAATATCTCAAAAACCTCTCTCTCACCTCCTCTGGTCCCCCATAGCCTCCATCTCCGGCCGTTGTCCCCACCCTACCACAGTCGCGATATGGGTTCTCCCCCCCCCCCCCCCCCGCCCCCCTCCTTTTTACTGCAAAATCTGGGTTTGCACCCCCTTGCCTTCCTTCCCCCACCCTAAAGTCTGATCTGGTTCTTGGCCCCCGACTTGCCCCACCCTACCCGACAAGTCATGATTTGGGTCCCCTTCTTCACAACCCAAAGTTGCGATCTGGTTCTCGGCGCGCCCCCCCCCCCCCCCCCCCCACCCCCCTCACTTCGAAATCTAGGTTTGCAACCCCCTCCGGCCCAAAGTCCGATCTGGTTCTTGGCCCCCAATTGTCCCCCAAAGGTCAAGAACTGGTTCTTGGCGCCCCGGATCTGGTTCTTGGTGGCTCTCTCTCTAGACTTGCCCCCCTGCGGCTCCCCGCCCACAGCGTTTTGAGTTCTTGGTGCCCCTGACCTGGTTCTTGGTGGCTCTCTCTAGGTTCCCCCCCTCTGCGGCTCCCCCCACGGCGTTTTGAGTTCTTGGCGGCTTTATCTCTTGGTTCACCTCCCCCCCTGCGGCTCCCAGCCCACAGCGTTTTGAGTTAGGCGTTCCGAGATCTGGGCTCGCCAACTGGGACTAAATTGTCGGCGGTGGGGGGGAGGGGGGTGCAGAGACACAGATGGGGGGCTTGAGAGCTCACCGACGCAAGGGGGCCGACACCCAAATTGCGGGTGTTGGAAACCCACAAAGGGGGACGAGAGAGAGAGATTTTCATTTTATAAGTTTTTTTTTAATTAATTATTAGTAAATTACTAAAATACCCTTTCATTTTGTCAGAAATTAACAGATTTGGACGGAAAGGATCATAACGGCTAAAAAATAAGAGTTTAGAGTCATCTCAGCAAAAAAAAAAAAAAAAAAGAACATGGACCAAACAGTCACCTTTAAAAAATTCAGGGACTATTTAGGTCAATTACTCAATAATATATTCAAATTTTTATGAAAGAAGGTTGTAGTAAAAACATAAAAGTGTTTGAAAAATGAGTTTAAATCTAGGTTGCATTCTATGGTAGTGGTTGGTATATTTTTCCTAAGAAGACGATATGAAGTACTATAGACCTCTGCATGGAAAACTAACCCAAGAGCCGTCATCCATTCCCACAACTCTGCCCTAACGCCGGCAGCCAATATCGTCACGAAGCCTAGATAGAAACTCAGAAGCTAGCCTCACATTTCGCGAATCCCGGCCACTACAAGCCCCCTTCCTCATCAATAGAGGTCTAAGAAGCTGCCACAGTTTACGTCCGTTGCCCACCAAAATGGTGTATTGCAAAAGGAAATTGATGTGACTACTAGCAAAAGAGAACAAAGGGTTTGGTTTCTGAAATTAATATAGTAGGAAAATTGGACTTTGAAATGTTTTTCTACTGTTACTGTTGGGCTATGGGAACGACAAAAATACTCGGGGAGAAAGAGGAAAAAAAAATGGGAAAAGTACTTGACTGATATAAATTTAAAGACTATTGTATTAATATGATGACACAAAAAGTAATGTTAGATCATGACACAAAATTAAACTAAGATTTGTGTCATGCTGATCAAGATAGATGAGTTTGTGTTATGTTGATCAAAAGATGAAAAAAAAAATTATTTAGGTAATTTCCTCAAGAAAATCATTTTTTTTTGGGTACAAAATAGTAGCATATTTTTAATTTATTATTTGAAATTTCCGGTTTTACCCATGTACCCCTTTCTCTCTCCCAAACGGAAATAATGCGGATGACCAGTTGTTGCTGTCGTACCTGACCAGCTCGTCGTATCAGCTCTCCAACGCTACGATGTCCTCTATTCTAATTGTATTCTCTGTTGCGATCTTTTTGGTGGCCGTAGCGACCACTGAGGATAATGGTAGGTCTAGGGTTTTCAAATGTTAGGGAAAGATTTCATATCAATATGAAATTTCTTTTTATGCTGGGATTTTTAAAAAAAATTTTGATTAAATATTTTATACGTAACTAAAGAGAAGCAATTAGCAAATGCAAAATATGTACCAAATAATTTATAATTTCTTCACCAAGTAAATTAAGGTAAATATGATATTTCCAAATAATTTTTTTCCTTACCAAGATTAAAGATTGTTTTTTACTTAATGAAATTCTTTGTTTATTGCATTCCCTTTTTTTATTTTATTATTTTATCTTGTAAATCCATTGTTACATTATTTTATGGGTTCTTATTTATATTTCATAAATTAGATATTTACAATATAAATCTAATATTTACAAGATAAATCTACTATTTACTTTATTTACATTGTTTTTGTATTTATATAATATGGTTAATCTCGTATTTATGAAGTAAATACTATTTACTTTGTTTTTAATTTTTAATTTTTTGGTAATCAAGGACTCAATTAACTATTTTTTCGGATTTTCTGATTATCTCACAAACTCAATCAGCCATGTATCTTGTTTTTAATACGTATAATTTACCCGAAAATAAACTACTTGCTGAGTAAAAACCAGATTTAATAAAAGAAAATAAGCTACTTACATAGTAATTAATCCGACTTAGAAAACTTTAAGAATAAATATTAGGATATGTGTAAATATAATATATATATATATATATATATATACAAAGTAGATATCCGACCCCGCTTATTATATGATGTGGTTAATATCTGAAATTTAGAATGTCTTGGTGCCTATTGATATAAAGTAGATATCATATTTACCAACTAAATAAATTTTTTATGCAAAACTTGATTAGAAAATTTACGAGTAAATATAATATTTGTAGATTTACCAACTAAATACATTTTTTCTTCAAATTGATAAATATCATTTACGAATTAAATATTTTTTCCCTCATATTTACTTGCAACCACATTTACAAAGAAACTATTTTGTCAATCCATTATCAAACAAAAACTACTAATTTGTATTATCAAATTCTCTACAAAATAAATAATAATTACACATAAGCCCCAAAAAATCCACAAAATAAGCGCAAAGCCCTAACCCTAATACTAGATCTATGGAGATGTCACATCGGTAAAGCTCCATGCTCCATTCGAGGTAGATCGGAACTCCTCCATTCGAGGTAGATCGGAACTCCGTTGCAACTCTCAGTAGATGAAGCGCTAATTCGGCATTGCGAGGCTTCTTCTCCAATGGTAGTAGACCATAGGCTGGTTTTGAGATTCTTTTTAACATGGATTTACAATTATTAAGTTTGGATTTACAATTAAGTATTTACAAGAATTTACATTGATTTACAAGTATTATTTTACAAGCATTTACATTGATTTAAAATGAGATTTATAAGAATTTAAATTGAGATCCTAGATCGTGAGAGGAAGAAATTTTTAGCCATCACTGTAGAAGACGATAAGCTCGGTGGCGACTAGAGAAAGCACTGCAAAAAGGTCGGAGAGAATTTACCCAAAATTTTTAAAAAATTGAATTTTGGGGGAACTCCTAAGTAGGTAAACAAGTCGAAGTCGAAGTCATCGCAAGAGATCTGGGTGTCTCATCTCTCGCTATCGCAACCTTCGTGAGAGATATCTGAAAGAGAGGGGGAGGATGAGGTTTAACTCAAGCGATAAGAGTCGTCATGCTCGGAAAGAGGAAATTGTATATTGGTTTCGAAAATCATAAATAGCAGAATTTGTGAAAATGTTATTTATGATCGGATCATGTATGACAAAAATTTTCGTAAAATCTTTCCATAATTCTCTAGACATATAAATTTAGTATACATATAATGTATAAAATTAGGAATTTTACCATCATTCGATTAGGTCGATAACATCATTTTATTCAACCTTCTTGAAACCTTAGATCTCCCAAACCTCATCTCCAATACTAGATGAATGGATGTGTGGGCGTCTCTATCAACGGGTATGATTTTGGTATTCTTTGCTTTAGTTCTCAACACATGAGAAAGCAAAGAGTACAAGAAAACTCTTCTTACTAGGGTTGCCAAAAGTTTAGTATTGGTATGCATCATCTATTTATAAAGCAAGGATAAATTACCTAAATCGGATTCTACTTATTTCATATAATTAATTAAAATAAATAAATTGATCACCTCTCCTCCTAGGGAGGTGACGAGCGTATGCTTATGCACCATGTAGCAAAAATGAGTAATTAACGCAAAAAAATTTTAGAAAATTTTCTTAAAATCGTACTAACTCATATTGTCATATACAATAAATTATTCTACAATCTACGTACCTTGAGAGAAGACAACAGGAATTCCAGAGGATGATATCAAAGAGAGCTTCAACCAACTAGCCTTCTTTACTATTCTCCAATTCCCAGACAGTAGAGTATGTGGGCACTCGGTTTCTCGATTAGTATTCATGCACGACTTTCTCCTTTCTACCACCCAGAACTCTTGCAGTCTATTATTACTATAAAAGGAGAATAATAATAAGCTAGCTCATCTTAGAGTCTATGATCTAAATAAAATATGAGCCCTTAGGATCTAATTTATAGTAAATGGACTGGATGAAATTTGAATTTGAATAAGATACTTAAAAAATATTTTTCTCTCTCCTCCTTCCCTAATATGCATTTTTTTTTTCTCTTGCTCGAGAGATAGAAAAATCGCCCACAATAGGTCTAGGAGATTCAAAATTTTTATCTCCAATTATCTTATGATTTTATCTCCATGGATAATATTCCATAACTCTATTTTAAATTCAAAATAAAATCATGATAACTTTATTTGAATTAAATAATTCTGTAATACTTATCCAAATAAAATCAATAAGGAGAAAATCTTTTCCTTCCCTTATCCTCATAAAAAATGGTTACACAAGGTAGGCTAGGATAAGATTTTGTTTCACTTTCAAATCCAAATAGGATAATTACCACATTTAATTTAAAATATTTATTTAAATAAGATTATTTAGATATTTATATTAATTATCCAAATAATTAATTTATCCATATCTCTTAATTTAAATTAATCTCATATTTATCATAAAAGATAAATATAATTAATTTAAATTTCAAATCTTATCTTCAAATAAATATTTATTGAAACTAAATATTTATCCAATTAAATAAATGAAACAAAATTCCCATTCTACCCTTAGCAGAAAAAACTCCTACACCTTGTGGGAGGTATTCCATATTTTTTTCTTCACTAAGTCTAAGAATTAAAGCCATAATTAATATCTCAATTGATTACTATCTGTTAAGGAATTATATTGAGCTAGTAAAGAAACCAATTTGACATATAGAAAATATGGGCTCTAATAATCTATGTAATTAATTATTTTATACCAAATAAATTAATTACATAATTATTTATTTCAGAGTCACACTATTATAAATTGAAAGTGCATTCCCAATTATATACTGTATTACGTAAGCCAGTATGTAATCGCAGTCCAATGACCTTGTCATATATGCCACACCCTCATATGATATCCATGATCAACTTAAAGTCAAAGTTCGTTAAACCATTTGATCACGCTATCTTAAAGATCCATTATACATCTAACAGGAAAATGATTATTGCCCAGCAAACGACCTAAGGCCTCGTCCATTTTTACATCCTGTATAGCACCTTTTAAGAGGATAACATTTACTCTTTATGGGAGCTATGATTCCATATCTATAAGCAAAGCTCACATCAACTATAAAGTCATGTACCCATCAAACCGATCTAATAGCTTACTACTCCGAGACACTTTAGCCTTTGGAACATCAAAACACATAAGTAATAAACATGAAGTTATTTATTTACTCAAGATTAAGGTTATTGCATAATGAAAGTCAAAAGTGAATTAATCTAATCAAGCGGACTTATAAATTAATTACACTTTGGTCCAGTCTAATATATCATCACTACTAGGCAATATATCTATGTCTCTACTTGAGAGTCGGCTTACTCCAAATGGTCAAGACAAACCATCTCCCCAATTGGCTTTAGACAACATTATAGTCTTCATATGAGTTAGATGCTCACTCTAACCCCATATACTACGGACTATAGATTTAGACTACTTACTTTAGAACGTTGTCTTCTCGCATATAAAAATCAGTTACATGCAACATTCTAACAGTTTAAACACCAAATAGTCAATGAGCCATATTTGCTTACATTTACTTTAACATGTAAATCTAGATGAGAAAAGTATAGCAAATATATAATGAAAAAACCTCAAATATATTATTAATCAGTTCAAAATAATTTAAATACAACTAAAATGTCTTTCACTCTTAGGGCATTCCCAACAATCTCTCACTTGCCCTACGCTAGTAAATGTGTCATGTCTCGCATCCCTATCACCTTTACGTGCCTTTCAAAGCTTCTAGCCACCAAAGTCTTACTAAAGGGATTAGCAATGTTGTCCTCGGACGCAATCTTATATACATCCACTAGTTCATCCTCCAAGTACTCTCTAATTATATGGTATTTCCGATTTATGTGTTTGGTCCTTTTATGGTGCCTCATTATATGGTATTTTCGATTTATGTGTTTGGTCCTTTTATGGTGCCACGATTCATTTATGTTGACAACAGCCGCACTGTCATCACAATAAAGTGTGATAGCCTTGTCAACATCCGGAATGACTTCAAGGTCTTCAAAGAACTTGCGGAGCCAAACCGCTTCTATAGAAGCCTCAGCCGTAGCCACATACTTTGCTTCCATTGTAAAGTCAACAATGAAACCTTGTTTAACACTTCTCCATACAATGGCGCTTCTCCAAGTAAGAACATAGATCTTGAAGTCGATTTCCTCGAATCCTTACAAGTTTGGAAGTCTGAATCCATATCTTATACGGGTCTTAAGTCCCTTCCAAAATATACCAGCATATAGTTCATCATTCTCTTAAGATACTTGAGTATCTTGGGACAGTCATTCAATGAAATAGTCAAACTAGTAATAGAAGGTTGAGTACCTTTCTTTGCCTCTTACATTGCAAACTTTTCAATTATTTTATCTATATATGAAGCTTGGGACAAAGCTATCATTTTGTTCCTTCAATCTCTAAAGAGACGAATTCTTATAATATAATTAGCTTCTCCCAAGTCCTTTATGTCAAAGCCAAAGTTTGACTGATGATAAGTTCCCTACATTTTTCCTAATGAATAGTATATCATCAACATAGAGAATCAGAAAGACCATCTTACCATCCTTTATACGTTTATAAACACAAGGTTCATCAACGTTCTGATCAAAACCGAAGGTCTTGATCGCTTGATCAAATCTTTGGTTCCATGAACGGGCGGCGCAACCCGGATTTAGGTTCCACGAACCTAAATCAGGGTTGCGCCGCCACGGCGGCCCCCCTCCGCCAACATAGTCGCACACCCTAACCCCCAGCCCCCTGAGCACCAAGCGTTCTTCTCCACAACCATGGCGACCTCTCCCCTTACCCCTCTTAACCCAGGCGCTCTTCTCCACAACCATGGCAACCCTCCCCCCGAAAAAAAATCCGACAACCCAGGCACCCCCAACTCTAACGACGAGCCCCCGACCCCGACCTAAAAACCCCGATATGATTTGGGCCCCCTCCCCTCCCCTCCCCTCCCCTCGAACCAAATTGATTTGGCCTCCTAATCGAACCAAACCCAGACCTAAACCCTGGACCAAACCTAGCGCCATCCCCTTTGGGACCAAACCCCGATCTGGCCCCCCAACCGAACCAAACCCAGACCCAATCTTCAAACCAAACCTAGCACCGCTAGCCCCCTCTGTCACCAAGCTAGGATCCCCAACCCCCGACCCCTCCCCCCCCCCCCCCCCCCCTCACAACTAAATCCAAACCCCCCCCCCCAATCCACGGATATGAGAAAATGGAGAGAGAGAGGGGGGGGGGGGTGGAGAGAGAAGGAGATAGTGAGGGAGAGAAGCTTGCCCTGGCCCCGGTTTTGATCTTGGCCGCACTTTTAATTCGAGGAGAGAGAAAGAAAGATAATTTTTTTAATTTTTAATTAATTATTAGTAAATTACTAAAATTCCCTCTCATTCTGTTAGAAATTAACGGAATTAGATGAAAATAACTAAAATGGCCAACATTTTAAGAGATCAGGGTCATCTCGGCGAAAAAAAATAAAATAAGGATTAAACCGTTATCTTTTAATAAATTCAAGGACTATATGGGTCAATTATTCTAATAGTAAATAATAATAGCATAATAATTTAACAAGTTAATATATAGCATATGTGTTTGGACTCTTCGAACAATTCCTCTTATTATTATAATGAGTTTGGACTCATATTTTCAGATGTGTTATCTTTAAACATGTTATGTCTTGTGTAGCAGGAAGCTAACAGAGCTACCTTTACTTGACATCTTATTCTCTTTTTAAAGATGATGAGCTTATTGGTTGGAGGATTTACTTCCACCTATAAAAACTGGTATTGTATCATACACTTTCTGTTTACAATAACAGATTCTATTCTCAAAAAAAAAAAAAAAAAAAAAAAAACATATTCATACTATTATTACACATAATATCATAAATGTCCTTTCTCTCTCTTCCTCCTCTCTCCCTCCCTCCCTCCTCCCCTTTCTCTCTCAACCTCATTCTTCTGTACATCTCCATTATTGCAGGCATCGTCGGATGGTTGTCGCCATCTTCATCGCCGTTTCTGTCGGATCGCTGTCGTCGTCGCCTCACAGTCATTGGCATCATCTTGTCACAGTTGTTGTCTCTGTCACCGACATCATCGTGAGTCTCATCCGCGAGCTCCGTCACCAGAAGAGTCATCTTCGTCTCGCAAGCTCCCGCAACTCATAAATTCGCGACGGCGAGTGAATCACGATCTCTTGTTGCGGTTGATCTGGACTGAGTGAAGCTTGGGACTGCAAGAGATTCGCGCGTCGGTTTAGTCGGCATTCTCCGGCGACTATCTCCAGCGATTAGGTGGTTCTTAGATTAGCGTGATCGTAGCGGTATCGCCGGTGCCGTCGCCGTCAGGAGATCGCGACAGTCTCACTTCCATCGTCACGACGTCCATAGGAGCAGCACCTCTGTAATGCTAGAGGGAAAGACACAGATATATTTATATATGTTTGTATATTGCTATTGCTAAAAGAGAGAGATAAGTGAGGGTGAGTGGCAAGGAGAGAGGGATTGAAGTGGGGGATAAAATTGGAAATGCATATATAATTTATTTTAAAGAAAAAATAAAAATATATTATAATCTATCATCTTTTAAATAATATAATATGAATTTTAGTAGTATCTACTAAATATGCTTTATGTCATATTGTCTCAATTCTAAATTAACCAAGCCCATTAAATTCACATGTCCAAATAATATCATGGAGACGAGACGACTAACTATAACCTTATAATTTCAAGCTTCGACATTATACTCTTTTATAAACATATTAAATTAACTAATTCAAAAGTTACTCCACTATAATCTTGGAATTGAACTCTTGAAATTTTAAATATAATTTATTCAAAGAATTTGAATCATCCATTGATGTAATCATTACATACAGAAAAATTACATATAAACAATTCACAATTAGAAGGTTTCATAATCAATTAACCTTTCTTATTATATCTTTATCTTTAAGTTACATTGATTTTTTAATGAACAATATATTTATGATCTTATCATAAATTGAACACTCTTGATGTTCAAGACCTGAATCGACATTTAAGGAAATTATTCAGCTGACTTCATAAAGAATGAATGGATTTCATCTTGTCAAGTTAACATTCATAGCTATTCATTTTGTTATGTTTCCAAGATACAAGGAATGAGATTCAATATCTTGTGAACTTTTATCGAGCATGTAAAAAAACACAATGCATAAATAAGAGTATGTTCACAACTCATAATTAAGATTGCACCAATTGTGATCATTATAGATTAAGTTTGATACACTAGCATAAATTATTAGAGAATCAACTTAATCTTATTCCATGTGATAGTCATCAGTCTCTAAAAGGAAATTGATAAGCTGTGCAATCCCACATTACTTGAAAATGAATATATATGATGGTTCATAAATAAAGACCACCTCCTAATAGTATGAGGTATTTTAGGTGAGTGCAAGAGCAAAACCTTGCAAGCACGAGGTTCAAAGCGGATAATATCATACCAAAGTAAGGCATGGGTCGTTATATTCCAATCCTATGTAATCACAAAATTTTAGTGTGTTTGGATCAAACACTCATTGTATTTTCTATTTCAATAAAATGCAATATGCATTCTCTCTCTCTAGAATGACTTTTTAAATGTAAACAGTCCACATATTCTATTTAAATACAATGATTAATTGAGACATTCAAACGCATATTTCAATACATCTATTACACTGGAATACAATGCAATTTGAGTGTGTGATCCAACGAACCAAATATAAAGCACTTTCATCCCAATGACTCCTCACGATCAGTCTAAATAAGATTGTTCCATTTATAACTGAAATGAATAATGATTAATTAAATATCTCAACTTTTATTATTTATTATTGACAATTTTATGTCCTAATACTTAAACATTCCTCTTATATATAACTCTTACATACAATATTTAAAATCACAATAGTAATCATGGAATTTTATGATGTTTATAAAGTATCAAACACACATATATGCATATGTAAAATAAATCATTTAATTCATTTAAATAGCAATAAAGTCTTTATCTCATACATTATATGGGCAGTAATCCCAACAAGATAATGCCTCCAATAAGAGACACGGTGCAATTTGGACATCTCGTGACAGATTTGGAGTTGCATCGGTTTCTAGCATTGTGGGAGGTCTTGGTGGCGCCTAGTCAACAGTGATGATTGGATCTAGTTCGTGACGAAGATCGTCATATTTTTTGGGGGCGAGTTTCTGATGGCGTCAACGGCGTGGGAAGACCGAGGGGTGAGATGAGAAGAGGGGTGTCAACTGTCCCCCATTAGCGATGGGTCTGTGACGGATCTGGACATTCGGCTAACCCCACCCGTCTGCCGGATCTATGGGACCCATGGTGGGTGGTTCGCGAGGTGGCTGACGCTGGGTGGTCACGGATTTGGGTGGCTAGTCGTAGCATCTGTGCACTCGCAACGGAGGTTTAGCTCCATTCGCACTTTGTTCGCAAATGTCTTCCAACCATGGATCACAACTTTTGCAACCTCCACGACCATGAATTGCCGCCCATGAGGAGAAGAATCACAATGACTTTGCAATTTGCCTCTGTGGGTCTTCGTGAGTGTGTGGCATCTGGTTTGGATTGTTTCTTCACCAGTCGGAGGAGGAGTAGAGGAGATCGACGTTTCCTGTTGTCAGGTTTGGCCGCCGTCGCAGTGAGGGTGGGTTGCTGTCGGTGTTGAACGAACACAGAGGAATAGTCAAGGATAGGTTTTTTTTTTTTTTTTTTTTTTTTTTTTTTTTTTTGTAATCCCCTGTAGTTGGATGCACAATAAAATTCTCGTGTATAGAGCATCTAAACTATTTAAATGATATCTATTGGTCGAAAACTTTTAACCCATTAATGGTAAAATAGTAAAATTACCCTAAAATTATAGGTTGTTAAAATCTTTTTTTTTTTCTTTAATATATGTATACACAAATAAATCACTAACTTTAAAAGTAATATAGTCATTTTAATAAATTTTGTAAGAGTGAAAGATACTGTTATCATTATAATAAAAAGATATAAAATGACAAATCATGTTTTTCTAGATATAGAGGTTATATTGTATTTGTACATAGTATGGAAATATGTGTTTGATGCTAAGGTTTGAATTGTTATATTTGGGTTAGAATTGAATTGTGTATTTGATGAGATATTTGAATTAATGGAATTAAAAGTGAAAAAACTTGAAATGTATTTGAAAAAAAAAATCAATATAGAGTTTGCTTTGTTTATCTTGAAATTTTTGTAATTTAAAAAAAAAATATTTCATTTGGACTTGTATATGAAAAGTTATGGACTTTTAAAATTTGAATTATAACTGTGTAAATAATAAAATTGAAGTTGACTTTTTAGAAAAATATAAAAATTGAATTGTAAATTATAATCCAAACTGGAACACCAAACACCCGAAGAGTTCATGTAAACCATCTATCATTTTAATTATATATAATCTTTATTTTTTCCTAATTGAGTAGGAGGATTCAAACTTTACGCTTTTGATAAGTTCATGTATAAAATTATCGTTAAACTATATTTACAAATACAATTATAACTTTTTTTCTGATAACCAAATTATAACCTTTAAATCATAATCTTAATCTCCATTTGATATTCAAATTTAACTCTAGTTAAATTGTATCTTTTCATCTAAATTATTATCTTTTTTTAAAAAATTAATAAAATTTATAACTAATTTTTAAAAAATTAATAAACTCTAAATTAAAAATTTTATCTCCAATTAGATTTACCATATGAAGACTTATAATCCGTTTGGTAAAACGATTTAAGTTGAAATTTTTAAATTTAAATTAGTTGATTTTTTAAAAATTAATTATAATTTTATTAATTTAAAAAAAATAAAAATTAAGATAAAAAAAATATAATTTAATTTAAGTTAAATGAATCTATCAAATAAATCCTTATACGTAAAGAAAAGTAAAAGTACGCGTAGAAACTCCACAAATAAATATCTGACCGGATGAAAAGAAAATCAAAACACTCTAATTCCCTTTTTTTTTTTTTGAAAAAGTTCTTCATTCATGTTCAGTCTCGCTGCAAGTTGGCAAATTCTTTCCTTAATGGGCAATTATAATTCAATTTATCGTATCGTGAGAAATTGAACAGATGGGGACAGAGTAGGTACGATGGTACAAACCTGTCATAATTTTTGAACAGCTATGCCGCATGGCTATCTGCACGGAAAGCAGCCTCACCATATAAAATAATTTTATAAATCTCACCAAAAATTTTTGAGAAACACGAAAACTTATTTCGATTTAAACAATTTATTATTTATCTATTTTATCTAGAAAAGGACCAATCCACAGCTAAATTATAATTAAAAAGGAGTTATTTATTGGAGCGCTAATACTGTACTGGACCTTCTATTTAACCCTGCCAATAAAAATTACTTTTAAGATATTATTTTGATTTTTTAACACATGATTTATGAATATTTATGTTAAAAATTTTATAATATACAATACATAACTGCTTTTATCAAATGTCGCAATGTTAAAAAAATTAATCTAATAATTATAATGAAAATTATTATCAGCAAAACAAAATAGGACATTTTACCATAAAAACTCTATATTATTTGTTTATAGAATTCATTGATAGGTCTAAGAAAATACCATATTATGCTTGCAGGCATAATTTTAGTGGTAATTCACACTTAATAAAGTTATAAAAAGGTCCTTTAGCAAAAAAATATATATAAAATGAAAATGAAAAATTATAAAAGGTGTAAAGTCTACATTCCCACTCTTGAATTCAATAATAATAATAATAATAAATATTACCCTATTAATTTGTAATGGTTTTTTAATTTTCATATCGTTTCATTAAATTGTTATATTTTATTTAAATTGATATGATTTTTTTTTTGAACTTAGAAGAATGATATTCGAATTCTACACATTTTAATATAATCATATGTGATATTATCGCTAATCTATGCCTATAATTGTTATATATAATATTATATATAATTTATTATAGAATATGTTATTTACTTCAATTATTATAAAAATAAATGCTATCCAAATGATATTTTTTCATAACTTACATAAGATTCGAACACAATTTGTGATAGGGTCACATGTAGAATTTTCAGGGCCTATCCCTTCTATTACTACATAAATGTATTTTGAGTTTATAAAATATAAAAAATACAGTATGTTTTTACATATTCTTAAGATTGTATCTTCGGATTTCTTTTTATAACTAATTTACCATTTCCATACTAGCTTGAAAATAAAATGCTTACTTTATTATTATTATTATTTTTCAACATAATGCCTAATTCAACTTTGGTTTATGATTTATCCACAACATGAAAAAGGGAAGGGTCAATTCCTCCTTGAAAAAAAAATTGAAATCGGTCAATTAATCTTTTGAGAACGCCCACTATATTAAATTCAATCATAAATCTAAATTTATCATTATTTTACTCATCTGATTTAAAAATAGAAATACATCCAGCAAAAAATAACAGGAATATAAAATATAAAATAGTATTTAACAAAAAAAAAAAGGAAAAAAAAAATATCTAAGCCCACTACTGTTATCTACAATGTCCGCTATTTTCCCTATTTACCTATTTCCCGTTTTCTTTTGTTTCTTTTCTATACTTTCCTTGGAAAGAAGATTGCTGTTTGTTTGGCCTGAAAAGGAATCTTAATATTTTTTCCTGAAAAACCCGGTCGTTGTCTCTCTCTCTCTCTCTCTCTTTCTCTCTCTAAACAATTGGTGGCTTTTCTTCGTATCTGGGTTCGTGAATAGTACCTGATCAAGTGTCCACTGGCTAAAAAACTGAGTGCACCATCCGGGAGTTCACAAATTAAGAAAGAGGTAAAAAAAGCAAAAACAAACAAACTAAAAAAAAATCCCAGTACCTTTTTCTGCATCTGATTTTGATCTATTCATTTATATATGTATTCTATATATATCTTTCTTCTTCACCCACACACTTCTCCTCCTTCTCCTTTGGTTTCGAGAATATATATATAGATATATATATCTAGGGTTGGCTTATAATTTTAAAAAAATATTATTAGTTTATTAATATTATTAACTGTTTATTATATATTTTTTTAATAAAAGAAAGAGAGAGAGATTTGTTTCTGTCCCCCTTTTATTTTTTTTATTTTTTTATTTTTTCCTATGTTTGCCCAGAAACCTAACTGGGGTTTTCTTATCTTCTTTTCAATATTCTCCTCGATGATGATCTCAATCCTTCAATGGAAATTTGGTATTTTTTTTTCTTTTATCTTGCTGTTATTTTTTGTTTTCTGGGTTTGAAATATAAATATAAATATGTAAACAGGGAAAATAACGATGACGAGACAGAAAATAGAGATAAAGAAGATCGACAACATAACGGCAAGGCAGGTGACATTTTCAAAGAGAAGAAGAGGGCTTTTCAAGAAGGCTTTGGAGCTCTCTACTCTTTGCGATGCTGAGATTGCTCTCATTGTTTTTTCTGCCACTGGAAAGCTCTTTGATTACTCCAGCTCAAGGTAATTTTCTACTCACACTTTTCATAATTTCTTCTTCTTTTTATTTATTTATTTATTTTTCTAATTTTTGTGTGAATTATTTGTCAAAAGATTTGCACTAGAAATTGCGAAATAAAATGAACACAAAATTGTTAATTAGTTAACATTAATTAACAATAAAAAGAAGATGTGAAATGCTTACTAACCCAATACACATGAAATTAATTTCGTACAAAATTTTAGTCAGTGAGAGAAAGCGATGGACCCTAGCTAGGAAAACGAACCTCGTGCTTTTAAGCTTTTTTCCATCAGCAAAGGGTTTGAAGTGTTCTTAGTTTGTGTCCTCTACTTGATTTGTACAATTAATCGAGTACTATACATATAAATACAAAAAAATATATATTAGTTTGTCTATTAACGGTATATATCCGTGATATTGTACTCCTGTAAAGTTAAGTACATTTTCTCCTTTTGTAAAAATGTACTCATGTATTTTCTTATCAAAAGGACTTAATAGTAATTAGCATATCATGTATTTTTTTCCCATAAAAGAAAAAAAGTACTTGCATTTTTTTAAACAAAACCTACCATAATGACTTTTCTTTCTATGTTTACTTCATAATTTACATGTTTATTTTCCACAGATGCATTGATATTTATTCATTGAGAGCTTTTGGGATGAATAATATGTTAGAATGTTATCATATACATATATTTATATATATCGTGAAATGCTTAGCTATTAATTTAAGTACTTCTGTTTTGTATTTGCCGATAAAATCATTGCTATCACAGGCACGCATATGTTTAGTGTGCCGTACCAAGTTATATGGCATTAAAACACACACACACACTCTTAGCAGTTAATATAACTCTCAACCCCGTTTGGATTTTAACAAATTTTGTTGCACTATCCTACTTGTTTTTAATGTGATAATTTTTTTTTTATGATCTGATGGTTCATTTATGTCTTACCGATTTGTAGTCTTTTTTCTTTCTTTTAATAATTCTCTTATATCTATAATGTTTTCAGGACATATTTGTGTTTGGTTCTACGGCTAAGGGATTTACTTATTAGTTTGGTGCTACTATCAGTTTAGAAAAATTTGTTAGGTACTTTAACAGTTAGCGAAATAGAGGCAAAAAAACTGAATCAAAATGGACCCGTTGGATTGGGTTCTCAGGAGCAGTGAAGCATGAAATAATCAACAATTAATTACTAATTTAAAAAAAAAAAAAACTCAAATTTAAGCAAGTCATTAGGACCGAAGAAAATAAAAAAAAATCACAACCTAATAAATTTTTTTTTTTTTTTTGAATTTGAGGATTGGGGGATTCGACTATGCTTTATTTGATGGAGTCAAAGTGTGAAATTATTACAAAGTTATACTTGCAAGCACACCCAATTATATGTACTTAAATACACTATAGTTTGCAATAAAATGTCTAGCATTTTTTTTAATCTTTTTTATTTACATATCTTGTAGTGGTAGGTTATACCAGGCACATACCATAATTGTAATCTTGAAAGAAGGCTATTTTGTATTGCGATGCTTTGATATATTTTTATATCATTAATCTTTCTTTTAAATTTTGTTGTTGTCTCTCTTGGATAAAAGTATGCAGCAAGTGATTGAAAGGTATAGTTTTCATTCAGAAAATCCTGACAAATTGAGAAGCCAACCATCTGTTGATGCGCTGGAGGTATGATGTTAAACGTATATGCATATTCTTTTTGCTAGTAAACTCATTTTCATTGAATGCTTATGTATTAACTATGGTTCCCCATGATAACATTATAGATCATTCACGTCTATCATGTATTATATTATTGTGTCTTGCTCGTTCAATATTGCGTTGGAGATACCCTTTTGGAACACTTGCCCCCTTATTTTTTGGATGTTAACCAAATTTAAATTAAAAAAAAAAAAAAAAAGATAATGCAACCCTTTTTTTCCCGCACATCTTTAGCTTTTATTTTGTAAAAACAATTGAAGATAAAAAAAAAAAAACACAGAAACAAATAGTGTATATAGATAGACATATAATTTCCGCGCGTGTGTGCTGTATAGAGAGAATGACATATTTATATATATACAAGTAATTAATGTGTGTACATTTAGACTGATGGACACTTGACATAGACTGAGTTAAATACATAATAAGATAATTATGGGAAAAAAAAATTCATAAATGATAAACAGTACATATGTAAATCAGAAACTAGTTCAAAAGGTTCACAAACGGGTAAAAAGAATGCCTAAAAGTTTATTCGCTTGAATCAACATTTACCTGCTATGTTCGAAACAGTAGCGAGCAAAAAGTACTATCATAAATAGGTTGGTGCAGCGATAATTATACAGTGTGACCTTAATATATTACCAATATGCGTATATTAGTGAGAATTAAACTTCTCATAAACGAGAATTCCTTGGTGTGTACTCTTTCTAATGTAGTGTGAAAGAAATAAATACGAGTCTTTGAGGATTGAACTTGAGGAGAAGACGATTGAGCTGAGGTACTATAGCCACACACAACTCTTAATAAGTTTCTATGCGATTAATATACAGATAAATACCACGTTTTCCACATTCACATTCTTGACTCCCAACTCTACAGGCATATGAAGGGAGAAGAACTCCAAGAACTAAGCCTTGAACAGATAAAGGAACTAGAAAAAAAGGTTGAAACTGGTTTGAGCCGTGTCACGAAAACAAAGGTTCGTGTTTGGTTCGATCATTATTAGTTTTCTAATTAGGTTTAGCTCTGATCATACCTTTTAAGTTACAAAATATGTATTTTTTTTTTTTGGCTTGTTTCAGGATCAAAGAGTCGTAAAAGAGATTGGTTTTCTTAAGAAGAAGGTTTGATACAAAACTATTTCGTTTTTATTTTTTAACTTTCAAAAGGCACTTCATTTCTTAGGTTTTGAATTTATGAGCTCTTATCCAAAATCACTTCCCTCCTACCCGCTGAGATAACCCCAGCAGGGTAAGAGGCACTTCATTCCTTTGCATAAATTATTCTATTCAACAAGCATACACATATAACCATTCATATACATTCGCGCACACGTCTGTATGATTTGTTGTTTTTGAATTCATGATTGTATTCATTACCATGTCAAAAGGATTATTGGTTTATTATTGATTAATTTTAATGAAACAATCCAATCAACATTGTAATATATAAGATTTGGAATCCTAAAACGATCATTTGCTTAACCATTGAGAGAATCAAATCCATGTCATATGAGATCCCATACAAGATATATGTCCTTCAGTAACAAATTAGAGAGAAACTACAAATATCATATGGATTATAATTCATTTTTCAAAGACATAAATATTTTCTCTCTTTTTCTTTTTCCTAATCAAAAGAGAGGAAACAATTGGCGCCACACCAAACCTCCATTCAATTTATTAAAAATAAAAACAAAAGGAAAAAAAATCGAATTAGCCTAGGGTAGTACAAAATAAAAAACCAAAGAGGTAAACTGAATACAAAGTAAAAGGAAAGCTAAAACTGGTTGAAAGTTCCAAGTTAGACAATCTATTCTTCACTCAAAATACGAGGAAGATTTCTCATTAAAACCCTTGCATGACAAAACTCATGGGAATCAGCCAAAGACACACTTTCAAATTAAACGTACCATCACAAATCATAGTGAAGGACTTACTATTTCCGCAAATTAAACCCTTTCTACTTTGAGCACGAAAAGTATAAGCTTTTTGATTACATAATCATTTATCTCGGACATTAACAAATTATTATCAAGTAATATAATCAAATCAGCGCATGACCTTAAGGGTTCGTTTGGCTAGGTAAAGGAAATAAGAAAGGAGGGAGATGTTATTTCTTTTATAACATTTAGTATGCAATCCCTCAAACAATCCTTCTAATTTATGAGAGACCAAAATTGAGGTGTTGAGAACGTTTTGGAGTCTCTCCCCTAAGAACTTCATCTTTTCTCTTCTATTAAATAACTATAAATGTCTAAATACATCTCTTTCCTTTCACTTTTCTCTCTTACCAAACTGACTAGAAGCAAAATATCTCCATTTCTTTTAGACTACTTGCTCGATTGTCTATTTTTACCCTTGTACCAGGTTTAAACGTTTCCTCCTTAACTCCTAGAAAGTTCATAAAGCAGATTAAATACAATATTTTCACCGCCAAGTTTCTTCATTAACCAAGAAGTTAACAAACCAAGAAGTTTTCTTTAGAGATAGAATCTAACCAAGAAGTTTACACATCATATTACATTATAATATAGGTATCTTAAAAGAGGAGTGTACATCAATCGACTAACATTAATGAAACTTGTAGAAAAGACAAACTGTCAAGGAATAAGACCATAAGATCCTACTTACTAAAACTCCCAAAGTAGGAAACCAACATATGATCTAATTAACAAGCCTAGCCTCCTTGATAACATATTTGAATGATAAAATGTACAGTTTTAGAATGTGTTTGGTAGGAGAGAGTGGAAGGAAGAAAAGGAATGGATGGATTAGTGGAAAGATTTTGGCATTTATGGTTATTTGATAGAAGAGAAAGGAGGAAGGAAGCTTAAAAGATAGACTTAATTTTGAACTCTCCTAAATTAGAGAGGTTATTCGAGAGATTTCATACCAAATATTTTAGAAAAAAGACATCTCCCTCCTTCCATATTTCCTTTACATAGGTGATCTACCATTCTCCCATTCCTATCAAACATATGCCAATGTGTGAAATACCTCTAATACTCTCTTCTATTTAGGAGAGTTCAAGATTGGAGTATTTTGAAGGATTTGGAGTTCATTACTTAATCCTATAGTTCCTCTTTTCTCTCATACCAAATAACTATAAATGTCAAAATCTTTACACTAATCCATTCATTCCTCTCCTTCCTTCCACTATTCTCTTCTACCAAACATACTTTTATAAGGGTATATTTTGTTGGAAGGAGACATTGGTAGATCATCTAGGTAAGAGAAATGACCAAGGAATGAGATGTCCTTTCTCTTATGATGTTTAATATGTACCCCTTGTTTGTTTCGTATGCCCATTTCCAGAATGGGTGGAAAAATAGCAAAAGAGTGTTTTCCCCAACTTTTTCCATCATTTTTCTCATTTTGAAAAATGGACATCTTATTCTCAAACATATTTTATATAGTATCCTTTTGGAATCCTTTTTGAATATTTTTTAAATATTTTTGAATTATTCTCCTAATGCACTATTCCCAACATCATCTCTTCTTATTTTATAACTTTTCAAACAATTTTTGTTTTGAAGAAGAAAAGTTTTTTACACATCCAAAAGCCTTCCCATTCTTAAATGAAATGACTGTCATTTCAGACAAGAAAATTTTCCATATAAGAAATGAGTATGCGACCCAAACAGGCCAGTAATCTCTTAAACTATCTCTTCGATTTAGGATAGACCAAAATTTGTATGTTTAAGCCTTTACTGAATTCCGCTAGCCCGGGTCCTATAGTAGTGTTGACAAAGTCAATCTTTGGATTTGATGGTTTTGAAATCCCCCTTTAATTTCATTCATTCCTTTTTATTCTCCTATCAAACAATCATGAACGTCAAAATCCTTTCATTAATCCATTCATTTCTCTTCTTGCTTTTCACTTTTCTCTTTGACCAAACAAACTCCCAGAGTAAGCCAGGATCTTCTTCTAGGATCAGTGTGCACATCGTTTAGCTTCTGACCGTTCTCACCTTCAGTCAGTGGTTTGTAAATATAATGTTCAAGAATTTTGTGCTGCTCATATTTCTTAGAGATATTATTGGATCTTCCAAGCTAATATGTTTGTTAATGATTATGGCTCCTAGATATGCAGATTGGCTTTTCAGATGGTTTAGTTTCTTTTTCCCATTATAGGATGCCTTTTATTTAGGTTTGTTTACTTGGATTATGTAACCCTAAATTTTGACTCAAAGTGGTGTTTGGTTCACCATTTCAATTCAAAATATTTCAACCCAATTATATCTTTTTTTGAAAAGTCAACAAAAAAAAAAAGTTTTTAAACTATTTCTGAAAAGTTAAACAACTCAAACCCAAATATTTTAACTCAAATCTACCAACCAAACACATGCCTAAATTTTTCATGAACTTGTGTCTAATTTTCGTATTTATTAAATTTGAGTGGGAGGCTTATTGCGGAATGAGGTCCGTAATGTTTGCTAGTGTCCTCGTTGGGATGTATTAGTTGTCTCCGATGCTAGATGTCTCCTCTCATCATTCACCCCATCTTCTTCTAATCTTGTAATCTTCCAAGGGAAATTGGAAGATTGGACTTCAGTTGTGCGCATGGTTCGCTCTAGGTCTTTCTCCTCCTTGTTCAATAGGGGAAAGCCATTAATCCTAGCTAATTGTAAACTAAAATATCTTCATGTATCCCTAATGGCCCTAAGCATATATAGTAGTTTACACAAGTGCTCTATAGAATTTCAGTTCAACTCGACCTTTTTGCATAATTTGACTAGGTTAATACTCATAGAGAGTGATTACGCAGTTTGATTCCATTCAAGTAGTTTAACTTTCCCTTTGGGTAAAAGGGATCAAACTCCTTTTAATTGTGAAGCAAAAAAGTCTTTGGGACTAACTTAGGAATAATATATCCAATTGATGATTTTGAGAGATGAGATAGAAAGTAGCCTGTCTCTTGGAGAGATTTTGATAGGAAGGAGCGAAAATAAGAAGAGAGTAATAGATCACCTAGGTAAGGAAAATGAGAGAGGAGGGATAGGTCATTTCTCTTATGATGTTTAGTATACTAATCCCTCTAACAATCTCTCCAATTTCGGAGAAATCAAATTTGAGGTGGTTTGAAGGATCTGGAATCCCTCCCCTAATCTCTTCCTTCCTTTTTTCTCTCATACTAGACTACCATAAATGTCGAAATCCTTTCACTAATC
The DNA here is from genome assembly GCA_009761775.1 of Ficus carica. Taxonomy (NCBI): domain Eukaryota; kingdom Viridiplantae; phylum Streptophyta; class Magnoliopsida; order Rosales; family Moraceae; genus Ficus; species Ficus carica. Next base: position 19,092,884 of record CM019748.1, on the reverse strand, counting down.
CCTCCATCCTTTTCCTTCCTTCTACTTTTTTCTCCAACCAAACAAAGAGAAAGCCAAGAAAGAGTTCAAGGAAATGAAAACCATCTCTGGAGCCGTCCATGAGTAACTAGTTTCTTCTTCTTTCTTTGCTTCAAATTTCGAAAAGTACTTTTCGTCCTCCTATTTAGGCTATTTCAAGGAAGTGAATCCCCTCTATAGCAGTAGTTTGGCTTCGTCTCTCAGGGTCTTGGTCATCAAGGGAAGTCTGTGCAGAAAGGCGAATGCAAGACTTCCTTTGTGAGTAGTTGCAGAAGAATTAGACACAGGAGTTAACATTATCTTTTTTTTTTTTTTTTTTTTTTTTTGGGGAAGCAAATGTGTTTTTTTCTCTTAAGTTTAGCTTTCCTTTTAGGAGATTCTATTCCTTTTAAACTTTCTTTTTTAGAGATTCTATTCCTTTGGTCGGCCTCTTTCTCCAAGTTAACTTTTTCGTTTTCCTTAACTAAGAAAGAGAGGGAAAGATTGGAACAAACTTTAGTACATATCCCAACAAAAAAGAAAAATGCTATTTTGTTTTTTCATTATTTATTTAATAATATGGTATGAATACTCGAACTCAAATCACTAATTTCTTTTCCTTTTCTTGTCGCTTGTATTTTGTCTCTATTGGACTCAGCAAGACACTTGCATATGTTTGACACATATGTTTAAAAAGAAAAATTCCAGTTCAATTTAAATCTTTTACATTTTCGAAATTTGCATCACACTCATTTTTTTCTTTCCAAACGCCAATCAAAAAGACTCCCAATTCAAATTAGAATAGTTTTAAACTTTTCTTTTCAAATCTGTGTACTCTTAATTATCTTCAAAATGGCTCTCTCTCTCTCATACATATTTGTTCAATTTAGCTTCTCAATTTATCGTAGTAATAATTATCTCCATTCCCACATATTTCAACCCAGCTAGCTCTTTCTTTTCTAGAGCTGATCAGTTCTGAACGGTATCATCTTTCAGAAGAAAAAAAAAGAACAGGAAAAAAAAAAAAAAAAAAGAAACTGTGGAGAAAAATATCTCACAAGTGAGGCAAAAATATAGCCGACCTAGTATTAGATGATCATGTATCAGCAATGTGTGTGTGTGTATACATATACATATATATAAATATATCATATGAGAACGTATTTTGACTGGTTGATTTTATTATATATGAAGGGAATCCAGCTACTAGAAGATAACAACCGATTGAAGCAGGTAGTTATTTAATAACATAGAATTAAAACGGCTGCTAATGATTATCAATTAATGATTTGTTGAAGTTCTTCATTTCCCTTGCAATAGAAATTAAGAAATTACGACAGAGAAAAAAAAATTTGGAAATTAAGATGACTTTTTGTTGGCAGATGTCAAATGTCCAGCCAACCAGGTCCACTCCAGATATGAACTGCAATTCAAATCCTCCTCATCATCAGGACCATTATAGCTCGGACACTACTCTTAAGCTTGGGTAATTATTATAATTAGAAACAACATATTCGCATTTCGCCATGCATATGATACATAATATACACATATATATCCACACACACGCACACACACACCTACAACAGCTTTGGCAAGAAAATTATATGGATGTATGTAGTGGCAGAGCTAGAAATGTATTCTAGTGGAGGTGTATACTAATTTTTTTTAAACTACTAACGTAAGTATAAAAATCAAAGGGTAAAATTTTAATGGAGTTATATGAGAATTTTCAATTTTTAGTTGAGGAAAAGTAGAAAAACATGACGGCTATATGATAATTTTTTATTTTTAGTGGGACAATAGAAAAACTATAAAGTTTTTAAGGTTAATTTAAAAGAAATAAAATTCAGTGAGGACTACAACCCCACTCATTTTAAACTAAATTCGCCCTGGACACATGATTTGAAACATGGTGTTTGGTATTTTTATTTGTTTTGAAAATGATCTTGTTTTTGGTATGAAAATAGAAATGAGAACATCATGGAAATGATGCTGAGCCGTTTTTGAGATTGTGTTTGGTTATGTTTTAAGAGAGCTTTATTTGGGTATAAGGAAAAGGTCAATCATGTTGGATTTATTTTTGAAAACATGTATTAAAATTATATAGCCTTAAAAATGAAAACGGAAATGAGAAAATAATTTTTAATCATTTTTCGAGATAGTTTGGGGTTGCTGTGCTTTTGACATATTTTCTACCTTTACTTCTAACAAAAGGAGAAGTAGAAGCTAAAAGCAAAAATTGCAAATCCTAGTTTTTTTAAATAACTATTAAAATGCATTGTGTTTATGCAAATAACTTTTGATTACTTTTATCAACACTAGATTTGCATCATAGTTTGTGTAAAGAACTTTTGGGGTCTCGAAAAGCATTACCAAACTAACCCTTAATTTTCTTTACAAAAACCATTCTCACAAGTTTTTGTTTTTGTCAATCATTTTTCAAAGCATTTGCTAAAAACTTTATTTAGGAAACATTTTCATTTTTGTGCCTCAAGATACTTGTGGAAACATCTCCAGACACCACCATATTTTTTTAGGTTTCACCTTCTAAACATTTGTTTTACTGATGAACCCACATAGTACTGAGAGGAAATACATGAAACATATATAAATTTGCTACGAGCATCTGGTTGTACATTTGGATTAATTTTATTTTTAGTCCCTAAATTAGATCGGATCATCATATTTTAGTTCTCTACCTTCAAAATTTTGGAGGGAAAGACTATGGGTTAAATTAGTAGTTCGAGTACTGGTTTTGAGATGTTTTAATGTTCAAAAGACTAAAATAAAATTGTACCTATAATTTAGGGACCAAAAATGAAATTAGCTATTTTATATTTTGATAACAAAGCATGAAATGATGGCATATGCTTGATTTTCTAGAACATCTAGAACAAGGATTTGGATGCTGGGTTTGAAGTTTTAATTTGACAGTATTTCTCAGACTAGCTCTATTTTTTTTGGGTTAATACCAGTTTTTATCCCCGAATTTAGGAGTGAATCTCATTCTAGTCCTTGATATTCAAAACTTCTTACAACTAGTCTCTGATATATAAAATTGTCACATGAAACTCCTTTCATCATTAAAAAGTGGATGGAAAAACTTATGTCATAGTTTTTTTTTTTTTTTTTGTAAATGTTATAGTCATGTGACAGTTTAATTTAACATTTAAAGAAGTGTCATATGACATTCAAATTTTCATAAACTTTTAAGCAGGTTCTTGATGAAAGAATGATAATAGAGTAATTTTGTAGATCGGGGACTAATTGTGGTACGCTTTGAGTGTCGAGGATTAGATCAGATTTTTGACTAACTTTTAGGACCAAAAATGAGATTAATCCCTTGTTTTCCATTATATATACCTGGCAATTAATTAGGGTCCAGATTTTCCACTTGGATGGCTCCTATACTACCCTTTCGAGTGCTTAAATTTACATTTGTATCATAGTTATTAAACATAAAAAAGAGTTGATAACTTTCATTGATGGTTGGTCATGCTAAATTTCTTAACTCATTGATTCATCAGGATATGTCTCCGCTTCCTTTTGAACGTTTTTCTCTCCAATGGACGACTTTGTTTTATTTTATGTGAGAGTTTTAGAGTAAATAGTGTTTCTAGTATAGGCATTCTTTTTTTTTTTTTTTTCCTTAATAGGATTTTCTCATCATGTTTTACTAGTAAGTTTTTATATGAGGTTTATTTAGCAACTGATTTCTATGTATTTTTTCGGCTTATCCTTTTGAAGTCAGTTCTTGTTAGTAGTCGATGTTTTTGTTTATAGTTTGATTTGCAGTTGTGAGACGGTTTTCCCTTCCAGGTTTTATTTCCATTTTCCTTTTGCCTTTTGATCTTTGTTTCTTTTTTCCTTTACATTTTAATAATATTGAGTTAGACGTTTGGTTTGGGAATATAGGCGGATCTATAATGAGTACCAACCTAGTTGAAATATTATAATTTCTCTCAATGCCAGTTGCTTCTTCTTTTAAATCCAAAAATAAAATAAAAAAGAGTCAATAAAAAAAAGAAACCGAAGCCTTTCAAATTCAATCTCAAGAATTTTTAACATTCTACACTGCCTATATATGGATATGTATACACAACCATACATATTCATATTTAAATGCGTGTTTATAATATAGGTAGGGAAAGAGATTACAAAACATTTTTTTGTGCAGCTGAAAAACAATTTTTAGTTTTCCCAAGTGCATCATAATTTTTAAAATTTTTAATTGCAGGTTACCATTCCCCAATTAGTGAAGCATCAAGGCTTGGCTATTTGTAGAGACGTTTTAAATTTAGAATGCAATTGTGCAGAGCTAATTATTTGGTTGGAGCACAAGTATAATTAGTAGAGCAGTAATATCTGTAATTAAAGAGGAGCGAAGTTTCCATGTCATCATCAACGGGAGATATCATAAAGTAAATTTGGCGTACCATGTCATATATACGTGTTGACGTTGTACGTCTGTTCAATGAATGAAATTGTAGAAGTGTGTAAAATGACAAATTAATGGCCAACACATAATTTTATCAGCTACATTTGTGTATAAGCGACCATCTAAAAGATATTTTACATGCCCAAAGTTTCTGTAACATTTTTTTTTTAGTCATGGCATAGAATAATTGTCATTATTGTGATTGTTATCAACCGTTATTGCAGTATCAGTATAGCGTGCTCTATGATGACTTGTCTTAATTATTGTAATTGCTGAAGTGCCGAAGAAAACAAAATTAGAAAAAGAGAAGAAATAAATAAGAAAGAAGAGTAATTTGTTTTTAATAAAACAATAATAATAATTTAGTGGTGAGTGAGAAGGAAAAAAATGATAAAAATGAAAATTTAGTTATAGGGATTTTTTTAGAATAATAAAAAAAATTCAAATTTTAAGTTGTCGATAGCTTAAGAAATGGTATGAAAAATGAAAGTCAAAAGGTGACAATAACACACCATTTATAAAAATACTATATATTATAATTTCCGTTTTACGAAGGATTTTTTTTCATCAAAAGTGTTATAGTTCGAAATTCAAAACTACACCTTTTAAAAAATTACATAAATAAATAAAATTCAAGCTAATTATTTGAATAAATGGAGAGACAAAACGACGCTTCTCTTAAAGCTGCCATCCTCACAGTCAAAAAGAATGAATGAATGAAACAAATAAATAAATAAATAAATTTCAGTTTCAGGCAGATTCTTCCCAAATCAAGCCAAAGCCGCTCAAGAAGAGAGTGAATATCACGCGGTTAAAGCGACGTACGTAACGTAAAACTAAAAATAGCAAAGAAAAGGGTTTTCTCACCCTCTTCTCTCTGGCAGAGTTTGGACATCTATGCGTGAGTCTCGATTGCTTCCCTCTTAAGACTTGTTCGAACCTATAAACTCATTCACACATCTTTCATCACTCTTCTCTCTCTCTCTCTCTCTCTAATTCTCCTTCTCTCTCTTCTCTCTCTCTCTCTCTCTAATTCTCCTTCTCTCTCTCTCTCTCTCTCTAGCAATCTCTGTCAGAATTGTTCGTATTTCTCGAATCTGCTTCTCTCTCTCTCCCTCTGTCTCTTTGATCATTTTCTCTCTCTTTGCTCTGCTGCCATGGACGAAGAGTACGACGTCATCGTTCTCGGAACCGGTCTCAAAGAATGCATTCTCAGTGGCCTTCTTTCCGTTGACGGACTCAAAGTAACTATTGCTGTTTCAATTTTTGTTCATACATATAGTTCCAATATTCGTTACTTTTTTTTTTTGTGATTTGATTAATTCTTTTTAATGAAATTAACGAGATTTATAAGTGAAATTGTTCAATATAATAATCTCGATGTATATGTCGGATCTAGACCTTTTTATCTTTAATTTTGATTTTCCAAATGAGTGTCTATTTATCAACCATATTAGGTAACTTCATTAAACACACTCGAATGTTGAGGCATATAAAATATCAGTTCAAAAGTATTTCAAAATTTTGTAAATTGACGTAGTACGGCGTGGTTAATTAAAAACCAATTGGAACACCAAAAATTGTACCGGAGATCTGATCCTCAAATGTCAAGCGGATTTTCGGACACAAACCACGTAGTTTATTACGGAGACCCGCATAATTTTAAATTTACAATTGTTTACTGATAATTAAAAACAAAGGTATAACGATCACTGAAAACTAGCATTTTTCTTGACTAGAAATGGTCTTTAAAGTATTATTAGCTAGTATATCCCCTGTTTCTAGGTAGCTGGTCCTCAGTTTTGCCCAATTTTTAACCTGCTGTTTGTTTGAAACAGGTATTACATATGGACAGAAATGACTATTATGGAGGGGAATCAACTTCTCTTCATCTTACCCAGGTTCCTTCTTTTTATTTTTACATCATATACTCAATAAGAACACTTTATTATAAAACAACATTATGATAATTCATTTTCTTCTTTATCTCATATCAATTGCCTTTGCAAATTCTTATCTTGCTGTTGTGTGTGTGCGTGTGTGTGTGTATATATACACACATACATATATATTACACATATATGCATATATATATACACACATGTGTGTGTGTGTGTGTGTGTATAGCTGTGGAAGCGTTTCAGGGGAAATGATCAGCCTGCAGAACATTTGGGCTCCAGCAGGGAATACAATGTTGATATGATTCCTAAGGTATTTCAGTTTTGAATCATTGAATAATGTTATTTTATCACACAACCACAAGTACAATATTGTCTTTTTAATTTAACTCCTTCCAATATAGCTATATAATATGTTTCCCCATAAACTATATACTACACTAGAGTAAGTAGCCACATTAGCCAATGGTCTATTTCCAAATTGTTAAGTCATCTAGAAAACCATTTTACATATAACGTCTTTGGGATAATGTCATTTCTGATCCTCGAACTTAGAGTTGAATTTCATTCTTGTCCGAGACATTCTAAGCATCCCACACAACCAGCCAGTCCCAGATCTATAAAATTGTTACATTAAAGTCCTTCCGTCAAGAATCTAATTAAAATATTTCTATTTATTAGTGTGCCATTTGACTACTACGTGACATTTTCCATATATTTTTAATGCAATCTCTATGGAATGATTTTAATGGGACAATTGCATAGAAGATAGTTGAACGTCAGAGACCAAAATGAAGTTCACTCCTAAATAGAGACCAAAAATGGAATTGGCCCAATTATCTCTACTAGTATGGCAAGATCCTTGTAGAAGCTTTTTTTTTTTTTTTTGGGGCCTTTTTTTTTTTTTTATTATCACTTTGGCTTAATTTGGAATTACTGTGTTTTTAAAAGAATTTTACTAACTTTTAACTTCCTCAAATAATTGTAAAATCTCATTTGTATCAGACTCTTAAATGTCGAAATTGTTTTGTGATGTATGCTCTGCCGTGAGATCCTTCATTTTTCGGCTTGTTCTTGTAGTTCATGATGGCAAATGGCAGTCTAGTTCGTGTACTAATTCACACAGATGTGACAAAGTACTTAAACTTCAAGGCTGTAGACGGTAGCTTTGTCTACAACAAAGGAAAGGTACAAGTTTCTACTAGGAGTACTGTTTTCTGAGATCTGGTAACTTCAAACAATAACAATATTTTGAAATGTAATGTTCAAAATATGAATCTTCTTTTATAGATATATAAAGTTCCAGCAACAGATGTCGAAGCACTTAAATCCCCGTTGATGGGATTATTCGAGAAACGCCGTGCGAGAAAGTTCTTCATTTATGTCCAGGACTATGAAGAGAATGATCCAAAATCTCATGAAGGGCTTGATTTGAACAAAGTTGTAGCAAGAGATCTTATCACGTATGTACTTATTGCTTTGCTCTCGCAGGAAATGAAAACTTATATTAGTTAGTTTTTTATGATCCGTTCTCAGGTTTTGTTGCACACCAGTATTGTAACATGTATATGTCACAGAAAAATACGTCGTCGCTAAATGTTTACACAAACAGATGTAGAAGATGCAGATATGAAAAAAGAAAAAAAAAACACTAAAAATTGTGTTTTAACCTGATTTGTGATAAATTTTTTTTTTCCTGTTTTGTAGGAAATATGGTCTAGAGGATGACACAATCGACTTTATTGGTCATGCCTTGGCACTTCATATTGATGACAGTTACTTGGATCAACCAGCTAAGGAATTTGTAAAGAAAATGAAGGTGAAATTCTATTGTTTTCTTCTATGCATTAGATGGTGAATTTGTTATGAAATAATTATCTCAACACTCAGCCATTTATAATCTCACTCATGATATAAATCTTATTTATTTTGTTAATAATCTAACGTCGAATGCTTTCGACTTTTGTCCTCCTTTCCTACAGCATATCTCATCCTTATATACATGTAGTTTCTTGTCCGTTTCATCATATTAGTAGACTTTTTTTTTTTCTATGAATGATGAGAGGGAACAAGTAACGTCAAAAATCTCTAGGACATCCCAACTAAGTTGGCTCCCTCTAAAAAATCCATCCCATACTTAGCAGTCGACGCCTGTTGCACCTTGTGGAAGTAAATAATAATACAATAGCTTCTTAAGAACTAAGCCAAAGCCCTGTGGAAACAATCGTTCATATAGTCAACCAAGCTAGTAAGAATAAAACCAACAAATTTTCTGCATGTTCTGAGGTGAAGTATGGATATCCTAGCAGATGTCGAGCATTTCTCAGGGCAATCATAGAATTTTCGGGCTAATTGTAGAACGTTATTTTCTCGTTATCAACCATGTATAGAATCTGTAGGTCCTTTGCTTGGCAATAAATTTATTTCAATATGACAATATCAGAGGTTTTGTAAATTAGGTCTATGCAGAGTCTTTGGCAAGATTTCAAGGAGGATCACCTTATCTCTATCCACTTTACGGATTGGGCGAGTTGCCTCAGGTTCGTATTCACCCTTAATGTAGTGCATATGAAGGAAGGTAAAATCAGTTACCCTGATAAATTTACACTATTTTCAGGCATTTGCTCGTTTAAGCGCTGTTTATGGTGGAACTTACATGCTCAACAAGCCAGAATGCAAAGTAAAGTCCTCATATACTCGGATATTACAACTCAAACCAGAGATGATTCAGTGATGATAAAAATGTGTCACTATTTAAGAAAGAGCACTAATTAGCAATTGTTTTTGGACTGCATATAGGTAGAGTTTGACGGCAATGGGAAAGCAATCGGAGTGAGCTCCGAGGGAGAGACTGCCAAGTGCAAGAAAGTTGTTTGTGATCCATCATATCTGCCCAATAAGGTACGATCTAACAAACACTTACGTCAAAAGGATTAGCCTTAAGTCCGGCGGCCATACTAGTCCAATAAATCTAATTGTTTTTTATTTTTATTTTTTTTAAGCTTCATATAACTAGTAATCGATCTCGTGTAATTTTACGTGGAACATGTTACCATTTTCGAACTTTTACTACAAGACATGCTTCAAGAGAAAATGTAATGAGTTAGTGTTACATTACATTAGTCTTGATGTTACATGTGCCAAACTATGTGGCTAACTAACTTAAGATCTTACCTAAAGAGTTTTTATTTTCATTTGCAAAATACTGATTTTTTAGTTAGAAATAACTTATAATTTGCTTGAGAGCTAGTGATGAAAAACACATGACATACAACAGGTTCAAAAGGTCGGGAAAGTTGCTCGTGCTATATGCATAATGAGCCATCCTATTCCAGACACCAACGACTCTCACTCCGCTCAGGTTATTCTGCCACAGAAGCAACTCGGTCGTAAATCAGACATGTATGTCTAAATTTTTCGTTTACTTTGCTCTCCGTGTTTCCTATTTATCCTGTGCGTAAAGACCAACACAAAAATAAAAGGGTTAATTTCTTTTTAAGTCCATAATTTAAATATCTCTATATTTTCTGCCTTTCTAACTTCGATGTGCTAGGTACCTATTCTGTTGCTCTTATGCTCACAATGTAGCTGCAAAGGGAAAGTACATTGCTTTTGTTTCGACAGAAGCAGAGACCGATAACCCAGAGGTAGAATTGAAGCCAGGAATTGACCTACTTGGACCTGTTGATGAAATATTTTATGACACTTACGACCGATTTCAACCCAAAAATGATCATCAAGTCGACAGTTGCTACATATCAAGTGTAAGTGTTCATAAGTTTGTTTTTTACTAGGATTGAATTCATTGATTTTAAGCTAAAAACTGAAATTTGCAAAGAAAATAAATCACGGCTACTGTAAAGCAACAGGGCTGGAATTGACTAGCAAATGCATGTCCAAGTCGTCATATTTGATTTTTTTTTTTTTTTTTTTTTTTTTTAAGAAAGGCATTTTTCTTTTTAATAGTTGATTGGCAAGAGGGATAATATTCATTTTTGCTCATGATATCTTTCATATGTTCTTAGTATTTGAGTTCCAAAATGAAACTTCCTATTTAAGTATAGCTCAATCAAGAAATTCCACAAGTCCGAACTAATTGAAGTCCTGAACTCTTGCAGAGTTATGATGCAACGACTCATTTCGAGTCTACGGTACAAGATGTCCTTGCCATGTACCACAAGATTACCGGAAAGGTAACCTTTTTATACAAGACCATTTTTAATACAAATGTCAATGTCAATGTTATATTTGATATAAAACTCTAAAAATGACGTATTTGATATCTTGTTCTATTTCATAGGCATAATATTACTTCAAATGCTATATATACTTTTCTATAAACTAAATCTGAAAGTGGAGTTATTTTAAACGATCAAATTAATATCCCTAAATGTATTTCTCTCAGCTCCCTCTCATTCTCTTTTTTCTCACCCTTTTTATAGTATAAAATGAATATGTGATTTTCATCCTATGATGAAATAAAACAAATTACATCTAGAAGTTTGTAATTTGATTTCCTTTTAATATATATTTTTTTAATTATCCATGATTCAGGCTCTTGATCTGTCTGTGGATCTGAGTGCTGCAAGTGCTGCTGCTGAAGAATAAATTTTTTTTTCAAGTGCCTTCTTTCCATGATTCCTATAATTTGTTCCTTATGTGAGGAAAAGAGAGACCATTATTATTGGTATAACTAGCTTTTTCCCATCTTGAAGATTGAAGTGAGTGATTAAATAATGTTGAGCTAATCTAAACTATGGATCATAATCTTTCATTGATCAGTTTCCTTTTCGTTCCTGTTATTCTGTTGTTTACTGTATCATATTTATAGGCACTCGTCAGAGGAGTTGAATTTTACCATAAGAAATGATTTTTCAATTAGATATATCTGCAAGATGGAGAGTGGAAAATGTTTCCATATATATATATATATATATATATATTTTATTATTGTTTTTCCCCTCAAGGAATTCCAAACATCTGAACTGCTAATTGGTTTCTTACAGCACAATCAAAGGTTTTGAGTTTGGGACATGTCTGCATGCTATCTTTTGAACAATTTTCCTTCGAAATCGGTTCCAAAGACTCTGTTGTGAATTTTCTAATGCAAGTGCATGTTATCGTAAACAAGTAATAAAGTGATGTCCATGAAGATTGTTTGCTTACTAAATACCGAAATTACTTTAACTCTAATGAATTTGAACAAATCGAAAAGAAGTTTATGTTGAAAAAAAAAATGTAAACCAAAAATAAACTAAAAATTAAAAGAAAGCAAATGCAAAGCCAAGTAGATAAAAATTCAATTAACTAAAACTCTTGTATTTTCGATTCACGATAACAAATCCGCCTTGATTCTTCTATCTCATTGGCTTGATTTATTATCCTAGTTGATAGTAGAGGATCCCTAAACTTTTTACTAGCCTCTCCCAAGGTCAAAAAACATTAGAAGCTAATTCACTATATTACTATGTGAATTAAAACTACTAAGAAATCATTAAGATATGTGGTTCTTTTCTTATTTCAAATTGAAATGAGATTTAAAAAAAAAAAATTGAATAGAATGACGAGAATGTTGAAACAAGATCCGTATTACATATTTTTCCGAACGTATTTCAAGTTTTTGCACTATTCTTCGTTTCAAAATTTATTTTCAAGTCACCTTTCAATTCCTAAAAAAGTCCAACTCCAACCTACAAAACGTCCCAAACGGCCCTTATTTAAAGAAGAGTGTTAAAAGAGACAAAAGAGGCACAAGCCATTCTTTGGTTGCAGGCTTTCGTCAAAAGTAGTATACCAAGTACTAACGTGTGTCCCAAAAATTCCATTGGATCCCTTCATAAAATAATAAAAAGAAAATTCCGCTGTACATGTATGTTTTACACCAGAATAACTTTTAGACTTTTTCTTTATTAAAATACATAGGGACATCAAATGTAATGCCCCAGCTTTACTACTAATAAGGTTATTGCATATTAAATTGTTTGTTTGTTAAAGGTTTAGTTTTATCATCATCTATGAAACCCAAAGTAATTGTTAATTTAAACTTTCTTCAAAAGTTTCATTATTAAACATGCCCTCAAACAAATTTTATAAGATTATCAAAAACTTTGTAATCCTCATGAAGTCAACCATTTTAGCACTCATTAAAGGTTTCCACCATCTTCATAACATTTAGCAATAATTTTAAAAAGTTTGACATCTCACGAAATTTTGTTTCTTTTTCCCAAATTGAATTATTAGTTAGTAAACATGCTCTTACGAGAGAAACGTTTGGAAAGTAAATACAAGAATACATACTAAGTAAGTATCAATCTCACCTACAGTATGGAACAAATATTTCTCGATGATGTGCTTTATCTATGTTGATATGCTTCTTCAATTATGAGAATGACGTGTAATAGACTGGACTTACTTATCTTTTGATTTTAAACCAAGGAAGTATGGACGGTCAAATGTCTTTAGTACTTATTTATCAACATGCTTACTTTGTTTGTTTGAAATTGTGTCCAAGAAAAATATATTTTAAAATTTTTAGATTTCTGTAGTAATGGGATATAGAACTAAGGTTTTAACTTAGTGCATATGTTGATATGTTTATCGGTTTTAACTTAGTGCATAAGTTGATATGTTTATTATTCATATCACTTAGTAGGTCAAGAAAAAAATATATGTTTACAAACTTAAGGTCTTTCATGTAAACGTGATTTCAAAATAAGGTTTTAAACTTAATCTAGATGCTAATATGATTTTATTCATCTCCTTTATGTCGTCTTCATTAAGTTAATAAAAAATTATTTTCTCCTAGTACCAAAGATAACGTAGTCATTAATATCATGTGAACCTTTATAAATCTCTTATATTCTCTATTTTTCTACAATTTGTTTGTGGTCAACATGTAATATATAATATGTGGTGCGGCTAAATCTACATTTGACAAATTTTTACTGTCAATATTGTGACTTGGTGGTTCTTTGGAAGTATAGAAGTCATTGGATTCATTTTCCTTGATACAATGTTTATTAAGCTTCTCATATCGTTCGAGAATGGAATACATGATCCATAAATTGAAATCTTTAATGTGTCTAATCAGGTCTTATATTGGTGGACTACTTTAGATTTCTTGTTTCAATTCATCAATATTAAGGATGTTCATGCTGCCTCTACATAGATTTTTTTATGGCTATGAATCGTGCACTCTCTTTTTTCGTTTATAGATTTTTTCCCCCGTGGTTTTCTAGGAAATATTTATTAGATTTTTGGAGAGCTTTGTAAGTCTTATTTGCAATTTTACTTTGGAGTTAATTTTTTATATTATTTGAATTTACAGTTTAATTTTTATTTAATCATATTGAGTTGGGAGCTTCGTACAACATTCAAAGATGCAATCATCGATTCACTCGAAAGGCCACAATTACTACGATCAAACAAGAAACATATTTTTTCTGTACTACTAATACTTGTACTTGCTTCGGTATTTTACCGCCAGCTGGCTGAGGAAGAATTACGGGTGCTTAGAGAGGTAGAATCTAAATGGGATGCTTTTCTTGATAGCAATTACCTTATTTCTTTCATTAAAATAATAATAATAATAATAATTCAACCTGTAGTGACAATTTCACTTTTATTCGCTTATATTTATATTACATCAGAGAACTATAAAATAGTCTCATATACTCGCACACAAAAGAAAAAAACACAACACCAAATACAACAGTAACACTTAAGATAGGAGTTGTAAAACTGACAAATTTTAATATTCAACAATAATAAAACTCACCAAACGTGCGATAATTCTCCACTCTCAAGATCACACGTACATTCAAGCTAAAATAACTGTCTGAACCACTTGTAACTCAGTTTTAATTGGTACGAGAAAGTGGCCAAGGAAATCCAGGCTCTACGCAACACTGAGCATAAGGGTGACAAACAAGTTTACCGCAACACTGACCTTGTCCATAAATACACATCTTACCAAATTCAACACAGTCAGACTGTGACATCTTCAGCTTCCTACTGTTGTTGTTGCCGGAATCCGCAACGGTAAACGGAACCAAGAGCGTTATCGTCACGATCAGAACAAACATCAACCCCATGAGTTGATTCATTCTAATCTTCTTAGCATTCATCATCTGTCAATTTTTCTATGTTTTTTTTTTTTTTTTTTTTTTTTAGTTTCTATGGTCTTTTCCAACCTCCAAATTCCTTGTATTTATAACTAGCAAAAACTCCTTAATCTATATCCTATATAAAAGCATGAAAGACACTTACTTTTGGTTGCTCTTCTCAGCCCACCTCAACACCCCCAGCTTTTTTTTCACTTTACTTTTGCTTTGTTTGTCTACGCTTTGTTTGTCTACGCTTGCTCGTCAACTAGTGGGAAAATAAAGCTCAGTAATAATTGAAAAGTAAAAGAAAAAAAAAAAGATAAAGAAAAACTTCAACCAAGCTTTTAGAGCTAACTAGCATGTATCCTAATAATTGGATAAATAAAGGTATTGTGATTGAGAAGTACTCTGACACTTTTCTTATTCAAAACCATAGAGACATCACCTTTATTATTCAAAAGTGACCAAAAAAGAATATTAGTGGTTGAGTTTTATTATATACGACCATGGTTTTTAACAATTTTTTTTACTAGTTTTACTATCCTCTATTTTTAACATTTTTTCGGATATCTTTATATATGTATATTATACACTTACTCATAACTATATATTCAATTCCAATATCAAACATAACCATTGTGAATAAGGTTTTTGTATAAAATTACCATTAACAATAATTTACCAATAGAAAAAAACAACAAACCAATTTGATATATCTCCTGTTTATAGATTAACAATTAGTATTACCCTAATGCTTTGTTTGATTTTTCATTTTAACTCCAACTAAATCGTACTTTTCTATTTTAATTTTTTTTTGCTGAAAAATCAACAAAAATGATAATTAGTTTTAGAAAAGTCAACTAATTTTAACTTAAAAATTCTAATTCCAACAAGCGATCCAAATGAACACTTAAATCTCCTATATGGCTGTCTAATTTTGACAAATTTCAAGACCTAAATTAATCACTAGCACAACAAATGTTTTGAAAATAGTGACATTTACTATGAACGAGGTAGAAGAAGAACAGGAATTAATTTTGAAGAAAAGCGGCTTGAATTGTCCTTCTTCAAGCATACTCCTATGCCCGTACACTAACCAAAGTTATACCAAGAAAAAAAATGCAATTCAGACACTGGTTAGACGAAATCGCACAACAAATTATTAAAATAGTTGAATAAAACTACATAAAATAAATAACCATAAAATTAAAAATTGGCATAATGATATATTTATTTTATGTAGACAAAATCTCCTAAGAAAAAAAAACATGTTTGCAGAACACACCAACTAAAAACGAATATATTCATTCACGAAAAAAAAAAAAAAAAGGTCATTAGCAACGACAATAGCGAAGGAAAAATAAATTGTGCAGACTGGTCCGTACTTTTACTCATGTGCTCACAATTAGCCAAATATGGGCTTACTCTCTAGTTCAGACTTTGTTGGTACTGATGTGGTGCCACTTTCTATTTTTGATGTCCTCGAAAAAAAAAAGAGTTGAAATTAATTTTCAAAAAAATCAAAAAGACTAAAAAGGAAAAAACACAAAAGGGTAGTGATTGTCGGAGCACAAAAGTGATGTATAGGGAAAAGTTTTTGAAAAAATAATTATTTTTCAGTAGGGCCCATGCACCATTGATCTTACTATGACGAACTATATGTTTTGGTAGCTCTAGTGATCTATAATTGCTTTATTGTTGTTTTCTTGTTTTTTATAAATACATTTTTTTTTATTGTTTTCTACTAATTTTTCCTAACACTAACTTTAAGCTATTCTTAGAAATAATGTGATAAATCATATGTTTTGACATCTTCATTTCGAGTAATCTGATATGTTTTTTTGTGCTTCATTTTTTTTTTCATTTAATTCTTGAAACTTTAAGTACGATTTATTTAATTTCGGCCAATTGTTTTTTCCCTATACAAAAATCTCATAAAGGTAATAATTTCATTAGTTTTTTCATTCAATTAAAAAAAAAAAGATTGACTGATTTGATGATAAATGTCCACTATTTACTTTAGTTATGCTTTTCTCAATATCAACGACTTTTTTCTACTTTACACATTAATTATTCAAAAAACTAACTTTTTTTTTTTTTAATTTTTTACCCTCGCAGCAGCAACAGACATACGATGGGGTCAGTGGAGGCACGTGCTCCACTGAAGAAAAGTAAAAAACTCAGGTCCTGTTTGGTAACCGGTCCTGTTTAAATGTTTTTTTTTGTCTTTTTTTCTCAAAAGTTTTGTCTTTTTCTCAAAAAAAAATTTGTCTTTTCTGAAAAAGTCAACAAAATTTACTATTTAAACTTATCAATTCAACTCAAATTTACACACCAAACACCCCCTCATATATATTTGTGAGTTTTCAGTCCGTGCCCCCAATGATTGGTGGGCATGTTGTCTTTGGACCTTTAATAAGCTAGCGGAGCTGTGTTAAACTTATTTTGCTTGAACTCAATTAAACTACTTTTGTCTCTTTTTTTTTTTTTTTTTACTGAACATTTTTTATTTGTTTGCTTGTAACAAGTCTGTCTCTCCCCGATTCTCTCTTTTTTCCATTCCCATTCTTTTATTTGTTTCTCTTCCTTCTCATTTTATTTTATTTTATTTTTCTAATTTATCTCTACTTTTTAGAGACCAACCCACCATCATTGTTTTTTTTTTTTTTTTGTTAAGATAACCACTATTAATACCTTAAGATATAAACACTTACGCATGTGTGTAAAATGTTTAGAAATTTATAAACTTTTTTAAGAATTTTATTTTAGGAGATAAGGTTCAATGTTTGTATAGTTATTTTATTTTATTTTATTTTTTACTGCATAATATTGTTTTTGAAACATGCATGATACTCAATAAGATATTATCATTAAAAGATATTTGAATTTTTTTTCCTGTTTTTATATGGTTTATTTAATTAATTAGATGTTATTTATGCCCTTACTGAATTCAAATCCTAAATCCGTCACTATCTCTCAGCAAAGCACTATGTCATAAAGTGACAACTTTATTAGTCTCTTTTTTGTTAAAAAGAAATCTTGATCACTTTAAGGATAAGAATTAGTCTTTGACACGTACCATTCTACATTGCCCACCAATTTTTTAATAGTTATTTTATTTCTATATTACTCATTAGTAAATTACTTTAAGTATACGCTCTATTCAAGCACCCAAAAAAAAATTATGATACTATTGTATATTAGTTGTTACCAAAAAAAAAAAAATTCTCTTTACTTAATTTTTTCGGAGGAGTAAAAGATGGTTTCTAACGTGGATCGTGATTGTGAAAAAAGGGAATGATCCGCCCCCCCCCCCCCCCCCCCCCCCCCCCCCCCCCCCCTTCTGATAATCTTTATTATGATTTTTTTTTTTATTTTTTATTTTTTTATTTTTTATTTTTTGTATTTGGAGTCGGTTTTTATAAGCTAATTATTTGTTTGTTTTTAATCTTATTTGCTTTCTATTATACACTATATATGACTAGATGTCGTTTGCCAATTGACGGTGAGTCTGTTTGGATTTTTCGTTAGTATTTGATCTGGTATAAAGTAGGGGTGGCAATACGGGTCACGACACGACGACACGACTCGAAAACGACACGAATTTTCACGGTTTGGGTTAGGAAAAAATAGGGGGCGGGTCGTGTTCGTGTCACGGTTTCATTTCGTGTTCGTGTCGCGGGTCGTGTTCGGGTTGGACACGTTTTTTTCGTGTCAATTTCGTGTCACTTTTCGTGTCAATTTCGGGTCAATTTCGTGTCACTTTTCGTGTCAATTTTCGTGTCACTTTCGGGTCGCGTGTCAATTTCGTGTCAATTCGGGTTGCGGTCAATTTCGTGTCAATTTCGGGTCAATTCGTGTCGCGGGTCAGTTTCGTGTCGCGGGTCAATTTCGTGTCGCGGGTCAGTTTCGGTATCGCGGGTCAATTTCGTGTCGTGTCGTGTCAACCATGACGGGTTCGTGTCGTGTTCGTGTCACGGTTTCGTGTCGTGTTCGTGTCGCGGGTCGTGTCGCGGGTCGGAGAAAAAAAAATCGACACGGCTCTAACACGACACTGAACACGACACGTGACACGAATTGCCACCCCTAGACTATAAAGCCTTACCTTTTGTATCACTCTGTATTTGTGGAAGGAGGTGGCTCCTTAAAAGGGGAATTTGGTTCATATTGTCCCCTTATTGTGTGGTATGTTCATGTCTTTATTAATAATATTATGATATGTTTTTAATTAAAATGATGTTTTAACTAATACGATATGATTTATAACTAATATATAGTTTTTAATTGACATGTCATGACACTATTGAAGAGACGTAAAGTGTATAAGAATAAAGGAACTATAAAAGCTGAATCCATGGAAGGGCCTTTATTCAAGTCAACAGCATCCTTTTTCCCCCCCCCCCCCTAAATGACGTTATTACCTACAAGTTAAAGCATGTGCAATGCACATGTTGGATATATTTGAAAAAATTTATCTGAATACAAGAAAAACTTAAAATAATAAACAAAAAAGGTTATAGACTAAAAAAAACAAAAAATAAGTACTTGAAGGTATAAAAAAGAAAAGAGAGGCACCAAAATATGAAAAAGATAAAAGGACTAAAATGTAAAAAAAAATTTGATCATACATTAAAAAAGAACTAAATGAAAAAAAAATAAAAAAAATGGTCCAAAAGAAAAAAAAAAGTGTAATTTTAAAGAAAAGAAAAAAAAAGAAAAGGTAAAAAAAAATTCAACCAAAGCGGTGAGTTTTGGTTTAATAGTTGGTGGAGTAGTAAAAAAAATATTTGTATGGATAAAAAATAAATAAAACACGTTTTAAACCTCTGAGTTTGTTTGCTATTTTTTTTTGGAAAAAAAAATTAGTGAGTTGAGAAAATAAAACAAACATTATGAAAAAAAAGCACAGATTTAGACTAGTGCGTGAAAAAAGAAGAAAAATAAATAATTTAGTTATAAGGATTTCTTTTTTTTAAAACTAAAGAGGTAGAACAAGTTATTTTTTAGTTCTATAATTTAATGGGTGGTTTTAAAATGTTGGGTGGGAAATGAAGAGTGTACATAGACCTCAGATACTGCCTTTAATGAACAATAAAAGTTACTAATATTTATCCATTGCAATCACGTCAATTGTTATAATAATGAATGGGCAAGAGAGAGAAACAAAGAAGATGTTTTTTTTTTTTTTTTTTTTTTTTTTTTTTTTTTACTCGTGCAAAAATAATAATAAGAAGACAATTCCTTATAAGGTTGGTAAATGATAGGATTCAAGATCTCGCTGTTTCGGATTTCTTATTTTATTTACTGTCCCTCACTAGTGTTTGTTAAATCATCTTAAGTAAAAAATTTAGGGTTTGTTTGACATTTAAGTTTAACTCCAATTGAACTGTACTTTTTCATCTCAGTTTATCTTTTTTTAAAAGTCAACAAAAATTATAACTAATTTTTGAAAAGTTAATACATTCCAACTTAAAAATTTCATCTCTAATCGATGAACCAAACACAAGTTTAGTCATATAAAAGTGTTAAATACTATAAATTCTTAAACAAATTGATAAGTTGCCAAAACATTATTGAAAGGACAGTCATTGAAATATGAAAATGGGACATCAGATCTGAACTCATATCATTCACCAACCTTATAAGGATTGTCTTCTTATTATTATTTTTGCATGAGTTTCCATTGCTTAAAGCACATACAACACCTTATAATGTTGCGTTAATAACATATTTACAAGGTTGGTTCATTACACTCCCAGGAAGGAAGATCAATCCCTTTTTTTAGTTCTTTCAGTATTTTGGATAGAAGAAATTTTAATTTTAGATATTGAATTTATAATGTTATTTGAAGATCAATAGTGTTAATTTGGGAATTTTGAGTGAACGAGATCTTGTATCCATTGATGGACTAAAATTATCTTGGATTTGTTCTTTAATAGAACACTCATTGGAGAATTATCGGTACTTATGAACAACAAAGTAGAAGTTAAAACTTTGTGACGAGCTACTAGTTGAGCCGTCTAACTTCTTTTAACTTATATTTTATTTAAGTACTTACGAAAATGCAAAAATCATTTTCATATGAACGTCATTAGCATGTACCAGTCGCACGATTAGTTTTTAACATTTTAATCATGTAACTAAAACTGTAAACATATCATATCATATGAAAATGGTATTAAATTCATCCATAGTATATTATAGCATAGTCTAACATTTTCTTAGAAAAAAAGGTACTAACATCCAACATAACAAAAATGTTTTACTAAAATATTGTATACTGATATTAAAAAAGAGGAATCTACAGCAGTATCTATATCCCGTTCTCCACACGCTTCCGACTGCTGCACCCAACCTATCAAGCAACTACACTAGCTTCTTTGCATGATTACCTACAGTGTGAAGGAACTAGATAAGCTTTCGCTTAGTAAATCCAAACATATCTCACAAAATGATGCGTAAACAAAAATTTGTATAAAAATACCAGTTATGCTCTCTTGTGAACTTTTTACTCTGTATTACGGGCTAAAGTGATCGAACTAGGTGTGCATTATCAGAGAGAGGCTTGAGGGAGCAACCCATGCAGACTCAATCTTGGTCATTGATCAACGATCCTAGGATCTCGCCCAAGTAGAGATCCTGATCCTCACCTGAGTAGAGGATTTGATGCGACACTTAACTTAAACTACTTCTATCTTAGTAATCGTAACTTGGTTATTATGCAATTTAAATATGTGTGCATATATGGCATCATTTTAAAATATCTTAACAAACTTAACTTCATATGAGGTTTGAACTTACCTTGATCAGGTTCGAGTTCCTCTACCTCTACCCGATCCCGTAGCGGATCAATTCCAACGAGCCTTTCAAACTAGTACTCTTTGTAATCGACTCTATAGCTTCTTCAATAAACGCTGGCAAATAAATTTCCTTTCGAGAAAATATCCAAGTAGAGTGTGAGTTAACGTTCTTTCTTAAACATTGTATCCCTTACACAAGTAGTAGTAAACTTATTTATCGAGAAATTGTTCACTTGATATTACTCTATTTTTATTCTTAAATTAATTCACTCTCATTAATTAATTTTTTCACCTTACTTATCTCCTTTGCTATTTCAAATTTAACTACAAGCTTATAATTTTATTTTATTTTTATTTTTTATTTTTTTGCTTTTCTTTGAACTTTACTACTCGATCATAAACCTAAGACTAAGGATATTTTTCCGTTGGTTCATTATATGGAATTGAGCCCATAGAGCCCAAATCCTATTTCTAACAATTCTTTTCATGAAGCTTTGTTTATTTTTAAGGTTCACAACATGGAATTGGTCCCTTGAGGCTCGTAATTCTTTTTCTAATTTATCTAGAAGGTTATTTTCCATAACTTCTAATAAGGTCCAATTTGTCTGCTTTGCTAAAAAAAAAAAAAAAAAAAAAAAAAAGGTCAAATCTGTCTGTTGGGCCAGGCGTTGGGTTTCTTGAGTCCTATGTGAGTTAAAGCCATTTTGGGACTACTTTTTTTGTTCACTACTTGTTTTGTTTTTATTCCCGCTGTTAATTAATTCCATTTTTCTTTTCTTCTGTGCATTACATGTGCAAAATTATCATATTATCCTTGACGCTTCTCCACACTTAGGGTAGTGGGCAATAGATTCTCATTTAGCCTATGTTTGGTAAATAAGTTTAACTCAAACTCAACTCAAATTTTTCATCTTAATTTTTATCTTTTTTTTTTTTTAAAGTCAACAAAATTTATAGCTATTTTTTTAAAAGTCAACTCAACTTAAACTTAAAAATTTCATCTCATCTCAAACTCAACTCAAACATCAAACGAACCTAGTTTAGTATTTTTTAATCTTTGCAAAATGTAGTACCTTTATGTACCAGTCAAGAGCGGACAAATAATATGTTTGAAGAAAAATCAGTACTTGTTTTTCCGATTTTTCCTAATTTCATATGCTGAAATAAAAGAATGTGATACTATAATATTTTAGTTTTTTTATTTATTTATGTTTTTTCATATACGAATTTTAATAAATTTGATTAGCCACTTCTTATGCTGCTTATTAATTGATGTTATATAAATATAAAGAAAACATTTATTAATCCTACCTCTTGGTTGCAGCAAAACTCAGTTTATTAAATGCACGGCATAATTAATCCTAATAATAAAATTATGATTTTCTCTTTAACCCTTCAAAGTTAACCATTAATAACTGGCCTCTACGTGATTTAATAAAAAAATTAATCTTATTCAAATTGATTTAATAAATATTAAACACTAAAATATTATATATTTGTCAAGTGGATAACCTTCCAATGTCATTAAGATCAAATATCTATGACTATATATGAGATTTCACAGATCAAAAGTGAGACAACCTAAAATTGCAGTGGCATTTCAAAATTGCTTCAGTTTATTAGCAGTTATCGTGACTTTTAACTTTTTTAGCATAGATGTTAGCTTAGTAGGCCGTCAGCTTCTACAAACTACTCCACCTAACTTTCCGATGCCAACTTCTGCACCGCTGCAGTTGTTCTCCATACCCTTTATGGTGCCACAACCAAACTTTGTGCGTTCTCCGACCAACTGGCTCACTGCACTACCGTCCATGTTTCCGATTCCCGCAATAACAACAGTGCCTCCTATTTCAACGATAATGTTTCCTGGATTTCCCTTGATTCCGGGGATCCAATCAACTACACCTTCTGTCCCCTCTGTCTCCCCACCACATTCTGACTCTAATACTCCATAAACCACAATTTGATGTTCACTTCATCATAATGGTTGTATTCTACCCTTACTATGTTGATCAATTATTTGTTCTTGTGAGCTGATGTTAGACTTGGGTAAATACCTACGTTGTTGGGGAAACATTCAAGTCATTGCCAACGAGGACATTGAACCCAAAAAGTAGGGACGATTGTGATAGTCATTAGTCCCTGCAAGAAAAAGGGTTAGATATGCAATCCCACATCGCCTGAGAATAGAATATGATATAGTTCATAAGTGAATAGGACACTTCCAATAGTATGAGGCCTTTTGGGGTTGAGCCCAAGAACAAAACAATGTTGCCACGAAGTCCAAAGCAGACAATATCGTACAAAATTGAGATATGCATCGTTACAAATGGTATTAAAACCTATACCCAACGGAAGTGTGGTCAACGAGGACATTGGGTTATAAAAGGAGGGGTGATTGTGACAGTCATCAGTTCCTATAAGGAAAAATGTTACATCGTTTGGGAATGGATATATGTGATAGTTTATAAGTAAATAGACCACCTCCAAGAACAAAATCATACAAACTCAAATCTCAAAGCGCACAATATATCAAAAAAAGTCATGAGTCATTATATTTTCTCTTCTAGTTTTTTCTATATTGATATATACTTACTTACTCTAAATATTTCAATATTGATGTATACTTATTAAATAAAAAAGTTAAATAGATATTAGAAAACAAATAAAAATAAGAATAAAGTGCCTTACTTTATCTTGTTTGCACTACAAGAAAAAGGTTAATGAACGACAGTGGTCCTGAAGATTAAAATCGGTTTTTCAAATAATGAATGTTGAAAATACTTTAAAAAAAATTAAAAATAATATGATTCATCCGACAGAAGATTACAAGAGCACGATATTTGTAAAGAAAGTTTTGTGCAATTTACGTTCAATCACATACTTAATTCTAATGCCATCAAGTGTCCGTATGTATGGAGTGAGCATGTGAAAAAGACTAATGTTTGGGAGATATAAGAAATGGATAATATGTTGAGAGTGAATTAATTAAAGATAAGTTTGAGTTTGGTAAATGAGTTTGAGTTGAAAATTTTAAGTTTTAATAGTAATTTTTGTTGATTTTTAAAAAAGACAAAAATTTTCAAAAAGATAAAACTTTTTCAGAAAAAAAATATAAAAAATACAATTTAACTTAAGTTAAACTTAGATACCAAACTAACCCCAAAGTCTAAAGTACAAATTAAAAGTTTTACGATCACATCTCACATCATAGCATGACTTATGATGTATAACACATTTTCAAGCTAATATTTACTTAAAACAATTAATTTTGGAATTAACTGCGTGCCCTCTCCCTACACATGCATGGATATTTTTCTCCGTAAGGACCATGATGTAATTTTCATCCCTAAAACGTAGGACCAGGTGCTACAAAAAGACCCTGAAAATGAGTGTATTAAAATGTGTGTATTTAAATGATAAATAAGGATTTTATTAAGGGGTGTGTTTAGTGCACTTGTTTGAAATGAAATTTTATTGGAGTTAGGTTGGTTTTTAAAAATTAATTATAATTTTTTTTTGATTTTTTTGAGAGAAAATTTATGATTTACCTTTCATTTACCTCTCAGGTTCGAACTACTTTTTTCATCGCAGTTTTTTTGTCTTTTTCTGAAAGGTCAACAAAATTATAACCATTTTTTCTAAAGTCAACCCAACTTCAAGTTAAAAATTTCATTTAAATCGGTGCACCAAACACACACTTAGATTCAACCGATTAGTCAAAATCACACTAAGTTAGTACCTGTTTGGTGTCAGGGTTGTAAACCCATAATTATAATCTAATTTTTGTCATTTTCCCTCAGCTTTACTATTCACATAGTGGTGTAACTCAAACTTTAAAAGTTCATACTTTGTGTAGACAAGTCCAAATAAGATGATTTTTTTTAAAATTGCATAGAATTTCGATACGACGAACGAACAAGCTCCTTTGATTTGTTTTTTCTGAACACATTTCAAGTTTTTACACTTTTTAAGTCCAACATTCAACATCTCGATAACGTAGATCAATTCAACCTTAACACTAAACACATGCTAATTTATAACATTAGTAGCCAAATAAAATACTAGCAATCAAAGCTATACTACTCTGTAACAATAGGAATGGGCGTTTTCGTCACTTCTCCGCCATGTCACGAGGTAAACTAGGTCATCGCACATGACTACCTACATGATGGTCTAATCAATCTAACATAGTATTTTTTTTCTTTGATTTTATTTTAGGGTTAGTTTGATGAATGAGTTGAGTGAAAATTTTAAATTTTAATAGTAATTTTGTTGACTTTTAAAAAAGACAAAATGTTTTTTAAAAAAAAGATAAAAAAAGACGCGGACATCAAACTAACCTTTATTTCTCTATTCTACACACAGACTTGGACCTAACTAGCAATATAAGCTGTCCAAATGCCACATTTGGAAATTCCAAAGGAAGGAAGCCTACGGGCCCGTTAGAAACTTCCTGTCGCACCTCTTTCTCTCTCAAAGCAAGACATAGACAAAAAGAAGACTTCAAAGGTCAGATGATAACAAAAAATATCGAATATTATTTCCCTCCTCTTCTGACATCTCTGACTCGAGGGCGCTTTCTTCGTCTTCCGAGTTCTCCCGACTCGGAACTAGACTCGGCCTTCCAACTCGGAGTCTTCCAGAAACAAATTCAAAGTGTTCGATTTCGACGGCGACGACGATCGCTCCGAGAATATGCACAGAGATTCTCCGCCGACCTCCGTAACCGGAAGAACAACAAGAATCGCCGCCGCGATTCTCCCATTAACAAGTACAATTTTCCCAGACCTGTAAGTCCTTTCTCTCTCTCTCTCTCTCTCCTCTCCTCTCTCGCTTTTTTTTTTTTTTTTTTTGGTGTTTGGAGTGGTCCTCTTTGTTCTCGAGAAAATGGAAATAGAGAAACGAGATTTTTCATTTTTCCGAGAAATTTCGGTCGTATGAGTACTGAGAATAGACTAAATGTCTGTGCGTTTCCTAAGTTGACGAAGAAGAAAAATGTTGGAAGATTTAATGAAGTTTGTGAGTGGTCGTGATGTAATGTGGAAGAAATGTTGCTAGAGTTTTGTAATTTGGCTTTTTCTTTTTTTATTTAGTTTTCTGGACAGCCAAACAAGCCTTAAGACTCCATAGATGTTGTAGTTCTTTATGCTTAGCATCCGTAAATTGTTCTTTGCGGAAAATTATAGTGTTTAAATCTACGAAAAACTGGAGTCTAATGTACAGAAGATCACAAATTGGATTCATTTTTGAATTGGATAATAAAAAATCGATAGAAGACAGTGCATAAATGATCAGGCGTGAAGAGAAAGAGTAAATATATGTATGTGTGTGTGTGTACGATGAACTTGGAAACTAATTAAAAGAGTGTATTTCATCCAGTGTATCGTTATATTTTACTTTAAAAAATAAAAATAGAACGTATAGGCTTTACCAAAAAAAAAAAAAAGTGGCACTTGACAAAGTAGTTTCTCTTGTTTGTGTGCCATTATGCTGTGAGTCTTAGATTTCTTTTCGCATTTCAGTGAAATTATTGAAATTAGGTGGTCACTAGGGGTGCCAATTCAAGTCACATTTGTGTTTTGGTCGTGTGTATCTTCATTTTTACTCAACACGAAAGTATTTGAAAACCATGACATGAACACGAGAAATGACTAGTATTTTTTTATGTCAATTTATTTGATGGAATGTAAACACCGTCATGCACGTGACATGATGTGTTCGACTCTAGTGTCATATGAATTTCAATTTTTGCTTTCGAAACTAGCTTAAGTGACTTGTACGAGGGTGCTTCTGTTGAAATTGTAAGAGTGGTCAACAATTGGGGGCACTTTGCAATATATTGTTGAATTCAAGTGGTAATTTGCCAGAATTAAAAATTTGGGGATGCTCAAAATACCCCTTTTTTTTTTTAGTTTTCTGTTTCTCCCTTAGTATGGTTGGTTGGTGTAGATATTTGGAATGATGGTTTCTGCATCTCATACATGCTGCATTTCTAGCTATAGGATATAGGATGCAGTGTCCTCAAGTTGTTTTACATGGTGGTTTTGTTAAAGTCAAAATGTCTATTTTTGTATTTTTACAGAGTTAAGGAAAGGGATCGGGAAAAGGCAGGATAGGTAGGAATAGGAATATCTTGTAACCAATACTATAAAGTAAATAAACCAGCAGTAATTTTTTAAACTTGATTAATCCTGATAAATTAGTTGAAAAATGAAACTATTCTTTCATGCTGATGCATCCGAAGGTATTATGTTAATAACATTGTTGCTGTTTTTTTGAAGTTTTAAAATGTTTAAAATCCCTCTTTTAGTCTCCTTCCTGACTCTTTCCTTTTTCATGAGTGATATCGTCTTCCAGGAAGGTATATTAGTGATGAAAAGTACGGAACTCATTTTCCCTTTAGTTGCCTATTGAATCATGTATTGATATGAATGCTGTTAATGCTGCTATTCCAGTTATGTCATGAAATTTTATCTAATGAGTTTGTGATCTAGTTATTTATTCATTTATTTATTTTTTTGTACTACACACTGCAATCTGCATGAGTAAGGATGACTAGTTTCATAGTTGCTTGCCGATATGTCTTCACCATCATTGATAAAACTTTTTGTCTGTTGAGAGTCTATTGTTGTTTTCGTAAATTTTCTATACGAGATATCGACTCAATGTAGCAAGTGAAAAACGAATCGTGCTTAATTCAGTCGTACTTATGGTACACTGTTTAAATTGGTAACAACTATTTAAAAATAATTTTAATTCATTGTTTAATGAGCTATCAGTTGATTTAGTTAGTTCACACTTGAACAAATATTCAATGTTTAATTTCTGTAAACATATCCGCAGTTGCAAGTGGTACTGAGATTGCAGATCAGGGCTTTAGAGATGATCCAATTGATGTTGATGGTGAAGGTAAGTTTATTGTTGCAGAGATCCCATAAATCATTTATATTTCCAAATTTTTTCCTGCTTCTGTAGTTGTAAAAGGGGCAAAGACCCAGACGAGATTGCAATAGATTAGACATATATGCTAGTGATGCAGGGTGTCTGTGCACATGTTCTGTGATGTATCCAAAGAGCATGCGACTTGAGGATGGTGCAGTGAAAGAGTCAGATGCCTATTTCGCATCTGGTTCTTCAACTCAGACATCCAGTTCTTCAACTCATATAGTAAATTTCATTAGCTTGTATCTTTCTTTTGCAGTGTTTCTGTTTCCAGTAAAATTGCTCTCGATTTTATCTAATGTTCAAGATTCCTTGTTTAATCAGTTTGTTACTTGGTATTAGAATATTAATAATCAGTCAAGTTATGTTTGTCACAGAATGTTCCGATTGGTGCAGTTTCATCTGAAATCAGTAATACTGAAGCAAGCACTTCATCAACTTCAACCTTTTGTCTTACAGATAATGAAGGTCTCGTTCCCTTCCCATTCTCATACTAAGCTTTTGCATAAATCGGGTGAATTCTTAAAGAATGCTATACATACACATGTACATGTATACACATAACTATTTAGTCTTTTTTACTCACAACCTCTGTACAATTTCAGTTCTGGGGAAACAACTAACAGAGCTAGATTGCAGTGGACGTGAAATTGTAAGTTCTCTCAACTAGTTTGTGTTTTCTACTACTTAAACTTAAAGGAGGAAATCTAAGTAATTGATAAGATCCAGAACATACTCTTTTGTTAAAAACATTTATTATTTCATAACGATCTCAATACAGACATTTAGCATTTTTACTTTATCGTTTTTGGGAAGTAGTTATCCTTTTTGTTACTCAGTAAAAAGATTAAGTTCTCTGTCCAAATTTGCTACTTTAAAATTATTGTTTTGAAGGCTGAAACGGTGTGACTGTTTCCTCATGTTATCAAGTAAGATCTATTTCCTAATTTCAGTTGCATATTTTTCTTGCCTCATTTTCGTGGAATATCTTTGTTGCATACATCTCTTTTAAAGCGACGGACCTGGTAACAAGTTTGCAATGTCAGAGTACTGATGTTGTTATTTTTACTTATTTTTCATTTTTATAGAAAATATAATCAGTCAAATACTTGATTTTCTAGTCAATGCACATAACATTTTGCTCTTGCAAGTTTATGTGCAAAACAGCAGTGCATCTCCCTGATGTCTGGCTTTTCTTTTAGCTAAATAATAATTTAAAGGTAGAAATTCAATATTGTATTTGTATATCAAGGCGACAAGTTAAACTCCTCTATTCATGCTGTTGGTTTACTTGTACGTAAACGTTAAAGAAGTTGCATCTATTTCTGTGGTTGAGGTGTAACTTGGATGTTATTTTGCGAAACACTAAAATGTTTATATTTGGTCTCTTTCTGTTTGCCATCCTTTAATATGGCTTTGTTGTTCCATTGTCACTTTTAACCAACATTGTTTTCTCGTAACTGGCAGGATGACGAAAGCATGAATGTTAAAATCTCCCCTGATATAGTTTTATGTGGAGACATATCTTTTGTGGCGTCCTGCTTAACATTTTCATGCAGTAGCCTCAAACTAGAAGGTTCTTCTTTGAATGGGGCCAAGGAAACGTTCTGCTTTGAATGGACTATCAGGGATTTAATTCTCATTGAATCAGAGTGGACTGCATCAGTAAGTTCATATGTTTTTCTTGAACTTCACTATTTTAGGCAACATAAATAATTGCTGGTCTTGGATGCAGGTTGAGACTGCCATGGTTAACCTTCATCTAAAGTCAAAGACTTTTAAAGGAGCTCAAAATGGAAATAAGACATCAGGTTTGTGAAATTTCAGACGTGTTTTTGGAGCTATTTTTGGAGGATCCTAACCGGGTCAACTTGTGTGTTTGTTTCTCTTGCTAGTCGCTTGTTATTATTATTTTTTTTTCCTCAAAGTTATTAACTCCTTGCTTTTTTCTCTTACGTATTTCTAGCATAATAAAGAGAGGGACAAGGGCAAAAAAAAAAACAAAAACAAAAAACAAAAACAAAAAGATTTGACGAACTAAGGTGGATGTTGATTCACTGAATTCCATGTTTGAGCTATAGCAAAAATGATCTTCTTGGAGAATGGATGAACATATATTCCTTGTATTGTGTGGTGTTAGAGTTTGAATATTTTAATGAGAGTTTTTCTATTATTTGACCATGTATTGTTTCCAAATTCCAAATTCGAGTTCTGGGAGAAAGCCAATTCTTTAAGAAAATGAAGGTTCCTCCACTTTTCATAAACAAAGTAAATGTGTTTCAATTTCATTCTTAATGCTCTTAAACTTATTTCTATTTTTCTTTTATTGTTATATGGAATGTTGACAACTGGCTGATCTTGTAATATTTCTCGTTTTAGTCACTGTCTCTAATACTAAACTCCCCCCAATTACCTGCAGGTGTTGAGCAGTTAACGTTTGCAGTTTATGACCCTAACTGGGAAAAAGTACAGGACGCAATCAAAAGATTGGATGTGAGATACAAGGATATATGGAACACCATTTTGAGTGAGTTTTTGATGGACTGACTCACACTTGTCAAACCCTTTTCGTCTTCATACTTGTGTTTGTGTAGGTTGACTATTTATCAGATTGACTGTGCATTGTACAAGTGAATAAATAGGAATTGATTTTGATTTGACCTTTTAAATGCAATTTGAAATTTCTTTCATCACTGTTTCATTATAATTTATCAGTCGGTTTTGCTGCTTGTGACTATAAAGCTTAAGTTTCAGTGAGATTTTCACAATGTCCTTGTGGTGGAGATTTTCTTGTAAACAGAATACATCAGTAAATTTGAAGCATGATGTGTAAATATTCAATTTACTCTCTTTTGCAGTACTGATATGGTAAAAGTTGAAAAAGATTGGTTGGCAACAGAGTAGCGTGTTCTCTCCAAAGGATTACTTATCTGGGTAAGTCAAAAAAAAATATATATATTATTTTTCTTTAGTAAAATTTCTTTATTTCTTTCCACAAAAAATATATAGGTACTACATACTTAGATAGTTTTCTTTCGCTGATAAATTCTAATTCTTCGCTTCTCCCTTCAGCTATGTTAAGTTATTCAATATGCATCATTCTGAGCATTGGTGGTTCTATGGTGGATCACAATCTCTAAGAAGTCAATTCACAAAAACTTGTAACTTTTCTACTGCAAGTCATCTCAGAACAATTCGCAGATTGTTTCATGTGACTGTAATTATATGAGATTTTATGCTATAGGTATTTGGGTGTCAAATATTTGAATCTCTTTTGTCAACGACTACACAACACTTTTAAACAGATTGGATCACGTGTATTCCTTGTCACTAACATATATTTTATGTTGATTCACTTGATCTATTTTTCAGATGTGAGGAGCCTTTTGAAGATGTTATTTATCCAAGAGGAGATCCTGACGCTGTTACGATTCATAAGGGAGACATTGAGCTTCTAGAGCCCGACACGTTTATCAATGATACTATAATTGACTTTTATATCAAGTAAGTTTGGGATACCTTTATTCATCAGAAAAAGATAAAGGTTTCAAATAACTTAATCTAATCCTGGTTAGTCCTTATACTTAGTTAAACATGGTTCTCTCTGTTGATAATTAAAATTGTTAAAATTTTTGCTTCATCTACTTTCTCGGAAACCTTGCTTTACATAATAAGAGAAGAGTTTAAACTTCTAATAATTGATATTACACTATATTTTTTTTATTTTTTTATATGATTGGCACAAAAACAATTCCTAATTCTAGCGGTTTCTTGCTGGAATCTGATTTCATACAATCTGGAAAATGATCTAGTTATTTCCATTTCAGAAAGTTGCATTTTGTATGACTAGCATGTGTGATGTCATAGTTTGAACAAGCCAGATTTTATAGCAAGCCCGACAGAAACAATTAAAAGCTAGAAATGCAGATCAAGGAGACATTGGTAAATTAGTTGGCATAAATTGGATCTTAGATTCTCATTATGTTACAATGTCGAGAAAGGACCCACTTGTACTTGGGTGACTGAACAAGCCCAGCACTATAATAATTTTATAAAAAGCTGGCAAGAGCAATTGAAGGCCTAACCTGGAGAATTAAAAAGAAATTGGAAGATGTAATTACAAGATTTGAACTTAGAGTTGCTAAGTTAAAGAATCATTTACATCAAAGTTAAAACCCAATATTGACCCACATCTTAAATAGCTTAAACTATTAGAAAATAGGTTTTCTGAATCTGATATACATAAATGGCTTTTAGATTTAGGAAGTCTGATTATAGTTCTTGCAGATATTTGGCAAACGGCAATTCAAACCAAAGAGAAGCAGAGATTCCATTTTTTCAACCTGTTTTTTCTTTCGGAAGCTTGCGGATTTAGACAAAGATCCATCAAGTGCTTATGAAGGCAAGGCAGCATTTCAACGTGTTCGTAAATGGACAAGGAAAGTCAATATTTTTGAAAAGGACTACATATTCATCCTGTAAATTACAGGTGTGAAAGCATCTTTGATATGTATATTTCTTACACCTCTTCAGGATTGTCCTTTTGTTATTGCTTTCTAATGTGAATTATTAAAACAACCTGGTCAGTCTTCATTGGAGTTTGATTGTCATCTGCTATCCTGGTGCAGTGCCCCAATTTCAAAGG
Source organism: Ficus carica (assembly GCA_009761775.1). Lineage (NCBI taxonomy): Eukaryota > Viridiplantae > Streptophyta > Magnoliopsida > Rosales > Moraceae > Ficus > Ficus carica. The sequence goes on along the minus strand of CM019748.1, from coordinate 19,060,053 downwards.
TAAGAATTCATAAATGGTTTCACTTTTCTTTTTCTTTTTATTTTTCCTTTACGAAACCCATCTTTTGTTCAGTTTTATGTTCTCATTATCTTTAGATGAAGAATATGAATGTGCATCCAAAGTACCATGCATCTTACATATGGATTCTATCAGAGGAAGTCACAAAGGCCTCAAGAATCTCATACAAAGGTAAACTTTTGATAGCTCCAATTAATGACTAGTCCCCAAAAATGATGCATTATTTTCAGTTCTGGTGAATAATATTTCTCATTTTGAAATTTATATCTTTTGATCGTTGTTCTCCTGTTCAAGTGTTCACGCGTATAGTTTGATTGATTGTTCTCGTTAGATACTTGTTATTCAGTTTTATACAGGTAATTTGGCAGAAGTATGATTACTTATGTATTTGTGCAGTTTTTTCGCAATTATGATGTTTTGTTTGTATTCAGTTGCATTTATGGTCCACCTAACAAACATCTTGTTTCTTATAAAACGATAGTTGTTTTGTGCTGCATGCTTTAGTTTTACTCAGATGATGGGCAGTTGGTGGATAAAATGATATGATGTGATTCTCATTGGGACGAAATTGACTTTATGTGATTGTTGCCAGCGTCAGCACTACTACTCTGAGAAATGCCACCTTTAATTCTTTTTTCACCTATTAGTATTCTAACTGATAGTATATGTAGAATAATATCTTAGCATACCAAGTAAGCACTCATGATGTTCGGTATTTTATTTATTTATTTATTTATTTTGGGAGATGTGGGATAGAAAATTATATTTTCTCTCCTTTAATAAAATTTTTTTAGTGTGAACTAACTATCCTCCCTCAATGAGACTGGATTTTTTTTGTGATCATCAACTTATCCTGATGTCAACCATGTTTTCTTTCATAATGTCTGCAACGATATTACAGTTACCTTTGTGAAGAATGGAAAGAGAGGCATAATGCTACAACAGAAGATGCTTCATCGAATTTCCTACATTTGAAATTTGTTCCACTTGAGGTATTTGTAGTTCATCAAATTTCTACTTCTACCTTTCTGCCTCCTTTGTTGAACTCCTGTATGAGAGCCACTTTTCAATTTAACAGGGTTCTATTTTATTGAAACTATTTCGATCATCTCAAGAGGAAACTGGCAGTGAAACTTTATAATTAAATTTTCATTTATTTGTATTTGTAATGGATAGCTTACTGGTAGATGCTAATGTGGGGAGCGATGGTCTGTGACAAGTTATGATCCCCTGACCACTTCTACACTCCAGTACCTCAAATCCTCTCATCAGGCATCTAATCTTATTCAGAATATAGATTTTAACAATTGTAATCCCCAACTCATGGGGAATATTTCTCTAACTTCTCAATGCAAAACAAATTTGAATATCAATGTGCTAATAGTCTAATAAAGAAAGAGTACATACTAATTGACACATGCAATTCTCTATTTGAATAGCTAATTTAAAGCAGAGATATATGTGTGTCCTATATATATATATATATATATATATACATAATTTATTGCCTTTTAGTTCTTGGTCTTTTTTTCCCTCTCTATTTAAGTTAGTTGACATTGCCCTTGACTGTTCCTTCTTCTTTTTTTTTTTTTTCCTCCATATTCATTTAGCTGCCACAGCAGGAAAATCTATTTGACTGTGGCCTTTTCTTGCTCCATTATGTGGAGTGTTTTCTGGAGGAAGCTCCTATTAACTTCAGCCCCTTTAATATCACAAAGTTCTCAAATTTCGTAAGTAATATCATTTCTTTCTTTTCTTAGAATTTTATGGTTATTTTTAATTCTTTCGGATCATGGTAATGCCATTAATGGGCAAACAATTCTCTTGTTTCTAGCTTGCAAACTAGGTGATTATGAGTATGTGACAACTTTTTAAAACATTATTTTAATGCATTCTTCTAAAAATTATGTGTGTATGTATATATTTTTCTAAAGGTTCTAAAAGTTTAATAGTTAGTACAGTTTTTTACCTAACCTTTATCAACTCCTTTAGTTAGGGTGCGGAAGAGAAGCGTGATTTTCGAGTTATACTGGTCGTGTCTTCTCTCCTTTATGCTTTGAATCCTTGTAAATTTTTCATCCAAATGGAAACTGGGTCTTGCGTCCGCTTCACACCACATAGGGACCCAAGTAGGAAACAGCTACATGACAATTAATTCGTTCAAATTTCAAAGGCCCCTTGCCTTTTATTCTACTAGTTGCCTGGTTTAGGAGTTGATGACTACAGTGGACTCTTACATATCTGCTTTGATCATAGTCGATAAAGAAACTATGTTGACAGTTTTTATATCGTTGTTTGTGAACTTTAAAGATACATTGCAAACCAAAATATACGTGTATATATATATATATAGATATAGACAATATTACTGTTTTCTCAATCCTTTTGACAAGTTAAAAACATGTTAACAATGTTCCAGTTAACCAGAAATTGGTTCCCACCTGAAGAGGCTTCTCTTAAAAGATATGTCATCAAGAAGTTAATTTATGAGATCTTTCAAGAGCAGTCTCGTGGCACTCCTCCAGTTGATCGCATTGACAGATATCCTTCCCCAGTACCTACTACAACAAGTGCTCATGAAACTGGAGTAATATTTCTTGAGAAAAGCAGTTCAACAAGCACGTATCATGGCATGTCTTCTGCTTCCAACGCTGAGCAATTTGGCATTTGTTCGTCAAAAACTTCGCTGACAAGAGGCATTAGAGAATCAGATTTGGTTTCTTTGGAGTTGTTTGAACCCAGAGATTGTACCAGGTCATATGCTGATACAAACTACCCGCTGTTAGATTCTCCTTGTCAAAGGAGAACCATGACACCAATAGAGGTAATTGTTTGGGTATTTGTATTAACAGCAAGAATAATTTCTTCTATTCCAAGTACACTTCTTTTTTTTTCCTCTAAACATTGTTTTTTTTTCCAAGAAACTGAAATTTGTTGATATTGATATATATTTATTTTGAACGAGGATCTGAGGAAAACATATCCTTGGAGAAGATTCTAAAGAAGCATAAAACAGTCGGAAAATAATGGCCCATCACATCCTTCTAGTTACAAATAATTACAGAAATACATACCTTTGAAAATTCATCTTTGAATCCCAGAGCAACTCGGTTATTATTTGTGTGCGCTAAATAGGCTGTTCATTCCACTTGAAAATCATCATGCGTGAATGAAATACTAATCCTTTTCTTTTTTTTCTTTTTTTTTTCTTAAATAAAAAAAAAAAAAAAAAAAAAAAGAAGTTTTACTAATCCTATGCTGGGTCGATGTCCTTCATTGAAAGCATCGTCTATAAGAAGTTAATGTAGTGTGACAGGTCATTTTAAACATGTTTGGCTCAACTTTGGAAATTGAGAATTCATCTGCACCTGAATGATTACAAATTTACCATATTCAAGTTTTGCACTCAGTTATGCTGCTCCACATGCATTTTTTTTTATGGATGGCTTTCAAGTTAACAATAATCTTGTCAAACCAACTGAAAGATCTGTGCTTTCGTTTTTCAAACAGGAAGTTGAAGAAAGTGATGAGAAAGTTGTGGAGTCGCCATTAGACAAGGAAGATTGTGAGCTAGTAGCCGAATCAGAGACACTTGGGAAGCACGAAATCTCCATGCGTCTTACAAATGTGAAGAGTGGATTTCAGTTTCTAGCAGATCTCAGGGATCCCCGACTTTGTCCAGGGAAGGAAAAGATATAGGTCACCCACCGCCGGAGATCAATGGATTTGACAATTTGGCCGAACCAGATAAGCAGGAATCTTCTTCAACCTCATGTAACGAATTTGCTGGTTGCGTTGTACCAGATTCTGAAGAGGATGATAGTGAGCATGAGAGCAATAAAGTCGAGTACATTCCTTCGTTTATCTGTATAGAGAGCTCAATGTCTCCGCCCTAAAGGAGCGGTCGACTGAAAAGACCATTAAACTGCCGACAAGCAATGAGGATGCAGTGTTGGAGTCGGATAGAGCGAAGGCTGTGAAGAGACGAAGATGCAAACCTCCTTAAAGTGGAAGGCGGCTCAATAGAAATCTCTGAAAAGCATTGCTGCTATAGTGGCCTAGTGAGTAGGATCGTTGGCACTGTGTAGATAATAGTTTGTATAGGATTTTGAGTGCTAAAATAGATTAAAAATGAGTATAGAAGCCAAAAAATAAAAGGAGTATTTGTGGTATAGGAACTGATCACCTTTGTTTCTTGATACATAAGAGGCCTTTTTTTCTAATACACACGTCAAAGGCTCAGGTTATTATAGCTTGAAAAGCGATTTCTTTTGGTTGTCATTAATGGCTCAGTGCTGTTTAACAAAAAATACTAATAATAATAATAATAATAATAATAATAATGGTTCAGTGCAATTGTTTTGCAGGGAGGATTACTTACTTTTTCATTTTTATTATGGTCAATAGGTAGGTCAGTACATATAGGCTAATAAAAAGGGTTTTGGAGCAAATGGTTTTTTTTTTTTTAATTTTTTTTAACAAATTGTCAAAATTTTAAAAAATTAGTTGAGACCATTTTAAAAAAAAAATATTAATCAATTTAATTAAATGATCAATCAATAATTGATCACATTAGGTCAAGCATTGATTGATTACGGTTAATTATTGAATGATTGTAACATAAATAATCAATTGTCATAGTCATTTATTGATTGACTAAATGAAAAACATGATAAATTGTTATTTTGTTAAATTAAAAAAAAAATAGTCATCTATTAGATTGGGTGACTAAAAAGAATTACCTATATCTTGTATTTATTGTGACTTTTAATTTTGAAATGTTAATCCAATAGCTGTGTCCACTGATATTAATATGGATTTTCTAATATTTAAATTAGATAGACTGTGAATAGTAATTTTAATAGTTTGAAAAATCTAATTTCTTTGTCCTTTTTTTGGACTAATTTTACATGCACAGAGTGTTTTGGGCATTAGTATAATAAGAGAGACAAAAATGGTATTTAAGCTAAATATATAAGGTGATTTGGGGTATTTTTTTCATATGTAAAAGCGAGAATATAAATTATAAACCTATTCAAAACTCTAATTGCTTCAGCGTGAGACTGATTTTAAAAACACACAAAGTGTTTTGAGCATTAGTACAATAAGAGAGTTTTGTGCATATTATTTTTGATAAATACACGGGGGTGTTTTGGTATTTTCTCAATTATAAAAGCAATAACTATTTGAGAGTCTATTGATATCACTCAGTCTATTTTTCTTAACATAGATTAAACATTAACCATAATTAATTCAGTCATAAAAAATGTAAGATGGCTTCCAAACATATTCATCAAGTAAAATTGAATCTTTTGTTTTTTTGTTTTCTGAAAATTGAATCGGCTGTCTCAAGATAGAAGAAGAAGAAAGAAGAAGGGAAAAAAAAAAAAAAAAACTACTAAGTTTCAAAAGCTTTTTTCCTAGCAAACACACGTAATAAAATAAGGGGTAAGACTACAGTAAAATCCCTTTTATATACTCTATCGATAGAGCTTATTTTTAAACCGTTAAGATGTAATCAAACGACTGATATATTGATTATATATTATAGTTATGATAGACCTTACATCATACTAGTATAAATTAAAAAATTAAAAAAAATTACCCTAAAGTTAAAATAAAAAAATAAAAAAAAAGGGAACGACGTGGAGAGGCGTCGCTGGTTTCTACATCTGGCATGGGGGCGTGCAGATCGTGATCTCAGGGGGGGGGGTGGGGATGGACGGCAGGGGTAAATCTGGTTGCGGAGGTTGGGGGGCGGGGCTTCGTCGGCGTCATGGGGTAAGATCTAGTCACGGGGGGAGGGGGGCAAGCTTCGTCGGCGTCGAGGGGTGAGCGTGGCCGGCTTTAGGGGGGGGGGGGGGGGGGGACTAGGTCGCCGAACTGTAATCTAAGGCTTGGGTTTTTTTTTTTTTTTTTTTTTTCTTTGCTTTGAATTTTTTTTTAAATTTCTTAGATTATAATCTTATGAGCTAAGGTGCATTATAAGTATCATACACAAACAACAGCTCAACTATTGTAAATATATCAAACAGTGTATAAAAAAACTATACTAATAAGGTATATAAAATAAGCTTTACCACAGTCTTTCCTTAAAATAAGATTAAAAAAACAAGTTTAAGGGGGTCGACAGGGCGGGATGTGGTGGGGCGGGGCTTCGTCGATGTCGTAGGGGCAGATCTGGTCGCGAAGGTTAGGGGTGGGGCTTCATCGGCGTCGGGGGTGGAACTGGGTCGCCAACGTTATGGGGGTAGATCTGGTCGTGGGGGGAGGGGGACGAGGCTTTGTCAGCATCAGGGGATGAGCATCGCCGGCGTCCGCCAAGGGGGGGGGGGAACTGCTTCGTCGGACTGTAATCTAAGGCTTGGGTTTTTTTTTTTTTTTTATAAAAAATTTCTTTGCTTTGAATTTTTTTTTAATTTCTTAGATTATAATCCTATGAGCTAAGGTGCATTATAAGTATCATGCACAGATACATCTCAATCATTGAAATTATATCAAACGGTGTATAAAAAGAATTTTATCGATAAGATATATTAAATGAGCTTTATCACAGTCTTTCCCTAAAATAAGATGAAAAAAAACAAGTTTTCTCCTTTTAAAAAAGGGAAAGTCTCTTTTAGAGTCTCTTTTAGAGACACTACCTAGAATTAAATTTAAATAACCTTAAATGAAACTCTATCGATTGAGCATATAAACGATGCTATAGCATAGTCTTTCCATTTAAAAAGAGGAAAAAAACATTAGGTAAAAAAAAAAAAAATAGAAACTTATTCATTAAAAAACATACAAGTAAAAGAAAAAATAATAATAAAGTTGTATACGTAAAGATATATATAATTATAAATTCATTAGCTTCGTAGAAATAACTGTGGAAGGAAACAAAATGAAAAAGATATGAGTTTTTTTTTTTTTTGAACGATATGATTGTTAAATAAGAAGGGAGTTTTTCGTGGGTGGAAAAGATGAAGAAAATACAATTTAATATGTAAGGATATTTTTGGAATAATAAAAATAAATAAATATGCGAAGAAAGTTGATACAAGGGTGTTAATAATTTAAGGTGGGTAAAATGCCAATAAACCAATAAGGAAGCAAATAGGATTAGATAAATGAATTCGAGTTCTGGGTTTCTCATTCTTTATTAGAATCCCACACAGAGAGAGAGGGAGGGAGAGAGATGGGAGACGAGAGGGTGAAAACAGAGGCTCTGCAGATAATTGGAATGTTCCAAGTCCTCCCTAGATTGGTCGTCTTCGATCTCGATTACACTCTCTGGCCTTTTTACTGGTATTTATCTATTCTCTTCTTTGCTTTCCCACTAAATCCAACTTACCCACCAAGAATATATATATATATATATATATAGATGATGTGTATCTTTCTTATCTTCATCTTACCCAATACACCCAGATACGTGAATTTTGTATTTCTTTGTTTTATTACAGAAACGGACCTTTTATCGCCCCTTTTCATGTTATTTCAATTTAAATTTGCCGTTTTTTTTTTTTCCTCTACTTTTTCAATTTTTAGTTTGTGTTAATTTGTAATGCATTTTTCACTTAGTAATTGACACAGTTTGTGGAAGTTATAATGTTTAACATTATTTATTTTAATACAGAGTTTCTTTGTTTTCCCATGCAACTTCTTAAATCCAGTCTCCAATAATAAAGAACAAATGAGGAATTTATGCCAATAATAATATAGCAATTTTGCATTTTGTCTTCCCAAGTGATGATTTGTGATATAATGTGGCTCAGTTAGAAGTGATTTAACAACATGGAACAACTTAACATGTTTTTATTTAAAATGTTTGAGCATTGTTGTGATCAGAAACACTTAACTTAGAAGTTACATGTGAAACACCTAACTTAGAAGTTACAAATGAATATTTCTACAGCGAATGTCGGTCTAAGCGCGAAATGCCGTCTTTGTATCCCCATGCTAAGGGCATATTGCACGCATTCAAGGAAAAGGGTGTTGATGTTGCCATTGCTTCTAGGTCACCTACTGCAGATATAGCCAAGGCATTTCTTGACAAACTGAATATTACCTCAATGTTTGTAGCCAAGGTGAGGCATCCATCATCCCGAAACCCCACCCCCCCCCCCCCCCCCCCCCCCTCTTACTTTTTAGTGTCGTATCTTCATTTTGTTTTGGTGACTGTAATTTTCCTTGGTTCAATACAATAATAAGCCTATAGTTCAATACAATAAGCCTACTTATTGGCTCTTAAGATTGTAGTAGTGAAGGAAAAGTTATAAACTATGCTGTAAACAAATTTTGAAAAGAGTTTTTTTCCCTGCTCTATGAGTATCTAATTTTTTATACTGTTGGTAAAGATATGCTTTCTTTCCTCACACGCCATGCTTATTTTCTAGTAATCAAGAACATATTTAGATAAGGGTGTTTAATGTTTCTTCTTCCTTAATTCGCCCGACCGTTCCTGGTAAAAAGCAGGAATGGAAATCATGATTAAGTATACGATCGTAGTTTGTCATGTCAGACGTGTTGCTTTTTAACTCACGGAAACATACATACAGAAACGGTTTGAGTACAGTGAAATTTGGCTGTATGCTTTCTTTCCTCACACGCCACGCTTATTTTCTAATAGTCGAGAACATATTTGGATAAGGGTGTTTAATATTTCTTCTTCCTTAATTCACTGTGCTTGAGTATAAGATCGTAGTTTGTCATATCATATTTGCTGCTTTTTAACTCACAGAAAGATACAGAACGAAACGGTTTGAGTACAGTGAAATTTGTCTAGCCGTTGATGGTTTGATTGGCATGTGTGTGAACTGCTAGTCTTCTTTTCTTTCACTTACAAATACAGCAACTCTTCTTTTGATAATGCAGGAGATTTTTTCTAGTTGGACTCATAAAACAGAACACTTCCAGAAAATTCATTCAAGAACCGGGATTCCCTACAGCTCTATGCTCTTCTTTGATGATGAAAATCGGAACATCCAAGCGGTAAAAATTGCTTTCATCTCGTCGTCTTTTCAAACATGTTTACCTCTGTCACATGTTCAAGAATGAGTATCACTTAAGCGAAATAGGTGGATCTTATGGATCTTTAGTGACTGCAAAGAACTCAATGATACTTGTCATCTTGTTCTTAAAAGGTTTTGCTATGCTAATTACAGGTTTCAAAAATGGGAGTGACAAGCATTTTGGTCGGCAACGGGGTGAATCTTGGAGCATTAAGGCAGGGTCTTATAGAGTACTCTAAAAACTTGAATACTATTGAGAAGAACAAGCAGAGATGGCTCAAAAAATACTCTGGAAATTCAAGTTCATCCGAGAAGAATGATAAGGAATGAGAATCTCAAGATGTTGACTCTTTTTTTTTTTTTTTTTTTAAAAGTCTTTCTTGTATACTTATCTTCGACATTTTCTTGCAAAATGCACCGATCGCCATGATACCTTATCATTTTCGGAAAGGATGGTATCATGATCCCTCTCCATGTGGTATTTTATTAGGTTAATACAGTGTTTGGCCTCTGATCTTTTGTAAAGTCGATTGGGATCAGAATCTAATGCCCCAATTGTTTTCCGAACAATGCAACATAATCTATATCGACTTTTACTATACCGATTTTCTGAACGGTACGTTTCTTATGTGAGATTCTGCAAATGTAGAACTATCCTGGGGGGCTTGGACTTTGCATGGATTTTTTGAGGCCAAAAAAAAAAAAGAGGACAAAACAGTAATTTTAATTTTACAAAGTTGAAATTTGGACACATTAAATTCATGATCAAATTTTTCATGATATATATCATTGATCTTTAATAAACCATGAATATTTTTTTTATTTTTTATTTTTTATTTATAGAATTATGCACTAACAAACAATCTAAGGAGTAGGAAAATGAGATACAAGGAATAACGAGTCGACATGAACTATGTCCATGAAGTCGGAACAAATCGAACAAGAACAAAAATTACAAAATGAGTCTCCTATTTGTGGCAGCTAATGGTAGAACATACAAAAGAATTGTACATACAAACGTCCGAAATGCGCTTTGTCAATGTTGGTTCTTCCTCAAAATCCAAATAGTTCATAAGTTGCCGATGCAAGTATCTTAAAATGTTTCGGAGTTATCACAAATGCAGAGCTTCAGCTTCCTCCTGACACCCACTCGGCAGCAGCAACTGTAAACAGAAGAACAAATGCTGGTAAAAATTTCAATTGACTCGTAAAATTATCATTACATTGAATGCTATTTTGAAAACCGTTGCTTAGTATAATTATTGAATTATTTAATAATATTGCATATTTTGAAACAAGAAATAGTAAATTTCTTTGTACCAAATTCCTCATTTAAAGTATATTCCCTCTTCAATTGTATCTGCCACTAGTTGACTTCTTTCAGTGGTGACCGTTCGTCGCTACTTGCTTCAAGTTTCTTAATTGTGGTCAAAAGAGAAGTATCAGCATTCTCTCCCGTAGTAGAATTACAGAGTTCATCGTCCCTTGTCAAATCCGCTGCTGGTTCAGTCTCTTCTTCGGGCCTGGGCAACATTTTCCCTAGAACTTTCATCATTTCAGCGTCCTCGCTCGAAAACTTGCCAATGTGGTCACAAACTTTCTGAATATAAGCCAATAAGTTTTCCCTTTCGATCAATAGCTTCATGCTGTCTTGAACAAGAACTCCTTTATCGAATTCAAGCTGTTTGATTATGCCCGCCATTCTCCTTTGCTCAACCATCAAGTTTTCAGTTTCCAGTATTTTAGTTTCCATTAATGCTTGAAGCTGCTCCACTTCTTGTTTCAGGGACAAGAAGCATTCCTCTTGCTGTGTCAATCTCCGGTGCAAACTACATAATTCTTCTTCCAAATGAATAACCAACTTATTCTTCTCTTCTATCTCTTTATCCGTGACACACTTCCTCCGATCTAAAGCATCAGTAAGCGCATCAATCTTCACCTGCTTTTCTACAACATCTGTAAAGGAGGAGATGACAGTACTTGTCAATTCTCGCTCTAGAGAAGTTGCCAACTTTTTGAGATTTGTTACAGTCTGCTCTTTCTCATCAATGAACTTTAAAAACATCTGTTTTTCTTCCATTAAACCTCTCTCAATGTTGAACCGTGCGTTGTTTGCAGCTTCTATTTCTCTTCTTCTACACTCCATCTTCAGCATAGAAATATCTTTTTGCAGATTTTCTATGAAAATATCCTTTTTCCTTGCAGTTTGAACTGCATTCTCTTTGTCTTGCAAGCAAGCCTCGATGTCCTCCACTTTTGCTGCCAATCTAGCTCCTAGTATTACAATTTGCCGCTGCTGATCTTCAAGTTTCCTGACATGTTCTCGGGATACACAGATAAGGTTTTCTTTCTCATTCTCAAAGATGTCGGTGTTCTCATCTTCTAGAGGAAGGGAGTCTTCCATTTGTCTACACCTTTCTTGATCTTCTCCAAAACCTGCATTAACACTATCAGCATCAGACTTTCGGTTTTTAGTTTACATTAATCGAGTTAAAGCATCGGAAAGGTGCTGTTTACCATTGTTGACGACACTTTCCATCTGAAGTTGCTTTTGCAAGTTAAGTCGTGATCCAATATCTTCATCAAGCAAATTTTTGCATTTTTTAAGCTCTTCCTCTCCGAGTAGTTGTTGTTGCTTCGTAAGTTCAAAAGATTTTACCCTCTTTGTTAGGCTTTCTACTTTCTTGCGTTCCTCCTCAAGTTCAAGTCGGGCAATATCAAGAGCACTGAAACTCGTCTCCAACTGGGCTGTGAGCATCAAAATCTTTTCCTCTTTCTCATTGTTGAACAGCTCCATTTCATCTTTCACACTATATATTGTGGAATAGGCCTCTGACAGTTCTGATTTAAAGATTGCTAGTGTGAGTGAAATCTCTTCGTTTAACAGCTGAATTGTAGAACGAGAACTTTTCAGCTCCATCTGAAGCTTCTTTATTTCTTCCTCTTTACCTTTCAACTCCGATTTGTAACTATTAACATCTCCTTTAATCTTCTCTATCCGAGAAAGCAATTCGGATTCTTTTTCTTTCAGCTTTGCAGAGCAATTACCGTGCGCCTGTTCTAATCGTCTAAGCTTATTACTCAGTTTTGCAGTAGAAACACCGCCTCCATTTCTGATCTGAGCCTCCTGAAGTTCTTTAAGGGATGCCATTAGTTCCCGATTTTCTTGCTCAAGGTGAACCGCTTTGACTTCCATTTCTTTTGCAAGAATCTCATTCATTCCTAATTTGCTTCGTAATTCCGCAATCTCTTCATCTCTTTGAACAGTTAGTCCTTGGTTCTCCACTTTTTCTTCCTGAAACTGAGCACAGGCATTCTCAAAACGCGACTCGAATTCAGACACTTGGACCTCTAGAGATTTCCTCTTGCTTTCTTCACGAGCTAAAGCATTGTTGCACATCTCCAAACGTGTTTGAAGACTTTCCACAATTCTTGTTTGAGAATCCAAGCTTTTCTCCAACAAACAAGTTTCTTCGATTAACACTGATTTTTCCCTCTCCCAGTCCTCCTTACTCTCCTGAAACTGGTCTTGGAGCCTTTTGTGAGCTTCTTCGAGATGTTTAAATTGTTCCTTCTTCCACTTTAACTGATCATGAACATTTGTCTTTTCCTCCTCCAGCTCAACTATCACCTTATCTCTCCGCCTCAATTCTTTCGCTCCATGGGACATTCGCTCGGCCTCCAAAAACTCCTTCTTGGTACCAACGAAAGGCTTTTAAGGCCCTCGATCTGCTCCTTACCCACACACACATCCTTCTCCAGTTCTTTGTTTCTAGTTGTTACTTCATCTAAGGCAAAAACCAAATCTCTTCTCTCTCCTTCCAAAGTTTTCAATCTCAGATCGAAATCAGCTTTGAGTTTCTCATTCAACGAACCCAAATGCCTAAGGGAGAGTTCTTTTTCCTGCAAACAAGATTCAAGTTTCTCAGAAAGTTGCCTTCCTTCCGCAATTTCTTCACACTTGGCCTTAAGTTCTTCAGATTGTTTCTCAATCCACTGTTTAGCTTCTTCAAATTTGAGTAACTGCTCATTGTGGGCTTTCTTCAAGCTCTCAGAAAGTTCTGTCTTGATTTGAAACTCTGCCTTGAGCTTCTCCAGCTCAGCTTTGACAGAATCTAGTTCGTTGTACGCATCCTCCATTTTCCGTCCTCAAAACAAATGAAGCTTCTGAGAATCCCTAATGCGGATAAAAGACAAAGCAAGAAACATGTTACATGGTGAACACTTGGATTGCAGATGAATGCAAACAAGAGGAATGCTAACTGCACTTGTGAGTGGGGTGAACGCAGAATCCAAACCCGCTTATTTCTTTGGGTTCCATTGCAGGACCCACATGAATCAACAGCCCAAATCCAATCATGCACTTGCGCTACTTACCAGTGCAGTTAGCATATCTCTGTGAACAAATTTTCATCTATCATGCTATAAAAATCATGTCATGCCATATCCGCCCAGACGGAACGGAAAAAAATACGAGATGACGAGAGACAATCGAATTGTTATCATCAGAAACTCACTTAGAATACAGTAAACTGATATATATATATATATATATTAAAGTGTTAGCCTTCCTCAACCAAAAATTGAATTGCAATTTGTCTAAAGTGCTGGGTTTCTCAAAAATAAAGTGTGTGCCCATATTTCATATGCTACCACTTCTTGTGCGCATCCTCCATTTCCCATGGATTTCATAAAGATTTTTTTTTTTTTTTTTCCCCAAAAGGTGGTAGGAGGGCAATTGAATTATTGGTGTGTGTGTGTGTGTGTATATGTTTATATTATGTTCAAGATCCCCTTGACCTAGACCAATTCATAAATCACTCAATTAAGATGGAAATGTGAATTTGGTTGACAGAGTTTCTCTGGTTAATCTTGTTACTCTTCTTGAAAAATACAATATAAGTTTTGATATTATATCTTCTCTGTTTTTCAACATTTTTTTTAGATCTAGCCAATAGTTCAGATAAACAAGCCCACCTTCAAGATTTTCTGCAAATGGTACTACAATACATACATATATATATATATATATATATATGTATGTATCATTTATATAAATCCCATGTGATTATGCTCAACAAAGTTGTGAAAAAATCTACAGAAAACTATCAAAGCAAATATGATATAAATGAAGGTGATAGCAAGAATTAAAGTGCGCCAGTTCAAAGTAATATATTCAAACAACGCAATTTCAGGAGGAGATCTGAATAGTTTAGTCCTACAGCAAGAATTTATAAAAAAAAAAAAAAAAAAAAATTGGGACTAATTTACATCCAATCTGAAAGAAAACAACCGAGTGAGTTCACAATCTTCTTTTCTTTTTTTTAATCCGGCATTTTTGTGGAGAACAAAAGGGGGAAGAAAAGAAAGCATTGGGGTTTTTAATAGGGAAAGAGAAAGTATGAATGGAGATTGTTTACAAAAATTCGTCGACAAAGTACCTGTAGCCAGTGGGTTGTAATAACTGTCGACAGATTCAGAAATCCATGAAAATTGAGAGAGAGAGAGAGAGAGAGAGAGAGGCGGGAATCAAGCGGTGAGTTTGTAGGTTTGAAATCTGCTTGGCTTGGGGAGGCACGTAGGGTTAAAGTGGGAAGTTCGCTTTTTCTTTTCTTTTTTCTTTTTTTGTGGGAAAATAGTCTTTTCTTGTTTTTTTTTTTTTTTTTTTTAACGTACTAATATTTTGTTTGGGGTTTAAGTTAACTATAACTAAACTATACTTTTTCATATCAGTTTTTAAAAAAAAAAATCAACCAACTCCAACATGAAAATTTCATCTCTAACTAAGTTACCAAATAAAGGCTAAAAATTTTATTAAATTAGTCGTTTTCTTAGTCAATCACTGATTGTAATTATTGATTGATCTCATAATATGTATTTACTCAATGTTAATAATTTACAGACTGATCGGATCTTAACGTTTTCTACAAATGAGAGGGCATAACGTATGGTTTTGAGTAATGAGGGGCACATTGCAAATTATTATATAATTTTAGAGGGAATTTATGAAAATAATCCAAAAATATTGAGTAGCATTCAAGACAGGTTTGACATCATAAAAATAAATTAAATTTGACATTTTAATTTGCTTCGAGCTAAATCGCTCTTTGTTGATTTGTTAAAATATTAAAAATTTTCCTCTGAAAGTTTTTTTTTTTTCTTTTTTCTCAAGGGTGAAGATATTTAAACTTTACATGTTGTAATAAAGTTCGTTGTATAGTTACCACTAAATTATATTTGCAACTACTCTTCATAAGTTCCAAAGCTTAAAATTTAGGGTGTTCAGTATTGTTGCCCTTTAAAATTTTCAACTTAAGACAACTTGCTCCACAAACTTTCAATTTTTACATTTTAGACCTTGAACTTTCTAATCATTACTAATATGCCCCATTTTGCTTAAGTCCCCGTTAAGTTGGTTATGAAAGTCCACATGTGCCTTTTATAATGATGAAAAATCCCAAGTTTGACAAACAAAAAAAATATCAAACCCAACTAAAATCCTAAAGTAAATCTTCCAAGTTAACATCCTTAAAATGTAAGAAAAAGTTAACAAAATGGGACACATTGTAATAATTTAAAAAAGTTTAGTATGTAAATTGCCAAGGGACAAATTGTCAAAGACCAAAAAATTTGGGGGCTAATACCAAAAATTAGACATATCATTACAAGGGAAAGCATAAGAGAAAATTTTCCTTTATCATTTAATAATTAAAATATTGTCATTTTTAATTATTTTTAATAAGAGTTTTAATCTTCTTCTCTCCTATATTTTCTCTTGCATCTACAAGTTCTACACTTCGGAAAGGGAGGTTTTTTTTTTTCCCCCCCTTATTGATTGGAGCATTCTCTAGACCTCTGCGAAAAGGACGGAAAAAAAAAAAGACTAGGATGGTACGATACCTTCGTCCCCTCATAATGAAATGGGCGATCTCGTAATTCTTGATCTGTGATGATACGTTGTTAGGTATTCCGTTTTATTTTTCCATTAAGAACATGTCAAACATGTCATGTTTTTTCTTTTTTTCTTTTCTGCACTAAATATAAAATTGAGACTATCATTTGTATTGGAGATGATCTAATCTTGTTGTGATGGTCTAATATTGTCATGGTCGAGACGCGATATACCAATTTTAAAATTTCGGTTCTAAATTTATCGCTTTCATAAAAAATTAAGCCTAATTTTCATGTCAAAGTGATGTAGAATTATCATACTTCAAAACTGGTATATAACCTAATTAACATTCCGATCAAATGAACCTATTTAACTTAAATTCCCAACACTACCCTCAAGGGAGCAACTAGCCCGAATCTAGCTATAGCACGTGGCATGAGCCACGCATTTCCCATGAAGCGTATATGATTAGGTAAACAGCCATAATAGGTACGGACACTTTCTCTTCTTTAAACCCTACACTCCCACTTGTTTTTTGTTCCCTCTCCTGGTCTCTCTCTCTCTCTTTTATTTTTTTGGTTAGTACTCACTAGTCATTCTCTAACCTAAGCATCGAAGTGCCTATGGCCATGACCACACCGGTATCCAGATTCCGTACTTGTAGACCGTCTCTGTGTAGGTTGTACAAGATTTCCACCACGCTCTGTCACACAATAAATAGGCTGAGCAGACCACATCAACATAATCAAAATGTTTTTTGAGTTTACAACGGTTTCAACAGTTTGATCATTTGGGAAGCTGGGTTGAGAATACAATCAAAACGAGCAACCTTCTTTTTCCCATGTGAATCACAAGTTTTACGCGAGACAATAGAGATTCGACATGTCAGTACATCAGCATGAAAGTACACGATGGAGTGATGCACGTCTCGTTCAGGCTGCGGACCTACATAGCCATGATATTATGCTCTCAAAGAATAGATCAGCTTAATTGAGTCTTTCTACTGATAATGTATATGAGCAAATGAGTACAGACAAGGCATTTTCAGGTTCACTATATAAATCAATCAAACTAACAGAACAAATCAATAAAAGATTGGAAAGCATTATTACATTCAGTTCATATAAAAAGGGCCACTAAAGTCGGCTTGCCTCTAGCAACCCGAAGAACGGTACAAATTTCGTTACTACTCTCAGAAATTCTATCAAACTCTTTCCACAATTAGCAACTGTTCAAGTTCGCCCCTTCGCCTCTCCAATTCCTGGGATCGTAAACACAACAAAATCGATATAAGTAAACATCAAAACTCGACTATACCTGCAGTTACAAACTTATTTACGATTAATTACCTCTAGATCCCTTACTGCCTGCTCCCTAGTAATTTCTTTCTGCTGGCGAACACGTTTGAGAGAGCCAATGCATAGGATTCCCTTAATATTAAAAAAGAAATCAAGTAATCAGATTTAAAGTTGTTTTCTCTACAAGGGAGAGAAGAGAGGGTTCATCCCGACCACAGTGATAGGATGCGGGTGCTTAAAATATTAAAGAGATATAGAGGACTACATATTGCCAAGGCAAGATTACTACTAAAACTTTAAATAGAACATAATTTCAAAAAACTAGAGAGATAAAATAAAAAATTTAAACAGCATTCGTTAGAAAGAAATTATTTAGCTCATCCTCAAAGAATTTCAGTATCAGGAGCTTTTAATAGGTTAGTTCGTTTTCAGTCACTTAACAATGAAGCGAAGCTGACAGAATATCCCATAGCGATGTAAAAAGTTGAGCAGTTTGGCTAGGACAAGTTTTTCTTAACTTATCTAGGTAAACAAGGAAACATATTTTAACAATTTTGATCATGGAGAAGCCGAAAGTCGCACACATATATCTATAGCAAACCTAGAAAGAACGGTGCTTCTTTATTTGCTTACCGAAATAACATAGACTACACCACAAGCAAGAAGCAAGTAGCTCGATATGTTCTGAAGAAGAACAAGTTCCTTCCTATCACTAGAATAGTCGGGAAAAGCTCTTGTCATCACCGCAACGCTGCAGTCAACAATCATGGCTTCAGAAAGTTTACCAGATTAACTGATAATGTTAAAAGTAAGCAATGGGTATAGAACTTGCATTGATCAAAATCACAGCATATTCAAACATTTCAATGAAAAAGGAGCTCCAATCTTTAGTCTTAAATTCATATTTCCTGATAGTTTACAAGAATACCGTGACAACAAAATAAAAAAGTCCTCTGTCAATAAATCATCCAAAATGCAACTTTCAAACTGCTCTCAATTCATAGTCGGAATAGGGATATTGTCTGTCCGGAATGTAGGGTAAATTTGAACAGAAAATTCAAATTTTTGTAAAACTAAACACTGTAAAAAAAAATTTTGAATAGTGGCCAAAAATAATCTCCAGACGGCAATCCAAACGGCCACTTATCCAATGTGAAGACAGTCTTCAGTTGGATTAGTTGGCCAAACATGAACAGCCAATGGCTTTAATTATAGTTTTATACATATATATTTTATGTAGGCCTATCGGGATTCTTTTTTTTTTATTTTAAATTTTTGTACTTTCATTTTCATCTAATATATTGAGCAGTAAACGTGGGCCAAGATCATTATTGGGTGCCAACGTGATTGTACTAACTTTTTTTTTTTTTTTACAATTTTTCCCTCTAAGAAAAAAAAATTATCTGAATTTGTTGAGAATGAATGAGCACAAAATAAGAAATTTAACTAACAAAACAAGAAATTTACATACAAGATCTGCAGCATACCCCTGCCAACCCAATACTCCAATACCTGCAAAACGGATATTACAAAAACAAAATCTGAAATCTTGTACTTCAAAAAAAAAAAAAAAAAAAAAACACATTTCAGCAAAAAAAAAAAAAAATTTGCTCCAAAAAGAAAGTTGGACCAAATTTTCTCCCGAATTTCGATTTCTAAAATACTAAAATAAAAAAAATAAAAAATAAAAAAAGAAACCTTCCAGAACTTGACGACGAAATTCCATTCAGTCTCGGCCACGACAACGAAAAACGCAATCAAAACCGCGTAACACCGGAATATCCCATCGAAAATCTGCACTTTAACCCCACAAACATCAACATGTAAACAGCAACAGATCTGAAGCACACAAGAGAGAGAGAGGGAAAGAGGGAGAGCTTACATCATAGCCATTCTTGAAGGATCTGACGGCGGAGAGGACATTGACGGCGATGCAGAGGATCGCAGCCAGGGAGGTCACCACGCCAAAACACCTACAGACGACCAAGAAAGGGTCGGGCCTCGCTCTCAGCAGTCTCCCGCTAGAAGAAGAAGAAACTCGAGGAAGAGGAACGCTCTCTTCTTCTCCCGTTCTCGACATGTTCTTTTTTCTGTTTTTTTTTTTTTTTTTTTTTTTTTTTTTGGTTCTCCGAGAAAACCCTCTTTCCTCCGAGAAAATGGAAATGAAAGCCCCAGTTATTCAACGAGAAAAGCCATTGGTTTCTTTCTTTCTTTGTTGGTGTCGGCGATTCCGATTCCGATTCCAAAGGGTGGTTCTTGAAAAGAAATTGTGACTTGAAAGCGGGAGATTCCTCACCTAACGTTCCAAGGGACTCCAAGCTCACCTGGACGTTCTCGACAGGCGGTTCTATCGTGTTCTGTTTTGTTTTCGTTTTGTCAAATTCATAATATAAACTTTTTCATGGTACTAATAATAGGCAGGGATGAGATTTCAAAAAATAATGATAAGCAAGGATTCAGAGCTGAATAATATTTTTTAAGAAGTTTTTTTAATAAAATGGTTGAACGGCCTGTTTGGTGTGTAAGTTTGAGTTAAGATTTATAAGTTTAAATAGTAAATTTTGTTGACTTTTCAAAAAAGACAAAAAATTTTTTGAGAAAAAAACAAAAACTTTAAGGAAAAAGATAAAAAAAAAAATTTGAACCAAACCCATTGTCAAACAGGCCCGAAATTTTTAAGAATAAAAAGTTAAAATATTTTTGTTAATAATTAATTATTGATTGATATTAATTTTTATAGTCAATTATTTATTGATTAAATATGAAGGAAAAAAATGATAAATGACCATTTTGTTGAATTTAAAAAAAAATTAATCATTTATTAGATTAAATGATCAAAAAAATACCACACAACCTAATATTCCTAATAAGTATTTGTTTGGATCACTTATTTGTCGTGACATTTAATTCAAATACAATATTTGTATTTTAATATGCATTTGGTTATATAACTATTTCACTACAAGCATTTGGATCCGTACCACAATTTCAAACCCATTCAACTCAAATGCACATCTTATGATTTTCACTTTTTAGAAATTCATATCATATATATTTTTGAATATTTACATTATCTGAATGTTATTTTAACAAAACTATTCAAACACATGTTTTATATGAATACACAATTCAAATTCCACATTCGAATGTAAATATTCAAGTTGAATGAACAATCCAACATAATAGGGCGATCCAAACGAATGTTGAGTCTTTTTTTTTACTTGAGAGTGAGTGATTCAAACTATATATTTTATGATGGAGTCAGGTGTGGAATTATCGCTAGACTATACTTACAATTACTTTTTTTTTCACTTATCATTAAGTGATAATAAATGTCACCTTTTTAGAAATCTACTATTTTTATTAACTGAGATGACACTATTATAAATTTATATTAATCTACCTATAAAATTATAGGAACGAACATTTACTTAAAAAAAGATGCATGCTAAGTCAGTTGACACGTATGTTTAAAATGAAAATAAATAAAAAATTCAAATCAACTTAAAATTTTCAATTTTGCGAAAATATGCACCACACTCTTTTATCTCTCATCTCTCGCCTAAACACCAATGCATAAAGATTATCAGTCTGAATTGAAATCTTTTTAAAATTTTCATTTCAAATCTATGTGTCAAACATATCTTAAGATTAGGTTGAGTGTACTATAGGTTACTAGACCTAAAAAAAATTAAGCTAATATATGGGTCTCCCAGCCTTCGAACGCCTTGAATACTCCTAATTCCACATACATCGAGACTTGTTGGGAAAACTACCAATTCGAACATTTTCCTTTTTGTGTGATAAAATGGGATCTCCAAACAAGTTTTAACAAAGCCAATAAATCAATCAAATTGTGTGATAAAATGGGATCTCCAAACAAGTTTCAACAAAGCCAATAAATCAATCAAAGTAATAATAAATCAAAAAATAAACCACACAAAAGACACCGATTTTTAAACAGAAAACACTCCAACACAAATAGAAAAACTACAGGACCATAATCTGACATCAACTTCCACTATGTCAACAATAATGAGAATACAAAGTTCTCTCTAGATACCTCTAGAGGCTCACATCAAGATAAATCATAATTTTGGCTAAACAAAGTTCATCATCAACAAGACGGATTTCATGACATAACATCAAAATAAAACTATTTTAGGTCTCAAGTGAGAATTTGAAATCAACACATTAGAGAAACCAATTTGAGAATAGAAACTGGTAGATGAGAAGAGCTCGTCACAAAGATTCACCACGTCAAATTTGAGTATCAACAGATATCGTTTCGCCACTTAATTGTCTTGCACAAACCCCAAAACTCTATCTTTTTCTCCCTCACGCTCTCTGCCTTTTCGTCGCACTCGCACACTCACAGTAGCCATACCACTTGCCATTTCTTTCTTTCTTTTGCACGCTGATTACAAGGCTTGTTCAACAAGCCAATTAACCCCCTTTTTTATTTTATTTAAAAAAAAAAAACTTTAAACCAATATTGCGCCCAATATATGGGGCCAATCCAGCAAGACTACCTTCTCCTTCCAATGAGATCTCCCTCCATCATAAAGCGGGAACCTCGCCACCCTTCGAGATCTCCTTCCCCACAACCATCGCTAAAAATTATCGCGCCCTAGGACCCGTTAGATATCCTTCTTCCACCCGATGGCGATATTAAGCTCTCCTACCCATAGATGCCCTAACCCCCTCTGCTCCCCACCAATGCCGAGCAAACCCCTATCACCCCCACCATCGTTCTTCTACATCAGGCCTCTGCTCTTCCCTATGCAGTCGCAAATAAGTGAGAGGACAGTTTTTGGTTTTTAAGTTTTTAAATTTATTTAGCGTCCGTTTAGATCGTTAGTTAGAGTTAGAATTTTTAAATTGGAGTTGATTGACCTTTTAAAAACTAGTTATAATTTTTGTTGATTTTCAGAAAAAGACAAAAATCCAATCAAAAAAGTACAGTTAGTTGGAGTTAAACTAATGTGCCAAACAAAATATTAGTATTATTTTTTCCTTAACAATTTGGACTTTTAGGCCCCGTTTTGGGACGTGTTTTCAAAAGTTTTTTCGAACTTTTTTTTTTTTATCTTTTTCCTTAAATTTTACTATTTATTTTTTCAAATATTTTTAAAAAATTTAAACTTTAAAAGTCCATACTTTATCATTTTAAGTTGAAATGAAATGATTTTTTTTTCAAATTGCATAGAATTTTGAGAGGAATGAAACAAGATCCATATTGCTAATTTTTTTTGCCCAGCACAATTTAAGTTTTACACATTTTCACTATAAACAGTTTATTTTTATCAAACGCAAATTTTCAAAACTCAAACCATCTTCAACTTCCAAAATATCATTTTCAAACATGACCCTAAATGGGCCCTTAATCTAAATTAGCTTATAAATTCAAGGAAAAATACACCAACTAGCATATTTGGTGATATAATTTGAAGTTTATAGCAGAATTTTTAAGAGTTTGAAAATAATAACATATTTGGTTACAATTTTTTTAAAATTCCAGCTATGCCCTCATCTTCTTTGCAGCAGGTGGACTTCGTCTTCGGTGAAGGAGTGTCGTCAAGTGCCGCACAGGTGGCCATTGCCAAAGAAGACGAACAACTCGGGGATGGCTGGAGATATTGCGCTGACGACAACAACATACAACATATCGATCATGATTTGCCGTGATTGTTGTCGTTGTGAGGCGAGGGACCTCGTGAAATCCAAGGATTTACTAGAAAATCCACTTAGTAATGGATATCATTGCGATTCTGATAGATCTGGCGACACAAGATTGCGAGGCTAGCGAACCAGCGACGCGACGGTGAGGGCTCGCAATCTCCCATCGGCAACGAACAAATGCGATGTGATGGTTGTTCGTTTCGAAAACCGATTTAAAAAATAATTAGCGGAAGCATGTTACGGATAAAATCGCACGTATAAAAATTTTTCTCAAAATTTTATTCGGCGACAATACTTATATTAATTTAATAACAAATAAATGAAGAAGAAGTTTAGAGATTGACCGTTGTCCGATTAAGTCGAAATTCTTGAACTCCTTCAAGAACCTTCTTGAGAACTCCAAATCCTTCGGAAACACCAACGATTCTTTTTTAGCGTTCTCCAAGTCACGATAAACAGGAAATAAGTGGGCGTTTTTGATTTTGGGTTTGATCACACACCTGAATTTTGATTCACTTTACGTTTTCAAATCATGAGACAAAGTGAAGGAAAAGTGGAGAAGAAACTCTTTGAAAAAAAAAAGGTACGTATTTTTTTCTCTGTCAAAAGGAATTAGTATTCACCTCCTCTTTTTTTTTTTTTTTTTTTAGATACATCATATGTACCCTCTTTTAACATTACAAAGAAATAACTGACACCCTTTTTATTTTAAATTAATTAATTAACTAATTAATCCACTTCTCCCATTGTGGAAAAAAAATACACGCTCACTACCTCCCCAGAGTGGGCGTGTTTGATAGATATGGGAGAGAGAAAATATCTCTTTCATTATCTATTAATCAGTTTATTTTTTTAATTAAAAAAACATTTTATTTTGAACTATTAAAAATAAAAACAACTAATATTTTCTTTTCTACATGTGTCAAAATTCAAAATTCCACATGCACTTTGTCTGTGGATATAATGTGAACCACTATGTGGTGCACAACTACGGTGTGGTCCTTACCACACTGTATAATCTTTAATTTAAAACTATTTTAAATAATCATATTATTTAAAATATAAATTAATCCAATTAATTTGTTGTGTGAATATTAATATAGAATTCTCAATTCCAAATTAATTAATTTAACCCAACATAAAAATAATGTTCACATGATTCCCGTTGAGAGGAACTATGGCCTTTATAATTTTAAACTCTAATAATTTTGACAAATAATTAACACCTTAATTAAAATATCAAAATTAGTAATTCCAAATTATTCCACTAAAAATTTGGAATTGCACTTTTAAAATTATAAAACTAATTATTTTCAAAGAATTTGAATTGTCCATTGATATAGTCACTACATATAAATCAATACTCCATAAACGGTTCATAATTAAAACTAGGTATTTTCTGTTAACCTTTTTAATTATATTTTTATCCTCAAGTATTATTGATTCTCTAATGAATAATATTATTATGATCTTATCATAAATTGAGCGCTCTTATTATTCAAGTCCCGAATCAATACTTATAGGAACTATCCATCTGACTTCTTTACGAATGAATGGATTTCATCTTGTATATTAATATTCCCGACTATTTATTATATTATATTCCAATATACCAAGAATTTGATACTATTCATTTGTGTCATTACTCGATATGTCAAAAAACATAATAAAATAAATAGGAGTCTATTAATTACTCAGAATTAAGATCGATTCATATATGACCATCATGATTAATTTTGAATGCTCTATATGACAACGGAAATTATTAGAGATTCATAATTAATCGTGTTCCAGTCCTATATAATCAAATTATATAAAGCGCTTTCATTCCAATAATCTCATTATTAACAATCCGAATAAGATCATTTCATTCAGAATGTAATGAACCGCGCTAGTAATTTTAAATTAAAGATCCCAACTTTAATTTTTAATTACAGACAGATTTAGATTATTTTACTTTAAATATTATCCTCATGTATATAACACTTATATACAATATTTAAAGTCACATTTAAATAATTTAAGGTTTTCGATATTTATTAAGCATTTAAACATGCATGCAAAAATAATATTGAAAAAAATTCATCAAATTAAATCAGCAAAATAATACATCTCATTTGTTTATGGGCACATATCCCAGCAATGGCAATTCTGGCTTCACGATACTCCCAACGGCGACAATGGCGTTTTGTGAATGGCGACGATGTCCGAAACGGAGAGGAACAAACCCAACGCGATGACGAGCCTTGCAATTCTTGCCTCTCGTGCTCGTGACCTCGTCTGCAACTGGAGTGGTGAGTTTCGTATCTAGGTGAAGAAGGGACCAGAAAAGAGAATAGGGGAGGCATAGGAGAGAGAAGGAAGAGATAGAAGATTAGTGGGTGCATTTTGGAGTTATTTTGGAAATTTTTGAAATCTGAAACCATAATATGTTATTTTCTTCTAATGTTAAAAAATTATGTTATAATTTTCCATTACCATCTTCAATTATGTTATATCCCTCTTTCTCCTTAAATTCAAATTAGATTTTGAACAAAATAGAGTTACTAGAATACGGTATACCGACGATGTCCAAAACGGAGAGGAACAAACCCGACGCGATGACGAGCCTTGCAATTCTTGCCTCTCGTGCTCGTGACCTCGTCCGCAACTGGAGTGGTGAGTTTCATAGGTGAAGAAGGGACCAGAAAAGAGAATAGGGGAGGCATAGGAGAGAGAAGGAAGAGATAGAAGATTAGTGGGTGCATTTTGAGGTTATTTTGGAAAATTTTGAAATCTGAAACCATAATATGTTATTTTCCTAATCTTAAAAAATTATGTTATAATTTTCCATTACCATCTTCAATTATGTTATATCCCTCTTTCTCCTTAAATTCAAATTAGATTTTGAACAAAATAGAGTTACTAGAATACGGTATACCCTATATAAAGCATCACATGTCAATTATGTGTGAAATTATGTTAAAAAAAATTAATATTCATCCACGTTTCATAGGCTGGGAGAAAGGAATATTACATTTTGCCAGAATATCCTATATAAAGCATCACATGTCAATCATGTGCCAAATTCTGTTTAAAAAAAAATCTAATAGAAGATGTCTTTTTATCAACATTTCATAGACTAGGAGAAAGGAATGGTACATTTTGAAACTAGACCAGAGTATTCCATATAAAGCATCATATATCAATCATGTGTCAAATTCTATTAAAAAATAATCTAATAGAAGGTGTCTTTTTATTAACGTTAATTCAAGGGGTAAAACGGATTAATGTGACAGTCATCAATCCTTATAAGGAAAATGGTAAGTTGTGTAATTACACATAATTTGTGAATAAATATATGTAATGGTTCATAAGTAAAAAATAAAAAAATCACCTTCTAATGGTATGAGGGCTATCGAGATTAAGCTCAAAAGTAAAATCGTACAGGCATGAAACCCAAAGCGGATAATATCATACCAAATGGAGGCATAAGTCGTTACAAATGGTATCAGAGCCCATACCCAATTGGAAGTGTGACCAACGAGAACATTGGGCCCTAAAATGATGGGTGACTATAACAGTCGTCAGTCTCTACAAGAAAAATGGTAAGTTGTGTAATCTCACATCGCTTTGAGAGTAGATATATGTGATGGTTTATAAGTAAATAAACAATCTCATAATGATATGATCTTTTGATGTTAAGCCCAAGAGTAAAATCGTACGACACAAGACTCAAAACAGACAATAACATACCAAAGAGATGCATGAGTTATTACAATTAATTTCAAAAATGAAGTATTTACCTAAAATGACCAAATTCAAAGACACATTTTAAAAAATAAACACTAATAAATTTATTTGTAAATTTGAACAAAATTTGAATTACCTTCCTTTTTTTTCCTTTTTTTTTTATTTCTTGTTTACCCTTTCAGGTTTTGCTGATATGTGTTTTTTTTTTTAATATTTAATTTCCAAGTTGATTTTTTTATGGAAAAAGATCTCCTTGTTACATTTAATTACGTTTTTCAAACTAGTAATTACTAACGTATATTTCAGTTTTAAATTTATTAATTATTTTCGGGACTTTTGTTCAACTTATTAGGAAGAAGTTGCGTAATGTCTTTTTTTCTTTTTTTTCGAAGTTTGTGTATAAATGTCAAATAGCTTTTTATGGAACTAAAAGCTGCTTTGGAAAAAAAAAAAATTTAAAATTTGTCGCTTGTTTTCTACATATGTTTTCGAATTTTATATTAAAAAATGAAAAGTTGGTTAGGTTGTGATCCTTATAATAATGATCTGGTCACTTTAAAGTTTTAATGTCATATTTTACTAATATTACAATGAAATATCATTATATTGTATATTAAATTTAATAATGTTATAAACATGGTCTCTATGATAATGGTGACATCATTTTTTATATGATTCTTTACATTACAAAACAGTATATAGTATAACTATCATATTGTCATTATCATTAAATCATAATGATATTGTCATTATTTTAACTGACCTTGTTCTTTACATTTTTTTTTTAAACGTGGTTATGTTTTGGGGGATGATTGTAGAGATTTTTGAAGTTCTAATCTTTGATATACAAAATGAGTAATTGGAATTAATGTGTTATTTTTAGGAAAAAATCTCTTTTTTTCCCCCCTAAAATAGATATAAGGGTATTATTGTCAGCATAAATGATTGTATTTCTTTTTTGTTTAATTTTGCAAATAAATTTGTTCATATATAGCATGGTTCTAATTTGGCCGTTTATGTAAATGGCCCTATAAAAATTCATTACGAATTATAACTCTTGTAACACTTTTACCCCTAATTTTTTAAACATATGATCAATTGCCCATAATTTATAATCCTTTAAAAATTCTCATTCTTTTAGGGATTTTGGATGGAAAGCGACTTTTACTACGTAATCTAATGGTAATTTGGTCATCTCTCTTATTTAACATTTCATGTGAATTCTAAAATTTAATTTCAAAGAAAATCTAATACTAGAGAGATTAAATAGGATTTGTTTGGCATTTAAGTTTAACTTCAACTAAATTATACTTTTTCATCTTAGTTGTTGTCTTTTTCTGAAAAGTCAACAAAATCTATAATTAGTTTTTGAAAAGTCAACAAACTTCAACTTAAAAATTTCATCCCCAACTGATGAACCAAAGGCAAGTTTAATCAATACTCTATTATAGATAAATAAATAAAAAAATTGAATGTTAAAAAAGGTTATAAACTTTATTTTTAATGGTGGTTGTTCATTTATTGTTAATATTATCCATTTAAATGTTAATAAAAATATAACTAACTGCTTATTAGAATTGGTGAGTAAAAATTTTCTATAAAAAAAAATAAAAATTGGTGAGTAAAATAATTATTGCAATTTTTTTTTAAAGTAAAAGTTCATTCAACTAAAAGATCTTATAGATACCAAACATAATGTAGATGACCTCATGATATACAATACCAAACACTCGGGGTGTGTTTACTTGCTCATAATCGGAGTTGGTATGAATCGGAGTGAGTAAAATTCGGAGTGGACATGATTCGAAGTGAGAATTCATAATATGAATAAGTTGTATACTTGGTTTTAGGTTTCAGAATAAGAGTCGCTACGAATCTCATTCATGCATTTACGTGAACCCATAATTGAAATGAATTGTTGTAAATTTACTTGTATACCCATTCATTTATTGTGTTTTCAAAAAATTATAAAAATGATTAATTTTTTTATTTATTACCAAACTATAAGTAAAATAATCATTATGATATTAAGGTAATAAAATATAAATTGTGTAATTTTTTGTTTAAAAAAATTACAAAAGAGAAAAAATTGAAGTAAAATATAAAAAAATCAAAATAGATACATATTAATATATTATGACAAAAATAGGTTCTTTATTTATTCTAATAAAGTTAAAAATAATTAGGACAATTGTATAATATTAAGTTAATAAAGAATATTATATCTGGTAAAATAATTAATATATGTTTTTTTTAATATATTATTTTGCAAGTAAACTAATGAAGAAATGGTAATTTAATGCTAATATTAGGATTAAGAGTCACAATCATTAAGGGGGTATGGGATTGTCAATTCCATTCTCCAATCCCAAATTGGTGTGGAATCCACCATCACTTTCATTCCAGCAAAAAAAAAAAAAAAAAAAAAACAAGTAAATAAGTGATTAACTCCCACTCCTTTCTCCTAATAATTAAACATGCCATCGATGAAAACCGTTTCCATCGATAAATTCTGATGAAGTATAGGAAAAATGATGAAAGACGAGACCCGATATCAGGAAAATTCCTCGACACATCAATTTGAGCATGCATAATGCTCTTTTTGAAACCACTACAATTGATGGAAGCTTTTGATCCATCGAGAGCATGTATCGTGTAGCATTAATGCCACAAACATTTCTGCTAAGACTCATAACTAGTAAAACTTTTAACCCGTCAAGACTTAAACCTGGTAGAACAAAAACAACCCTAAACAATGGGAGAACCACCTCCATAATTAAATTGAAAATATTAAAACAAATGACGGAAATATCAACGCTTTTATTAGACTAAAACATAAAAACTATAACCTAAAACATGATCGCTGCAAGCCTTCAATAAAAGTGTAGTCGACAAGAGAACCCTCAGAGTAGAAGGAACTCGGGGGACAAGCGGCGAATCCAACGAGATGCCTTCAAATAGCAAAATGTTAAACACACGCGCTACCAACGTCAGCGTCCATAGCCGAAACCACCACCTCCACAAGAAGCCCACCACCGTTCGGAACAAAACTCTAAAAGAGTATAATCACTAGACGAACTAACATAGAACCCAATAATCTTATAATACGGCACGTGTTTTTTCTGTCTTTCAAACTAACATAAGCATAATTTTTTAGGGATATGTTGATAAATAACCTTTTTATAATATTTTCTTAATTAATGTTCGAAATTTTATTAAATTAGAGAAAATAACCCTGTTTTTTTAAATAGTCAATTGTGTTTTTATTATTTTTTTAAATATAAAAAGTTTCGTCATTTCTAAATAAGTATCAAGTATTCAAATTTATCTATATAATTTTTCTTATTTTTGTTAATGGATTATAAATTGAGACCTCGATATTATGTTTCAAATATCAAAGGAAAAGTTTTATGAGAGTCAAAGTTCTGAAGGATTCATTTATCAAAAAAAAAAAGAAAAAAGAAAAAAAATTGATACCAAAGATTCTAACTCTTTTGATAAATGAAAGATTCCAACTTTATTTTTAATAAATTCAAGTTAAAAAAAAAAGAGATAAATTTTATTTTTTTCCTCTGAACTTTAGGTTTTGTCATAAAATACTCTATAAATTTCAATTTGAAATATTTTGTCCTTTCGAATTTTAAAACATTTATAAATTTTCCTCCTTAATTAAATTTTTGACGGAAAAACACATGCGACACTCATTGGCACTTGGCATCATGAGTTATGGGTATTAAATATGCAATTACGAAGTTATCCTTATAATTAGGTTAAAAAAATATATATTTAAGACTACTTATCAAATTTTATTCCCGTACTTCTCTCTTGCCTTTTTCATAATGTGACTTAAAAATATTTCCTCTTTTAACTTAATTATAAGGATAACTTTGTAATTTCATAATTAACATCCTTAATTCATGTTGCCAACACCAGTCACGTACATTATTTTTATATGAAAAATTTAACTTATAAGGAAAATTTGTAAATATTTCAAACTTCGAGGAAAAATAAAGTTATAAGTTGAGATTCAAGAGGGTGTTTGGTGTTTGAGTTTGAGTTAAGATTTATAAGTTTAAATAGTGATTTTGATTGACTTTTTCAGAAAAGACAAAAAACTTTTGGGGAAAAAGACAAAAATTGAGTTGATGGTGGTGAGTTTAAGGGTTTGTTTGGTGTATGAGTTTGAGTTGAAATTGATAAGTTTAAATAGTGATTGATGTGTACTTTTTCAGAAAAGACAAAAAACTTTTGGAGAAAAAGATAAAAATTGAGTTAAAATCCATGGGTTTGGACCTGTGGTCCAAACGCACCCTAAACTCACCACCCAAACGGGCCTTGGTGTATATTTTGTGATAAAGCCAAAATTTAAGGGAGAAAGTAGACATAAAATAATCTGACATTATCTTTTTGTTGGGGCCAACTACTCGACGTAATCTCTTTTATGCTATAAAATATTTCACATTATTGAAATAAATAATGAAATTCCACAAGAGTACAAAGGAAAGGCAAACAACTCCGACTCCCCTTCGAGTCATACATCCACCCTGCACAGCTTAGACACCAACCAAACCAAAACCAAACTGTTCGTGAAGATCACAAAAATTTGAAAGAAGAAGAAGAAGAAAAATGGATACAGAGAAAGATAATAGATCAGAAAATGGAGAAATTGAGCAACAAACTGACGGATCCATTTGTGGGTACCACTCACTTCACCACCTTCTTTCTGCCAATCTTCAACCCCATCTTTTCCAGGTCTCCCACTTTCTCATTTTTCTTTTATTTTTCCTTTTTTTTTTATGCACAAAAATTGATGTATTTGGTTATTTCCTTTCTGGGTTTTTAATCTTTTACCCTGATAAAGCAATCCGTCTGTTTCCTTTATATCTGGCTATATATATATGTGTGTGTGTGTGTGTGTGTCTTTTGTTGTGTGTATGATTCTATGAATATGCATGAATATGTTTCTGTTTGGTGAAGCAATTAGTTGTTTTTGTTGTTGAGCTTCAATCAGGATTAGTCCCTTTTCGATCGTTGGTTTGTAAAGTGAATTTGAATATCAAATTTAAAATTTTTTAAGTGAACAGGGAATTTTCTCTCTTATTATTATTAATTTTTATTTTGTGGAGTGGAGGAAGATTCTATGGTGGGAGACCCCACTGATATGATCCATATAGTCATCGATGTGGCAGTTGGATTTAAATAAATATATTTGTGTATATATATATATATATATATGTGAGCAAAGAATGAGAGAATTATTTGCACCATTTTACGTTTGATTCTTTAAGCTGAAATTCTTACTTTGTGTTGAAGTTGTTTTCTTATTGTAGTCAGATTTACTCACATTTTCCAGGAAGTCAGCCGCTTGCTTTTGGGATTCAATTGTGGAAGGCCGCTAGAAACTGTTGCAGTAACGGTATCGGCGAAAGCCCTCTCTTCAAAACACGATTTCGATCTCCGGGTGGGCACCTTACTCCTGTAACATTCCATTATATAATCTCGTTGAAGGACTTAGTTCACTATCTTACTCTCATGTACCTATATAGGTTTTAAGCAGACAAATAATTGGACAGTATAAACGTATCTGGCATACATGAAGCAAGAACTATGCGGTTATTACTTGTTACGTTGTTTTTAAAGAAAGTTGATGCACATAAATTTGTTGAATCGATGAGAGAGTTTCATGAGTCTGGTTTTTATCCTTATGCGGAATTGAATGATGTTATATATGTAATTGACTATTTCACGTGAATGGATTCCAAAGGAATTGAATCTAACAAATTTTGATTTTTTACTTAAAGCTTTTCCTGTGTTGTATGACCTCCTCCACTTCCCATGGAGGTCTGTATTTTTATACTATTTCCATTCCCGAACTTCAATTCTCTCTCGATCTCTTCTATCGATTTTACTTTGACCATCCCTCTGGAAATACACCTCGAAATTCTAGAACCATTGTTGGGGTGGTTATTAGAAGCACTTTCGCTTTAAATTTTGATGAAAACCATTTTATGGTGTTCTTTGGTAATTGGCACAGACTTTGGATAATAATGCGTTGTTTCTTTTCTATGAGAATCCTTACTCAATTTCCTCTCTAACATTAGACATCATACTCTGAATTCATCTACAATTTCTTTCAGGCTTTCCGTTTTCATGCTGATAAAGAGTTATTGAGAGAACCTCGAGTGGTTAGGGTTGGTCTTATTCAAACTCCATAGTGCTTCCAACTACTGCCCCCTTTTCAGACCAGAAGACAGCTATCTTTCAGAAGATAAAGCCAATCATTGACGCTGCAGGTGCTTCTGGAGTCAACGTATTATGCTTACAAGTAGGCCATTCCCTTGTGCTTACATTAGGCGAAAATGTATAGTTTTTTCTTTTCCATTAACATTCTTACAACAAAAGCTTCACTTGTAAATTTAATTCAGGAAGCATGGATGATGCCCTTTGCCTTTTGTACACGGGAGAAGAGATGGTGTGAGTTCGCAGAGCCAGTTGATGGGGAGTCGACACACTTTCTTCAAGATCTTGCGCGAAAATACAACATGGTTATAATAAATCCAATACTTGAGAGAGATGTTAATCATGGAGAGACTCTCTGGAATACTGCCGTCATAATTGGCAATCATGGAAACATCATTGGCAAGCATCGGAAGGTAAACAGATTAGTCCATTTGCTTTTCTCTTTTAGGCTTTGTGTTTTGAAATCATAATCTTAATAGCATTGGGCAGAACCATATACCAAGAGTTGGAGATTTCAACGAGAGCACGTATTACATGGAAGGAAATACTGGACATCCTGTTTTCGTGACAGCCTATGGGAAGATTGCTGTGAATATATGTTACGGGAGGCACCACCCTTTGAACTGGTTAGCTTTTGGCTTGAATGGTGCCGAGATTGTTTTCAACCCTTCGGCTACTGTTGGTGAACTCAGTGAACCGATGTGGCCCATTGAGGTGATCTTCTTTAGCTTTTTTCTTTATGTCCATGAATCACTTTGCGTTTTGTTGTTCTCTTGAACTCCGTGAACCCACACGGTACGTACTATACTTGAAATTCTTAATTTTGAAATGGACTATGATGCAAGAAGTTAGCGAGCATTGCGTACTTTAGAACCTTTGTAGTTACGGACCACAGATGAGGCAAAATGTCGCGTTAGTCAAAAGGTACATCTCATTATTTAAGTTCGTAGTGTCTGAAATTTGGTTTACAAAAATGTGTAAGTTGCTATAGGCAGGGATATTGGGCCAGTTGCAGAATTCTGAATGCGGCTATTTTCTGCACTAGTTTTGTTTCTTCACATTGCGTCACATTCGATTGGACATGTTATTTGATGGTTTTGTAGGCCCGTAATGCTGCAATAGCAAATAGCTATTTTGTTGGGTCAATCAATCGCGTTGGGACTGAGACATTCCCCAATCCATTCACTTCGGGTGATGGGAAGCCACAACATGCAGATTTCGGGCATTTCTATGGTTCCAGTCATTTCTCGGCTCCAGATGCTTCATGCACTCCGTCTCTTTCACGCCACCAAGATGGGCTATTGATCTCGACATGGACCTAAACCTCTGCAGGCAACTAAAAGACAAGTGGGGGTTCCGAATGACTTCTAGGTACGAGTTGTACGCAGAGACGCTTGCCTCGTTACTTGAAACCAGACTTTGAGCCCCAAGTAATCTCTGATCCCTTGTTACATAAAAAGTAAGTTTTAGTTATGCAACTGAAAATAAGAACCTGTGGAACAATTTTTCGATTCGTAGGAAAATAAGCATTGGCTCTTTGTGTCTATAGTCATGAAACTGTTTGGTCAATGTAATGGAATAATAAAAAAACAATTAAGACATGCCTCCTTGTTATTGTTTCTGTGATATAATGTACAAATTGATGAGAAATTCTTGGAACTTGATTGAATAATTCACTCTGTTCAGTTTATAGTCCGTTTGGCCCCTCGTTTTCTA
The DNA here is from genome assembly GCA_009761775.1 of Ficus carica. NCBI lineage: Eukaryota > Viridiplantae > Streptophyta > Magnoliopsida > Rosales > Moraceae > Ficus > Ficus carica. Next base: position 19,025,479 of record CM019748.1, on the reverse strand, counting down.
TCTGCTTTTCAAAAGAAAAAAAAAACTATACTTTTTTCTAGCGTGTTTTTCTCATAAAATTTTGAATTTATTATTTAAATTGTGGGATTGATCCTATGATACAAAACTGGGCTCAGTTTATCTGCTTTATACTGCGAAATCCTTCCATGAAAGAAAGTAGGAATTATATGCTAGTTGCATTTCATGCTTCTTTCAGGCATTTGGATGCTTTGTTTTTTTTTTTTTTTTTTTTTTTTTTTTTTTTTTTTTTTTTTTTTTAACATTAGGCTATGTTTGGTAAAAGGATGGAGAGGAGTAAGAATGAAGAGAATTGGAAGGATGGAAATATAAAAAATGAAGAAAATTGTAAGAATCTTTTATGTTGTTTGTTAAGAGTAGGGGAGAGTTATAATGATTGATTATAATTATTTATCTAATTACTAAATTGTTCATTTATAAAATTTGTTAATATCTTTTTAGAGTTAAAATGGTCTCTTTCCATTAATATAGTGAGCCCAGAGGGAGAGAGACTCCTTCTACCTCTCTTCGCCCTCGCCCTCGCCTCGCCCTCGCCCTCGCCCTCGCCCTCCTCCCTTCCTTCAACAAAACAATAGATTGGTGCTCTCCCTCTGTCTCTCTCCCTCCAACCAAATACAACTTTAGAGGCCAGAGTTCATGATGCCTTTTTTTTTTCCTTTGTATTTTTCATTTTGAGAGAAGAGAAAATCTCCTTTTAGTTCGTAAGTGGAATTCATGCAAGTTCAATTATTTAGGTTTAAATTGATTTGAGTGTAATGGTTCAAGTTGAAAAGAAGGGTATTTATCCTCATCACTTTTTTTTTTTTTTTGGTTCTCGTGGATGGAGGATTTGAACTTTTCACTTTGTGATGGAGTTAGGTATGAAATTATCACTAGATTATACCTTCCACCATTCTTTAGTCTCATATTTGGTATTAAATAAATTTGACAAAATGCTATAAAAATCAACAATTTAAAACATTCATGACTAGTATAATTGCATGTATCATTTAGCGCTAATTTCATATTTTATTCTACCATAAGGTTTAAATCCCGCCACCCATATCTTGATAAAAAGAAACCCCTTCATAACTAGCACGTCTTGTTTCTTTTGTCACTCTCCTATATGATTCACATTATAACTAATGGTCTGTTTGGTTGGTCGGTTCCAACCTAAATTTTTCAACTCGGTTTTTAGTCTTTTTAAAAAAGTCAACAAAAATTTTAACTAGTTTTTGAAAAGTCAACAAATTTCAACATAAAAATTTCAACTCAAACCGGTGTTCCAACAAACCATAATTTTTTTTTAACTTGGGGGAGGAGGGGTTGGAATTATACACCTTTAAGTAGAGTCAGGTGTGATATTACTGTTAAACGATGCTTAAAATTATTATTACTAATTTTTAGGGGTTATTATTATATATTAATTAACTTTTTTATTTTTAAAGAATGTCATTATTAACGTTTTTTGGCACGCCACGCAGGCATCAAAGAAATACCTATGACGTGAACACACTCCCTCGCGCCCCCCCCCCCCACCCAAAAGGAAGTGTTTAGATTTTAATAAGAGCAGCAGCATGCCAGCAGTGATGTGAAGCAAAAAAATTTAACAAGTAGAAAATGGCATTTTTAGCTTCTTTATTATGACTTCGTCTAACACGACAGTTTTAATTCCATTAAATTAAATTTTTTTATATCAATTTTTATTTTTTTTTAAAAATTAACAAAATTTATAACTAATTTTTAAAAAATCAATAAATTTAAATTTAAAAATTTCATCTCCAACCTACGAATATAATCTCTAAGAAAAGCTTTTTATGTGGGCCCACACATATGGCAGTTGAACTGTAATTACGAAAACCCGTAAACAAAGCGAGTTTTAAAAAAACCATAAAACATGATTTGCTGATACTATACTAACCTAAACACATATACATATCTATCCGTCCATATTAAAGCAACAACATTACTAACCCTTACATGAAACACTACAGTGACTCTCAAAAGACTTTACCATTAAAACAAAAGAATAAATTAAAAAAAAAAAGACATTAATGAAGTTTAAAGAATTATTATTATTATTATTTTTCATTCCAATGCTTCTCTTCTCCTAAAATCATAATGAGGTTAGAATTCTAATTCTAATTAAAAAGTTAAAACAAAATAAGAGATGTATTATCATAATGATATTATAATGATCATAAATAAAAATGCAATTTCAAACAGCATCAAAATTTAGAAACTAATTATTAAAATAGATTAATAAAAGTGTGAAATGAGATATTATTATCTTAACGACATAAGAGTTATCATAAAGAAGTTAAAACAAAATAAGATATGATATACCATAATAATATTGTTATAATTGTGAACAAAGAAGCAATTCTATATAGCATCCGAAATTTATTATTATTATTTTTTTGAATTTAAAGGTAAATGGATTTGAAACTCTTCACTCATGGTGGAGTTAGGTGTGAAATTACCGTTATATTATGTTTGTAATCACCCAAAATTAGAAATTGACTTTTAAACAAGAAAAAAATGATGGAATAAGGCAAATCATAATGATGTTAGAATTATCATAAAGTAAGTTTTTAAAAAAAGGGAGAATGTAAATAAACATATATATCTATAATCGATAATCTATCTATAACTATATTTATAATTAAAAAGAGTGAATTGTTTAAAAATACTATTTAAAAACTTAGTTAAGTTATTTTGTCTTTTTGTGATGATGTCTTTTTTTTTTTTTCGCCTTTAACTCTTCTAAATTTGCCTTTTTTTTATTCTCTTTTTTTTTTTTTTTTATAAAAATCTTTTTGTATTGATTTACTTTGTTAATCAAATTTGTTCCTATAAAATATTTCTAAATATGTATTTACTTTCAATTTTTGTTTGTGATAGCCTAACATATGTGTTAAAAAAATATTATTTTAACCAATGTTGATAAATATTATATCATTGAAAACTTTCACATTTATGTTTATAAAATAAATATTAATTAATTTTAATATGTGTACGCTTCTCACATAAAGTATGTGATTTGAACTAGTATATTAATATATATATTATTCTAATATATATATATATATAAAGAGCCATGCAACTAAATTTTTTTTAACCGCTTTCTCTTTTGACACTTGTCACCATTTTAGAAACCAATCCACTAAAAATTTTTCTAACTCATTCCTCTTTTTGACACTTGGCACCACCTTAAAAAAATTAGTTTGTTATTAATTAATCCAACTAAAAACTTTTTTAATCCTGTTCTCATTTGATATCATCTTTTCTCATCATTATATACATATTGAAAAGAGAACCAAAAAGGAAGTAACCTAGGGAAAAAAGAAGTAACCAAGCCAAAAACAAAATAGAATCAAATGGCAGAAAAAGTAACATGTGGCCATGACGATGAAATTTAGTTGGATATACATATAATAATATAATACCTCATAATTATTTTTTCATTTGATTTATCATATATATTTTTTTTTTCAAATGTGCATGGCGTGCTACCACTAGTATATGTGTGTGTGTGTGTGTGTGTGTGTGAAGGAAAGACAACAGCATGCTCAAAAGAAAAAGAAAATAAAAAAAAGAAAAGAAAATCAACTTTTTTCTTTAAACCGTCCATAAGAAAAAAAAAAAAAAAAAAAACGTGAACAAGAAAAATAACATGAAGTATAAGGTAACACGATTTATAACGGTGGGACTTTTCAATATTTAAAAAAAAAAAAAAAAAAAAAAAAAAGAAGACAACGACAGGAAGGTTTTGTGATATGATGAAACAAAAATAAAAAATAAAAAAACACACATTCAAGAAAGAAAAAAGGGAGTGTGGGGTTAAAACATACTACATTACAACACGAATGTTGAGAATAAAGAAATGAACACACAAAATATTTATGTCTATAGGAATGGTCATAAATCTGATACCTGATAATATCCGATAATGTAAATTTCAGTTTCTAAAAATGTGAATTCATGCAAAGAAAATGTAAAATAAGGGGAAGTCACATTCATTTTAGCTATATTTCATTTCACATGAATTCACATTTATAATAACTGAAGTTCACATTCACAAAAACTGAAGTTTATATTGTTGGATACCATTAAGTACCGAATTTAAGATTTTGTGTGTGTGTGTGTATATATATATATGAAGGGGATGATTTTAGGATCATTCTAAAATTCAAAATTCGAGGAAAATCATATTTGAATCTATCATAATATTATTTACACCAATTAGTGAAAAAGTTCATCATCAATGTCAAAAAACAAATAAGGGAAAAAATTAATAACAAAGTATGAATGATATTAAACATATTAAAAAGACAAGATGTTAGGTCCAGACATAAACATGTTTAGCAGGTCTGGACATAAAATAGTCCAGCAGGACTAGACATAATAAGTTCAGCAGGTCTGGACACAAATTGTTCGGTAGGTTCAGACATAAAACAAATCCAGCAAGACTGGACATAAACTTGTTCGGTAAGTCCGGATGTAAACAAGTTCAACAGATCTAGACACAAATTGTTCGGCAGGTCCAGATGTAAACAAATCTAGTAGGACTAGATAAAAACTTTGTATGGCAGGTCTAGACGTAAAAAGTTCAGCAAGTTTGAACACAAACTTATTCGACAGGTCCGATTGTAAATCTGTTAAGCAAAACTGAATTTAGGTTTAATATCTCAAGTTCTCTTCACTTGATATGCTGTACTCGGAAACTGGGGGGCTGATGTTGGGTGATATTTTCGTCATCATATAAAAGTTATTAGTAATGGGTAGAACATAAACCTGGACCCAAGTAAAATCTACTTAAGAAAGAGCTTAAGTAGAAATCTATCTAAGCATGTGGTTAGGTAAAAGTATACTTAATTAAAAGGTAGAAGCCTATCTAGCTATAATGTAGGAGTATACTTAGGTAGAAGCCTACCTAGTAATGAGGTATAAGTGTACCTATTATTATAAGGTAGAAGTCTACCTACAACGAGTTAAGAGTCTACCTAAATAGATATCTACCTAGCTATGAATAAGTCTACCTGAAACTATGCCTAAGGTTAGAACAGGAAACTCAAGCGCTACAAGCAATGGTTGACAAATAAAAAAATTTAATATTCAAGAATGTTTAACCTTCGGAATTATTATGTATTAAATCATTGGAAAGTGAATGATTTCATTACAATTAAAAAGAGAAAAAACTCTTAAATTAATAGAAGAGTTAAACTCATTCAATCACAATGTACTATAAATTCTCTCGAATTGATTGAAAAAAAGACAAGACACAAATTCAATACAAAGTCTTTAGGCAATTATACTAGAATTCGGTTTTTCTATATTGTTTTTAAGGTTCTTTTGCGTTTTCTTGTATTATTGCTTAACGTTTTTTATTATTATTTTCGTTTGATCTTGTTTTCTAGTTCAAGATGTTTATTTGGTATGAAATTTTGTTCCAACAGATGTATATTAAAAACATTTGTTTATTTAAGAATAGATATTTATGTAATATTATTAAAAATCAAACATATTTAAAACGAGATTCTAAAAGTAGAAATTTTGTCTAATTATTTGTCGCAAGTATGCTTTGTAAATACATTATTTGCATTAAATATACTATTTACCTTATACATTATTTACCGTAAAAAATACATTCTAATTTTTATTTTTTTCCCCTAAAAAATCAATAAAAATTTTAATCAATTTTTAAAAATAAATCAATTCCAACTTAAATATTCCATTTCAAATCCGTGCACTAAAATGCATACTTGATAAAACTATTTTATATGCTTGCAAACGCCTATCTAAATGACCTATCTAAATGACCTATCGAGATAAAAATATATCAAATGTTTTGAAAGAAATGAAACAAACAAAAGAAAATAAGATGGCCTGATAGACTTAAAATTCCCCTAAATTTCATTCCTAATTTTCTTCTCTCTGCCAAACATCCATCCTCGTACCAAACAAAAGCATGAAGGAGCACACTTATTTTTATTTTTATTTTATGAAAGAGCACACTTTATTGACTTTGCCATTTAAACCAAACAAATTTATCAATTATCAATTATCAATTATCACAAAAAAAAAAAAAAAAAAAAAAATCTGAATCGCCTTTCGTTTTTTTTTTTTTGGGGTTAAAATACCAACTGAAAGTACAATCGTCCTTATCCCAATGACCCCAAAAAACGCACCCTAACTCTCTCTCTCCTCTCTTCTCTCTCTCTCTCTCTCTCCGCGTCAGCACTTCGCCAGAACTCACCACGCCACACCACACACCAACCACCCTTTCTTCCCACACCACATTGTAAATTTACCAAAATTCTCTCTCTCTCTCCTCTTTCTCTCTCTAGAACCACAACCATCGATGGCTTCCCTCTCCGCCCCGACTCCTCACAAGCTTACATTCCCCAACTCCCTCTTCTCTTCCTCCCCTCTCCGGCGCCCCTCCTCCTCGTCGCAGCCGCTGTTCTCTTCTTCTAGGTTTTCCGTCTCCGATTCCGCCGTCTGCCGCTGCCACAGCTCCTCCTCCTCCTCCTCCTCTTCCCCCTCTCCCTCTGATTCCCACTGGCGCTGGGACTCCGCCCTCGGCGACGTCATCAGAACCGCCATCAAGCGCCTCGATTCCTACGTCAATTCGCGCCTCAAACGCTCCTCCGGCGATGCCTCCGCCGTCGCAGAATCCGATGCCTCGAAGTCTGCCGGCGACGCTCCCGATTGGGATTGGGACCGGTGGAGGAAGCATTTCGCCCGAGGTCGACGAGCAAGAGCGTCTTGTCTCCGTCTTGAAGGTCTCGCCTTTTCTCCTTTTTGTCTATTTAATTTCTCCTTTTTCCCTGCAAATTAAGGCCCTTTTATTGGTATTTGGTTGATATGGTTGTTTTATGAACAGACTCAGCTTGGCCGCGCGATACATGCCGAAGAATTTGAAGAAGCGGCGAGGCTGAAAGTGGCGATTGCGGCTGCGGCGACGAACGACGTTGTTGGCAGAGAAATGTATAAACTGAATGTAGGAATTGATTTTTTATTTTTTCTCGAAACTTAATTTTGTTTTTTCTTCTGTTTCTGTAAGAAGAGCTGTTCTAGCTACTTATTCATCTGATTATGTGCTTGTCTTTGTTTTTAAGAGAGCCATAGAGGAAGAGAGGTACCGGGAAGCGGCGTTTATAAGAGATAATGCTGGTGCTGGACTGGTGAGTCCAACTGATAGTGGTTATCTGAATTGTTGTTGTTGTTATGTTGAAAGTATAATTTTGTGGTTCTTGTTGTTTAGAGGGAATAGTTCCTCTATGTTTCCATTAATGTTCATGGGTCTCTTGTTCATCTTTTATGTGTCAAGCTTTTTCAAATTTGAGAAGCGGGTATTCGGCTTGTTCTTGAATGTAGAGATTTAGCTATAAATTGCTTTCAAGAGTTTGTATCTAACTTTTCTTAATTTGTGACATGCTAAATGGGTATCTTCCTTTGTCATGTCTTTGCTCTTTGCAATGTATAAAATCCGCATGACTTAGAGTTAGAGCACCTTCAATGCAATACCAAATTCATGTGCCAAAGCCAAATTTTCACATTTAGGTAAGAAAACCACTCCAATGCAATACCATTTCTAATGCTAAATTTTACAATTGGTATACTTTGTGCAAATTTTCAATAAAGTATTTGGCATTTTGATTGCTATTGATTGATACATTGATATTTTCATTTAATTTTTGTAACATTATCATTGAGATTATTTTAAATTAAAAGTTTACTTTTACAACTTCCAAAGCTTAATAATTATGACAAAAAATAGACATAGCATCACGCTTGGAGCACAACATATCAAATATGTCATTATTACATTTTTTTGGTCTAAATGTAGCATCTGTTTTGGAATTTGCATTGGAAATGGTCTTATAAACCTAAAGAGGTAGCAAATGAGTGTCCTAGTAGCTGAGACTCCTCTATGTTTTCTTCCCCACCTTTTCTCTGACCTCTTTAATAGCCGTACTAAGGGTGCCCCTCAATATACAAAAAACTATCCTTAACAAAATTACAAGGTTGAACTGCATGTGCTGTCTGCATCATGGCAACAATTGGGTTTCCCAACTTAAACAAATCTATGTAAAACGTTTGTAGGACAGTGGAGTTTCTTTTCTTTTTTCTTTTTAAGTAAAATTATCAAGAAATGTTGTTAGATATAAATTGATTGCTAGATTCTTAAGGAATTAGTAAGATAAAGTGATGGACTTCATCTTAATACTTTTTTTGGACAGGGTTATTTCTTTTAAGTTGGCACGGCATGGAACTCTATTTTTGTCATTGGATTTGTTCAGTACCACTTAAACATTTTAAAATTTCTTTTGAGGATTTTTTTGTTTAACATCGGATAGATAATTCTTCTATTTGATGTTATATAACATGTGAACATGGTGTTACATTTTACTTATTTATTTTATTCTGATGTTGGCTTTCAGGTTGGATGGTGGTCTGGAATTGCAAAGGATATTAATGATCCGCATGGTCTAATCATTCGGATAACTGCAGAACATGGGAGATATGTGGCGAGAAGTTATAGTCCTAGGTATGTGCTTTTTCTTGCTAAGTTGAAAGGAGTCCCAGTTGATGCCATATAATATTTTTTTTAAATGCATTAAGGTTTGGTATGGTATTGGCATCTGTTTAGCTAAGAAAGAAGTGAATTTTTAATGATCTTTTTATGTTTAAAAAACTTCCAAGTGTGGCCGCCCCCGGGCCAAGCTAGTTGAGTGGAGTTATCCTCTCTCCTTTGTACTGACAATGAAAGGAAGTTCTCTCTCTCTCTCTCTCTCTCTCTCTCCTCATTTTTATTTTTTTATTTTTTATTTTTTTATTTTTTAAGGAGTTATGCGGAGTTGTGAAATAAAGAAAAACTAAAACAATAGGATGAGAACTAGGGAATTGATTGCTGATAAGAAATATGGTGTAGGCATATTAATATACAGGAGTTACAGAATCTACTCAAACGATTGTTTTTTGTTGTTAACTCCATTCTCTTAGAATCCTAGGTGTAGGGTTAAGGATTATTCTATTCTTTGTATTTTTTGTTCTTATTTTTCTCAAGCGTGTCTAAACAGTTTTAGCTCCCCTTCTGTGACTCATATCCATTTTAACTGACACTTTAATTTGTGTTAACTGGGTAGAGATGTTCTACAAATTAGATTTGATCATAGCAGATGTCAATTCCATTAAAAATATTATTTATTCCTCACAAGTCCTATCTTGTAGCCAAGCTCCCACTTGGATCATTTTGCTGAAATTGACACATCATTCACATTGGGTGTTTCGTGGATAATCGTTACAGAAGAGTGGCTTAAGATTAAGGTTACTGATATTTCATTTTGTTGGTAACCTTCTAGGGATCTAAGAAAATACATGAGCTATTGACTGGTTACATGAATTTGGTGGATTGCAATCGGTTTCACGTCTCATGGTAAGTGGTAATCCTTGTTATCAGGGAGTGGGAGAAAAATTAAAATTCACTGGGGAGACATGCCCCACTCCTTCTTAGAAGGAACCTTTTTTTCATAAGAAAACATCCTTTCATCGATGAAAAATCCATTGCAAAGGAAAGAGGATAAAGTAATCCTCAGAAAGCAAGCTACAAGAGAGAGAAAACAACAGGAAAAAAGAGAAAATTAAAACTAAAAAACAATCCCCCAAAGCCTTTATCCCCCAATAACACCCTTCCAATCTAGAACAATCAAAGAAAAAGGAAAATCCTTAAATTGTTAACACTCTAACGAGCTTAAATTGAGCAATTTACAGTTTGTTATTCCTAGTGTATAGTTTGTTATTGTTCTATCTCTTGGATCATTTCTTGGCTCAGTCAAATATTATTCTTTTCTTAGGTCAATTTATTTTGGTCAGATCTTGCCCTCTTGCGTGCTCTGCTTTGTTCTTTAAGCTGGAGATCGGTTAAAGACCTTCATTGTGCAACCTCTCATCTATTCTCTTGTTCTTTTTCCAGGCAGCTTGCTACTGCTGCAGCTGGTATTCCCCTGTTTGAGATTTTCTTAACAGTGAATAAGAAGGGTGAATACAAACAACAGGTACCTTTAATTATCTCACTTGAAATTTTCTGTATGTCTGGAGTGGAACATGTCTTGCTGAATTTTTTCTTTTAACAGTTTTGGTTTCCAATAGATCTGGGAACTTTAGTTTTATCTCAAGATCTTTTTCAAGTTTCTGGTTGATAAAGTTTGAAATTATTGTCGTGGTTGAGCCTACTATCAATTATGGAAAGTTGGTAAATTTTCTTCATCCTATGTTGCTTGGTTATTGGTGGAGGCTTATTAGAAAACATTGAATAGTTCTACTTATGCATGTGTCACATCCATTTTATCTGCCATATGGAATGGTTTCTTCCTTCGCAGCTAGGTACGGTGCATTTATGCTTGTGTAATCAATTGATAATGGGGACGCTCACGTGTTAATGTGCTTGTGGGCCTCATTTTTTTAAGGGGTGACTTGTACTATTAATTTTGTATGTGTTTTTTTAATATACTTTTTTTTTTTTTGGTGACAGTTATTATGCTTTATATTATCTTAGGGCAATGTCATGGTTTTCAGGCTGTGTATTTGAAGCGGAGAAATGCATTTCAAGATATTCCAGTTTCCTCCAGAGTATCGGGTTTCAGGGACAACATGGATCCATTAGATTCTAGTGAAGAGAAAAATGATCTATTTGTTGCTGTCAATGAAGATGCCGAAGATGAAGATGACAGTGATAGGGATGATATTTCTGATCCAGCCCAAGGATTTTCAGGTTTCCAGAATATTTGAAAGATATGATCCCTGGTGTGAAGGTCAAGGTGTTGAAAGTGACAGCACCTGGAAAAGTAGATAAGGATCTAATATCTAAAGTTATTGAGCAGATTATAGAGGAAGATGATGAAGATAAGGATGATGAGATAGAAAGTTTAGAAGTAGAGGATGAAGCTACAGATGAAAGTGACCAAGAGCAAGATGTCATTGAATTGGATGGTGATCCTGGCATTGCTGAAAGTCAAGATCGGAAAGAAATTGCATTTAAGGTTGTAGTTGGTGGTCTGATGCAGAAAATGTCAAGTGGCAGGCTCACACGAGACGTGCTTCGAGTTCCGGCTAAGCTAAAGAAAAAGGGAAGGCTGTCATTTTCATTTTCTATAGAGAAAGATTATAATCAACAGGATTCCCGAGATAAGGAAAGGGCTTCACTGGATAAAAAATCTAAACTTAGAGGTCGGCGTAGCATTGATCATGTTATGCTTGATCTCACTAAGTTTATAGGAAGAGAGAAGATACCATTAAAGGTGAGCTAACATCTTGCCATTTGTTGTATACTTTTGTAGGGCAGGAAATGGGTCCTCGTCTAATAAACAATTTGGTTTTAAATTTTTGATAAATACAGTTTACGTTTCTTATACGTAGTTAATTATTTTAACTAATCAGGTGCTCAAAGATGTTGGCGAATTGATAAGTCTCACTCTGAGTCAAGCTCAAAACCATCAACCACTCTCTGGGTCTACAACTTTCAACCGTATTGAGTTACCAACTTCTTCAGATCCTCTGAATGGTAGCTCATTCTTTGAATTTTGTACAACTGTATTCCTTTACTGTGTCTTAGACCCTGTAACTCAATTACTCTAGATTTTTGGATAATGGATTTGTTTTATCAGGTCTGTACATTGGTGCACATGGGCTCTATACCTCTGAAGTCATTCACTTGAAACGAAAGTATGGTCAATGGAAAGAGGATAATGGGACAACGGAACCTTCAAATTTGGAGTTTTATGAATACGTGGAGGCCATAAAAATTACTGGGGATCCTTATGTACCAGCTGGCCAGGTAACTTCCTTAGATTTTATCAGCAGTGGTCATTTATTATCTGGAACTCGTCGAGCTAAATTTTAGGGAGCCTACGGATTATGGACAAGTATGGATGCATTTTCTTTGCCGAATACTGTTATGAAATGTGTTTATTTCAGATTAGCGATCTTTCTAATTTGTCGTTGGATAATGTGTACTGGGATCTGGTTTACTGAAAGCTAAACGTGGTTCTTTCATTTTTTCCTGAATCATGCTTTAAATTTGTGATACTTATTTTTGTTTCTTTGTATTTTCATTTATTTTCTGTTTTTTTGCGTATTTTCATTTATTTCTGTTGAAACCTTGACAAGAATGCTAGAGAGGTTTGAAGGTTAAAATCTCCTCCAAGGCTGGCCCTTTTCATATTTCTTATTTAACTTTTCTGTTAAAACCTTTACTGTAAGGTTAAAGAGATTTGGAGCACAAAAGCTTCACTAAGGCGTCCATTTAATGGATGGCCATTGTGGAGAAGCTGTTAAATTGTTGTAAACCAATTTAAAGAGGATTTTCCTGTTGATTTCTCTTGTGAGGATTAATTTCTAATGTTGATCACATTACTTGGCATCGGATGTTGTAACAATCAGTATCTTATACGTGGCTTTTTATTAACCCTATTTGAGGAAGCAGATTTGAGTGGTTTTCCATTAATCCATCTCTACAATGCTTAATTTGGTGCATCTGGGGAGTGAGGAATAGCAGGGAATTTGAAGACGTGGAGCATTTATTGTTGAAATTTAATAAAATTTTTTTTAAATGTTTGCTGCGCACCTCCTTGCTTTATTTTTTATTTCTATTATGTTTCTTGTGTATTGCCGTTTCGGTTAAAGGGTGAGAACTTGATGTTTTATTACCAATTTGGTTTTTCCAGGTTGCTTTTCGTGCAAAGGTTGGTAAAAGGTACCAACTTCCTCATAAAGGGATAATTCCAGAAGAATTTGGAGTGGTATGCTGTTTGGCTTGTTTTCCTTTTTCCATCCCCCTTTCCCTTTTATTTTTGTTTGACTGTTTTTGATCTTCTTTGCCAACTTAGATTGCTCGGTACAAGGGACAAGGAAGACTTGCTGCGCCTGGATTTCGCAATCCTCGATGGGTTGATGGCGAACTTGTTATTCTTGATGGAAAGGTTTATCTTACATTTTTCATCTTGTACAGTGTTTTGACAGACGTTTTTTATCTGAAAATATGCTTTGTAGCTGTCCCCTAAGGGATACTAACTACCTCACTTTTTTTTTTCAAAAATTTGCAGTACATAAAAGGTGGGCCTGTGGTTGGCTTCGTATATTGGGCCCCCGAGTATCATTTTTTGGTGTTTTTTAATCGGTTGAGGCTTCCAGACTAGATTCTCATTGTACATAAACAATTAAGAGCCCTTATTTATGGTTCTCACTTTTGTAAGGTATGTTCATTCTCTTCAAGGAAAATCTATATATACAAATATATTCTTTGAGGTAGAGATGATGAATCCTATCATTATGAGTTATCTTGCAAAACTGCCATAAAATACTCTTATCTTGTGCATTGCTTGTTCTCATGCGCGTCTTGTATGAAAAGGTTATTTTCGGGCTGTTCTGAGAATTTCCTCCCCGACCGATAAGCTTTTCTTTGCATAGATTTTCTTTCAGTTTATGGGAATATTGACTCTCGCTCTCTCTTTTCAAATTGGTAAATCCTATTTGTTGCAGACAATGATTAGGTTAATTTGGTTTGTTATCAAATAGTTCTTTCTGTTTTTCTTGTCATGTGGTAATTAGAAATTTTCTTAGATTCGCATCCATGCTTTGAAACGTAGCATCAGGTTTCGGTCTGTCCTTTTTAATTCATAAGTGGAAACATTCTGATACCTATGATGAATCAAAGTGAAAAATGGTTGTAGAATTAGCCTTGGGCAATGTATTCTGATATATCTTTTTTTATAATCTTTATTGTTTTGTAGTTTCAAATATTTTTTCCCCGAAACATAATTTCCGAAGATAAGCAGCGAAGAAATCTGGAGATCTAGGGTTATGTATAGAATGCTTGCTCAACTGACTGGTGAACTTCATTGACTCCATAGAAGTAACCACGGAAGCTTTGGGATGCAAAGGATATTTGGCCTTTCTTCTATTGCTGCTTGTTTCGAGCAATGCTTTTTTCATAAAAAATGTATATATTAACCTTTTGATGTACTGTCAAAGCCTACTTTCCCAGTTAAGTTAAATAATTACTTACAGTCTACTCGTAACCTTAGAGGTTCATAGCTTAAAATAGATGGAATTAGAAATTATGAATTTAGCTGAGAATTGGATGATCACCCTTGTAAATAGTCCTCCTGAATGTGAATCATAAACTTATAATTTTCTAGTATGCCGTAAATATCGTTTTTTTTTTTTTTTTTTTGGCTCATTTCATCATTACTACTTTGTATTACATATTATTATAATCAATATTACAGATTTTATGATTAATATATATTAATAAAAACTATCAAATATCTTAGTTTAGTATATATTTAGTTTAGTATATATGTACGGATCTAAAATTTTAAAAAATAAATATTACGTATTTTTTGTAGTGAGTTTTTTGAAAAATAGTAGTTCTACACATCATAATTTCGCTGCGGAATTCACAAAAAAAAAAAAAATTGTTGAGGAAGAGTGAAACAACAATTACGACATTTTTAACAAATTCTAATTAAAAATGTTGTAATTATCAATGAAATTTTTACAAGGTGAAGCATGAAAAATAAGTTTACCAATATAAGTTAGTAAAAGAAGTTTTTTCTTAAAAGTAGTGATCTGAGTTTAGAAGCTATATTTTATCATGAAATCATGTTGATGTTTTATCTATTTTATAAAACATTCTAAAAGTTTTAATGCAATTATGTGGAAATGATGAGTAAAACAAGAGTAATGTTAGGGACATCAACTTCGATATCAACTTTTGGAGTATTAATTCAAGTGTCGTATATTTATTAGTAAATACAATCAATTTGATTTGGTAATGTTTTAAACGCTTACCAATAAAAAACTGATAACTTATATGTCACATATGTTGGTATTAAAAAGTTGAAATTATAGTTCGTATTTCTAGCATATTTCGTAAAACAATAGCAAGAGTTGCATCATTTGGTAATTAGATTGCTTAAGTAGAACTTTTTGAACTTAAATCCACTTATTTCAAATACCAAGAAAGAAATGTATTATAAGGAAATGATCCAACAACTTTCATGGCAAAAAAATTGAAATGATTACGCATAAATCATTCAAACTATCAACTATAAGCACAATAGTCTTCTTATTAAAAAAAAAAAAAAAAAACCTTAAAAAGGATTTAGAGAGAACCCTTACAACCTCCTTAAGCTATCAGAAAAATTCAAGACAGACACAAAATTTTAATCATGAAAAGAAGGGAAAAAAAAAACCTTATCTACACTTAGACATGATCACAATTAAGGATATTAGAGTTTTTGGTCAAAAGTTAAAATAAAATTTTTAAAATGTTGAGCTTTTAGTGAAGAGAAAATAAAAGAAAAAAATTATGGGTAAAAGTACAAGCTGTAAAAAAAAAAAAAGGTCAAAAATAAAAATATAATATAGCAAATTGAAAAAAAAAAAAAACATAGAATGGGGGTTAGAAGAAAAGAAAAGTTGACAACCAAATAAAAGTAAAGGAAGTAAAATAAAATAAAATGGAAAATACATACCAAAACGGTTTTTCAATAAATAATGGTTTTTAAAGACTAAAAAAGTATCAAAACGGTGCGTAAAAGATGATGATGAGATAAAATAAAAAAAAAAAAATTTATCTTCTTCCTCTTTAACAAGGGGAAAAAGAGCTTCTACTTCACTATATATATATATATATATTTTTTTTTTTTTTTTTAATCTTTAGTTTTTTGTTTTTCACATCATTATAAAATTAAAAAATTCATTTTAATATGAGAATCTGAAATTAATTGGTGTTTAAAAGAGGGGGAAAAAAAAAAAAAGACAAGTAAGGATAATACTTATAATCATAGTCTGGTAATAATTTCCTACTTGACTACATTTTACTGTATATAATTCGAATCCCCTTTCTTCATGATAAAAAAAATAAAAATAAAAATAAAAATGTGGATTTGGATTCATTTTTGAAATAAAATTTTTCAGCGTCTATTGCTTGAAATTGAAAAAAAAAAAAAAAAAAAAAAACGTTTTGCACTAACAAAAAGTTGTTAGTTATACAATGGCAATTCTGTAATACGCATTAAAATTTTGATCTTCTTTTAAGCACAAACCCATAATACTTGAGAGAATAATAAGTATGATGTGAGCAACTGCCAAGTGCAGTGCAGAAGGACAACATTTAAAAAAAAAAAAAAAAGGGAAGAAGCACCAAAATGTGCGGAATTGACGACCAGAAGGAACAGTGAAATTCTATCCACTCTTTTATATATTATGGATTTAGGATTAGGAAATATTAATTTTCTCTTATTCTCTACACACACATATTTTAAGGTCTTCTCCGTATGAGAGATTAGGAAATATCAATTTTCTCTGATTCTCTACACACACATATGTTTTAATGTCTTCTCCGTACTTGTGTGCATAAGAAAATTATGTCAAATAAAAATATTTTTGTCGGTATATTTTTGTCTTAGAGAGAAAAACTAGTGTTTTTATATATATAGAGAGAGTGAAAGATTAACGCGTAACGATTACTTAATCGAGGGATTGCTTATAAACATACAAAATTTAAAAGGAAAAAATATGATTCCCTACAGTTGTTCTAAATGATTGAAAACTGAATAAGCATGAACACACTTATACGTATTGTTTAAATATTAAATAGTTGCCTTGAACAGTTCAACCGAAAAATGAAAAGATTGTATTCGATTAAAACCTTTCATAAAATAGAATTGTTTTGAACAGTTACAACCAAAAAATAAATCCATTATGAATGATTAAAACCTTTCATAAAATAGATTTATTTTAATGAGAAGTTACAATAATAAAAAATAATACGGTACATATAACAAAATATTTAATTGAATATTGCAACCATTTAAACTATTTTTCTAAAAAAAGAAAAAAGAAAAAGCATTGTGGTGTTTGCAATATACTGTTTTAAAGAAAGGAAAAAAATGAAAAAAAAAAAAAAAATCATGATCACACACCTGCTCGCAAGAAGATGATTTGACAGTGTACTTTACACCAATCAACCACTCTGTCAAATGGTCTAGAACTTGCAAATGATTTTTAAGAAGGGGACTTTTAGAAATAATTAGACCATGAAAAAAAAAAAAAAAAAAAACAGTTTTAAATGATTTAGAACTTGTTTGTTACAAGTTTAACTTAAGTTAAATTATATTTTTTTTATTTTTTTTTTTCTGAATTTTTTTTATTTTTTTAAAAATTAACAAAAATTTCTATTAAAATTTAAAATTTTTAATTTAAATTTATTCACCAAATAAACTCTTAGAATGAGTAATACATCTCACAATCCATTCTTTTAATTTTGTAAGGATGTGAAGGTGCTTGGAGGCAAGAAGAGAGAAAGAGAGAGAGAGAGAGAGAGAGAAAACATGATATTGGAAAATAGAATAAAAAAGAAACCATTGTTTAAAAAAAAAAAAAAACTAAAAAGAGGAAAATTACACATGCGATGTTTGCAATATGCTTATTTAAGCCCCTTAAGATATATATAATAATAATTTGCAGATACGTACTGTGCTGGGTGAAAAAAAGAAAGAGAGAGAGAGAGAAAAAAAAAAAAAAAAAACAGGATATTGGAAGAGATAAAAAGAAGAAATCATTATTAAAAAAAAAAAAAAAAAAAACCTGAAAAGGGGACTTTTAGAAATAAATTTGCATAACGATCACCTACACTCTCGAAAGTCTCAAGGAGGAGTGTTTTTTTTATTTTTATTTTTATTTTTATTTTTATTTTGTAACAAACACACATGGCAAACGGAAAAGGGGAGGATATTAGAAAACGACAACACAGAAAATAAAAGTTTAAATATGACAATAATATAAAACTGTTTTGGACGATCTAGATATGAGCAGTATAAGGTGAACTTGCTCTTCTAGAATTGTTAGAATTTGAAGGATTTGTTTCCTGCTTCTGCATAAAATTCTTGTATTACTGTTACTAATTAATATTTTTAGTGCTAATTACAGCTGTCATCTTGTAAAGTGAGGTCCAAGCAGAAAAGCACCTGAGAACTAGCGTCGATCTAGTGCGTGATAACGAGTCGAATAACTTGAATCACAAGTAAATTCTGGTCGACTCTTGTTACAGAATGCTTGAGTTAGTGTTTTTTGGTGATTTATTTATTTATTATTATTATTATTTTTTTGCTTGAGTTAATGTTGACATAAGGTCTGTTTTGGCTTTGTCTGCTTGCAAGGGTGTCACAATGAGTTTAGTCTTCCCTCTTTATCTCTTCTCCTGTGTTGACCCTCTTGGGTTGAAGTTAGAAATGTGCTCAACAGCCCCTTTTTTTTTCCAAAGATTGGCATGTTTTCCTTTTGTGTTGTGCTTGATTGATAAGAGGGAAAGAAAACAAATAGAAAGGCATAAATTGTGCATGGAAAAAAAAATATTAATATGGAAAAAAAAATATTAATATAAATATTAATATTGTTTCGATTAAATCTCATTTGAATTTAAATAATAAAGTTATGGATTTTTTAAATTTGAGTTACTGTGGACATTTAGATAATTAAATGGTGAAACGTAGTTTTAAGTGGAGAAAAAAGATTATAAAAAAAAATTAATGTAAATGCTAGTATCAGTATGTGCCTCCAAACAGGGAAGGACCGCTCTTTGATTGTTGTTGTTGTTGTTTTTTTTTAATTTTTAATAATTAATTTTTGTAAGGGACTTGAAATCCCTAATTGAATCCATTTCATCCGATTTTCTCTCCTATCAAGTTACGGGTACCCTTGTATTTCCTCTCCCGCTTATTTTTTTCCTCTCACATAAAGGTGGTTAAACCTTTTTTTTTTTTTTCCCTAGCAGTAGTAGCATTAGACTAGTATTGAATATGAGGTGCATGAACAAGCATACATTTGCAAGGGATATCAATTTTATTTTCAACTTTTTGAGTACTAGTTTATATGACATGTAAGTTATTTTTTTTATTGATAAGTTTCAAAAGATTGCTAGTGTCAATTAATATTTAGAAAACTGTGTTTATTAATAAAAATATTATAACTAATCAGGTATTAGAGTTGATGTGCTAACACAAGTCTGTTAACTAATGTCATCTTAACTGCAGTGAGCACTCATTCTTATAGAACTCCAAACAAAGAAAAGTTTTCCACAGATTTTTATTTATGCAACATATATGTCTTGCAGACTTGCACAGTTGTATATTTACTAATCAGCTCCATGTTTCTAGCTCTTAGTAATAACCTTACTTTATTCAGACCAGCCCTTTTCCACGATTTCACTTAAAATGTTATATAAAATTCATGCTTTTCCAGCCGCAACAAAGGACACTTCATTGGCTATTTTGGCCCCTCTTTCTTTGGCCATATACAGCCCTACATGATGCATGAACTCCTGCATACCAGATGAAAAAAAAAAAAAAAAAAACCACACATGTTGGTAAGTAGAAGAAAATATTTTTATATATTTTTTTTAGTTTTTGTTTTCTTTTTACGGAATGTCCAAAAAAGAGCACATCTCTAGAATATTGTCTCATCTATAATGGCTTCAGGATTTGTGCCCTCTTCCAATGTCAAATAAAAAGTGATCAACAGGACAAAAATCCAAACCAGCGGTTAAGTGGGGCAAAAATCATAAACATGTGTACTAAAGAGGTCATGCGCACAATTTTCTAGTTTAATAGTTACTATCAGAGTATATCTTTGCTGTGTGAGACATGGCTACCTGGGGATGAGCTAAACCTTCTTTTGTGTTCCTAGCAACCTCGAGAGGAATATCGAAGGTAGCACAGGCACGAGAGTACACCACCACGTCCTCCAGAGGCACAAGAAACCCGCGGTTTCTTGCTGATAATGTCGAGCAAACAAAGTCTAGCACGCATATGTCCGTGCACACCCCTACAACCAGCAACTTCACCACAAGTCATGAGTCAATAATCGATTTTGTTGATTTGTAGCCAGAGACTTGATGTAACATAGATGTTAAACAAAACTTTTGTGTCCCCTTATTAAAACTCAAATTAAAAGCTGTAGAGCTTTAATAAATTTATAGAAGGAATTAGTTGCAAAAAATAAATCTTACTACTTACAGTCTTGATCTGGTTTTGCTTCACCCAATCCACAAAAACATTTGAGCCATCAGCCTCCATAGAACCCAAGTATCCGTCGAAGCAATCCTTGCGTCTGATCATCACATTGGTTCGTTCTCCAACCATCTTAGAGCTACAGATCATATAAAAATAAAAAAAATAAAAAAAAAAAACATGGAATCAACATAATGAGTTGAATATTTACAAAACAAATAAAATTCAATGAGCTATGATACACATCACGAAGATCATGACTAGAAATGTGTGAAAATTATGTAATATAGCTTTTTTACTCTTAACAATTAATTTTTCAGTTTCATAATTTGTCATTAAGCTATTTTTTCATGACATATATCATTTTCAAAATTCTATTATAAAATCTATACTTTGGTGTGTACAAACATAGTTACGATAATATACACACCAGGAACCAGATTTGACTCGTCTGTCCCAGCAATGCAGTGAGGAGGATACGGGTCTTCAGGTTTGTTTGGCTGGTGAGAATCAAGGAAAGCCATGATTGGAAGCTTTTTCTCGCAGAACAATCTTGCCAGTGCTGCAGATTCGTTGATCATCCCAGATATCTGTCTATTCGGCTCTCGCGGAGCCTGAAAAACACCAGAAAGTGGCATCACTTCCATAAATTATCTAGTGGAAAAGTATCGAAGGAGAATTAATGTGATAGTGTATGAAAAAAATACAGGACAAACTTCAAGAAATATTTTTAAGTTTTAAACATTAGAACACATCAAAATCATACTAAATTGAAAAATATTTCCTACAAGTATAGAATTTTTCTCGAACTTTAAAGTGAAAAATGTTATGAGGTGAGCATATCTGATATATACAATCTGACACTTAAATACACTACTAGTAAGTGTTATTCATTTTTTTGCTAGTGATCAATCGAATAATCTAACGAAAATTTCACACATGACTCCACCATGTTATGTTCAAATACCCCGTCCCCAAGTTAAAAAGGGGGGGGAAAAAAAAGTATTTGAGTTAGAACTTTACCAGATTTCCAGCACCAACTGTGCAGAAGCCATTAATGATGTCAACAAGAACAAGACCAGTTACAGCATCTTCAGAAAAATTTACAGTCTCCTGGTCAAGAGGAATCTCATTCCTCAAAAGATCAATGGTCTGAATCACCATAATTTTTTTTTTTTTTGCCCCCTTTTGTCAACCTAAAAAGTTCCTCTCCTCAGTAACTACCAAAATGTTGAGAAAACTGAGAGAAAATCAAACTACTCTTTGCTTACTATATCTAGATCCAGTTTATGGTGCAGATATTTCGGATCATGTCATAGTCTTTAAATCTTAGGATACTCGGCACATCTACCCCTTAACTTTTCGCGATTGACAAATTATTTACTAAATTTGTAATTTTGATAAATCACCTCACTATATCCCTAATTAATGACAACTATTAGATGGAAGGTTCAAAATTTTTTTTTTTTTAAGATTCATTTTTATTTTTTTCTGAAAAATTAATAAAAATAATAATTAATTTTTAAAAAGTTAATCAATTTCAATTTAAAAATTTTATCTTAAACTCTTGTTTCAAACACAGGCTAAGATTTAAATAGAAACGCCCACTTATGTGTTGTATGAGGTTGTTTGAAGAAAGAGATTAAAATTTTAAATGATAATCAGAACACGTCATGATAGATGGTGTTTCATTTTAAATTTTTCTAGAGTAAATAGCCACAATGGAAAGTGCCAAAAGCTAGAGATAATGTGGATCTCGTCCTTTTGTGAACAAAGTCAAAAAAATGGATAAGACGTGAATAAACAGCCAGGTGAACATCTGGATTTTAGCTCCCAATTTCCATGCACCGAGTAGAATAATAGATATTCTCAGGAAAATAGGTTAAAATAAGAGATTTGGCTAGGACATTACTAATTGTATATTAGAGAAGTAATAATGACTTCATATGGTATTTATTTGTGTGTTTGCATCTACATATCTAAAGCATTATGTGTTGAAAATCATGGGCATAAAAATATCATTATTGGGCATTAGCTAGTAGAAAAAAATAAATAAATATATATATATATATATACACACTCACACACATACACATATTTAAAAGACAGAAGGAAGAAACTTACTCTAATGTTAGCTTATTTTTTAAAAAAAAATTTTAATAAAAATATAGGGTTGTAGACATAATTTAATAGTTAAATTATGCATGACTTCATCATTTGCTTTGCATGGCTTCAGTATCGGTATTGGACTAAGAAATTACGAACGCGTTAGGTTAGTGATAGTAACTTTATTTACCAAAAAAAAAAAAAAAAAAAGTGACAGTAACTTTAAATGGTTGGCACGATTTCCACTAATATTAGTATTAGACTCATTAAGACTTTACTAGTTTTATTATGTATTTTTTATTATAATGTGATTTAATTAGTATAATCTATAGATATATAAGAAATGTGAAAGTGCATTACTTTGCACTTTCACTTTCGTCCAAAACGATGTTGTTTTAAATGAAAAACTTTTTTATTTTTTTTACTCCTTCAATTTTCTTTTTTTTTTTGGCCTTTTTTTAATTTTAGTCCTTTTTTTTTTTGTAGCCCTTCAATTTTCTTTTTTATTTTATTTTTTATTTTGGCTTTTTTTTTTTTTTTCATTTTAGTCATTTCTTCTGTATTAGTCTTTTTATTTATTTATATTTTAGTCCTTTTATCTTTTTAGTATTTTTTTTTTAATTTTCAAGTACGTCGCTTTTTTTAAGCTCTATTTTTTAACTTAACTTATTAGTTTAATTTCTTTCTATTTAGATTAATTATCTCAAATATATCTAACATATACGTATCACATTCTTTTTAGACTAGTATTTATAAACAACACAATACCTTACTATGAAAAGCTCGTTCAAGAGAGAGATTGGCAGGCTACCCCATGCAATACACTTTTTCACTTTTTCGCATTATTCTGTAATTTCAACTTGCTTTTTGTAGACTTTTTTACCCCTTTTTTTTTTTTTCCTTCTCAAAAGAATTTCAAGATCTAAAACTTGTCAAGCTATAGCTTAGTCCAGCAAAATAAAAAAATAGCCAAGTCGAAAACCCAACAGAAACTTTTGTTAGGCAATTACAATATGTAATCGTTGACGTATCACTTTTTGTCAAAGGAAAATAAAAGGTTTCTTCATGTTATATAGATTATGGCCAAAATTGAGAGAGAAAATTAAGGGGGGCAAAAAAAAGGGCAGAACCCACTCAGCCTCAAGCCAGTCCCTTCCCTCCCAGAGACAAATATGAACTCCAAAAGCAGAAGTCCATTGTCGGCCAAATTATCCATGGCAGAGTTCACGGCCCCTCCGAGCGACCGCCAGCGGAGCGAGGGTGAATCAGGCGTCAAAGGGTGTCGATGTTCAAAGATAGAAATAAAGAGGCTGTGAGAGAGAGTAGATTTGAGAGAGAAAGAGAGAAGAGGAGGGAGGGCATGGGGAAGAGAGAGGAGAGCAAGAGAATATTTAGATTGATTGACCAAAACATGGCCATTCGGCCTTCTAACTTAAAAAAAAAAAAAAAAAAAAAAAAAAAAAACTTGAATTCAACTGTGTTCTACCAAATTATGTTGAGTTCAAACTATTTTTGTGGTTTAGTATGTCTCTTTTAATCTCAGAGATCTAATCCACAAATTCACATAATCCAACATTTTTGAATTGAGATTAGAGGATTTACAAATTGAGATTGTCCTAATCTGAAGGTTATGTATTGATATGTAGGGCATATAATTCGATCCGTGAATACCCTGTGAAGAATAATTGTAACTCAACTTCAAACACTACTAGAGCCTTCGAAACGATTGTAAAATGAACATGTTAACCTCTTCAATTGATATCTGACAAAATGCCAATTCTGATAACTACTTAGAAAATGGATTGCAAGACCATTATGGATCCAACTCCTGTATTCCCTTAGTCATGTCCCTCCAATAATTTCATGACAAGTCAATTAAAGATGTATATTTAATTGCAATATCAAAACAAATCAGTTAAAAGATTATGTTAATTACACATATGTACACATGTCATATTATCATTGGAGGGACAGAAATTATGACACAAATAAGGGAACTTATGAACTAAATCCCACAAGCTACACTAACTTCCATACATTAATATATAATTTTATGACTTCCAAATAGCTTCAAACTCCCAAAAGCCACACTAAAAACTCATGATAAACCAAAATGACTCTTAAGACTTCCTAATTGATGACAATAAACTAAAATTTCAAACTTCAAAAAAACTAATCAATTTACCCAACTGCACAAAACCCAAAATTATGGCAAATTAACATAACTATTAAATGGTTCGTATCAAGATTTACATTGGTCGAATCAATTTTTCAATCTACAACTTTGGTTTACTTAAAATCAAAATATAAATAAAATTCATGACTAGTGCCGCTGATGAAGGCATTCGTCGGAAGATGGGGACGCCAAAAAACTGATTATCTCAATAAAAGACACTGTAAGCTAGAACTTACAATTGAATATTAATATCACCTCATCAACGACTCCCCTATGCAGTAGAAGTAGGGGTGGTTGAACACGTATGAAGCTAGGAATTCTTGAAATGATATGCCTCAATGAACCTCGGAACATTCTTCAATCGGGATGTGATCATTATGCCAATTGCCGCTATCCGAGTCTGTCCACATAGACAGGGAAGACTGTAACACTGGACTAGGAAACAACAGCTTCAGACGGAAAGCATCAACTCCGTTCAAGTAATAGCGGAAGAGCCGCTTTGCCCTTACAAAACCCAGACGACCGTATAGCGCCAGCGCTCCTTTGTTCGTTACTTCTGCCTCTAATGTCACCTTAACAAGACGAGAATGTGACAAACGTTGAACACAGGTATAACATGTTCGATTCAAAATTTCAGACTAACTGACACCAAAAATAAGGGAATGAGGAAATCAGAAAAGCATAGATATCTTTAGTTAAACAAATGAGCCACAAAGAAAACATAGCAAGCCTGCTAATGCTAAGTATTTTGACTGGATGTCGCTCCTATTGGAAGAATTTGTGAACTAGGGAACCATTTCATATCCCAAATTCACTAGTAGGTTATGATGTTCACGAAATTTAAGAGCTCACGACAGCGAAAGGTAGCTACCTTTGATAAATTGTGAGTCGCCAAATAAAACAAAGACCATCACACGTCTTATAATGCTGTTCAATGAGAACTTAAATGCAAAGCAGGTTTTCTACTGCAATCATATTGCAAATAGCAAAGGTAAGATAGATAGAACATTGCTGTGTGGATCCAAGTAGCCACGTAAATGGCAATCAAAGAAGCCAACTTGACCCACCACTGCTTGATTTAAAGGGTATTGGCCTTTGGAATATTAAAGAAAAAATCATATGACCTTTGGGAAATCACAAAAGTCAAGAGTTTGGGCCTTGATGATACCATCCAAAAACACACCAAGGAAGTATATACTATATGGACCGAAAAAAAATTAAAAAAAAAAGATTTTAGGAAGCACAGAAAAAAGACTAGAGGTTTAACGTGGTTTGGCAATGAGCCTACACCACAATCAAAGAGCTCGAAAAAATTCACTTGTAAAGTTGATTGTACAAGAGCCACTGGAAAATTGACTCACAACCCAAAGCCCAATTTCACCCCAAGAGCACTCTCACCCAAACCCCTCTTGGAACCAAAGCACCTTTCTCCCTCGAAAAGCTCTCTAAAGGACCTCTCACTCACTAATATAAGCCAAAAACAAAGGAAGAGAACAGGAGAAAGCTTCTATAGCTTTGTTTAAAGCTGGGCTTCCTTGGTGTGTTTATAGATGGTGGCAGACTAGCAATAAGGCTATATATAGCCATACTTTTGGTTTTGTGATTTTCCAAAGGTCACGTGACCTTTACTTCTTCAATAGTCCAAAGGCCAACGCCTCTAAATCAACCGGTGGGCCAAATTGACTTTCTTTTAATTGGCATTTACCTGATCACTTAAATGACACATAACAAAATATAATATGGTTTACAATCCATGACAACATGTAAAAGAAAAAAAATGGATAGATTCCTCCTATATTAAGAGCAGTGGCCTTCAAATTCTCGAGTTAAATTAGCAAACATTGGAAAATTGAGCCAGGAAATGAAAAAAGCCTCCAAAAAGAAATTATCCCGTAAAATTAGGGCTAAAAATGGAAAATGGGTTCAAATGACACAAATAGTAAAAATTTCTCAAAGGTTGTTCCTTTCTGGACACTTGGGCCCATTTGGAAAAGCTTTTGCTTTTATTTTTTAGCCAGTAGAAGAAGAAAAGCAAAATATATAGCTTTTCAGTAAGTATTTGGAGCCAAAGAGCTTATGAGGTCAAAATTATTTTAAAGTTTCATAGTAAGTAATAAAAATACTAAAAAGCAGTTTATAATAAACTTTATTACAAGTTTTAAAGTCTATTCAAAAGTGCTTTTACCATAGCTACATTTTCTAGAAGCTCTTCCGACTTATCATCCAAAGACTTCCAGAAGCAGCTTTTGGACCTAGGAAGCCAAAAGCAGCTTCTTGGAAGCCCTGCCAAACAAGCCCTTAGTTTTTGCTAGCTTTGGAAGTTAGTTTTTCATTTTCCATGGTCATTGATCTTTATGAATTTCTAGTTGCTTTTGTATGAACCTTATTCCTTTATTTTCTTGTTTTTAATAATTCTTTCGATTTAAAAAGAAAAAGATTCAATACCAAGACAAGTATTGGTCGTATAATTTACTACCAAATTGAGATGATTAATGCTGATACAATTTTCACAAGTAGGGTAACACTGACCAATTTTAACAACTCAAAAATGAACATATGGGGAGGTTACAGGGAAGATGTCAATTATCTCTTAACGAAGCATAACGTAAATAAATCTAAAGGTTCGAGAAAACAACCAAAAAAAAACACAAAAAAACAAGAGTCAACGATTGTTTAAATTGATTCATATTTTCCTGCACTAAATTGCTTCTTTTAAGAAGCATGGACTATGGAGATAAAAAGGAAGTGAAACAAAAATAATCAACCAAAAGAACAGAAGCAAAAAATTCCATGTCTCCAGTTCATCTAATTTCATTTTTCCACTGTTATCCTTTTCTTTTCCTGAACATAAGTGATGCAAAGCTGGAAGGACCATTAACATGTTAACATACCTCTTCACAACCTGATTCCATCATCACTCGAATAGATCTGGTGACAAGTTCTGTAGCTGCATTTCCAAAACAAAAAGAAAGATATATCAAGGAAAATATTGAGAGGGCATATAATTTCCAACAGAATAGAAGTAGCCTGAAAAAATATTTGGTGAATAACTAGGAAAAAATTCCACAGAAGCAAACTGATTGGAAAAAAAAAATGATAACAACTGCGTTTTAGTGCAAGATATAACTTGAAGACCAAGACATAACTTTGATTAATACTTAAGGTGAAACAGGGTTGGGAACAATGATCATCAGTGCGATAAGGAAAATCATTTTGCAAGTTTGTTACCATAGGTTGTTCCTAGAAAGAAAATGAATTAAGAACATCCATTTTAACTAACAAATTTTAACATCATAATTAGCCAAAAAGCAAACAAACAAACAAACTTTGACATCGCAAACTAGCATACATGAGCAAATTTTTGGTAAAGAATATGAACACATACCAATACTCACAGAATTCATAAAGAACTTGAGCAAATTTTTGGTAAAGCATATGAACACATACAAATACTCACAGAATTCATAAAGAACTATTAGCATTTCTTCAAACATTCATATCACCTATTCCCAAGAGCAGTAGAACAATATCATTTTTTTGCTCATCTAGAAAACTGAAATCACAGCATTAAACATCAAAGTTAACACTTTCTTTTTTTTTTTTTTTTTTTTCATAATTCGAGTTGGGTTTTTCAACAAATAGCCAATGAAAATATTTGATCAAATCGAAAGCGACAGTGTTTACAAAAACAACAAAATCATAGTTAATACCAATGCCTCTTCCTCTATAGGGCTTGATCACAACCAGCATGGCAATATATCCTCTAAACGTGTTTCTATGCTCTCCCATTTTGCACACCACTGTTCCCACACATTTCCCTCTATGAAACGCCTGCCCCAAAAAAAAATAATAATAAATAATAATAATAGTAATAATCAAATCTTTTGGACGTAAACTAGAGAAATCCGAAGAATTAAAAAGAAAGTAAAAAAAAAAAAAAAAAGAAAGTACCAAGAAAGAGAGCTGAGGCCAAAGATAGACGAAGTAGCGGTAAGTGAAGATGGAGTAGGGCTCGCTGAGCTCGGAGTCGACGAGTCCCATGATGAGAGGCAAGTGGTGCTCTCCGCCATAGCTCACGTACTCAATCTCTGATGCTGATAATTCTTCTTCTTTTTCTGCCTTTTCCTTTTCCTTTTCCTTTTCGCTTTCCTTTCTCTCTTCTTCTTCAGTCTTCTTCTCCGTCGTCTCCATTCTCAGTTGTCACCCCAAACCAACGACAATGAAATTGCTCCCTGGGAAACAATTGAAAGCAAGCCAATACGAGTTTTCATTTCGCCTGATTCAATGTTAACTTAAAACTAAAAGAGGGCCGCCATTATTTTCTAGACTGTTTCAATACATATATATATATATATATATATGATAACTCAAGCAAAAGAAATCAGGAAATTACAAATGAAAGTTGAAAATCGGAAATGAGAGTAGGAAACTTACTTGAAAATTGCGAAAGAGAGAGGCGAGGAAATCGGAAATCGGCGTGGGAAGTATATGAGAGAGGCGGAGTTAGGGTTTGTTCTTTAGGAGTTGGGAATTGGGAATCGGGAGCAAGAGTGAGAGTGAGGACTGGGGAGAGGAAGGCGAGGAGGCTGGCTTCGCTGTTCGCCAGCGTCGCCTTCTTGTTCCACCTATTGGTGTATGCGATAGAGGGCGCTAAAAGACCCGCAATAGAATTATTTTTTTTTTTTTTTTTTTTTTTTTTTGGTGGTGGGGGAATATCAAGGGCCTGTTTGGTGCACAAGTTCAAGTTGAAATTTTTAAGTTTAATTTGAGTTAAGTTAAGTTTAGTTTAAAATGTGAGTGTTTGGTAAAAAGTTTGAGTTGAAAAGTTTAAGTTGAGTTGAGTATTTGGTGAAAAAGTTTGAATTAAAAAGTTAAAAAAAAAAAAAAACAAGGGCCTTGTTTGGATGTATAAAAATTGAGTTAACCAATTTTTTTGCCTTTTGTGTTTGGTAACTGATCTAAACTCCAACTAAATGGAATTTTTACACCTCAACTACTGTCTTTTTTCATATTATCAACTAAATTTATTTATTTTATTGAAGAAAAATTATAATCAAACTACTCAGAACTTAAATTTTTCATTTATCCTCAATTTATCATTCTATTATAGGTTCTATTACCGCAAAATGTCCACTTTAACAATTTCAATCTATAACACCAATCACCTTACGTCCAAAATTATTTTTATAATTTTCGTAAATAGCCGTAAAATACACGCACCATCAGTATGTATTAAGTCAGTGAAGTTTATGTTAAAATTTTTATTAAGCAATACTGTCATAATGTTGTCAATAGTGACATCACGACGCCAACGCTTGCGTGGTTCTATACCACGGGGCTGATTGAAATCTGTCCCACATATCATCAGCCATCATATCTCTCAACATATTCATGGCATCTCTCCTCGTGTCATAGTGTTGCGGTCCTGTACTTGGCCCTGTACCGAAGGCTACGTCATCAACTTCATCATCTGCGTTCACATCGACATTCTCACTTACAGGCATACAATCTCCGGCGTAATCTTCATGTAAGGGATCCCCAACCTGTACCATCCGTATGAAATTATGTAGAATAGCACAAGCCACGGGGATCATAGCATGTTTGTCCATCGGGTAGCTATTGGTGCCTTTTAGTATTTTGAATCTTGCCTTCCAGACACCAAATGTCCGCTCAATACAGTTCTGCAACGATGAATGTGTGTAGTTAAACACCTCTCTTCGGTTGCCGAGCTCGTCGCGCCTTCTTCGGTATTCAGGTAAATGATATGTCTCTCGGCGATATGGGCTCAGGAAACAATCCTTGTTAGCGTACCCTGAATCGACTAAGTAAAATTTACCTACAAAATAAATACCACTTCATGAATGGTATGTTGGCAATTTTCTATTTCAACCTATAGGGAATATGAATAATTTACTGACAGTTAAAGGCCAACTATTTTTACCTGGCGGAGGTATTGGGAAATCCTTGAATGCAATCGCCTCTCCCAACATTCGAGCATCATGACACGAACCCTCATACCCGGTCAACATGAACGTGAATTTCATGTCAAACGAACAGGCCGCTAATATATTCTGTGAATGAAACCCTTTTCGATTAATCCAGGCGTCCGCATTTTCAGATGGAGGCACACATGGGATGTGGGTGCCGTCTATCGCCCCAATACAACCCTGCAAAATTCGCAAAATGTTGTCATCATGAAATACAATCCACTTACATCTGATTTTCTATTAAAGTATTGGAATACGATGATATTAGTACTTGTTAATTGATAACTTACATCAAACCACGGTCGATATTTGTACCCGTGCTCTTGAATTAATGGTTGAACCGATGTGTAGTCGGGTGGCCTGATGAACTCGTCTTTCAACGAACAAATGGCCAATAACACTGCATAGAACCACCTCGACGTTGTTTCTTTTGAGTGTTGGAATAAGTACGAGGCTTGTTGGATTGTGGCGCCTTGGGCACAAATATATAAATAAATAAATAACTGCTCGTCCACTGTCATGTTATTAGTTGGGGATAATAACCCGCAACTAATAACATAATTAGATATCGCTCTGAATGTGCCGGATTCCATACTTATTAAACCTTGAATTATACGTGGGTGACCATTTAGTATCTCGTGCACGCGCATCTGTCCTGTTAAGCTTGAATTATGCATCGGAACTGGATCCCAGCGCATGCTACGCCGCCATGTACGATACGCAAACACTGACATTGCAGCCATAGCCGGTACGTTTCGTTGTCCATTTTCTGACCCATGGTTGTCAGCTTCACGATGGTGTGCGGAACCACGGTCGTTCATGTTCTTCCCGAGGTGCACTATACTTGGTCTACAATTCCTGTTATGCATTAACGTACATAGGAAAAAACTTTGTATTAGTTTCGGAATCCGTTACGCATTTACTTAATTTTGGCAACTGCCAACATAATATAACGTAATTAAAAACAAATTTAGCATATAAATTTGTTACATCATGAACTAATATTTACCCTTTGAACAAATACTTATAAAAATAGTCTCAATGTTGCTGAAAAGAGCAATCAAAACAGAAACAAACAGGGATAAACATGTAATCAATCATATAGCTGTCGGCGGCTAGGGGTTGATGACGGAGCCAATAATTTCTCGCCGAAGGTCATCGTCAATCTGACAGAATGTTCCCATAGTATTTTGGTTAGAAACAAAGTAGTGCCACATCATCATCTGATGACGTGATGAGTAACCCATTCCCTTAATTATGTTCATGCACTGCAATAGGCCACCGTTTTGGACTGATTGCTCACTGCCACCGCCAGTTTGCGATATGCCTCGGAAGTAGTCTCGGACTTCCTCCATAGCCTCATACGCCATCGCATCGGTTGCATCCCTTTGCTTTCTCTTACCCAGGCTGCCACTACGTCGGGACGGACCGGCGACGTCGGGCCCTTGACGCGTGTCAGGCCTGCCGCCTACCGACGGTCGGGGTTACGTCCTCCTCTAAGCACGGGTGTGTTTCAGAGTTGGCAAAGTTGAAATCGTAGTCAACGGATGGATTACTGTCGTCCCCCATCGTAACCGATCCATAACCGTAGGCGCCAGCCGCGTGCGTTTTATCGAAAACGTTGTACTGCAACTCCTTATGGCGAAGGCCCTCGTAACGGAGATGCCTGCATAGTGGATGCTCCTGCAAAATGGGATATGCCACGTCAGCCGTCTCTACTAGTCAAGTGGTTAATTAATATAATAAGCATGAAATACTTATTAGAAAATTAATATTACTTTGATGAAACTCTACCACGCCTCATCTGAGCAAACAACTCTATCGGCTACAGAATCGTACCCTAGGTCGGTCTGGACTTTCAAGACCTTCCAACCCTTATAAATTTTTCGCATGCGCTCTTTTTTTTTGTATAAAGTAGAGCCGTGAGCGGGAACACCACCAAATTCGGTGTTAAACTCATTGGCCCATAAGTCATATATCTGCATGGCGGGCTGTCGGCCGGGATTGGATGAGTAGAAGTCATCCAATTTTTCCAGTAACCGTCTTTCCTTGACGGAATTCCAAACATACGTCTCACCCGACGATTTACGGAGCATTTCCTAAATATAGCGAATACAAGGGAAAAAATATTTATAAAATACAAGTTAATAGCAGATTGGGTCACTAATACTTATATTCCTTCTAGGAGTTGTACTTCAATATTAAACACAATAGGAGAAGCAGAGCTAACATTTTTTCCTTTCAGCGTCTCATTATAATTTATTAGACAGCAGAATTTATTTTCCAGTTCATGTGTATATGCCTTCGTAATAAGGAATATTGAAGCTAAAATCCAACATAAAAATACCGAGGAATTTTTTTTTATTGAAAGAATATAAGAATAAACCTCAGCAAGCAATATATCATATTCCAAATTGCAACTCAACAACAATCTAAGAATCCTCTAAACCCGTAGAATAGAAATTCCGAATTGTCGCACAGGGGTGGCGAAAAAAAACTCAAGAAGTTCTAGAATTAACTATTCAATGTGCCGCTAGCAACGAAACCAACAATTACAAAATAGCCTCCAACTTTCCAAATTCGAATATACAGGGAAATCATATACAATTTTATATGCAATAACATAAAACCAAAAAGAAAAACGAACGAGAGAGAAAAAGGGCAAAAAATTGCAGGGAAATGAACAACACACATGATTGTTGAAACAAAAGCATCACAGCTGAAACAAAAGCACCAAAACTAAACCAAAACTATGGTTTACGTCACGGGAAACAGGTCGTCGCCCAAAAAAATGCATCAACCAACGCAAATGAATCAGTCAAAGTAACCCAGAATGTGATTCAGGAAACAAAACACATTTGTTGACCCTGAAAACGCATCACAAATCCAGAAAAATAAACTAAATGAACATGAACTAAATGTACAAAAAACCAGGTTTGAAGCTAACAAAATCAATAGAGAAATCAAAACAACCACCAGACTAAAATTATACACAACCAGATTTCGGATTCAGCATACAGTATCAACACAAAATCGAGTGGAAACCGAGGGTTAAGTAAATCAAAAAAATTTTCACATCCCACCAAAGCCCGGCCTTCCATACACCACAAATCTTGGACAATTTTACAGCCATGTGAAAGGTTAAGATACTATACTTGAGTTACGGAGTTGGAGTCGGAGGAGGAGTAGACCGTCGATGAAGGCGGAACAGGGCAGGAACGGATCGCTCGTGGGGCTGATTTCCTTGCACGGAGAAAGGGGGTAAAATGACGTTTTGTTCGAGCTTGCTTAGCCTTCCACAGTTGGTGCCGCATTTGCCTCCGGCGTTACCCAGCCAAGATTCCGATGCACAGAACCCGTGGGTTTAAAAGGCAGACGGCCGGAATCGAATATAACCCAGGTAGAAGAAACGACACAGAGTTGGCGAATCTCCGACTCTGATAGCTGAACCTGCTTTCCCGGCCGTACTCGGACTTCCAGAAGCCGATTTATTATGTCGTCAAGAACCGATTGCTCCAA
The DNA here is from genome assembly GCA_009761775.1 of Ficus carica. Taxonomy (NCBI): domain Eukaryota; kingdom Viridiplantae; phylum Streptophyta; class Magnoliopsida; order Rosales; family Moraceae; genus Ficus; species Ficus carica. The sequence continues at coordinate 18,991,613 of CM019748.1, read as the reverse complement.
ATTTTTTTTTTTTTTGAAATTTCTTTCTTTCTCGGTCTCACTGAAACCCACAGCTCCAGAAAGTAAACGCCTTTATTGGATTTGACTGAGAGAGAGAAGAAAAAACTCAGAGCAAGACGAAGAAGAAGAAGAAGAAGAAGTTAGGAAGTGAGCAGCGGAAAGCATGCCTTGGACAAGTAGAAGGTCTATCTTTGTCGTTTAAGTCAGAAAGGTGTCGTTTAACGCTTGGAGGCGAGAATCTAAGACATTCTTCGAGATTTGGATGGGAGTTGAAAAAAATAATGGAAAGTAAATTTAGGGGTGAAGAGTAGAGTTTAAACTCGGGGATTCTTACCGAACTGCAAAAGGCAGGGGCAGAGGGAATCGAATATATTCGATTCCGATACCCAAAGAAGCCAGGCCTGGCTTCGACAGCGAAGACAAGACTGAAAGCGCATGGGAAAGAGGAAGGTCAGGCGGAGGAGCAGTAGCGAAGCACCAGATAGGCGACGAGGGAGGTAGAGGACGAGCGGTTGGGAAGAGATCTGCAGTCACAGACATGGCATCCACTGGTTACACAGTAACCATGGTTTGGATTACTGTGTAACGGTTCAGTGGAGAGTTTAAGTTGAAGTGAATAACCAAATGGAAAAGGTTTAGTTCAAACTCCTAAAATTGAGTTCAAACCAAAGCACCAAACTGGCCCCAAATATTCCCCCGAATCTTGTCACTAAGGAGATGTCCCTGAACTTTAAAAAATATACGTCGTAATTTTTTAAGAGAGAAACTATGGTGAGGATCTCAACCGATAAAGTCTTTTTTTAGACTGTTGAGATTTAATCGAATGGTTGAAATATTATTGATGTACCATACTTATCATACACCTTACCTCATATTACCCTTCCCACCCATAATTTTCTTCTTCGCCGATGACTTTTCCGCCGAACTCACCCCCGGCCCCCCGCAACCCCCCCACCAAGCCTTCCCCCGCCGGCCCCCCGTCCCCAGCCCTCTCGGCGCATCCCCCACCCCCCACCTACCCCCCCCCCCCGGCGCCTCTCGGCGTCCCCCCCGACGGGGACCCCCCACCCCTTTCTCTCTCTTCCAGACCCGCGCCCCCCCGGGTGCCTCTCGGCGTCCCCCCCGACGAGGACCCCCCCACCCTCTTTCTCTCTCTTCCAGGCCCGCGCCCCCCCCACCCCCGACGGGAAAAAAGAGAGAGATGGGGGGGATTGGGGGTCCCCGTCGGGGTGGGGTGGGGGTGGGGTGGGGGGGCCGCGGGCCAGGAAGAGAGAGAGAGGAGAAGAAAGGGGAAGAGAGAGAGGGGGGTAAGGGGGTGCCGAGGGGCGCCGAGGGGGGGGGGGTGGGGGAAGGTCTGGGGAGGGGGACCTAGGGTGGGGGGTGCGCCGGGGGGGCTGGGGCCGGCAGGGGAGGGGAGGGCTGGGGGTTGGTTGCCGGGAGCTGGGGCTAGGTGGGGTCGGCCGAGGCTGAGGCCGGTGGTGGGGGGCCGGGTGTGGGTCGCCGGCGGCTGGAAGGTCACCGGCGACAGAGAAGATTATGGGTGGGAAGGATAATATGAGGTAAGGTGTATGATAAGTATGGTACACCAACAATATTTCAACCGTTCGATTAAATATCAACGGCCTAAAAAAGGCTTTACCGGTAGGGTCAGGGTCTCTACCACAGTTTCTCCCTTTTTTTTTATTTTAATTTTGATAAGTGTATCATATTATTTCTATAACGATTTCCGTAAAAAATTTGGACAAATTTGCATGTACAATGCACTTGAAAAGGGTAAAAATCAAATTTTTACACTGCTTGTTATATCACAATTCATTTCCAAAAGTCCTCCCTAACCAGGCAAACACATATTTCTATCTCAACCTCCAAAACTTCGTCTCCAAAAACCCCCCAAACAGGCCTTTAAGTTATAAGATGTTTCATATGTAAAATTTATGTATTTATATATCTTTTTAATGCTTGTGTTGTCCTAAAATAGTATAAATTAATTTTGAAGTAAATTTCCATAATTTTTACCAATATTTCCACTAACATCCTTAATATCTCCAAAATTTTTGTCAAATTAAACTACTGATATTTCTAATGATATTATATTTTCATATTTACTCATACCTAATGAAAATATCATTGTTACCTCTAAATTACTAGTTGAAATCATGCGTGTGAAATAATATATAGTCTAAACACTTTGTAGTCTTCAATTTTTTTAAAACAAAGTTTTAGTATGATGCATTTTACAAAAGTATATGTAGATGAATATTATGTAATAATAAATCTGGAAATGAGATAAGGGGAGGTATTTGAGTTCAGGTTCGGAGTCGAGCTCGGGATAGGATTTCAAAATTAGGTTTGGGATTAGGGTCGAGGTTACGTTTTGGGACGAGGATTGAGATGGGATCAAGGTCGTGGTCGGTTTTTAAAAATGGCTCGGGCTTGGGTTTCAGGACTAGGGCCGGGATTGGGGAACGAGCTTGGTTTGGAGTCAAGTTTTAAGACATATGTCAAGGCAGGTTTCGGGATCAACCGCAGGGTTGGCACTGTGATTTTAGACTGCAATCCAGGTTAGGATTTGGGACCAGGTCAAGGTCATGTTGGGTTTCTAGGTCGGAGTCGTGTTTTGACACGGGTCAGTTTGAGTTTCGGGATAAAGGTCGGCGCTGGGTCTGTTTTCAAGATCGAGGTCGAGGTCGGGTATTAGGACAGGAGTCAGGGCTGGATTTCAAGATAATAGATGGTCCCAGATCCAATCCGGATTCGCAACCCTGACTACTGTCCCAAAACCTGACCCCACCCTTGATCTCGAAACCAGACCCCGGCCCATATCCCAAATCCTGACTGCGACTCCAGTCACAAATCCAAACCATGTCTCTATTCTCAAAACTTGATCATGATACTTGTCCTGTAACTCGATCTCGATCCCTATCCAAAATCTCAATCTCGACTCTGATGCCTATCCAAAACCCAACCTTGACCAGATCTTTAAACTCGACTTCGACCCTAATCTTGAAACTCAACTTCAACCCCAGTTCGAAAACCTGAGTTCTATCTTGAAACCCGATGTTGTCTCTGGTAAACCATTGAAGTTAAATGTTAAAAAAAAAAAAAAAAAAAAAGTTTTCAAAAACCTTTTTATCCAAACATTTATTCATTATTTTTATTTTAAAAAAATATTTTTACAGAACAATTACCAAACACAATATGCTTTTTGAAAATACCTGAGAATTCTGTTATCAAATTAAAAAACATAATTCTGAAAACTAAAAACGTAGAACACATTTGGATTTGAGTTGAATTATTTTGAAAATATTTAAATAATTGAATATAGTTGAATGTTTCACCATCAACTAAACACACATTTTATTTTAGTAAAATATTCAAATTAGATAGGTGGTTCAAACAAGGTATAAATAATTAAAAATATCAAAATTTAAATCTCTCAAAACCTTTTTTAAATAATAATTGACTTAAAAATTAAATAAAACAATTAAAAGTTAAAAAAAATATCAAATTTCTTAAAAGAATTAGAAAAAAAAAGATGAAATAAATTTTAAAAAATAAGATTTCTATCAATTTAAACCTTTTTTATTTATTTATTTTTTACTACAATAATGTTATATATTTCTGAATTTTTATTTTATCCTCTTAGTCCCAAAACAATAAAAGAAAAATGGGTCCACACCAAAACCCCTGATCCAAGTCTCTGACTCTATAACCCAGCAAGCTTATCTTCTGATCTCCAAAACCCAAATTGATATTTACAGAACGTCGTTAATACTCTAGTCAACTACCATAACTACTCTATCTCTCTCTCTATAGATATATATCTACACACACACACACACACAAACATATTTCATTACATAATATGCAGCCCACCCCAACGACAATATCATCATCCTCATGCCCAGCGCTATTTTCCCACCGTAACCTCCACAATTTGCGGCTAAGAAACCATTTTTGTTTCTCCTCAAGAACAACACCCAATCACACACCCACAAGAAAATCAATGGCGTTCTCTCTTTCTGGGGTTGCCGTTGGATCAACACCACCACGGGCGGTGGGTTCTTCAAGAGCTGAAACCGGGTTCTCCACGCTGATGGATTACGTGGGCAAAGGCGGAATCAACGCCGGAGACGATCTGGTCGTATTGTTGTATCACCTGCAATACGCCTGCAAGAGAATTGCCGCTCTCGTGGCTTCTCCTTTCAATTCCAGCATCATCGGACAGTCGTCTGTCCCCGCCGCCGCGGGGACCGGTGGCTCCGGCAGGGATGCACCGAAGCCGCTTGATATCGTCTCGGTGAGTGTCCTGGTGGATGCAAGGAATTTCAGAGAATGAAATTGCTTGTATTGACAAATTTTAAGGAAATGTGCTAGTTGAGTTCCATGGAAAATTAGCTCTTGTTCGCTGTTTTAAACCCAAATTTATTATTATTATTATTATTATTATTATTATTATTTTCTGCAGCCTTTTCTCTCAAAAAAATTTGAGTTTACAGTATGAATTGTAGGTTTGAACCTATGATCCAAACGAACCCTTAGTTTCTGGAAATGTTTGTGTGTGTGTTGTATAAATAGTAATGAGCTACTAAGATACATTGAAAGACCCTTTTCACTAAAAATTAGAAAGAAAAATCTACAGTTAGTTATAAGAGAATCTCCATTTTGTTAACTAGCTCTTGTTTGGAGCACGAGTTTGGGCCGGAAAAATCCAATTTAAATTAGGAATCTAAACTGTATTGATGTTTAGGAGAGAGAAATTTTGAAAAAGCGAAAATTTCGATTTGGAAAGTTCAATCCAAATCTTTGCTCCAAACAAGTGCTGAATTGGGAGTAACAACATTCACCAAGCATTTTTCTAGTGTTGACCAAAAAATGAAATATTAACCTCTTTAAGTTTCCACAAACGAAAATTGTGCAACTATTTTTCAATGCTATTGTTGTTTACCTGTCTCTCTTGCTTTACAGAATGAGATCATCTTGTCATCTCTTAGGAATTCCGGGAAAGTCGCCGTCATGGCTTCCGAAGAAGATGATACTCCAATTTGGATAAATGATGAAGGAAAATTTGTGGTGGTAACAGATCCTCTAGATGGCTCTCGAAATATCGATGCCTCCATTCCCACGGGAACAATCTTCGGGGTCTATAACCGCCTAGTTGAACTGGATCACCTGCCAACGGAGGAAAAGGCTCAGCTGAATTCACTTCAGAGTGGCACTAGACTTGTGGCCGCTGGCTATGTACTCTACTCATCTGCAACAATAATCTGCACAAGTTTTGGCTCCGGAACACATGCATTCACGCTGGACCATTCGACTGGCGATTTCATTCTCACGCATCCGAACATCAAAATTCCTCCTCGAGGTAACGTATCAGACTAATGGTTATCAAAAAATGCGTGTTTGGTTCATGGTCCTCGATGGTTACAATCTGTTGCGTAAAGAGTAAACTAGATTAATTTAGTTGTAATTTTCCGGGCAAAATGTTATAGGAGAATTTCTACATCTTGTATTTGGAAGTGGTGTACTTTAAAAGTTAAACCACTTCCAAAAGTCAACTTCTTTTCAAACAAAATCGACTAGCAAACCATTTCTTTGCTATGAATTCTGTTATAAATTTGGTTTGAAGATGACTTGTTAAGGGAATGAAAGATAGAAAAATCCCTTTACATTCTACTTATGATCTCTCTCCCCACAGGCCAAATCTATTCTGTAAACGATGCTCGATACTTCGACTGGCCTGAAGGACTAAGAAAATACATAGACACAGTAAGGCAAGGCAAAGGAAAGTACCCCAAGAAGTACTCGGCGCGGTACATCTGTTCTCTGGTGGCGGATCTCCATCGAACTCTTTTGTACGGCGGGGTGGCAATGAATCCGAGGGACCATCTTCGTTTGGTGTACGAAGCAAACCCGCTTAGCTTTTTAGTGGAGCAAGCTGGAGGGAAAGGGTCCGATGGGAAGAACAGGATTCTTTCGTTTCAGCCGGTCAAGTTGCACCAAAGGTTGCCTCTTTTCTTGGGGAGTTTGGAGGACATGGAAGAGTTGGAGAGTTATGGAGATGTGCAACAGAAAGTGAATCCCGGGTACGAAATTTGATGTTGTTGAGACTTTCTAACCATCAGATGTGTTGAATATCAACCTGTTTTGAAGTTCTGAGTATGAAGTTTGAGTTTTGGACTCATTTGTTTTGACATTATAGTAGAAGAGTTTAGGCATAACAAATTAGGCGGACTCAAATATCTTCTCTCTTTTGTGCTTGTTATCATTTTTGTAAATAGTTAGCTTTTTTTATTTATTTATTTTTTGAAATGGTAAATAGTTAGCCTTTTGTTTTCAAGAAAAAAAATTCCTGTATATCCAAATACCATTTTATTCTAAAAAATGAAAAGCTTTTCTCATTTAAAATAAGAAAATTTTCCTTTTCGAAAATCGACATGCGATCCAAATAAAGCCTTCGCTTCAGTGATGTATGTAAATACTTAAATCGGGCGGACTCAAATGCTCTCTCTCTCTCTCTTCTTCTTCCTCTTTTTTTTTTTTTTTGGAAAAATACCTGAATAATACAAATTTAGAGACCACTGCATCAACAGGACATAAAAAATTAACATTAAATCGATATAACGCAAAATTAAACTAAAGTTGTGTCATGTTGATCAAGAATAAGAAATTTATATCATGTGGGTTAATAGATTGAAAAAGGTGGTTATCTAGATAAATTTTTTTTAACACACAATTTGCTTGAGGAACTAGGAAATTTTTTCAGGTATTACTTAAATCAAATTTTTTTGACTAAACTAATAACGTAAGAAATATTAAAAACATTAGGTTTTTTTTAAATATTTCTCTCTTTCTTTTGATTATTTATGAACATGAGTATATTTGTTTCAATTTTTCTTTATTTGGGTTTTAAAGATTGAAATACTAGTTTTTTTTTTTTTCCTAGTGTAGGACTCATGGCTCTCGTTTATTAGAAATGAATAAACACATCATCATATTTCAAACCTGAGAATTCCTATCCAAATCTTTTTCTTTACACCACGAAAAAGTTAAAGTCTTAATTACAAAAACGAATTTCCCTTGAACTAAAGCTCTTGTAACATTTTTTCTTTCAAATTTCAAAATGAAGCACCCGTTCTATATGAAAAACACATTGTGAATAAAACAGATCAATATGTTAGAAATTTTAACGGAAAAGACACATGTTGCACAAATGATGATTGATGCTAAATACTTCGGGATAAAGTGTTACAAGGGTCATAATTTGGGGGTAATTGTAATTAATCACAAATTTTAAATAGAAGTGGTTATCGAAATACCCTTACATGATACATTAGTGATTCATTAGGGTCATATTTACTTACCAGGAGTGAGAAATTAGAGTCAATATATTGTTTACGTTCTCCCCCCCCCCCCCCCCCCCTTTGAAATAGGAGTGGAAATGGTACACCCCATATTGATTTGGGATTGAGAAATTAGATTGGATTGACAATCTCATGCCCCTCTACATTGGGACTCCCAAATTTATAGTAAACATTGCATTCGCAAATAGCATCAACAATTTCAAATTGTCAATTTGATGGAACAAGATTTTGCCATTATTGAAAAGGGTAATTTGTCCTTTTAGTTCATGAACCATGAATATTCTGTCACTTTAGTCTCTGAACTTTTGATTTTGATAAATTAATCCCTGAACTTTTGTTTTTTGATAATTTTGGTCCCTCACAATAAAATTCACGGACAATTTCTGATATTGAACATAGATAATCGTATTCTAATCGTATTATAACTAATTTTTTTAAAAAAAAATTATAATATTAAGTTTAGAAGGTTTAAGTTTTTAAGGGTTTTAATAAGAATGAGTAGGAAATTTTTATACTTAGTGTAATTATTTTTGTAAAATTTCATGTTAACATGGAATTGAAACATGATTATATACACTAAAGCAAAAATAATACATCAATTTTAATATTCGGGACCAAAATTGCAAAAAAAAAAAAAAAAAAAAAAAGTTTAGGGACCAAAATAATATAACATATATAATTTATGAACTAAATAAGCAATTACCCTTAAAAATTTGGTGATCTCCCTATCTTTAATACTATTTAGTTTTTTACTCAATTACTCCAAAAAATTATTGGTGTACATCCTCATTAAAGTAAATGGTTAGCTCCATAGAATGAGAGGTATAAGAAAATCTTCTACATGTAAAATAGGGAATGACTGTGGTAGTCCCTTTTATAGTATCTACCGTAGAGACCAATTTTAATCCGTTTAGATATAATTAAGTGGCTAAGATAATATGTGTGTCTTCTAATTATTATACATATTAACTTATACTATTGTAAGCTAAGAAATTAAAAAAAATAATGAAAAAATAAAATCTGAAAAAGGTCACTAACCTTCCGCCTCACACCACCAAACAGAGGCTTTTTTCTCTACCCTTGCCTCACCCCCCACCTTCCACTTAACATACAGAGTCTTATTTTTCTCTGCCCTTGCCCCCTCACCCCCAGACCTTTAAGCATCAATGGAGGTCCATCGACTAGCTGCATCTTCCTCTTTTTTGGTAAGGTCATCTTCGTCTATCTTCTGGCAGCGTCAGCTTCATTGTGATAGTCCCTATAAGTAAAATGGTAAGATGTAGAGTCTCACATTACTTGAGAATAAATATATGTGATGGTTCATAAGTAAAATGATCACCTTCTAATGATATGAGGCATTTTTTGGATGAGTTCAAAAGCAAAACCGTGTGAATATGAGATCCAAAATGGATAATATCATATCAAAGGGAGGCATGAGTCGTTACATTCATGGCCCGTGCAACAGGTTCAAGAGTAGTCGTCGGAGTACTTGCCTTCGTCACCCCGACACAACCAGCAGTGCCGGAGTAGTTGCCGATGTCGATGATGCACCATTGCCGCATCTGCTTGCTTGGCCTCATAGAGCCCTGCCTCTGTGAGGAGTCCTTCCTGTCCTTGAACGACCCCGACACAACCAGCGATGTCGGAGTAGTTGCCTTTGTCGCTGGCGTCGACGATGCACCATTGCGCATTTGCTTGCTTGGCCTCACAGAGCTTTGCCGCCGCAACGAGCCTTTCTCGTCCTTGAACGACCTAGACACAACTAGCGGTGCTAGAGTAGTCGCCTTCATCGTCAGCACCGGCAACACCCCACTACTGTTCCGCTGCCTATCATTCTTTTTCTTATTTCAGAAAAGTATTTAAGAAACTTTTATTTAGTGCACAAGTATGCACTAGAAGTTGTGAATTCTTTTAAATCTTTGAATGTCAAAATTGATCTCTACGGTAAGTACTATAAAAGGGACTTTACCACGACCATGCCTTATAAAATAACTTTAAAATTAAAAATGGCTTCGAGTCACGTTCAAAAGACACTTTTTTGTTTAATTTTTTTAACAAATTATTGATAAAATGGACTATCTATGTAATATTACAAAAGTTTCATGATAAAATGATGTTTTAAAATTAAAAACCATGGATTGAAAAATACCCTAATAATAATAAAAAAAAGGTCGGATGAACGGATTTGGCCACCCATTTAAAAATATGGCCGGTTATATATATATATATATATATATATATTTAAATATATTTAGTTAAAAAGTCGATAGTGCATATTTGTGGTTCATCAATTCGCCCCAATATCGATGCTAGAGAAGACTTGACGAAGAGATACCTCGATGTGAGAGATCTTAAGTGCTTGAAGCAGATCTAATGTTAATGATAGCGATGTCGAGGAGAGAGAGCAGAAAGAGGAGAACGCAATGTCAAGAAAGAGAGAAGGGAGTTGGGTTGTTGGTGGGTTGTAGTCTGCACATGAGATTTGCTAAATTTTGGTTTTCTAATGATTAAATCATAATTAGTAATTGATTGCATAGAAAATTGATTATTTATAATATAATTAATTATAATTAATCAATAATTGATTATAAAAATTAGTGATTTATATTATCATCAATTAGTAATTAATTCATTTATTGATTTAACCCTTTGTTTAGTTTACCAACTTCAATATAAAAATTTCAATTCAGTTATTTATCTTTTTTTTTTTCCTTCTAAAATTCAACTAATTTCTTAATTAGTTTTTAAAATATTAACAAAGTTCCATATAAAATTTTAAACTCAAACCGATTAATCAAATAAAAACTAAAATTCATTGTATTATATAGTCAAGTTCTAATTGACTATTTAATAAAATTAATTAATTATTTTAAAAATATGTTTTGAAGAAATATTTAAAAACTTCAATAATTTATTAAAAAATTTCTTAAAAAACGACATTTAACACAAATCTCATAAAAAAGAAGACAATCGTTAGATAAGAATATTTATTTATTTTTTTTAAAAGTTTTTCCAGGGGAGAGAGAGAAAAAAAAAAGCACGCTCTGGATGGTTGACTTGACTTAGACGTCCGATGACTTGGTGAGTGTGGCATGCGCATAGGCCCACACCAAACCAAAAGAACAAAGCTGAATATGAAAAAATTAAAGTTTTTTATATTTTTTTATTTAATAAGATGAATTTCTGAGATGTTTGGTGTTTTAGTTTGAGTTAAGATTTATAAGTTTAAATAATGATTTTAATTGATTTTTTTAAAAAAAAAAAACTTTAAAAAAAAAAGATAAAAATTAAATTAATAATGGTGAGTTTAAACTCACTACCCAAACGGGTCATCTTTTATCAAATGATAAAACATATAAATAATCATGTTAGATGATGTAAGACATCAACGATGTTCTTAGCTTTACTCAAACCAAAATTCCACGCGGCGCATTTTAGCACCAAAATTCTTTCCCTCTTCCCCAGTCTGACTCTCTCTCTCTCTCTCTCTCTCTCTCTCTCTCAAAACTCTTCCAAAAAGTCTCCGCCCCTCGTTGGGGACAGAGAGAGAGCCACAAACCAAAACCCATACGAAATACACAAATTTTAATTATAGAGAGAGAAACAATCTCTGCATACACCTCTATATATATTTATAGAGAGAGAAAGTTGTGGAAGATTATGGGAAGCCGCTCTGCAACTCTACCAGCGAAGCGGATGCCCGACCCCAACCACACCTACTCCTTCAACGGACCCACCAAGCGCTCCAAGAAGCCTCCTCCTTCTTCTTCTCCGGCGCCGGCGCCGGCGCTCGGCGTTTCGCCGGGACAAGCGGCCTTCCGCCTGCTCTGCCACGCGTCGCGCATTGGCGGCGTGATCGGGCGGTCGGGGAGCGTGATCAAGCAGCTCCAGCAGGCCACGGGAGCCAAGATCCGGGTCGAGAACGCCCCCGCCGAGTCGCCGGACCGAGTCATCACCGTAGTCGCCGGGAGCGCTCCTTCTGCTGCGAAGATCACGCTGCGGAGCCCGACCGCCGAGGGAGGGGACGAGGAAGTTGAGGTCTCGAAGGCGCAGGATGCGCTGCTGCGGGTGTTCGACAGGATTCTGGAGGTTGCGGCGGAGAGCGGAGCGGTCAGTATTGGTGTCGGGGTCGTGTCGTGCCGGATGCTGGCGGATGCGGCGCAGGCCGGTTCGGTGATTGGGAAGGGAGGGAAGGTGGTGGAGAAGATCAGGAAGGATAGTGGATGTAAAATTAGGGTTTTGACGGAGAAGCTTCCGGCTTGCGCCGCCTCCACAGACGAGATGATTGAGGTAAATTTTCGGTTTTTTAGTACCTCCATTGTGGTTTTTTAATTAGTGTGAATTGTTGTGTAAAGCGTATTGCAGAAATGCCTTGGACATCATAGTGAGCTAATATGAGGAATAAACTTGTTAATTATTGGAAACTGGTAAATTTGAGATTGAACAAATTTCTAGCTATGGAAACTTTTGTAATTGGAGATTAAAACTTTGGGACTGCCAATTTGAGGGAAAAAAATTTGGCATCGAAAAACTTAGTAGTGTGAGTTGCAGGCTTAGCCTAGTCGCAATCCACCCCCCGCCCCCAATGTTGAGGTTTAGAGTTTTAGTGTTTGAATCCCTCCACCCTGTTCAAAAGAAAGAAAAAAAAAAAAAAAAAAAAAAGCTATCCAAGCCAGTGTTGAGACCAAAATATTTTTTTGACTTTTCCCACCCCGGAGAAGAGCTTTGAATATGATAATGCACTGTGTTTAGTATCAACTGACATAGATAAATCATATTAATGTGTCCTTGGATCACATTGTTGCACCCAATAATCTGAGGGTCTAGTTCAGTGGTCTAGATTGTGATTTGTAGTTTGCTACCATATGGTTTGGGGAATAACTGCAAATTTCATGTTCCTAATGATTATAGGCTTCAGCGAGGGCTTTGGTTTTGAACTCAAGCCCATGAAGCGCGCTTAGGGAATTTCTCAGTTGTGAAGAGAAAGGATTATTGTACCTAGTAGAGGATAAGCACAAATCATCATCACTGATTGTTATAATAATGATTGGTTTTCTGGAAACTTTTCCATCTTAGCAGCGTGTTTTAGCTTTTTCTCCAATGTGAATGTGATTCTATTGTCTCACAGATAGAAGGGGATGTATTGGCTGTTAAGAAAGCGCTGGTTGCTGTCTCTCGCTGCATTCAGGATTGTCCATACACTGATAAGACAAGAGTGAGTGGAAGCAGACATCTTGAGGCAGTTCCCCAAGACACTTTACCTGTGGATCTGCGTGTGGATCATCTTTCTCAAAGGCAGTCAGTGATGCCCACTTTAGCTAACAGCTTCATCAATCTGCCAAGCAGCTCCGTCAACCTTCCAAGCAGTTCTATCAATCTTCCAAACAGTTCCATCAATCTTCCAAACAGTTCCATCGGTTATGCTTCAGGGGTTCGTCCATTGTCAATAGAGTCTGAAAGGGTTCCCATACTTGAGACAAATACAAAGATGCAGGAAGTTGTCTTTAAAATTCTTTGTGCCAATGACAAGGTTGGGGCTGTAATTGGAAAGGGAGGAGCAGTTGTCAAGGCTCTTCAGAGTGAGACGGGTGCTACAGTAAGTGTTGGAGCTGCTGTGGCCGAGTGTGATGAAAGATTAATTACGGTTACTGCATCCGAGGTTTGTTATTCAACATTTTTTTTCCTTTTGTTTTTAGCTTCATTCTGCGTGCAGTCAATTGAGGTGATTGGAATTAATTAAAAAAAAAAAAAAGTGAACATATTACTAACTTGTTCTGTATTTATGTGTACTTCAAATGTGCAGAACCCTGAATCGAGGTACTCACCAGCACAAAAAGCTGTAGTTCTTGTTTTCTCAAGGTCCTTAGATGGGGGGACCGAAAAGGGGCAAGGTTCTGGCTCAAATAAAGGGTCATCCGTTACTGCTCGCCTTGTAGTCCCGTCAAACCAAGTTGGTTGCCTATTGGGAAAAGGAGGTATAATTGTTTCAGAGATCCGGAAGGTAACTGGTGCTAGCATAAGAGTAGTAGGAGGTAACCAGGTCCCCAAGTGTGTCTCAGAGAAAAATGAAGTGGTGCTGGTATGGACCATATGGTCATTTCTCCTTCCTTTGTTTAGAGAAATTAATTATTTTGCCTGTTCCAATTCTCCGGGTGGGGAGTTATTGGTTGGGCGGGCCCAGCAGACTGAATTTACTCAAGATGGATTCATATTGTTTATTTTAAGAAGCATGAAAAGGAATTTTGAACTTTAAAATATGTTCAGTAGTTTATTTTAACCCTACAGATTTCAGGAGATTTTTCAAGTGTGCAAGATGCGTTGTACAATGCCACTGGTAGATTGAGAGATCACTTTTTATCCAGTACAATAAGCAGCGCTGGAACAAGGAGTACATCATCTTTATTAACTGGTACTAGTCCTTATGAAAGAATGAGGGACCCTGCTCCTCTTGGAATCAATGTTTCACCACCAATTGGTGTTAATAACAGCATCAGTCGACATACTACACTGAATCAAAGCTTGGATCATCTTGGACTGTCTCATACTCTAGAACGTCCTCCTTCACCAAGACCATGGACATCGCAGGTATAGCCTCTTTTCTTGCATTATGTGCAAGTCTTGTTAGCACAAGCTTCTTAATAATTTACATGTAAATTGATTGCAGATGGTTTCCGGACTTAATACATGGGGAATTCCTGATGCTGGTAGAGGATTAACTTCTCTAAAAGGTGGCTTGGAACTTGGCAGGTTGGTAATACAATATAATTTAAAACATGTACTAGATTGGGGGTAGCTGTATATTAGTATAGAATTCCTGCTCCTTGCATGGTTAGTAGGTCTTGATCAAATTAATATGAACACTGGAGATCATAGCACAAATTTGAACTCTGGAGATCATAGCACAAATTTGAACTCAGCTAATAGAGGCCTTCGGACGTTGGCTGCTATTTGAAGCGAGGAAGAACACGGAAAGTCATGGATAGGAACTCCTTTTAATACTTGAGAGTTGTAAATGTTGATGCAACCGTGCAACTGAACTAGTAATTAAGAAATGTACTTTTTTTCTAGGTTCATATATGTAACTTTTCAACTGATGATGTTTTGGCATGTGGAATTCTACAAAAGCTAGATGCACAATCGCACCTTTCTGTGTGATCTTTCTTGGACCACTAAGAATGGTGGCTCATTTTTCAAGTCATACACATCAGACATTAGTAAATTCTAATTGTCAGAATGACCACCTAGTATGATCAGATAGATCGCTTTCCTAAAACTTTCTGTTCATCTTACATTTAATTAGTCATTGAAATAGAATACCTGCATTGGTTTCTGATAGAGGACAGCCTTCTGAAAAGATATCTCTTTGTACAAATTTCGTAGCGAATTTGTAGTTACGTGCATTTTGATTTATAATTATAATACCTGCATTCTATAATAGCTAAGGATACAAAAGCAACAAAAATATTGAGCATATCTTGTTTTCTACAAAAAATAAAAAAATCTGGCTTTATAAATTTCTCTTGTTTGATGTTAATAGTGGAAGCAAATCAGCTATTGTCACAAACACAACCGTGGAGATCGTAGTTCCTGAAAATGTTATTGGCTCCGTATATGGGGAGAATGGTAACAACTTGACTCGTCTAAGACAGGTACTCCTATTTCAATGTTATTTAGCATTGCTTCATTGGCTTTTTTTTGTCCATGCTGCCCTTTCTTGATAGCTAAAACAAGCAGCTACTAGAAACAACTTGTTGGTTTAGTACTTGTGCCAAAAAAATTGAACTTACTAGACCATAACATACCAATTTGTAGCTTGTTGTGTCTTAATCCTCACTGTTCCTCTGTATAAATGCTTTTAGGATAACTGTCCATGGGGTATGAAGTTTAATATTGTCCGGAGTTGGATAAGAAAGTATTTGGAACTCTTCCATTCAAATAAGAATTAGAAAGTTGTGGTTATGCGCATAATTGGTGATCTCAAAACAAATATTTGAAAATTTAACTTGATGAATTATGTTAACTTGAAAAGTTCGGGTGAGGTTTAAGAGAAAATCTCAACTCTGACTTTGAGGGGGGGGGGGGGGGGGGGGGGGGGGGGGGGGGGGGGGGGGGGGGGGGGGGGGGGGGGGGGGGGGAAGATGCCCACGTGGTCAAGTCAAGATTTAAATTGGGTTCATGTATGTTTGTGTACTAAAGAACGTTAATCGTGAGATGTTAAGCGGTCTTGGAGTAAATGGGTTAAGTAAAAAAGCAGTTCCATTTGGCTCTAACTTTGAGTAAGAGATTCCTCAACTTATCACTAGTATTTTCTATTTAAACGTAGAAACCTTAACTCTGAGCTCTGCACCAGGCTGTCATAATCTTTTGAAAAGTTTTACCCTTCTTTTACCAATGAACAACTAGAATCAGGCAAGGTTAAATTTATTCTTATCGTACTACTGAACTAGACTATGTCTAGTTATACTTCTAGAGCTTCTTTCTTCTGTTTTTAGTTTTATTTTTCCCGGTTTTCATTTTGGAGATAGGGGCAGGACAGGAGTCAAGTGACCTTATTATCAGGAATCCTTCCTGTGGAGTGTTTTTAAATTGCATTTCTAGATTGTTTATTTTAATGAAGACTGCTTGGCTTTCAACTAAACTTTTAAGACATAGATTCAGTTTGTTATTCGCCACCTTCTTGGTTGCAATCTTGTTGGAGTAGTGTGGGGAGATTAGAATCCATCTAATTCATCCCCGGATGGAATACTATGTTGGTACCAACTTTTATAACTAATCCCTCCTCACCCTCTCTGTTTGCATTTGACTCAGATTTCAGGTGCTAGGGTTATTGTTCATGAACCTCGCCCTGGATCAAGTGACAGGATCATTGTCATTTCCGGGACACCTGATGAAACCCAAGCAGCTCAGAGCCTGCTACATGCGTTCATTCTTACTGGACCATCGTGACAACTAAGGTAGGTGATTCCAGCTTGTCACTTGTTTAGTTAATTATTCTCATCTCTGGACATCGCACACCAGATACAGAAAAGTTCAAGCTTTAGTTCATCCAATCCTATGAGTCTGGTAAAGCAATGTAGCTCTAATTTTCTTCTACGTGTTTTGTAGCATTAAAGCATACTGAATTCACTGTTCTTACATTATTCAGAAGCTTTGAGGAAAGAATTTCATAAGACGATCTGCCACGATTTTCCAAAGGTTGACGTATACTTTGGTTTTTGCTTACTGCTCGCTGTCTTGGTCAAAGTCTCTCCGGCAACCAGTTCAAGGAAGATGAACAATATCTTTTTGCTGGAAGGTAGAACTAATTTGACAACTTCGTTGCTGGCATGGGAATAAGTATGATTTCGATCATATTAATGCACTCTTGCAGCCGTTGCTTACAATCCTATGTTGCTACTTTCCACCGGAGAGAGTGTTTTCTCGGAAATTTAAAGAAAGTTGAGCAATTTAGGCAAATTGGCAGCTGGATCTATCGACTGTTTGAGGTATGTCAATAGACTTTGAATAGTAGTTAAGAACTTTACTTAGTTGTTGCGACACTTATTATTCATTTGTTATGTAACTTTTAACTCTTCTTTTCCCATAAACATAACACGGAAAAAAAAAAAAAAAAAATTCCTACCTAACAAAAAATAAACACTAAACAAAAACAAGGGGAATCAGTGGGGGAGGACAAAATCCTCAGCCATAAGGCTTGAAGCAAGGGCTGCTAGATACAAATCAAGCAGTCCAGGTCAATCTGACGTAATGGCTTTGGCCTGTGAGTAACAAAACATTGCACAATACCATCAACAATATGTTGTTTTTACCCACATGAAATTCATTATTCTTGTGGGTAAAGATTATATATCTCTTTTGCACCTATATCTATGTTTGGATTATGCAACATCTATCTCTAAATTCTTTGTCATCTCGCTGTTCCTCCCAAATACTTGTTCTATATGGCCACTCCAACAATGCCATTCCTTGGTGACCCCTGACAATTACCCCTTCTCAATCTTATTTGCAATGCTCCTCAGTTCCATACTATATACTACCCATTTTAATGATTAATCTCAAAATATGCCCATATGGCCTCATGTTGTCGTAGCCTTCTATGTTTCTATACCTCCTAACGCAACATCTCGTCCATATCCTTTTGTCAAATTGATGAAGGCTGTTCAATTTGATTTCGGAGGCCCTTACATTGTGGCTTATGGGTGAGGATTCTCATTCCCCCCCAACACACTATTGATTCTTCCTACAAACAAAAACTAGTTCCATGTTGAACCATAATTTTATAAAGGTAATTCTTAAATAATCCTACATAAAGTAATTTTGAATTTTCAAACCATAATTTATAATGGTAATTCTTGAATAACATACAGATAATAATTTTCATTTTGAAATTTCTCATGGTTCTTGAGAAATGTAGTTGAAATTACTTAAAAAGGCAGAACTATACCAATGTTACTTTCACCAATTTACTGCCCGAACTTCATCACAGTTTCAATTCCATGAATTTGAAGTCATAATATTTCTGAAGTGCCATATGTACATATTTGATCCAACTGAAATAAACTTGTGCTCAATTTAGATGAGTGTTTTTGCTTCACAAATTGAACATTATATTTATCAGCGACCTCCTCACTAGAAATCCAGCTCTTTAAGCTTTTTTCTGGTTAAGAAATTATGATTGATGTGATGCAAGAAGACAGAGATCCAAGCAAACAGACCAAAAAAATCAAAATCAAAATCTTAATCTTCTTTTCTCATCTTGGAACTTGGAATACTAAGCATATTAAAAAGCAGTGGATAATTGACAATGATTGTAACGAAGTTATCAACGATAACTACTATTACCAAGGAAAAAATTCCTTTTGAATTGAAGTTGAACGCAGAAAACTCTTCAAACATAGAGTTGGGTGTGGAAATTCTTTTCCCTTTTGGATCGTAGGTTGCATATTCAAGATTCACACTGTAAATTCAAGCACTAAGATTTGATCTTCTGTAACATTTTTGAGGAGATGCCTTCAGAACAGCAAAATGAGGGAAAAAAAAGTCGGTAGTCTTAAGAAAATGCATACAGAGCTACAAAAGAAAAAAAGAAAAATATATGTGCATTTATATGTAAATCCTCTCCTACACATCGAAAAAAAGTAGCTACAAAGCTCATATAACGTAGGCTGCTCCAAAGCTCATTCTGCATTACACATGATTTCTGGCATACAATTCTTCCCCTAAACACAAAATTGGGGTGCTATGAAGAGAAACTAAGGTCCCGTTTGGTATTGTTTTCAAAACCACCTGGAAAGGAATCTCACAATTTCTGGTAAAGCTGTTTTGAAAATGGTTATGAAATAACGTCTTTTTTTGCACAACGTCGAAAAATAGAAACGAAAAAAAAAAAAAAAAAAAAATCCTTCTCATTTGGTGTGAAGGAATTTGAAGATGAAATAAAGTTTTCCCATTTCCATTTTCATATGCTTACACACTCGATTCATATTTTTAGAAACATACCCGAACATAATTTTATTTTATTGTTTTTGTACTAAAACCAATTTCTTTAGAAACACTAACAAAAAACCAATTTCTTTAGAAACACTAACAAAATTTTAAATATCTCAAAGTTATTTTCAAAATATTCTCATTTCTATTTCATACCCGAAACAAAATCATTCCCAAACCGCTTCCAAACAGGTTCTAAACATTCCTCTTGCCTACTAGTGAATGCCAAACTTGGCTTCAATATGTTACAAAAAGTCTCGTGTACATAAGAGAAGTTCTTGAACAAATTCTATTACCTTCAAAATTTTAGAATAAGTTATGTATATATGTGCATCGCAAGGGTTGGAAATTCTACAAAGAATGCGGTAACAAGTGTCCTGATCCCTTCAAGAGCATACATTTTTTTTTTTTTTTTAAGAAAAGTTTTTGGGTGATTTATAGTATTGCCCTTCAAAAGTACATCTTTGAATTATTGCCTTGATTGAAGTCGTTTTAGTTTTAGTTTTTAAGTCTTTAAGGGTTTGTTTGGTAATCAAGTCTATTTCAAACTAAAATGTACTTTTTTATCTCAATTTTTGTCTTTTTTTTAAAATTTTTGTTGTCTTTTCTGAAAATTCAACAAAAATTTTTAACTCAAATTTAAAATTTTCAGCTCAAAGTTAAAATTTTCAAACTCAACTCATTCACCAAACGAACCATAAGTTTTTTATTTTATTTTTTAGTTTTTTTAGTTTTTTCCCCACCTCTAATTAGTTACTTATGTAGATCAAAAATCTAGGTAAGAGGGTAAAAAACCTTATCATGTTTATTGTAAGGGGTTATTTCTATAATTTTCTCTAAGTTTAAATTTTTTAAATTTTTTTAAAAATTTAAAATTTAAAATTTTTTATTTTTATTTTATTTATTTAGTTATTTATTTTTAATCTTGAAGCATTATTTACGGAAAAGCTTTGAGGCAGAACAAGTTGTTCAAATGAATTGGACGATTCTGCAGTTGTCAATCTGCAGATTCATCCTCATTCGTTTTGACTTCTACAATCTCGATTTTCATTGATAAATTATCAACTCTTCAGTAGAAGGAAAGAGAATCAGCATCTAGATTGGAACTATTATTGTTGCACAATAAGGGTGTTTGGAACAACCAATGGAGTTGGAATTTCTTCTTTTTCTTCTTCTTTTTTCCATAGTCAGTTTGTTTCACCATTTCATTTCAAATCTCTCTTTTTCTCTTTTTCATTTTTAAAAAATCCAAACTTTAAAAATCTATAATTTTTTATTTAAGTCAAAACAAAATGTGAAAGGAACGAGAAAAAATCTATATTGTTTTATTTATTCGCAAACACATTTTAAATTTTTGCACTATTTCTTATATAACAATTTATTCACTTCATATCCAAACATTCATTACTTCCAATATAAATTACTTGATAACTTACTTCGATTGTATTCCAAATGGACCTTAAGAAACAAAGACATCTAAACACCAAACATGAAAAGGAGTACATTAAAAAAACTCTAAAAGCAATATACATCAATAGAGGTCGGATCGGCTTAGACAATCAGCTTGCGTTTAGTTCGTTAATTGGGAATAAAATTTTTAAGTTAGAGTTGGTTGATTTTTCAAAAACTAATTATAAATTTTATTGGCTTTTCAGAAAAAGACAAAAATTGAGATGAAAAAGTACAGTTTAGTTGGAGTTAAACTTGAATATCAAACAAAGCCTTAGTTTGATGGCAAGGAAGTTCTCTTGGTAATGAAACCATGAACAAAGCTGAACAGCATGCTGAGAAATGATTCTATTATCATGCATGTGATAACTCCAGTATGGAAGAAAAAGCAACAATGTAAACTTTATAATGTGGTTCTCATCTCAATATTTGTTTGATTAAAAGGGAGTGCTAAATGTTAACAAGGACGACTACAACAACATTAAACTATCCATTTCCATGGAAGAGTTTCCCAAACGCCACTGCATAGAAAACTCTTTTCCTTGTGTAATTTCTAGAACATCCAGTTGACATCAACTAATATTTGCATCTTATAATGTAGGAATATCCGAGTTTTTTATTTATTTTTTAATTATGATTATCCGAGTTAAGAACTAATTAGTAACACCAAAATTTAACCACAACGTGTGTTGTGAAATTTTGTTACTCCATACACTTAGCCTATGTTTGGTATTGTGGAAAAATGAGATGGAGAAAGTTGGAGTTGGGATTTTAGAGAGGATAATGAAATTTTAGGTTATTTGGTAGAGTGGAAAAGAGGACGAAAGGTAGTTATAGATTCATGGGACTCATCATAATCTAATCTTTCTAACTTTGGAAAGAAAAAGGCAAAATTTTTGACAAAAAGTGATATATTATATCTATTTTGGTATCAAATTGTAAAATCTATAATTTATCAAAAAAGTTGTAAAATCTATAAAATATATGGTCATTTAAGGGGGAAAAAAAAGAGAGAGAGATTTTGCTAAATAGATGTTTATTTAAGGATAATCTTGATGCCTTACATCGCAAATTTGACCCAATGGCTATTGTGTTGCAGAAAAAAAAAAAAAAAAAAGAGCAAAATTTGTTGGTATCAAGTTCTAAAATCAAGGAATATATGATCATTTATGGAAAAAAAAAAAAAGATTTTGCAAAGATCTAGAAGTCTGTCCTCTAAATGTTGAGAGGAATCATCCGGGTGGTGGTCAAAATTAGAATATACCACTAATGGCCTGTATTATAGGTCACTCATGTGCGCAATTTTGTACAACTTATAAAGCATTTTAATCAAACTCCTTTACACCAATCACATTAGGAACACAATGAGTACTTGCATGATACAAAACACATGAATGGTAACCATTATCCAAATGATTTTGGTACTATTGATAAAACAACAAATATGTACAAACTCCATTATCAAAATATCTAATTAGATTCTAAAGACATCCAACAGTAGACAATGTACTTCGACAAGACCAATCTGACCCATCTAGCATTATAACCAAATATCTGAAAATTCTCACAGAAATAGAAAAGCAATAATGAGAGAGATTCTCTAGTTATGTGATTGTGGTCCCATTAATTTGGAGGCCCTAAGAGATAACTTAAGGAAATGAAAAATAGAGGTACATGACATTGTTAAAGTGTGAGCTATCGTTTTAAATGATGCGTTAAAAACTCATTAGATGTAAAGAGAAACTGATAGAAAGATGAGACAGAGGATCTGGCTCCTATCTAACTAATTGGGTGCAAGGGAGGGACTATAGTGTTTGGACGTACCCACAGGATAGAATGCCACTTAATGTTGAGTTGTTCTAAGAAGTTTTAAAAGAATTTGAAAGGGATGGAATTCGATGTCAATTACGGGTATTATGTCAAGGAAGTACACAAGGATGGGAATGAAAGAGGACCTCCTTTTAACATTGATTGGGAAAATGCAAGATTTGTTGTCTAGTTTCTACATTCCTTTTTTGAAACAAAAATGAAGTTTAGTGGCTACGTTTATGTGGCATCTAATTTTAAAAAGCAGTTGATTTTGTTAACAAAGACAGTTGACACAAAAAGCAAGTTTAACAAGTATTGGACGGATCCAAGAGAAACTTATGTTATGCTTACTAATTCCAATGTTCTTGATTCAAGATATTGGTTACAATTTGCAAGAGACTTATGGATCTTTATACGATGCATTTATTGCCAGAAAGTCGGTGAAGCGTACTGAATTACTTTGCATCGGATCTTTTATCATCACGGTAAGGTTTGTTTTGGACTTGCGCCTATTTGTTCAAATTTACCTACTGCTAATTCTGGACCTTCTAATGTTGTGATTAAAGTTGGTAGGCCAACGTTGAAGTTTGGGACTGAAAAATGCGAAGTAAATGTTGGTAGCCTTAGGAATGGGTGCAAGTCTTTTGAGATTCTGAGTTGGTAGAAGGTAAATTCAATCAAGTACAAGTTGTTGTAACATATTGCTTGTGATATCTGGATTTTTCTCGTTACCAATATTGTTCTCTTAGTCCTGAGACAGTCAGAGGCACTAATATGCTTGAAGAATTGGTTAAGTGGAAGCAATCAACCAATTGTGGTCAAAGAGTACATGGATGAGACTGAAATATTGGATATGATGTGAGAAGATTGAGACAGGTAAATAAATTTCTATTCCTATTTTACCGTGGTTTCTTTACAATGTTGTTCTATTCTGTGAAACTTAAAATTTTATCTGTACTTTTTTTTTTTTTTTGTCTTTATTATTAGTTGTTTATAACTTTAACTACCCTAATTTTGATTTTGTTGGGTTGATTCTCGAATTGAGATGGGAGGGCTATTGATATTTGCTGTAACTTGAAACTTTATTTTATGAGATTGCAGGATCGGATTATTATGTTAACTTTTTCATCATGTAGTGATAGGATAATAATTTTAAAGTACGTTAATTCTTTTCTCTTTTGTGGGAGAGAAAATCTTGGATTACATGTATTTGAATTTTCTTTGGGTTTTATTTATTTATTTTAATTTTTTTTTATGAGACTATTACTTTGAACTATCAAGTCTTTATGCCCCGTTTTGTTCAACTATTTGCAACAATTTAGAATGGCTAATTTGAGTTGTCATTGAATGTGTATGTTTCTCAACATTTAGCATGCTGTGTCCGCTTGAATTGAAAATTTTGAGTTGGCGTTGAATTGTGCGTTTGACTTATTGGAGTTAAAAAATGTGAAAACTTGAAATTTTTTCAAAAACAAAAATATCAATATGGATCTTATTTCGTTCTTCTTAAAATTTTATGCGATTTATATTAAAAAAAAATTCTCATTTCGATTTGTGTATGGAAAGTTATATATAAAAAAAAATTTCTTAATTTAAAGTTTAAGCGTTCATTTGGATCATTAATTGGAGTTAAAAAGTTTAAGTTGGTTGACCTTTTAAAAACTATGTATAATTTTTGTTGGCTTTTCAGAAAAATATAAAATTCCAATAAAAAAAATACAGTTTAGTTGGAGTTAATCTAATGTGCCAAACAAAGCCTAAGTTTTCAAGTCAGAGTTGCAACTGTGAATAGTGAAAATGAGTTGACTCTTTAGAAGATGACAAAAACTTGGTTGAATTTTTTCAACTTTAATTGGTGAACAAAACATTGGCTTAGGGATGACATTTTTACTTATGGGTGTGGGTACCCGTAGGTATTTACCTCATTGGGGACAAATATGAGAGATAATTGATAGGTATGGGGTTAAAATTGGGTGGGGGGCGGGGGTGGGGGAAGCTCCCCCATACCCATACCCGCCCCACTTATTTTCACAATTAAAAAAATATACTTACATATATACATAATTTGAGTTTTTAATGTTTTAGTTTTTTTTTTAATGAATTTACTTATAGTTTTCTGGATATTGGATTTGGTTTCAAGATTTTTTTTTTCCAGTTACATTTATGATTGTTATCAAATATTGTGAAAACTTTAATGAAATTTGTTTTGAGTTTTTTTTTTAATTCTTAATGGATAAATGAATATGGTATGGATATAGCACCTCCAGTGGGGATTACCCGCACCTACATTAAATTAGGTGGGTGTGAGGCCCCCGCCCTACCCTATTGCCATCCTTACATAGGCCCATTTGGTGGGATGTTTGGAGACGGTGTTTTGGAGGTTGGAGATAAGTTGAGTTTTGAAAATATGTGTTTGGTAAAAATGAACTGTTTAGAATGAAAGATTATAAAAATTTAAAATATGTTCAGAAATAAATATTAACATGGATTTTGTTTCATTTACTTCAAAATTCTATGCAATTTTAAAAAAATTCTTAAAATAACAAAGTTATAGACTTTTTAAGTTTGAGTTTATAGTGGATATTTGGAAATGTGAATAGTGAAAAGTAGTTTTAAATTGAAGAAAAATATTATTAAAAAAAAAAAAAGCCATTTGGATATGTATTTGAAGATGTTCCTCCCAAACACCCCTTAAAATGTACCATTTGAAATAATAATATTCAAAATCTTTCATGAATAAAACATTTAAAAAAGTGTTTGGCTCTCAACATTTAAAATGCATCATAATAATATTAAAATAACATTTTAGTTCAAAATTCAAAAAACACCTTCTCCTTAAATTATTACATTCCATTCCAAATGACTAACTATAATAATTGAGAATCCAATATTGATTCCAAGCTTAAAAAAATATCGTATTTAAAAAAATATATATAAGACTCATTATTTCTTTTTAATCTTTTTATTAAAAAGAAATGAAGACACTTTTAAATTTTAAATTTGAGAGCTCTTATTGGAACCCCTCGTATTCTAATTTGAAAATCATTGTGTCTATTCTTATTCTTACTCCAACGGATTCCTATTCGATTCTATCTAACTTAACGCACCCTAGAAGTTTCTCTTCGAACTATAATCCTTTTGATAATGTGTGCTCAAGTTTTACAATGTGTGCTCAAGTTTTACAAAATGCTATTTGTTTCTTGAACTTCAGAATGGTAACATAATTGATCTTTTTTTTTTTTTTAATTTTTTTTTTTTAATTTGAGGATGGAAATCTAAGGACCAATTATGTAAAGCTCATGAAGTTTTGGTTTGGGAGGGGGACGTTAGGTTTCAAAACTCGAGTGGCACATATTATAATAGCTAAAGTTCGGAAGAAAATTTGACTCCATATTTGAGAGCATTTAGGAATGATTTTGTTTTGAGTAAAATATAAATGAGAATGTTTTGAAAATGAATATAAGATATTTTTAAAAATTATTTGATTGTGTTTCTAGAGAGATTGATTTGAGTATAAGAAAAAGTAAAATTGTATTTAGACAAAATTTCTGAAAATATTTATTAAGTATATAAGTCTTAGAAAATGAAAATAGAAATGAAAAAACAACTTTATTCATTATCTCATTGCTTAATAAAATATGATAACGATTTTTTTTTTTTAATTTTCATTTATGTTTTCTAATTTTGTGCAAAACGAACATTAATTTGGAATTGCTTCCATAAATAACTTAATGAAAAAACATAAAAAACGTTTTGAAAATGATACCAAATGAGGCCATATTTGTCGTGAAAATATAATCGTGAAGACAGTCCATTGAACAAGTATTAGTGTCACTTTAAGAAAACAACTGCGCACAAAATAGATTTATTTTAAGGCCGGTAAAACTCATAAGCATCCATACTAGAGAGAGGGGGGGGGGGGGGGGGGCGGGGGGAGAGAGAGAGAAAACCAATAAAAAGGCATCAACAAACGAAGCCTTTACTCTTGTTTCATTCATTCAACTGATGTATGAAGGAAAACATACACTCAAAACATATAAAACGAGACAAAAGCACATACATTCAAGCTGAAAATTATATTAAAAACAGGGTTCGGCATAACTGTTGAATGCCTTTTAAGCCTTTGCAACTGCATCACCTGCTGATGTTGCTGGTTGCGTGGTAGGCTTGAGCGTGATTTCCACGTTGTCATGGACTCCTTGCAGCAGCAGCTCGCCATCATATGCTACAACTTTCCGCTTTTTCGCGGCCCGCAGTGTCCCAACTAAGGCCTCGAATATATTTGCGCACTTATCATCATGAAACAGCACGCCAAATGTTACCTTCAAAGGGAAATCAAATTTCATGTCAGAATTGTGTCCGAGTATCGTAAGCTTGAAGCAGAACGGGAGGTTCAAATGAATGCAAAAGGTTATGCAGTTGTTGTCTGCTCGCTTATCCTCATTGTATGACTTTGATGCATTCTTTAAAGATTTCTAGAGTCTTGAACTTTATTTTTAACTCTTCAGTCAAAGAGAACTAATTTGGATACAGTTATTGGGTTACATCAAGAGACTTTGAATACCGAACGCGATAGCCAAAAAGACTGAATCAGCACAAACAAGTGGAGGGGGATAATGTTCTTGCAGTAGTGCAGGCATGTGCTTGTAAACTAGATCAAGATTGATTGAAACGAACATCTAATCGAGCTATGAGCAAAATATGCGAAATATCATACTCGGCTATGGGGATTATACGGTCACCATTGTTCTCACAAAATCCATCCGAAATCTGCATGAAAAACTGCTGATTTTTGGTCTTGGAGTTCGTAAATGTATTGAAGATTGGTTAAGAGCTAGTGATTGTTCATAACACTGTCTTAGTCTAACACAAAAGGAAACACTAGAAGGTAAATTCAATCTCTTTCGTACTGGTAAGAGGGAAAGAAAATAGGAAGGGAAGAAAGGTACAGAACATATGAAGAGAAAAGAGAGAACCCTCTCTCTTATTCTATTTGGTATGGATTCCCGCTCCAATCCCTCCATAGTGGAAGAGATTAATTGGGCTTTCAAGGATTTCAAACCCCTCATCCAATCCATTCCTCCCTCTTTTGTCAGGAACGAACAGCCACGAGTTTCAAAGTCCTTCTACTAATCCCACAACCTTCTCTCTCCTTTCACTTTTCTCTCCGATCAAACAACTATGAGTCTCAAAATCTTTACACTAATCCCCACATCCTTCTCTCTCCTATCACCTTTCTCTCCTACCAAACAAGCTTCACTTCAAAATAAAATTATGAGTAAATGGTCAACGGCGATGAAACTTCTTTTCTATCTACAAACGCCAGAACATTCAAACTATATACGACGATTTATGCAATTATCAACTCAGTTCTTGTACAACCAAACATCTATGTGGATTCAACTTTCAAAAAAGAGAATGAGGAGAATTCTGGAATACCAATAGAACACAATTTTCAACCATCAGATTGCATTAAAATCATATCAGACTAAGAAAGTATGGCAATTTAACAAAATCTAATGAATATTTGACGGTTTAAAACTGTATCTTATTAATAGGATATATATATATATATATATATTTTTTTTTTTTTCTCATATCATACAATTTAATTCTTTCCGAAAGTGTCTTGACATAACTTGACCCATCTGGTAGAACCAAAGATATCCATTAGTCCTCAATGTGGCTTTTAAAGGACAATCCGAGCCAACAACAAACTGTAATGTAAAACAACAAGCCATGATATTCATCTGCTGTTAAGTCAAGCTTTACCTCAGAATAATCTAGCCGATAAATATTGAAAAAAAACGTAAATATTCCTAGATGAAAGAATATCAAAATTTGGATAAGATAACCAAAAAAAAAAAAAAAGGCACCATTGTACAAGTAGTATAAATAAGAGAACTAAAAAGAAAGAAGATAATATTTAAAATCAACTAAAAATACAGATCGAATTCCATTAAAAAAAAAAACCCCCCAGATCCAGATTAATTCACAATGATCATCTGTGTGTGTGTGTGTGTGTGTCTGTAGAGAGAGAGAAAGGGAAGAAAAAGAGCTGAATCGCAAAGAGAGGAAAATGCAAGAAAGAAAGAGAGGGTATAGTAGACCTTGTAAGAACCATCGTCTTGAATCTTGCCGAGCCTTTTGATCTCATCTTTGAGTCGCTCGACCTCTTCTTCAACGTTCATGGTTTTCTCTTTCTCTTTCCTTTCTCTGTGATAACTTTCTCTCGCAAAAGCTTCTTTCTTTACATTTACCAGCTTCGATTAGCTCTAATATATAATTGAGGAAAAGGCCAACTTATAAAAAATTTCCAGGATTTTGTTATTGGGGTAAATTGTTAACTTTTACTTTCGTACATCTTTGGTCATTATTATTATTATTTTATCTGGAATGCTTCAAAATTATTAAAGAATAATTGACCTAAATAATCTATAAATTCTTTAAAATATTACGGTTTGATTACTGTTTTATTTATTTATTTTTATCAAAATGACCCTAAACTCTTTAAATGTTAGTCATTATGGTCCTCTCCGTTAAATTTCTAACAAAATGAGTATTTTGATCTAATTTGAAAGAGTATTTTAATAATTTAATAATAATTAATTTAAAAAATTTAAAAATTTATCCTTCCCTCTCTAATAGCAAACCCATATATATATATATATATATATATCCATTCTCTAATAACAAACCCAGATCATGAGAGGATGGGGGGATCTGGTTTGAACCTTCTTCACGGGACATGGGTTTGTTGTCTGTGTGTTGGGGGGGGGGGGCAATGAGTGGGCGTGGTGGTGGGGAAGGGGGGGCGGCAGTAGCGCAATCCAAATCTGGGTTAGTGTTTGGGGGGGGGGGGGGGGGGGGAAGGGAGGGAGAGACGAGGGAGAACGGGAGGGAGGGAGGGTATTTTAGTATTTTTACTATAAAATTGATCATTTCAGTAAAATTCCGTTAGAAATTTAATTCAGTTTGATGGAAATGACCATGTTGGCCAAGAAAATAGGAGTTAAGGGTTATTTCGGCAAAAAAATTGAATATAATAGGGACCAAACCGTCAACTTTGAAAAAGTTCAGGGACTATTTAGGTCAATTACTCATCATTAAAATGTCACTACAATAGTTATTTACGTTAATCTTTTGATGAAATCTGTTAGTTAACATCACTTTTTGACCAAATTACTAACCGATTCCGTTTAAAAATTAACAAAAATGAGTATTGTAACAACATTTTAATAATTGATGGGCATTTAATGTTCTTTTTTTTTTTTTTTTTCATAATTGGAATGACCATAAACTATTATAAACTTTGCTATAGTAACTATTTTTGTTAATTTTGGACGTAATACGTAATTAGCATCACTTTTTGATCAAATTCCGTCCAAATTTGACGGAAATAAATTTTTTAGCGACGTTTTTAATAGTTTATGGTCATTTCAGTTATGAAAAAAAACCCAGAAACTAAAATTATACAAGATTAAAAGTTCATGGACTAAAAAAACAACCTAGAGAAAAAGGGACATGACGATCTTTCTTTTTACTAATATAAATATAAATATGGGGGGTTTTTTTTTTTTTAAGTTTATTAGGATGAGTAGGTAAAAAGGTAATGGTTTTGGAAAACACCTTCCCTATATATTATATTTCAACAATATAATGTGTATTTGGATATCTTATATATTCCATTACAATATAAAAATATTTAAACTATAAAATATCTTTTTATACCTATATTTATCAATCATATCACATATTATTTTTTTATCAATATACATTACATGACTATTCTAATATAAATAACCCAAACATATATTATATTTGAGTACGGTGTATAAAGCGAATATCAAAACGCATATTATATTTTACATACTGCATTCAAATATAATTTACAATGAATGTGTTCTTTAAACGAATTATAAAAGCATGTATTATTTGTATGGCAAGAGCTATTTCCTTCAAAAGTCCTTGTTGTGCATTTTAAGTAAAATTTCATAGATTCGGTATAAATGTTACGTTCTAAAAATTAGGGATGTGTATTTTAGACTAACTATAGAAGCATGTACTATTTTTGTGACAAGAGTTACTTCCTTCTAAAGTTCTTTCCGTGCATTTTAAGTAAAATTTCATAGATTCGGGTACAAATGCTACTTTCTAAAAATTAGGGATATATCAATTATTTCATTATAAGGCTCTATTTGAGAGTGACATTTATTATTATTTCTTTTAGAAAAAGTAAGGACCCCCCCCCATCCCCCCCCCCTTTTTTTTTTTTTTTTTTTTTAGCCACCACCAACTGTCCAATATCTTTATCGAACGTCTGTCCAGTGTCGACTTTCTCATCCAACCCTTTTCTCTCTAGATTCTTAATCAGCTTTTTGAGAACTTCCCAAAGATGAGTCGAAACTGAACCCCCATCAGCCTAAATAAACACAAGGGAACATTCAAAAAAAAAAAAAAATATATATATATATATATACAGCTACATTAGGATTTTTTTTTTTAGTTTTTATATCTTATATTTTGCTTCTATTAAAAAATATATCTTATAATTTAAAGTGCAGATAAATTACTCATTTAATTTCTGAACTTTTAATCTTATACAATTTTGATATATGAATTTTTTTTCGTAACTAAAATGCAACTAACCTTTTAAAATATTGTAACTATAGTCATTTCCGTCAATTTTTAGCTGAAATTTATTGGGCTGAAATTTATTGGTAATTTGATCAAGAAGTGATGCTAAATACGGATTCATCCAAAAATTAACGAAAATGATCACTATAATAATATTTTTAATAGTTTATGATCATTTTAGCTATGAAAAAAAACATGAAATGCCCATAAACTATTAAAATATTGCTACGATAGTCATTTATATTAATTTTATATTAAATCAATTAGTACTTTGATCAAAAAATGATATTAACTAACAAATTTCGTCTAAAAATTAATATAAAATATTATTATAATAATATTTTAATAATTTAAAGGTATTACAGTTATGGAAAAAAAAAATTCAAAGACTAAAATTATATAAAATTAAAAATTTAGAGATTAACTTAATAATTTAACTTTAAAATTAGGTAGATTTATGCTTGGGAAAATTATGCATCAACTCGATGGTTGGATTGATTGTTGCCAAGAAAAGAAAAACCATCCTCCAAAAATATCATAACGATGACATCATATATCTAATAATTTAAATTGAAAATACCAAAATAACCCTAACATTTTTTTTTTCTCTCTCTCTCTTAGCAGACACCATTCTCTCTCTCCCTCCACCCCCACGCTCTCTTTCCGAGGAACTCTCTCTCTTCCCTACTCCTCGGCTGTCTCTCTCTCCCCCACTTCGCCGGCTGTTTCTCTCACCATTGTCCCGAGTTGCCTCCATCGTTATATCGGCCTCAGCAGGCGCCGCCCCTCGTGCTTTCGCGATCTTTATGTCGCTGCTGCCTTCGTTCTTTTGCAATCTCCGATGGCAGAGACCGGGCTGCGTCCCCTTGTGGAGGAGATCGTGTCAGGGTTTTTAAATGTTTAGCGGTCGGCGGCGGGGTTCGACATCTAGTTTTTCGTGGTTGGCAGAGGAGTTCTGATCTCAGATTTTTCAACGATCCAATTGCCTCATAGTCACGATCTCCACCCATCGCTACCAGTCGCCGTTTGGCCGGTCACGATTTCTTCTTGCTGTGGATTTTATTTTATTTTTTTTAACTTCAAATCATTTTTTAATTTAAGTATTGTTATGTATTTTGGTTGAAAAATTATTGTGGTTTGTAAATTCTGAAATTTTTTAATGATTTTTTTTTTGGTTGAATTTTGATGATCTTTTCCTAAATTGTATTTTGAATATTGGAGATATTTTGAGTCTTCTAAATATTCATTTAGTGAAAATAAATTTTTTAAAATGAAAAAAAATATAAAAATTTTAAAATATGTTCGAAAAAAAAATTAATAATATGGATATTGTTTCGGTTCTCTGAAATTTTATGTAATTTGAAAAAAAAAATTATCTTATTTCGACTTAAAATGATAAAATTGTAGGCTTTTAAAGTTTGAGTTTTTTTAAACTGTTTGGAAATGTGAATTATAAAATTGGAGGAAAAAGACAAAAAAATATTTGAAAAAAATTTTGAAAAGGCATCCCAAACAGAGCATTAGTATTTAAGTGTCAAAATTTAGTGTTTTTCTAAATATTATGGTCACGGAACCTGAAAATTTTGACAGAATCGGAAGTTTCTGGTTAGTAACTAATTGGTAAGTTGGTACCTACCTAGGACGGTGGTTGATTACGTCCAAACGTGTACAAAAACAAGCGGTCGATTGTAGCACAATTAGGACGGTCGATTCCACGAGGAGGTGATAAAAATAATCAAGAAAAGATTAGTGGAACAAAAGCGTTAGAGGAATAAATAATCAAAGAAAGAAGAAAAAGAAATATTTTTGTGATTTTGAAATAAATTTAAAGACAATGCAATTTAAAATGGAGAAAAATTCAATAATCAAAATGGTAAGACATCGAGAATCCCCTATATGTTTCGTTTACTTATTTGGATTTTGATTCATAAAATAACTCAATTGAAAGTTTCACTTCCCAAACAATCAATCGGAAAATAAAGATTTGAAGAACTTGTAAATTAGAATGTATTTGAGTAAACAAAATTCTTACGTGAAGAACTAACAAAAATTATCTTATAAGAAATCCAAAAGCGACAATATACTATAAGCAATATTGCAGTAAATGACTACTTATAAAATAATGCTATCAATATACTCTATCGTGCAACAATTACATAAAAGAGCTTGACTAAATTTATATAAAAGTTGACAACAAAATATATTGATGTGAAAGAGAAGTAAGATGGAAGAAAAATTATTTACTCAAATGTATGAACATTACAAACCATTGGAGAATTAAAACCCAAATAAGTTCACTACACACATAAGATCATCTCTAGTCTCACCCAAAAACTCTAGCCTAACTTGCGATTCATCTCACAAAATTCTAACAAGAAATTATGAGATGAAAAATGCAAGAAACAGAGAAAAATAATGTCACAAACTCAGCCAAAAACCAAAAAGGAAAAACGTTTAAGCTTGCTCAAAAGGCATGTTTTTATAGGCTACAAGATGGAGAAATTTCAGCCCACAAAATCAGCCTTTCCGGGTTGGTAAGCCGAGTGGAGAGAGGCGGTAATCCAGCTTGGGGGATTTGACTGCCTGGGCTGGCAACTGGCTCCAAATGCGCGGGCTTGGCTGAAGATTCGGCCCGAGATTTGTGCTGGGCTGGCAGCTGAATTCGCGGGCCTGAGCTGGTTTTTGTGGTTGACTGCTGCACGTGGGATGGGCTGGATTCACGGCCCAAAACTTGCGCTGGGCCAGCTGGAGGAGGAGCTGGGCTGGCAGCTGAATTCCCGCGGGCTGGATCACGCGGGCCGGACACGAACTGGGCTGGAATCACGCGGCCTGGGATCACGCCTGAGCTGAACCTGCGGAAGAAAGGAGAGAAAAAAAAGGAAAATAGAGGGAAAAGAGGAAAAGGAAAACAAAATAAATCAAAATAAATAAAATAATAAATATTTTCAAAGCAAAATATTATGAATTAATATTATGAAAATACTCATTTAAAATGTAAATTATCTAATAAATTATGTGAATAAAAGTGTGTTTTTGTGCATTTATCACAACCCCCAACCAGCTTATTGCTAGTCTCTAGCAATTCAAGCGCAAGAAAAATCAAGTCAAGCTGAAAATTCAAATCGAAACCTGCAAAATAATCTAAGCACTCAAACAAAATATCAGCAAGAAATCAGAGAATGCTATCAAAACTACTTCAGTCATTACTCCAGAGTTGTATGTGTGTGCACCAAACCATATCCTTCTTACCACAGTCCGTAACACAAATAGCATCGAAAAATTCACCAAGAAAAAGTCTCAACTCCATTATCTCACGGGTGTTGGAAATATTTTAGTGCAAAGGGTTTCACTTATGGAGTTGGAAATGAATCGGTCAACGCTCAAATGAGAGAGGCAATTTAAGGACAAGCTAATAAACAACCATTGATCAAATGATAGGCCAATCAAATATTCGGAACGTTGCACTATTTACCATAAACCAGCTTTGGGACTTCATTCGGATCAAATAGAAAATTACATAAACAAAGAGCCGTAAAATACAAACAAATAAATATACAACACATTTTTTTTTTTTTTAGCAAGAGACATTACACTTAATAGAACAAAATGTAGTAAGAGATTCTTTTGACTGCTATGCAGCACCAGATGAGATTATAACTGAACTACATGAATATTGATGATGAAATGAATGCTCTTGCATTTTCTTTTTTCTTTTTATTTATTTTTCTTTCTTTTTTTTTTTTTTTTTTTGAATAATGTAAAAGAATAAGGCTTTATTACAAAAGATCAATTCTATCTAATCAAAAATCATCCCTCAAGCAAAAGTACAAGTTAAGTAGTGGCGTTCCAAATAGTGATTTTACCAACTCAAAAGATCAATTAAAGTTCAAAAAGCTGTTTTCTCAACTCTCACAACTCACAAAAAAAATGAAACACTTGAACTCGAGAATTTTTTCTCAACTAAATGTGTTAACAACCATCTTACCACAAGGTTTAGTATGTGCACAAAAGAAACTCTGGAAATCATTTCTTAATAGTCAAGATAACAAAAACTGACTCAAACTAAACATTTTGAGATCACACTTAGGTAACTTTGCAAAAATTTTGATCCAAATTCCAAAATGACAAAAATTAAACTTATGCATGAATATGCTCACCACCCCCAACCAAAAATCAGACAGTGTCCTCAATGTCTAATAATATGTACAAATATGGGGAAAAAGGGAAGGAGAACACCTGGATGATGACGGTGGGAACATAGATGGGCTACCTGATCTGAAGCTCCAAAACACACAAAGAAATCACATAATAACAAACTGAAAATAAAGCACACAAAACACATGAAAAGAAACAAGCAAAACAAAGATATGATACAAAAAGGGTTGGAAGCAAACTACTCATAAACCGGGGCCTCAAGAATGATTTCTTCAGCCTGGCTCACTCGCTCAATGTAATGCTTCAGTCTCTGAAAATTCTTCCATCGCTTGGGTCCTCGACTTCAACAGCACTGTTGGGAAAGACTTGTTTCACCACAAATGGACCAGTCCACCGCGACCTCAACTTACCTGGGTGGAGATGCAGACGGGAGTCGTAAAGATGCACCCTCTGATTTGGCTCGAAGTTCTTCCTCAAAATCTGCTTGTCATGAGCCACCTTCATTCTAGCCTTGTAAATCTTGGAGTTATTATATGTATCATTTCTCAACTCCTCAATTTCCGACAGCTGGAACTTGCGATGTATACCTGCGGCACTGAGATCAAAGTTAAGGGCTTTGGTAGCCCAATAAGCCTTATGTTCGAGCTCTACAGGTAAATGACAGGCTTTTCCAAAGACAAGCCTATAAGGAGACATCCCAAGGGTGGTTTTGTAAGCAGTGCGATATGCCCAAAGTGCATCAGAAAGGCGCAAAGACCAATCTTTGCGGTCGGGGTTTACCGTCTTCTCCAAAATTTGCTTGATCTCTCGATTTGCCAGCTCGGCTTGGCCGTTCGTTTGTGGGTGATAAGCGGTTGAAACTTTGTGGATCACACCGTATTTGCGCATCAGGGCCTCGAAAGAACGATTGCAGAAATGTGTGCCTTGATCACTGATGATAGCGCGGGGCGTACCAAACCGAGATAACACATTCTCTTTTAAGAACTTCACAACTGTTGCATTATCATTGGTTCGACACGGCACGGCTTCTACCCATTTAGAAACGTAGTCCACAGCGAGGAGAATGTAGAGGTAACCAGAAGAAGATGGAAAAGGCCCCATAAAATCTATCCCCCAACAATCAAATATCTCTATCAGAATAATTGGGTTCAAGGGCATTATATGACGACGGGACAAAGCACCTAACTTTTGGCACCTCAGACAAGAACGACAAAACTCATTAGTGTCCTTGAACAAAGTGGGCCAATGAAGTCCACACTGCAAGATTTTTGCGGCAGTCTTTTTCACGGAGAAATGACCACCACATGCATCGTTATGACAAAAGTTTAGAACACTATAAATTTCATCATCGGGAATGCATCGTCTCATGATCTGGTCGGGGCAGTATTTGTAAAGGTACGGGTCATCCCAGTAGAAATTACGCACCTCGACCAAAAATTTACGCTTATCTTGAGCACTCCAATCAGCAGGAAGTTCACCGGTTACCAAGTAGTTGACGATGTGAGCATACCACGGTAGCTTAGTGACAGCGAACAGATGTTCATCGGGGAAATCATCTCGGATAGCAGGACCATCAGCGGGGTCACTAAATTCGAGTCGAGAGAGATGGTCCGCCACAACGTTTTCGACTCCTTTCTTGTCCTTGATTGTGATGTCAAATTCCTGCAACAAGAGGATCCACCTAATCAATCGCGCCTTGGCATCCTTTTTGGAAAGGAGATACTTAAGGGCTGCATGATCTGTGAAGATGGTGATGGGTGAACCAATCAAATATGCACGGAACTTGTCAAGTGCAAACACAACAGCGAGCAACTCTTTCTCAGTGGTTGAGTAGTTCAATTGAGCACTATTCAGAGTGCGGCTTGCGTAATACACCACAAAGGACTTCGCCTCTCTTCTTTGACCAAGGACTGCCGCAACAGCATGATTACTTGCGTCACACATAATCTCGAATGGTAAGCTCCAATCTGGTGACTGAATGATGGGGGCAGAAGTCAACTTCACCACAAGCGTTCGGAAGGCATCCTCACACTCTTGCGTCCACTCAAAAATGGCATCTTTGGCTAGGAGATTACATAACGGACGAGAAATCGCAGAAAAGTTCTGTATGAACCTCCTATAAAAACCAGCATGCCCGAGAAATGACCGAACTTCTTTCACTGACTTGGGGGTGGGCAATTTAGAGATAAGTTCAATCTTAGACTGATCGACCTCAATCCCTTTCTCAGAAACAACATGCCCCAAGACTATGCCAGATGGTACCATGAAATGGCACTTCTCCCAATTGAGCACGAGACCTTTCAGTTCACATCTTGTCAGAACAGCTTCTAAGTTGAGAAGGCACGAATCAAAGGAGTCGCCGAAGACGGTCAAGTCATCCATAAACACTTCCATATATTTCTCGACCATGTCGCTGAAAATGCTCATCATGCATCTCTGAAAGGTGGCCGGCGCATTACACAGTCCAAATGGCATGCGCCGGAAGGCATAAGTACCAAAAGGACAGGTAAAAGTAGTCTTCTCTTGATCCTCCAATGCAATCTCGATCTGATAATAACCTGAGTAACCATCAAGAAAGCAGTAGAAAGGATGACCAGCTACGCGTTCTAAGATTTGGTCGATGAACGGAAGCGGAAAATGATCCTTGCGGGTGGCGGCGTTCAGCTTTCGGTAGTCGATACACATGCGCCAACCCGTAACAGTCCTTGTGGGGACCAAAGCCCCTTTCTCGT
This sequence comes from Ficus carica, assembly GCA_009761775.1. Lineage (NCBI taxonomy): Eukaryota > Viridiplantae > Streptophyta > Magnoliopsida > Rosales > Moraceae > Ficus > Ficus carica. The sequence goes on along the minus strand of CM019748.1, from coordinate 18,953,980 downwards.
TCTCCACCACTGTCACCCCCGATTTCTTGGGCACTACCTGAGTTGGACTGACCCACTTGCTATCAGCGATTGGATAGATGATACCTGCATCCAAAAGCTTCAAGACCTCATTCTTCACAATTTCTTTCATTGTTGGGTTCAGTCTCCTTTGGGGATCTCTTCGTGGAATAGCCCCGTCTTCCAATTTGATGTGATGGGAGCAAATTAAGGGGCTGATACCCTTAATGTCAGCAATCGTCCAACCTAACGCAGCCTTGTGCTCTCGCAGCATGTCGACTAACCACTGTTCTTGTGATGCGTTAAGTTTAGATGAAATGATAACAGGAAAGGTATCACCAGCTCACAGGAAGACATGTTTCAGACCCTCAGGTAGTTGAGCTAGCTTAAGTGTTGGGATTTCTTCGGTGGATGGTTTTGGCTTTTCTTTCTCTCGAGGAAGCTCTTCAAAACGTGGTTGCCAAAACTTTGTTCCTCTGCCTTGTGAGTCTTTGTAAATGGTAGCGTTGTTGGCTAACTCACAAGGATCGGAACTTTCAGAGTCAGAATTGTGGAGAAGATCATCAAGATTATCGGAATCACTTTGCAGTTGAATCTCCTCCGAGACGAGTGTGTCGATCAGAAATGTTTGGTGACACTCGTCATCATCGTGTGGCTGCTTCGCAATGTGGAAAACATTTACCTCCAAGGTCATGTTCCCGAAAGATATCTTCATGAGACCATTCCTACAGTTGATCAAAGCATTGGCTGTAGCCAGGAAAGGTCTACCGAGGATGATGGGAATCTTGGACTCCATGCTCACCACAGATTGGGTATCTAGGACGAGGAAATCAACGGGGTAATAAAATTTATCAACTTGAACCAGAACATCCTCAACTATACCCCGAGGCTTCTTGATCGATCGATCGGCCAGCTGCAGAACCACAGATGTGGGTTTAATCTCTCCAAGACCAAGTTGCGAGTAGATAGAATAAGGCATGAGATTGACACTCGCTCCAAGGTCGAGCAAAGCTTGGCCGAATTCCTGAGTCCCAATTTGGCACGAGATGGTGGGACAACCAGGATCTTTGTACTTGGGCGGCGCCTTCTGCTCGATCACCGCACTCACTTGTTCCGTCAAGAAGGCGGTCTTCTTAACGTGGTGCTTCCTCTTGACGGTGCACAGATCCTTGATGACTTTGGCATAAGCCGGCACTTGTTTGATCACATGAAGCAAAGGAAGATTAATCTTCACTTGAGTCAAATGCTCTAGGATCTCACTTTGACTGTCCAGTACTTTCCCAGCAGATCGCATAGCTTGGGGGAAAGGCACCTTTACTGGAAGTTCAGTTGGTTCATCTTTCTTGGGGGCGACTTCTCGACTACTTGAAGTGACAGTAGTTCTTGATGGTTCATCCAAAATCTTGCCACTACGAGTGGTGATGGCATTGACCTCCTTGATGTTTCGCCCTTCAGAGTTGGAGGTTTGTGCCATGTGTTGCCCCGTGGGGTTGGATTGAGCTTGAGAAGGAAATTTTCCTCGTTCTTGAACAGCCAAGGCACCAGTCAGCTTTGTGATCTGGCTCTTCATCTCTTTACTTTCTTCCACCATTTGCGTGAAAAGTGATTCAAACTTTTGGTTCATCCTAGTCTGTGCCTCCATGAAAGAATGCAAGGTATTCTCAAGAGAATTCCCCGGCGATTGTGCATGATACTGAGGTGCAGAATTTGCCTTTGGTGGTTGTGGCTGTTGCTCCGTTCTCCATTGTCCACCTGATGGTTGAGTTTGATTGGAATCTCTCCAACTGAAGTTCGGATGGTTCCTCCAGCCAGGATTGTACGTGTTAGAGAAAGGCTTGTTGTATGCCCCTAAGGCATTACATTGCTCCTCGTAACTCCCTCTCATTTCACTATAAACAAGGCAATCCTTAGCTAAATGTTCCATCCCTCCACAAACGAAACATGGCTCTTGTGACTCTGCCCTTGCGACCATGTGGATTCCTCTTCCTTCTTTGGTTTTGAGGGCCTCAATCTGTCGTGTCAAAGACTCGATTTGGGCCTTGAGGTTATCCTCTTCCCTTAGTTGGTAAACTCCAGCAGGTCGAGAACGACTAGTGCTGTCAGTAGCACTTGGTCCAGTCCATGTGTGGGCTTTCTCGGCTAGCTCGTTGAGATACTCGAAAGCCTCTTCGGGATCCTTCTGGAGAAACTCACCATTGCACATCATCTCCACAAATTGACGCTCTCGGATTGTGAGTCCTTCGTAGAAATAACTGACGAGGCGCCAACTCTCGTAACCATGGTGGGGACATTGATTCAACAGATCTTTAAACCGCTCCCAGACTTGATAGAGAGTTTCATTGTCCTTCTGAGTAAAGGTCGAGATCTGTCGTTTAAGACCATTAGTCTTATGGTGTGGGAAATACTTGTTGAAGAATGCAGTTGTCATTTCTTCCCATGATCCAATAGACCTAGGTCGCAAAGAATACAACCAGCTTTTGGCTTTGTCCTTCAGAGAGAAGGGGAAAAATTTTAATCGCACGGAATCTGCAGCCTCAGCTCGGTTGTGGAAAGTGGCCACCACCTCGTCAAACTCCCGAATGTGCACGTACGGATTTTCACTTTCTAACCCATGAAAGGTTGGCAAAAGTTGAATCATTCCCGGCTTGAAATCCAAATTCGGCAAATTAGGTGGAAACATTATGCATGATGGTGTGGCCGTACGCGTAGGGTGAAGGTAGTCGTTCAACGTCTTTTGTTGGACCTCCTCGTTTTGAGCCATCGCAAAAGGATTTGGAATTGCTAAAGCGTTTGGAGATGGAGGAAGGCTAGACGTAGAAGAAGAAACTTCACTAGGGTCTTCAGGTCTTCTTGCGAATCTCCCTAGTTCGTTTCTATAACGATTCATTCACCTTAAGCGTTGTTTTTTTTTTTTTTTTTTTTTTTTTAAATAAAGAAAACTTTTACAAAAACAACAATAGTGTAAAACCGCGAATCGCAATCCCTAAGAATGCTCCCAGGAGAGATTAGTGGGGCGAGGCCTCCTTAAAAACCAACCTCCTAGACAGAACTTTCTTAGTTCGTACTTTCCAACGTTTCCACACAATTGCTTGGAAAATTTATTAAATTTTATGGCGTATTTTATGAAATGTTAGATGTTAGATATTAGTATCCTAAGTTAATGCTATACTAAAACCTAAGGTTACACAAATTATGAGCCCTAATTTATTAACACTAAATTGGTAGCCAAAATGTTAAAAATTAAAAATTAAGAAATAAAACTATCAGTTATGAAAAATAAAATTCTAACACAAAATTAACAACATTTAGTATCAGAATGAATGAAACATAAAACGTAAACGTGATGAAAAACACTAACAATAAAAATGTTAAAAGAAAGTACAATATATACTAGCAAAAATAAAAGAAACTACTATTAACAATACTATTAAACACTATTAAAATCAAAAGAAAGAAACTGACCAAGAGAAACTAAAAGAAAATTAACCCTCTTATTGACTAAAAAGATAACCAAAAACTGACAAAATATTAATGGAAATAGAAATTGATAGAAGAAAAATGAACAATCGGACCAAAAAAAAAAAAAAATGATAAAGTGTTCTAAAATATAAAAATCAAAACTTTTTTTTTTTTTTTTTTTTTGAAAAGGCATCCCAAACAGAGCATTAGTATTTAAGTGTCAAAATTTAGTGTTTTTCTAAATATTATGGTCACGGAACCTGAAAATTTTGACAGAATCGGAAGTTTCTGGTTAGTAACTAATTGGTAAGTTGGTACCTACCTAGGACGGTGGTTAATGATTGGTAACTAACTGGTTACTTATCGGTGGTCGGTAACTAATTAGTAACCTGTCAGTAAAGTTATCGATATTAATTAGTAATTATAATTTATATTTTAAATTAAATAAATAAATAAGTATTTATAATGTCATATTATGACATTTCTTGCAATATTTTTTAATCTGCAAGACAAGGCATGATTTTGTGATATTTCTCTAATTTTCACTTTATACTATCACACTACATGTGATGTCCAAATTTATATTAGCGTAGTTGGCCTAACTGGTCCATGTATTCTTTAAGAGTGACACTTTGACCAATGTTTTTTTTTTGTTACCGTCCTGATCCTAAACTCTCTAAAAAAGTAACGGTTTGGTCCTTTCCGTCCACATCCGTTAAATTTCTAACGGAATCTTACTGAAATAATTAATTTTTATACTAAAATGACTAAAATACCCTTCCATCTCTCCCCCCTCCCCCCCCCCCTTCTCTCTCTCTCTCTCTCTCTCTCTCGGTCTGCCCCCTCCCCATACCCCGATTGGTTTGCCCCTCTACTCCCTCTCTCGGTTTCGCCGCCCCCTCTCACCACCGTTCACCCCCCACCCTCACCCCCCTCCCACTATCGTTTGCCCCCCACCCCGCAACTGGGTTCCCCCCTCCCGCCTCCATTCGCCCCCCCTCCCAATTCACGATTTGGGTTTTTAGGCCCCTCCCCCCACCGCGACGTCGATGTCCCCCCACCCTTTTCTCCTTCCGATCTGGTGCGCCCTTCCCCCACCCTGCCCGCACCGACATTGAACTCTTGCCCCCTCTCTCTGTCGTAAATCACCCCCCCTCCCGAACTGGGTTTTGAGAAAAGAAGAGAGAGAGAGAGAGAGATGAGAGGGAGAAATGAGAGTAAACTTTTTTATTTTTTTTTCAATTTTTGTTAAATTAATTACTGTTAAATTACTAAAATACCCTCACAAGTTAACAGATTTGGATAGAAAGAACCATAACGACAAAAAAAAAAAAAAAGTTTAGGGTCATCTTGGCAAAAAAAAAAAAAAAAGATAAAACCGTCATTTTTAAAAGAGTTCAAGGATTATTTAAGCAAATTACTCTATATATTATTACCTAAAAATATACAAAATACCCTTGCGAATAAAAAACTAAATTAAGTGTCGTCTATCTTTTTATCCCACGTATTCTATTCGGTTTTAGAAAATATACCCCACATTTTAAATTCTACATTTTTATTCTATGAAATTAGATTACATTTACTATATAAATATATTCTTTCTTCCGATCAACACAATATTGAATTCAAAAATGGTCAAATTACCTTTGAAAATTCAAAAAAGAAAAGTTGAGCTTGAACCTTCCTCCGTGAGCTTGCATACTACAACAATTTAATTCAGATCATACAGCTAGATTTTGTACCAAATCAATAAGGAAAAGTGAAATCCCCAAATTATGAACCTGATTTAACTATAATTTTACATCACTTCTAACATGTAAAATTCTAATCCTCCTTTCCAAATTCAAAAGAAAAAAGAGAAATAATTTAAATGACATAAATTTAAAGATTATTACATTAATATGACACAAAAAAATAACATTAGATTAATATAATATAAATTAAATTAAAATAAACTAAAATTTGTATCATGTTAATGAAGATAACAGAGTTTGTGTTATGTCAATTAATAGATAAAAAAAGTAGTTATTTGGGAAAGAAAAAACTGTCTTAGTATCTCACTTGGGAAATATATATATATATATATATATCTCTCTCTCTCTCTCTCTCTCTCTTATATATGCAATTACTGAATTGATTTTTTTTTTTTCTATTTTTCTATTTTATATTTTATACAAGAAAGACAGACAGGAAACTAGACAAAGGAAAAATGGCTGCCCACTCGGTGCCGAGTGGGCTGGTGAAGCATTTGCAGGTGAAGCAGCAGCCCAAGAAGAAAGAGAGAAGCTCAAACTGCTTGTTCTTCGTCAGAAAGAGCTTCCAATTGGGTCTCAACAATTTCCCTAATTTTAATCACAATAACAATAATAACGGGAAGCCATTTTTCCCTCATAGTCTTACCATCACCTCCAAGTCCAGTGGTTCTAGCACCGCAGAAACTGCGGGGCTTTCTGTCTCCCCCAGAGAAATAAAAGAAAAGTGCAAGAAGTGGGTTTGGAAAGGCCAGTTTTCCATCAACTACTTTGTTTCTGATTCGGGTGCTTTAAATTCTAATCCTCCTTTGCTTCTTGTTCATGGCTTTGGTGCTTCCATTCCTCACTGGAGAAGGTTTGTTTCCTTGTCGTTTCTTTTTTTTTTTTTTTTTTTTTCCCGTTTTTGTACAAGGTTTGTTCGTGTGATGTGTTCCACACATCCGCTATTTTATGGATAATGTTGATGTTGAAAAAAAAAAAAAAAAAAAAAAAAAAAGAGAATTAAGTAAAAACAAACCTTCAACCAAAAAAAAAAAACAACTGGATTATTATAAGGGAATAAAATGTACTGAGAATCTTTAATTGTTGTAATAATAATTCGTATGTGCTTTATTATTTTGACTCCCTATACAAATTGCCAGAGTAATTGATACAGATTATTTTTGAAAAAAACTGAAATCTCTGACAGGAATATCAGAACATTATCCCAGAACAACATTGTCTATGCCATTGACCTTCTCGGATTTGGTGCTTCAGACAAGCCTGCGGGCTTTGCTTATACAATGGAAACATGGGCTCAGGTATACATATGCTTATATTAGGAGCTTTTTTTTTTTTTTTTTTGGCCCTTTTGGAAAAATGGCTGGAGTCAGAGTTTTGTAAGTTGGAATTGAAATATGTGTTTAGTTAAAGTGTGAATTAAATATGAACTGTGCTATAAGGAGTAGTGCAAAAATTTGAAATATGTTCAGAAAAAAATTGTACAATATGGATCTTGTTTCGTTCCTCTCATCGTTGTAAACATTTAGACACAAGAATCATCTCATTTTGACTTGAAATAAGACAGTTATGCACTTTTAAAGTTTGAATTTCATATAAATTTAAGAGAAAGTAAGATGTAGATTTGAGAATTTTAGAGTTGAATAAGCAAAAATCCTGTTGCAGCTGGTGTTCGAAACGACCCTTAAAATAGGAGTTTGAAAAAGTTGTGTTTTTCTTTAAAATTATGATCGATAAATCCATCACATTCTATTATGTTCCCTACTGACTTGAGACTCTTTGTAAAACAGTTGATTTTGGATTTCTTAAATGAAGTTGTTAGGAAGCCAGCTGTGCTAGTAGGGAACTCTGTTGGAAGCCTTGCTTGCGTAATTGCTGCCTCAGGTATGTTAGGAATGGAAAGTCCAAATTCCTATTATTCGAAAGCAATAAGAAAACTGGTAGAACAAAAACAAGCAGTGTGCACACATGATTTACTATGATTCATTCTTAATTTGAAAGTTATGTTCATTTATTGGTGCAGAATTGATTATTAAAAAATATCTCTCTCGATCTTTCGATTTTCTCCATGGCAAACAGCTGCCCCAAAAGTCACTTATGTATCATGAGAATTAGAACAAAACCAATGCACATGTAGAATACCTGAAACACTCCAGAAAATTCTTCTCAGGGGCTTGCACCCCCGAACACCCCGACCACGAGACCCATCGACGTGTTAGAGCCATAGGCTGCAGGAAAAGTGTGCAATATATGTAATTAGACTCTATAAAACTCAACATTTATTGCTGCAGAAAGATTGAACAAAACTCTCCTTTTTTTAATATAACATTCAGTAGTACAAAAGTTTTGCTTTATCTACCATCGAGTATGGTGGCCTACTAGTAATCGATTACTATGGTTAAATCTGTAATCTAAGGTTCGAGTGTTGGAAGGCCCTCTTGGGGGTCTTAAACATGAAGGCTAGTTATCCTTACCGATAGCAACATCTAGGACAGTATCTTTGATTACACCTAAGGGGATATGCAAGTGTCGGTTGCCTCCTTCTCGGACTTTCTGTATCAAAAAAATTAAGCATTTTGTCCCTTTATCTATATTTCCTTTGTCTTATCTATTTTGCTTTCTCTGACAAGAATCTAGTCGATCACTAGTTCGTGGACTTGTGCTTCTAAATTGTGCCGGTGGCATGAACAATAAGGCGATCGTTGATGATTGGAGAATCAAGCTGCTGTTACCTTTGCTTTGGTTAGTTGATTTCTTACTTAAGCAACAAGGAATTGCTTCGTTTATCTTTGAGCGCGTCAGACAGAGGTATTGAATCTACTTCACTATTTTTGTCAAACAAAATGATATCATTTTCAAGTTGTGGGGACAATAAATCTCATTATGCTGTATTCGTCTCAACGCAGAGATAACTTAAGGAATGTTTTGCTGTCTGTCTATGGAAATCAGAAATCTGTGGATGAAGAACTCGTAGAGGTACAACTGTTTTCCTTTTATTTCGGATTATTTACTAATTTATACACTGCTTTTTAAGCTTGTTAAACATGTAAATCAAGCATTTTGGATATTCTCAACAGGTACCTTCGAATTGCACTTTCGTATCAAATCTATTTCTTTTCTTGGTCAACTACTAATTTTGTATGCTTAAATGACGACTTTAATTTCTTTTTCTTTTTTAAGACTATCATCAACTTGTTCACTCCATAACTCACAACTTGTGAAGTTGTCATTTAAGCGGTTGAATACGGCAAGTGACCATTAGAAAGAGTAAATTGGGTATCGAAATTTAAATTACAGCAGTACAATGTTGTGAACTTTCAAAATGCATATGGTTATTTTGTAATATAAGCTTAAAATTTAAGGTGTAAAATACCCTTTGTTTACTTTTTTTGGATTTGGAAACAAATGTAGATAATTATCGAACCGACGTTCGACCAAGGGGCGTTGGACGCTTTTGTTTCGATCGTGACGGGTCCTCCAGGGCCAAACCCTGTAACGTTGATGCCAAAACTCTCCATACCTGTTCTGGTTTTGTGGGGGAATCAAGATCCGTTTACTCCTCTCGACGGACCCGTCGGAAAATATTTCAGTTCCTTGCCCGCCACCCTACCGAACATTAGTCTCTTTGTTTTGGAAGGTGTAGGGCATTGCCCCCATGATGATAGGCCTGAATTAGTCCATGAAAAGTTGTTACCATGGTTGGCTGACCTTGCTGCTTCATGACAGTTGAAGATTTGGTTTCATTAGTTACTTTCACTTGGTAACACACTTCATGGAATATATATATATATATATATATTTGTTTATATATGTAACATTTTTCCTTGTAAATTTGATGTTGTAATTCGGGTTTATATTTTATTGTTTGATTTCTTGTAACTTAATGGAAATGAAGAAAGGGCAGGAATTGACATCCCACTTGCTGATTGATTACTTTTCTATGTTTGAGATCAACCATATTATAAAAAAAGATGATTTTAATTTGAAACTAAATTAAGATTTAAGGGGGTAGTTTGGAACAACGTTTTAGACGCAATTTTGTAATTAAACTCCAAAACTCCCAAATCTATATATCATTTTTTCTCTCTTCTATTTTTAAGAAACTCAAATTTTAAAAATACATAAATTTCTTATTTTAAGCCTAAATAAGATGGCTTTTTATTTATTTATTTATTTTTTATCATACAGAATGTAAAAATAACAAAACAAGATCCATATAATATCTTTTTTCCGAATACATTTCAAATTTTTACACATTTTTTTATGTTAGAGTTATTTACAATTCATGCTTCAACTGAACGTATATTTTAACTATAACCTAAAAGACTCTAACTCCAACTATTCTTTCAAATGGGCCCTAATATAAGCAAGTTTTAAAATGTTAATCTTATTAAATCATATTACATCAAAATCAGTGAATTTTATAAAAAATCGTTTTGTTTCGAATATTCATCATTATTGATGAAATATCAACTCACACTAAAATATTTTTTACTACATTATTACTTTGCCTGTTTTACTTATGGATAAAACAAGACAACATATACTGATTCTTGTAATTTGAGAAATGTGGATCCGTTTGGGGTAAGTATCCGTATAGAAAACATTTGGGATGAAATTTTTAAATGGAAAAATTTGAACATAAACATTTGAATTGTCATCCGAGCTATATTTGAATGTTAACATATTGAATAAAACATTTGAATATAAACATATAAGGGTTTAAGGAATGCTCCCAAAAGATCACATCTTTGAAATATTGCCCCATGATTCAGATTTTTTTCCCTCTTATAATGTAAAATAAAGTGGTTTTGGACAAAAATCTTAACTATGTGCACTAAAGGGCTTATTCTCATAATTTCCATATGCATTTTAAAGTAACTATTTGAAAAGAAATGAAAGAGATTGGAAAAGGATATTTGAATATTACATTTCTAATTGTGCTAATCAAACATGCATTCATAAATCATTCAAATGGAATGATCCAAATATTAATAAATAATTGTGTCAAACAGACCAAATTAAAAAGTATAATTTTTAGATTTTTCAATTCATATCAAGTAAAATGTAAAAGTGTGTAACTTTGGCAGGCTGATCAGTTTTGTTAGCTTTTAGGATAAACTTCTTTATTGCATTATAATTTATTAGACAAAAACAGAATTTACCAAACATTCTAATTATTTATTATAAAAGACCACTCAAACTAAGTAATCAGAATTTTTTTTTCCTTTTTTAGACATTGTTCAAAATATAAAGCAGCTCTAAACTGTAAGGCCAACACGCCAACGCAAGCACTTTTATCATTATCCCAAATGCCAAAACAAGAGGGTTTTTTTTAAAAAATTAATTAAAAAACCATTTTTTCTAAAATAATTAATTAGTAATTAATCATGTATATTTAATTTAGTCAATAACTAATGATCATAAAATAAATCATAAAATTTTCAGTCAATCAACAATTAACAATGATAAATAAGTGTTTTACAATAAAATAAAATAAAAAAAAAAACAAAAAAATGTATCAAATCTCAATCAAATCACAAAAATTTCCAAACCCAGCTTCAAATTCATCGGAATTACGCCGGAGTTCCCTGACCCAGTAGCAATCAGGCTGGAACTTTAGAGCTCAGCCCCAGTCGCATCAGAATTCGGACCATCATGCTGGACTCCAGATTACAAGTTGATGTCCGCCATTAATGTCAACGCGTGATTTTGACTTCGCGATGAGATGCAGACCGAGCCTCACGACTGGCATTAATGGAAATCGTGTTATCAGGCGTAGACGAGCGATTTTCTCTCACCAATTTGCATGTTCATCGCCACAGTTAAGGATTGATTGAAAAAAAAAATGACAAATGATTAAAAAAGGAAAACTCCGTCCATCTATAAATTGAATGGATAATTATTCAAATTTGATCACCTAGCTTAATTTTCCATACGAAAAAGCTGGAGAAGGCAAAAGGTATAATTGAAGAGGGGGATGAAGATGGTTTAAAAAAAAAAAAGAGAAAGGTTGAAGCATGCTTTGGACGTGAAGTAGAGAGAAGATTGGGTTGGTTTGTATGGAGAAAAGAAGCAAAAATGGTGGAGCTGGTCAATGAGTAACGCAGTGTGGAGAATGGGTTGGTTCGTACAGAGAAAAGGAGGATGAATCCTTTGCAAATGATATCCAGATTTGGATGAAAGAAAATGGAAAAAAAGCTGTGAAGGTATGAAATTATTGGCTCTGTCTTCTGATTTGTTTTGCATGGATTTTCAGATTCTTTAAGATAGGGTTGGAAATTTTTATTTTTTGGATGTTTGGTTTTTATTGCGGATTCGAGATTATTCGAAAAATGGATGCTTCTCAGAGCGAGGAAAGAATGGAAGTATGGAAGTACCTCATCCGCGCCAGTCAAATTGGGGTTCAATACTGAAGGAAGAGGAGTTACTTCGTCCTCGAAGCTCATCATCTCAGAAGCTTCAAGTATGTTTTGACTTTGAACGATCAGGTTACCCGCTTTCTCTGTCCTTTTTGTTTCTAGTTGTATTGGTTCTTATTATCGAATTTGAGGAGGAAAAAAAAAGGGTTGAATTTATATTTTTATCTTAAGCAATTTGTTTGGGACATTGTATGTTAAAATTGAAATGTTAAATTTGAAGGAAAACATTAGTTTTAAAATCGTTATGATAATAACGGTTGATTTAAACGAGAATTTGTTGTTTGAAAAACAAAATGTCCTTCTAGATAGCCTCCAAGATTGGGAACCTCATCGTTAGAGTTCTTCGTTAAATTTTAGTAGTTAAAAAATTAATTAAGGCCGTCGTTTATTGTTGAATAAAATTTTTGATGATGTAGTTTCATAGTGGGGGCGTTTTGAGAGGGAAAGGAAGGACATGCTTTGGATATGGGTAATACGGGAAAATTAATTAATAAAGGAAATGAGCTAATTTGATATGGGATTATGCGTAGAAAATATAATGGTCAATGTAAAAAGATTTGGAAATATGTTTTTCATTTTGTTCTGTTACTGCAATAATAATAAGAAAGTTGTTTCCTAATTTAAGGAGAGGATGGACAAATCAATATAGAAAACTGTTCATAATTATAATGTGTTAGTTGAGGGTATGTACTTTGAATAACTAGTTAAAGACTTTTATAGGCATGGAGGATCATGGTAACAACCAAGTCATGAGCTTTTCTGACGAAAGTGATTTCAGAGATGAGCGAAATCAAAGGGGAGTTGAGATCATTTAATAATGGGTTGATTTCATTAAGATATGATCATAAAAGATTCGAGGATCATACCCGAGAATCTTTGCACTATATCATGAATGGATTGAAGAGGGTTGAAGGTTTTAGCGAGTATGTTGGCGTTGATGGCTCAGGTAAAAAGTATGATGGTAGTGTGGACAATTTGCATAAGAAGCGTAATAGTTGCTTTGCAAAAGGAATTAGCATTGAAAACATATGAGCTCGGTCTGATTTTGGAACAGATTTTGTGCAAAGGGTGAGATGTCAAGTGGTCTAAAAAGCAACCAAAAAGTGAGTTGGATAAATAAGTCATTGTACTGTATGATGGTATTGGATATGTTTTTTTTTAATTTTTTTAAAGGTAGTTAAATTTTATATTTGTAATTCGGTTGTCAGGGTGAAGCCGTGCGTGGAGTGAAGGTTACAACTGCTTCAATGACAAGGGTAAAGATGTTGTTTTACGTAAAGTGAAGGTAAAAAGTATCGATAAGAAAATCAGTTTAAGGAATTGTTGTTGTAAAAATTAATATGCAGGTAGACATATCGTCCGACATGAAGAAATCTAGTAACATGTTCGACAAACCCATGGTCTTTGATAAATCTGGTTCATGGCCAAAGGTGTCTTACAAATGTGAACCGTATCATCTTAGCAAGCCACTTGTTGATGTCGACCAAGCTACTGTGTTGGAATACATATTTGATGAAAAACTAGATCTGCTATAAGATATATATCTTTTTATTGTCGCTGAAAATATGAAAAATAATATAATAATATTTTTATTACCACTATGACTTGATACCATAGTTATAGCTGAGCTTTTATTTGGTAAATTAGTAAATGTATAGTTGAAACATCGAGGAACTACCTACGTCGATGTCAAATGCTATGTTTGAAGCCCAGATGTTGGTTGGAGGGAGAGGTACGTGGTTCTATATTTGAGACATGACAATATTATTATTAAAAAAAATATTTTTTACAGTGGCTAAAAATTTATATAATTAGGTCATAAATGTCAGTGCGGAGTTCCTGATGGAGTGTGAACGGAGTGCTACAAGGAATAAAGCACAGACTTGGTATTTGAACACGAAAATGAATGTAAGTGGTAGCGAAACTATTATGTCGTTATGTTGATGTGAGAAGAGTTGTTGTTAGTTCACTGTCATGATGGTTTGATTCATTTAATTTAAGAGCGAGGCAATGAGCAATCCTCTAGATGTTAAACAATTTATAAGGAGGCATCATTATTAGTCATTTTTCATGGGCCCTCTCCTGCATTGCTGCAAGGTTGTGTCAATGGTGTGTTATATGCACTTATATATATATATATATATATATATATAGTAATATTAGTGCACTATGGGTTTAACTTCTATAATTTTACAGATTTACATTCCAATCAACCCGGGGAAACATTGGTGTAATAGGTTTCATTGGTGAATAAATCTTTATGGTATTGATTATGTATGATAATAATTTAAGGAAGATTATAAGTATGTCAAATTTTTAGAAATTATATTTATACAGTAACAGAGGAAGAATAAGTAAGGGTTATAGGTTGGAAATTTAGGATTTGTTAAAAGTCATCATAGGAAAAAGAAATTATATTATTGGTTTCAATAATGACTAGTTTGATGGTATTGCAGCTCACAGTTTTAGACGAGGTTTTGAAGGGTGAGATTGCTAGTATGAAGCCAAGTGGATGGGCTTTCAGCAAGTTCTTTGTTAAAACACCACAAACTGTTTCACAACAGCCAAACTTGTATGATTGTGGTGTGTTCGCGATAAATATCATGGAGAGTCGGGATATGTCAGAGCTGACACCTAGAAAAGTAAGTATTGTAGGATCCAAAGTATTCTAAAACTATGTCATGGAGGTGATGTTCTTACTCACATATTGTTCTCAGTTTTGCAGCGAGGATGAGCGTGTTAGATTGGTTTTGAAGATGGTAATGTCTAATTTCAATAAGAACCAGAAGACTTTGTTTGCAAGTGCGATGAGGCACCATGAAATGATAAGCGACGATTGTATTGGCTATGGAGCATAAGTGAAGATGAAGAAATCTGGTCCGGTGTGATAGGCAATTTTTGAAAAATGTGCTGGATGGTTGATTAGTACCAGTATAAGATATATGCTAGATGGTTGATTGGTTTAACTGTAAGAAATTATCAAACTTTCAGTGGAAGGAATGTTTTGACAGCCTTTAACTTTATAGTATTAGATTCTTATAGGCTGTATATATGTAAGATTACTATTACATGATAATGATGAGAAATGTTTTGATTTAAGTATTCACATTACATTTTGAAGAATCCCTTGTTCATCATCTGTTGGTGTTTTACCCCAGGTTTGGTCCTTTTTGATTGAAAAGTGTAGACTTGTCTTTAATGTAAAAATACAGGTGTGGAAATTATGTTTTTATGGGGTGTTTTTTGGATTTTTGTTTATTGATTTATTTTATTTTCTCTTTTTAAGGCACACTTACCAGATTTTGAAATGTCAAATTTAACATTTGTTCGTATCTCTCGTTCACAATTTTACAGCTAGAATATAGTCAAAAAATTATCTTCCTCTCACTACTTCAATTTTGTTGTCTCCTTTTTTAAGAATAGTTTCTCTCTCTACAAGCTTCCCGGCCGTAACCCTTCCTGTCTATGTCTGTTTCTCTCTTGCTTCGTGTCGCTCTAAATTGTTTATTTAAGCAGGCTGGTTTTTGTACAGCGGTCTTCAGTTATATTTTGAGTCATTAAATCTGTTGCATTTTATTCAAGCCTTTGAGTGTGTGAATTTTGCGAACTGTCCACTTGTTCCATTGATGCTTGTTTTGAAATTGTTGTTGTTGCAAAGTGTGTATCTAAAACAAAAGTGTAAATCATTATTGGGTCCAAGAGGTTTGGTATGTTGTCTTGGTCAGGTTATCCTAAACTCTAGTTGAAGAACCATACATGTATTTCTTGAGAATGTAGTTAAAGATTTGCATGGTGTTTATAATATACTAAAACTACTGTTATTGTTCCACTGTTTTACACATACTAAGACTGTTGATATTATGCTTGTTCAAGTTTCCTATATGTCGGTTGATCAACTTGTATAAAAGTCATCATGTATTTGGCACACAGTTGCAAAACGACACAGTTATGTTAACAACCCGTATTATGGACTGTATATTAGAAGTCTTGTTAAGCAATGCATATATTACATTCCAAAGTTTCTCCAACCTATTTTACGTTCATCGAAGAAGTTCATCAAAATGTTATATAAGGCCTACAAATATAGGACATGGATAGTTACACTCTTTGAAATCTTGAAATTTTGTAGTTGTGCGAACGAGCGCATTCAGAAAGTGGCCCAACGATGGTTCAACATAGCTTGTTATAAGGACTCTATCATAGAGGCAGTAAAAAGATGCTTGTTTAAACTGGTAGTAGGAGGAAATAATTGTTCGGATTCTTGTTATGGTACTTTTTTGGTTAAATTGGATAGTCATCATCCTTTTCTTTCCAATGTTGAAAGAATTTGGAAATAGTTTACAGTTGGGTTGGTAGTCACAATGAGAAAATAAAGCTGTCACATAGTAGTTTACTCAACCACTAAAATGAAAGTTTGGCTATAGGTTGAAAGTTTTATTAGTAGGGATTGCATGGATTCACCTTATCCAGAAGTCTAGTACAAACCTTTGTGATTGTACTTACAGTCCCAAATTTAACGTTCCAAATCTGTCAATTAACTTTAAATACAAAAAATATCAAATCATCCCGAGTAGAATAAATGCCAAAAAATGACTCAGCAACTCTTCCTGTAGGGGGTAGAAATCCTATATATAAGTTATCTTATTAACTCAAGGTACAATCGTAGAGAGAGAAAAAAAAGTTTTCCCAATGTATTGGTAATGGACAACTTAGAGTCCTAAGTTGAGTCCGACATCGACAACGGCGACACTGGATATGGAGAGGACATGGAGGTCATCGAACCTCTGACCCAGGCACCTCCATCAAAATCAGATTCGACCTCGGTGGCAAGTGCAGAGAAAAGCGAATTGGGGAAGCTTAATGCTATGCAGGAAGATTTGCTTCGACATGTTGACGACATGGACGAGAAGCTCATCGCACTTGCTGCTCAGTTTGATGCAGCAGAAGAGGCTATGAAGAAAGTTGATATTATTATGGAGAAGATGGAGGCCAATGCCGATAAAGGAAGAAGAGGATAATAACTGTCCAATTGAACCAAAAAAGTACCATAACAAGAATCCGAACAATTATTTCCTTCTACTACCACTTTGAACAAGCATCTTTTGACTGCCTCCACGATAGAGTCCTTATAACAAGCTATGTTGAGCCAGCTCGTAGGGCCACTTTCTGAATGCACTCATTCGCACGGCTACAAATTCCATGATTTCAAAGAGTGTGACTATCCATGTCCTATATCTGTAGGCCTTATATAACATTTTGATGAACTTCTCCGATGAATATGAAATAGGTTGGAGAAACTTTAGAATGTAATATCTACACTGCCTAACAAGACTTCTAATATACGGTCCATAATACCGGTTGTTAACAATATAACTGTGTCGTTATGCAACTGTGTGCCGAATACATGATGACTTTTATACAAATTGATCAACCGGCATATAGGAAACCTGAACAAGCATAATACCAATAGTCTTAATATATGTAAAATAGTGGAACAATAACAGTATTTTTAGTATGTTATAAACACCAATCAAATCTTTAACTACATTATCAAGAAATACATGTGTGGTTCTTCAACTAGAGTTTAGGATGACCTGACCGAGACAACATACCAAACCTCTTGGACCCAATAATGATTTACACTTTTGCTTTAGATACACACTTTGCAACAACAACAATTTCAAAATGAACATCAATGGAACAAGTGGACAGTTCACAAATTCACACATTGAAATACTTGAATAAAATGCAACAGAATTAATGACTCAAAATATAACTGTACACCACTGTACAAAAACCATCCTGATTAAATAAACAATTTAGAGCGACACGAAGCAAGAGAGAAACAAACATAGACAGGAAGGGTTACGGCCAGGAAGCTTGTAGAGAGAGAAACTATTCTTAAAAAAGGAAAAAATTGATGTAGTAAGAGGAAAAGAATTTTTAAACTATATTCTAGCTGTAAAATTGTGAACAAGAGATACGAACAAACGTTAAATTTGACGTTTCAAAATCTAGTAAGTGTGCCTTAAAAAGAGAAAATAAAATTAATCAATAAACAAAAATCAAAAAAACACCCCATAAAAACATAATTTCCACGCCTGTATTTCTACATTAAAGACAAATATGCACTTTTCAATCAAAGAGGACCAAACCTGTGGTAAAACACCAACATATGATGAACAAGGGATTCTTCAAAATGTAATGTGAATATTTAAATCAAAACATTTCTCATCATTATCATGTAATAGTAATCTTACATATATACAGCCCGTAACAATCTAATACTCTAAACTTAAAGGCTTTCAAAACATTCCTTCCACTGAAAGTTTGATAATTTCTTACACTTGAACCAATCAACCATCTAGCATATATCTTATATTGGTACTAATCAACCATCCAGCACATTTTTCAAAAATTGCCTACCACAGCGGACCAGATTTTTTCATCTTCACTTATGCTCCATAGCCAATACAATCGTCGCATCTCATTTCATGGTGCCTCATCGCCTTGCAAACAAAGTCTTCTAGTTCCTATTGAAATTAGACATTACCATCTTCAAAACCAATCTAGCACACTCATCCGCGCTGCGAAACTGAGAACAAGATATGAGTAAGAACATCACCACCATGACATAGTTTTAGAATACTTTGAATCCTACAATACTTACTTTTCCAGATGTTATATCTGACATATCTCGATTCTCCATGATATTTATCGCGAACACACAACAATCATACAAGTTTGACTGTTGTGGAACAGTTTGTGGCGTTTTAACAAAGAACTTGCTAAAGCCCATCCACTTGTCTTCGTACTAGCAATCTCACCCTTCAAGACCTCGTCTAAATTGTGAGCTGCAATATCATCAAACTAGTATTTTTTAAACCAATAATATAATTTCTTTTCCTAGGATGACTTTTAACAAATCCTAATTTTCAACCTATAACTCTTACTTATTCTTCCTCTGTTAACTGTATAAATAGTAATTTCTAAAAATTTGACATACTTATAATTTTCCTTAAATTATTATCATACATAATCAATACCATAAAGATTTATTCGCCAATGAAACCTATTACACCAATGTTTCCTCGGGTTGATTGGAACGTAAATATGCAAAACTATAGAAGTTAAACCCATAGTGCACTAATATTACTACTATATATATATATATATATATATATAAAAGTGTATATAGCGCACTATTGACACTACCTTGCGGCAATGCAGGAGATGGCCCATGAAAAATGACTAATAGCAGTCCTACTTATGAATTCTTTAACATCTAGAGGATTGCTCATTGCCTCGCTCTTAAATTAAATGAATCAAAATATCATGACAGTGAACTAACAACAACTCTTCTCACATCAACACAACGGCATAATAGTTTCGCTACCACTTACATTCATTCTCGTGTTTAAATACCAAGTCTGTGCTTTATTCCTTGAAGCACTCCGTTTCAGGAACTCCGCGATGACATTTATGACCTAATTAAAATAAACTTTTAGCCACTGTAAATAATATTTTTCTTAATAATAATATTGTCATGTCTCAAATATAGAACAATATACTTCTCCCTCCAACCAACATCTGGGCTTTAAACATAGCATTTGATGTCAACGTAGGTAGTTCCTCGATGTTTCAACTATACATTCACTAATTTACCAAATAAAAGCTCAGCATAACTATGGTATCAAGTTAGAGTGGTAATAAAAATTATTATTATATTATTTTTCCTATTTTCAGCGACAATAAAAAGGTATATATCTTACAGCGGATTTAGTTTTTCATCAAATATGTATTCCAACACAGTATCTTGGTCGACATCAACAAGTGGCTTTCTAAGATAGTATGGTCCAAATTTATAAGACACCTTTGGCCATGAACCAGATTTATCAAAGACCACGGGTTTATCGAACTTGTTACTAGATATCTTCATGTCGGACGATATGCCTACCTGCATATTAATTTTTACAACAACAATTCCTTAAACTGATTTTCTTATCGATACTTTTTACCTTCACTTTACGTGAAACAACATATTTACCCTTGTCACCGAAGCAGTTGTAACCTTCACTCCACGCACAGCTTCACCCTGACAACCGAATTACAAATATAAAATTTAACTACCTTTAAAATATATATATATATATATATATATATATTCAACACCATCATACAGTACAATGACTTATTTATCTAACTCACTTTCGAGTTACTTTTTAGACCACTTGACATCTCACCCTTTGCACAAAATCTATTCCAAATCAGACTGAGCTCATATGTTTTCAATGCTAATTCCTTTTGCCAAAGCAAACTATTACGCTTCTTATGCAAATTGTCCACGCTACCATTATACTTTTTACCTGAGCCATCAACACCAACATACTCACTAAAACCTTCAACTCTCTTCAATCCATTCATGATCTAGTGCAAAGATTCTCGGGTATGATCCTCGAATCTTTAATGATCATATCTTAATGAAATCAACCCATTGTTTAATGATCTCAACTCCCCTTTGATTTCGCTCATCTCTGAAATCAATTTCGTCAGAAAAGCTCGTGACTTGGTTGTTACCATGATCCTCCATGCCTATAAAAAGTCTTCAACTAGTTATTCAAAGTACATACCCTCAACTAACACATTATAATTATGAACAGTTTTCTAAATTGATTTGTTTATCTTCTCTTTAAATTAAGAAACAACTTTCTTATTATTATTGTAGTAACAGAACAAAATGGAAAACATGTTTCCAAATCTTTTTACATTGACCATTATATTTTCTACGCATAATCCCATATCAAATTAACTCATTTCCTTTATTAATAATTTTTCATGTATTACCCATATCCAAAACATGTCTTTCCTTTCCCTTTCAAAACGCCCCCACTATGACACTACATCATCAAAGATTTTTATTCAACAATAAACGACGGCCTTCATTAATTTTATAACTACTAAAATTTAACGAAGAACTTTAACGATGAGGTTCCCAATCTGGAGGCTATCTAGAAGGACATTTTGTTTTTCAAACAAACAAATTCTCGTTAAATCAACCGTTATTATCATAACGATTTTAAAACTAATGTTTTCCTTCAAATTTAACATTTCAATTTTAACATACAATGTCCCAAACAAATAGCTTAAGATAAAAATATAAATTTAGCCATTTTTTTCCTCCTCAAATTCGATAATAAGAACCAATACAACTAGAAACAAAGAGGACAGATAAAGCGGGGTAATCTGATCATTTAAAGTCGGAACGTACTTGAAGCTTATGAGATAATAAGCTTCGAGGACGAAGTACCTCCTCTTCCTCCAGTATTGAACCCCAATCCGACTGGCGCGGATGAGGTACTTCCATACTCCCATTCTTTCCTCGCTCTGAGAAGCATCCATTTTTCGAATAATCTCGAATCCGCAATAAAAACCAAACATCCAAAAAATAAAATTTCCAACCCTATCTTAAAGAATCTGAAAATCCATGCAAAACAAATCAGGAGACAGAGCCAATAATTTCATACATTCGTAGCTTTTTTCCATTTCTTTCCTCCAAATCTGGGTATCATTTGCAAATGATTCATCCTCCTTTTCTCCATACGAACCAACCCATTGTCCTCACTGCGTTACTCGCTGACCAGCTCTACCATTTTTACTTCTTTTCACCATACAAACCAACCCATTCTTCTCTCTACTTTACGTCCAAAGCATGCTTCAACCTTTTTTTTTTTTTTTTTTTTTCCATCTTTCATCCCCCTCTTCAATTATACCTTTTGCCTTCTCCAGCTTTTTCGATTTTGTTCCCCTTACTTCACCTACTCTGTTATGTATGGATTTGCCTTCTTCTCCAACTTTTTTCCTTTTTATTTTTTTTATTTTTTATCCTTCACCTACTTTGTTATAATATGAAATGATGCTTACAAATTATCATATACACTCTCAATATCTATACCATCTAATTTAATCTATGTGATTTAAAAAAAGATTTTATCGGTAAAACCCTCCATAGTCATGCCCATTATTATTACTGTTTTAATATCTATAAGCTAAACGGAGGAGTAGAGAGAGAGAGAGAGAGAGAGAGAGAGATTCTTCACACTTGTCAGTTCTCGGCTCACTCCACAAGTAAAGTGAGTCCAAGATTCTCACTGATTCAGTGGCACATCACGTAATTTTCCCAACTCTCAGGGTCCATTTTCCCCATCCTCCACTTGTCCCCACTGCCTTCTTCTTCCCCATCCATCCTCTTATGATATTATCCTCCTCCTAAAAAAACTCCTTTCTACCGATTCAATTGCCAAATTATAAACCAAAAAAAAAAAAAAAAAAAAAAACAACAACAACAACAACGATTTTCCTCTTTCTTCGGATTTAGGTTTTCTCCTCAGTTTTGTTCCCTTTTCCCTCTCTGATTTCTCTGATTCAAGCCAAGAAATTCCAGAAAACCTACCTTTTCTTCTTCTTCAACGAGAGAATTTTGTTTTGGTGTTTTAGGGTTATTTTTTATTTTTATTTTTGGTGGGTGTCGAATGAAGTGCGATATACAAATGCCGGAGCCCAATCAACAGGCGTCAATGTACGGACGATCCACGGCCATGGCGGCGAAACACAACTGACATGCAGAGCGGCGGCGGCGGTCAAAATCGAGGAGGACGACGACGCGTGACGGCCGGAGAGGGAGTCCATTGACAACCCTCAGATGCGCTTCGAGGACGCCGCCGCTGCCACCGCAATTAACGGCGTCACGGATTACCTTCCCGGTGGCAACGACTACGCTCCGGTCGCCGAGAATGCGGCTCCGATCAGCTCACGCTCTCGTTCCAGGGCGAGGTTACGTCTTCGACGCCGTTTTCACCTGATAAGGTAATTGAATTCGCTGGAATTGGAATTTTGCAACTTTTGGTTTTTGTTCTCGATTGGTTTCAATTTGTATGGATTTTTTTTAGGGACAATTTGCATGGAATTTGGTTAAGGATGTTCACAAAAAGGTAGATTATTGTGTAGATTCTTGTTAGTTCATGAATTAAATTGTTGATCTCATACACAATTTTTTGTTGATCTCAGGAAAATTAGAAAGATACACAATTTTTAATCTAGATTGGATATTTCTAGTTCTATTCTTCTTTAAGGTTGGATGTACTGCCCAAGTTTTGGGACCTTTTGTCAAAGATGACTTGCTAAGATTGAATAAAAGAATGAAAGAAGAAAGAAAATAGTCGGTGGCCATTAAAACTTTGACAATCACTTACAAATAAAAAAACATATTAATATTAGTCAATTGTTGATTAACCAGTCAATCGGCTTTTTTTAAAAAATCAGCCATTTTCTAAATTTGACAAAACTTCGGATATCTATTAAAAAAGTCCTTTGAAAACGGCCATTTACCCACAAATCCCTTGATTTTAATGTATGTGACTTTGGAAGAGTTTTGAAAGTTGTACTTTCAGACCTTTTATCCTGCCAGACAAACTGGTGATTTGGTGTTTCTTTTTTTTAAAAGAAATGGTTTTGCTATTAATGGTAGTATTTTTGGTCGAGAGATTAAATATATGAGATTTTCTCTCTAGACGTTCAGTTTATCAAAAGAGCTTCTCAGGGATAAGGTGTTATGTTGGAAAGCACTGAACTTGGTTTTTGTTAATTTGTGTCATGGTGCTGTTTGCTGTCTAATGTGTTATGTGAATAAATGTAGGGCGTTTTAAATTGCTTCAATTTTGTTGGAACGATGAAATTACGGAAGGAACTTTATGCCTTTTAATGTTTGGTTTTTGCAGGTGCAGGCAGTGCTGTTACTTTTGGGAGGATATGAGATCCCTTCGGGTATACCTGCCATGGGCACAACTCCTATTGGCCAACGGGTATGTGTACACATATGTCATCCTTTTTTATTTTTTTGATTGAGAGAAGGAAATAAGAGACGGAATTTGAAAGAATCTTGGAAGTTTCTTTAGCTGGATGTTTATGCTGTGTTTGCTTAGAGGGTTGGGAAATAGAAAGGAAGAAGTAAAATACCTATATGAGGAAAGGAGGAAGATTTTCTTTCATGTTGTTTGGTAGAAGAAAAATAAAAGAGAATAGAAAATGTCTAATCTAATGCATTTTTACAATTATACTACAAGAGGTGAATAGAGATTGAGGTTAACATATTTAGTTTACATACCACCTTTTTGTCAAACCTTTTCCTCTTTCCTTTCCAAAGTTGGAAGAATTAAAAATGGTGGGTCCTATGGATTTACAACCTCCTTCATTCCTTAATTCCTCTCTATCAAACAACCTAAGATTCTCTTTTCCTCTCTAAAATCCCCCCTCCAACTTCCTGCCTCTCCCTCTCCCTTTTCCACTCTACCAAACATAGGCTAATGGTTCATTTGGATCTAATATTGTAGTTGGTATTTGATTCAATTGCAATGTATATATTCTACTATGCGTTGAGATGACACATTTTTACATTTGAGTGCATGTATTTCAAGGGAATGTGCATTTGGATGTCAACATTAGAATACATTTGAATGCATGTAAAAGTAAAGGTATGTATTGGAACGTGTGTATTCATGATGAATAAGGTTTGTATTGGGGTTTTGTTGATAAAGTTGTGTAGTCAAATGCAAAACACTAGTAATAAAATGAATATTGTATGTATTGGAAAAAATTCCAATTGAATGGGTGATCCAAATATCCCATAAATGTTGGAGGGAACATGGATAGGAGATGGGAGATAGTGAGTTTGTATTAAACTTCTCTCCCACTAATTATTCTCTGAGAAAGTGAGAGTTATGGGGAGAAGTTAAAGATGTGTTTGCTTTAATTATTGCTGTAAAGTTGCTATTAGTTTAAATATATTCAGACTTCAGAATTTGCATGGTTGTTTAACTTATCTGCTGTATTCATATTCCCTCTAGGGTATGAATCAATTTGTTGCAAAGCCAATTCAACCACAAAGAGCTGCTTCTTTAAATCGTTTCCGGGAGAAGAGGAAAGAGCGTTGCTTTGATAAAAAGATCCGTTACAATGTCCGTAAAGAAGTTGCGATGAGGTATTTCATTTTATTCATTCTATTGCAAGCTTATGCTTTCCAATTCAATGAAAAAGGAATTAAAAAATAATTTAAGCCTGCATACTGGTTCTATTTTGTTGTGCTAAGATGAAGAAGAGAGGAGGGGGGGGGGGGGTGGAAGGAAAGAAAGAAGGAAAAGTAAACAATAACAATAACAACAACGTTGAAACCCTCAAATGTCCTTATAGATACATCTCATGCTTGTGGCCCCCGTATGTTAAGAATTTGGACTAAAGGGACAGTAAACTAAATGAAATAGTTAATCTAAAGTGCTGCATGCGTTAGTGCTTACGGACTCAATCAATTTGTAGTATGAGAACTCTATTCAAATAGCCTTTTTTCTCCCCAAACTCCGTGGAATTTATATTCTGCCATCTGCCAAAATTGTATTCTTTCTCCAGTCTTATAAATGTGTAATATTGGCTGTTTCAGGATGCAGCGTAAGAAGGGTCAGTTCACATCATCTAAGACTAGTCCAGAAGAGTTGGGCTCAGCTTCATCTGTTTGGAGTGCAACACCTGTCTCAGGACAAGATGAGAACATGCAGGAAACTTCGTGAGCGTCAATACACTTCTGATGGACTTCTGTTATTAAATACCATTTAATTGAATCTTTGGGTCCCCTGTCTATTCACGTTATCCATTAGGGCTATATATATGATTTCTATATTGCTCTTCGACCTCATTTTGCACTAACTTGCAGATTTTAGTAACAAATACAGACTTTAACATGTCTTTGTTATCGATATGACAGTTGCTTAAGCCCTCTGACTAGTGAAATATTTGCCTAATGGTCTGTGCAGGTGTACACACTGCGGAATAAGTTCAAAGTCCACACCAATGATGCGTCGTGGGCCAGCTGGTCCGAGGACAATGTGTAATGCATGTGGGCTGAAGTGGGCCAACAAGGTTCGTATAGTGTTTGAAGCTTTTGTTGTTTTAAGGTTTTTTTTTTTTTTTTTTTTTCTTTCTTCTTTAAACTAGATAATATATAAGAACTTGATGACATGAAATAGCAAACTGTACTTTTGATATTTTAGTTAAAAATTGATTTGTTTACTTATTTTGGTTCTTGACTTGAATGTATCTTTGAAGATTTTATTGGAGTTGCTTAACCGTTTCTGTCAAAAGGCAACTGTCTTTTTATCTTCTTTAACTTGTTTTTTTTATGTCAAGTTATATTAGGAATTTTGACTCGGTATGCTTATTGGACCAAAAAAAAAGTTTGTAGCAAACAAACATATGTTCTTGATGGTAATTCTGATTATTCTGACTAGTTTTTAATAACTTGAGGTGCTGATTCCATGATGCCAAGTCTAGCTACACTTGATTTTTTTACGCACAACTCCTTGTGCTGTGTGGTTGAAGTTGTGGTCAAAGTGTTGTATGTTTTCTGTGATTTTAGTTGCTTGCCTCACTAGCTAGCCTGAAGAAAAGTTAATTGAAGAGTGGTGATTTAAAATCTTATTTTGGATATTTTATGCACTGGTTCTTAGCCCTAGAGTTTGTAATAAGTTTTCATAGTCATGGCTCTACTAAACACTTAAATTGGAATCGCAAGGATTTTTTTTTATTTTTGGGAACTTGGGTTGGGGGATTTGAACTTTGCACCTTTAGGTGGAGTCAGGTGTGGTATAATCGCTAGGCTACGCCTGCAACCACGCAAGGAGTCTTCATAATTGAAAATTTCAGTGATTCATATTACTTAGCCACTCGTGTATTCATAGAAGAATGTTCACCAACTGCATATAGGAACTAGGAAGAACATATAAGAGCAGGCCGATTTCCTCATTTCATTCGCCAACATTTGATTGTTGAGGTTGTTTGCATTCTTTCCCTCATCCGCACCAAGATTCTGCCGCTATGGCAGATTCTCAACAAGCTTGAAGAGTTATTCCTGAGCCTTACAGCTTCAAAGTATTAATTATACAAGTAGAATAGTGGAAGCTAATTAAGTATACGAGTTTGGTAAAGTAATTTTGGGGATTCGTTCAGTGATCTTACAAGGGAGCTTTGACTTTTGCAGGGAGTCTTGCGAGATCTTTCTAAAGTTCCGAATGGCAATGTCCAGGACGCTTCAGTGAAGGAGACTGAGCAGGTATGTATCCCTTATGCGGTGTGAATTCCTTGGAATGCTTTCTGTCCTCATCCCGAAACTAAATGCACTTTTCTTCCTGTTTTCTTGCTGTTAATTACAGAGCGACGGAGACGCTAATGATTCTGATGCTGTAATCACAGCTGTAAGCATTGCCTCTTCTAATGGCGATGTCAAGACTGCTGAAACATAGATGACAAGTTGATCCTTTGTAGCAGGTTCAGTTTTATTTGCTGCTTAGGCCAAGGGATGCGGAATTAGATTCTTTAAGCGCACCAACTTCTTTTAAGTCACTTCGATTTGCTGTACATAAAGTTCACTCACTTTTAAGTGAAGAATAAGATTACTAATTTGGATTTGTCTTTCGTATTAGCCTTTGTAAATTTCATCATTAAAATAGACTGCAAGCTGCTACCGCACGGCAAAAGCAAATGCATCTCCATTAGAGGTAGGTTTTTTTGACAGATAGAACCTCCTTAAACATGTAATGCATTTACTATTATTGAATGTTTCATGTATTTCTTGTGATTATGACATGTAAAAGTGAATTTAAGAACTCCTTGGATTGTCAGCGTTGCAGAGATTCCGCTTATTATCGTCGGCGTTTCTTTATCCCATTTTTGGCAGATTTTTAAGTGATGGGGATGAAAATGAAACACCAGCCTTTATCAAAGTTGGCAGATCACTAGATGATTTTTCCCCCCAATGGAATTGTTTTTTTCTTTCTTAGATAAGAATCATATCTCATTGGTCAAGTTACATAATTAATTATCATATCGTTCCATTACATTGATAAACATTACATTGCATTAGTGTAGAAAGAGAGGAAACTAAAGGGCATGAACAGTTGCAACAATGAAAAGAGCAAAACTTGATCTGCTTACAGGCCAAAGGCCACTCTCTGCACGCAATCAGGGCGTCTTTTGCTCGGCATCCGAATCAGCCCGGTGATCTGCAGTTCTGTTACTGCCCTGCAAAATCGTGCTCTACAAACAACCAAGTCAAGGATCTCTATGCGAAACTTGCTTTTCTTTAATCGGTGCATGCCCGTGTTTAGAAATTGATGACAGAGACACACAAACACACAACAAAAATGCATAACACAACGAGACACAAAGGGGTGCAACCATCATTAGTTAATTGCCTAAATCTCACACGTTATGAGTTCTCTCTTGTTTCCCTCTCAGGACGCCATAAACATGAAACGAAATCCAGAGTTTCTGAAAAGTACCATATTAACGACTCTACTGTCCTGCACTCGAAAACGACAAGACACAAGTCGTCCTTCCCTGTATCTGAACACTACGAGTAACTTAAATATGTAATGAGCCTAAGATGGCCGCTCCCCATCTCGAATGGAGAAAAGGCGGAATTCTATATGCAAAAATGCCATGCAAAAAATTAAGAACAGAGTAGGATACTGTATTGTGGCTTCATTCTTGTTTTCATTTTCATTTGCATCCTTCCGTTTCTTTGGCAGCGGCGACTGCTTCCCCTTACGCTGTTTCCCTTTAATAATAGGGTTAGCCACAACTGTTTTGAAAGATTGGAACCAGTCATGGAGATTGATAAGATCGCCGTGCTCCTGAGCCAGTGTATACCTAAAAGCATGAATTGAACACTTAGCAACTTCCAGAATCACATACACAGGATGAACATAAATCATATAACATATAGTAGGAACGGAAAATAAACATAAAATCATATTGCGTATCCAACTCTAGTTTGCATCAGGATACTAATAGTTATTGCTAAAGAAACTGAAATAAACAAATCTCAAGACTTATATCAGTGCGTCCCTCTAAATTTCTAAAAACAATACATCAAAAGTTATCAACAACAGTGTCAAACAGTTTTCAAAAAGAATTCTTTTAAGGAAAAGATGCCATACAGACTACAGTCATCAGGAAAATTAAAGAGGTCTATCACACGATCCTCCCCATAACGAAAGTGTTTTCCGGAAGATTAAAGATGATGGAACAGTTGGTTGTATGTAAAAATAACAAAACATAAAAATTTTGTACTCAAGATTTAAAATAAAATAAAGTAAAAAACCTATGACGTGCTTCTGTTATATATGATAGCAGAATCCCGAATAGAGCATTGTGACTATCCAGAATATTCCTTGTGCATATTTCGGGTATTATACTTACAGAATTGAGGCATCAGGCATGGATTGTAGTGGAATGTTGCAATTCTTGCTGCAGCAATTACACTGCAGGAACTTGTGGAATTCTAAAAGGTCGACTTGAATCCTTTTTCTTGGGTCTCCAATTAGAGCCTAAAATTTTAAAAATGACAAGAAAAAAGCACGATATAAAAAAAAAAAAAAAAGAAAAAAACAAATTGCTATTCTACAATGATAACTGCAAAAGTAACCTATAGACTAGTAAACTAAGGGCTTGTTTGGCGGAGCTTGCTAAAAACTACTTTTGGCTTCCTAGATCAAAAGTAGCTTCTGAAAGTGTTTGGATGATCTGTCAAAAGAGCTTCTAGTCTTCAGAAGTTCTTCTTATCAAAACCAAAAATATAGCTTCTGCCAAAAGCTCTTCTGAGTAGACTTTAAAACTTGTAAAAAGTTTAAAATAGACATTATAAACTTCATTTTAACATTTTATGACTTATTAGAGAACTTTAAAAGATCATTTTGACCTCAAAAGCTCCTTAATTCCAAACACTTACTGAGAAGCCACAGCTTTTGCTTCTCTTTTACTGGCTATAAGCAAAAACAAAAACTTTGCCGAACGGGTCCTAAATTTAAAACAAGACCTTCGCTGTAATAGACAAAATAAGGCTTCAAAAAAATTAATATTTGTCATGTAATACTTCAAACAAAAGCCATTCCAGAACAAGAAAGGAAAAATATTGTAAATAAGTTCATGCCCTAAGGTGCAGTTTACTCACATTGAAGACCACAATAAGTTCCCATGTTCTGTGATGATCATATGGAACGGAAAAAGCTTAAAAATTAGGGACAATGGTAAACTAGATTTTTGTTTCAGATTTTACAGAACGCCCAGTAAACATACTTGAAAACAGCTTTCCACTGCAAAGAATAAAATGCTGAGCATTGCTGAAACCGTAATAAGGATAAACAATCAACTAATGGCATGATCAGTATGAGATAACACTTGCAAACGTTTCAGAAACCCATTCAGAATCATGCCAATACACGACAAGTCATAATAACGAGCAAGTTGACTAAAAGTATCAAATCCGTGGGACAAGTTATAGAAGGCTTACCAATTTAAGTTTCTCAACGTCTTTAAAGCAAACAACTTCATGAAAAGGAACACACTCAATCGGTTTCATGAAATCCCTGTTTAACACAGAAACATTAATAAACAATAAATACCTGTGATAATCCAAAAAATAAATAACCTGAATAAATCTAGAATACTAGTTATTGAAGGAAAATTATCAAGAATCCATATAAAGCAGAGCTGTGCTCAAAAGTACACGTTTATAAAACATGGAAATAAAAGATTATAAAACCAGAATGTACCAAGCAACACCAGAATACACACCTGATCATTGTGGCTATTAGAGTAACAGCTTCATCGTTTATTGATTTTGATTCCTTGATATTCGCAGGGCTTTGAGATGCATGCTTCCTGTCACATGAACACAATGGTACCTATCTGAATATGTAGGAATTAACGTGACTAAATGCAATTAAAAAAACATGTGCATGCAAGTGACGTAAAACTATACTTCTTTCAATTGAAGCCTTCAAACTATAGTTCCATTCAAATAAAACATTGTGAAGAAACGTTTATTGGGAGTCAAGTTAAAATTCGCCACATGCAACACAATAACCTCTTTTCACGTTTTGCTCTAATAGTTCTCATCTCTAAAAAAATATACAATTTTCACGCATAATAGTTGTTACTAAATGACAAGTTACAATTTCAAAGTTTCTTTTTTTCTTCCAGCACTATTTTTACCTGATTACATTGAAAAATGAACATCAGTGTCAACATTAACATCTAGCATTCACCTATTTCCATTTTTTTTTTTTTTTTTTTTCATATCACGGAAAGTAATACAAAATCAAAACAAGATGGAGTACGGTAATACTTCGCTTGGTCTGTAAAATCCTGCTTCAAACTCCTTCCGTCTTTGAATTTCATCATGCGTTGCAATTCTCTCACTTTGTCATGGATCTATATCAAGCACATGAAAAATGACCATTCAATTGACTTGTACCTTTCAAACCCCACGCTCAGACACACACAGAGACAAAACAAAACACAATAAATATTGTTAAATACTTCACTATCGTTTGTTTGAAAACTTATAAAATAAGCTAGACAGAAAACATAAGACAGATATGCTAACAAAAATAAAAAAAGGTTAGAATTGTCTAAAGCTCATAAAGTGCACAATATATAACTGATAGATACATCCTCACATGCACGATACGCGAGCACTTAGTAATATTTGGATCATCATTTTGTAACCTTCCAGAAGTGCTTGTCATACCTCAAGGATATCCACGGAGAGATTTTCCCAACTCTTAAGCAATTGAGATAGTGATGCTGCTGGAAGATCCCTGATATAAATTCAAGGTATATATTTAATCTAATTTGAATTAAATGTTGGAAATAGCTACCTCAAGAGAAAGGTTTCAAATTTTAGGAAGGACTTGCATCAAATAAACACAATGACTTGATTTGGTTGAAAAATTTGCAAACAAGAATAATTTTTCCAATCCTCTCTTACATGAACGTACATTAAGAAATGTTGCAATTCTGTTTGAGAAGCAGAAAAAGCGATACTAATCTATCTAGTGAACATGTCAAATTACACAACTGTAAAACCAGGCTTTCCCAATAATGTCCACTCATTAGAAAGGTTTTTATGGTGTCAGCATGGTAAAATTGGAGATAATTTTAATTATGTTTTCGTTCTTAAGAGAACTTCCTTTCATTGATAGAAAATTTTTATACAAAGGAAAGAGGATGAGAATCCTACAGAAACAGAAAACTAGGAGAAACAAGACAGAAATACAAAACAAAGAAAAAGAGAACCAAAAACAAGAGACAGTAGAGACCATTAGTTTCCAATAGCATTCCTCCAGCTTAACACTAACAAAGAGAAAGGACCACCCTTACAAACAAACCTACCTTACTTTTTGAATTGCCTTATGAATAGGACCACCCTTTCGCAAATTTTGTCTAGCCATAAAATGATCACTTGAAGAAGATACTTCAAAACCTTTTCCTGACCTAGTTTGATTTTCAGGAGCCATGGAGTTGTACAAATCTGGATCAAGTGCCTCACAAAATAAGTCTAGCAGTTGGACTTTGTTATACTTTCCAGCTTCATATAGACACTGCGGCACACTTTGTAAGTATGAGAAACAGAACAACATTCGCTTTTGAGCTTATTTCATTTGTTAGGAACATCTCGTCAGTGAAACATAAATTTAATGGAACAAAAGAAACTATCATGTTATGTCCAGAAATTAACTCAAAACATTGCCAATTTAGATGCATATTACATCCTGCGGGAACATAGAACTGTTAACCAGAAAAACAAAGGCAGTAGAATAAAATTATTGCTTTATAAGCTTTTCACTCTCTCCTTTAGCACATTCAAACAAGCAGCAGATGACAAATGAACTCCCAGTCAAATCATTGCATTATTGTTCGTCTCATTGAAACATTTTCAATTGGTCAAAAAATCTCAGTTTCACACTTTCTACATAAGAAGTTAGCAAACCATACTTAGAGCATTCCATAGGAACGGCTTGCAAACAAAAAAAATACGAATAAAGAAAATGTTAATAGGACTAGGCCACCTGAGCAATTTAAAAGTGATCCGTTATACATTAAAGCTACATGGATGATAAACAAAATGAGAACCAGATTGATAATCTACATCTTGTCATAGCAATTGTAGCTAAGCTGTAAGCATGGAGAAGGCCCCAAAACAAAAGAAAAGGCCATAAACTGTTAAGCTTAGAAACAGCACAGACTTGCTATGTTTAGAAATCTGGAATTTCAAGGGATAAAAAAAAAGGAATATGAAATCTGACCATTACAACAGTACTCCAGCACTTCTTAGAGTGCATCAACTCAGTCAAACCACGAGCCAATTTACTATCTATTTGTGCTTCCACTTTTGATGAAAAAACAAGTCTCTCACCCTGGAAACCCAACAATAGCAAATACTATCAAGATAAAAATAGATCAATGAGTAAATAAATGCAAACGAGTATTAGAATTGAGAGTAAATAAATGCTTATTAAAAAAAAGTAGGTGGCCAGGGGAAGGCAAGAAGGTCAAGCTAAGGATTTTTATCGAGGAAATACATTATTGCAAGGGAATGCAAAGACACTAGAAATTTTGCCAGTGGAAAAACGTAATTCCCATTGTATCATCCTCATTCGATGAAAAAATTTTAATTTGCACATATAATTGCTTGAAAGATATGATGATTACACAGGTAACAGACTTTTTCATGGGAGAAGCCTTAACAAATCAGAATGAAAACAGATAAATGGATTCTGAACAAGCAAAGAAACAAGAAATATGGTCCACTGAAGCTACCTCACATCTTCTTCGGCAAGTAAACCAAGTACGAAGCTCAAGGGCTCCATGGAGAAATGCTGTGCACAGCTATCTGAAAACAAGTTCAAAAATATAATATCAGCCAGGTCCTAACCACATGACAAGAAAAATACATCATACGAGAAGCCATATGTACAGACAACAATTAAATTTTAATTCACAAACCTTCAAAGCTCTGATGAAAGATGTCAATGTTCCGTCCTGATTTAAGAAGTAGTTTCTCAGAAAAACTGCAACCTTGTGACCAATTTGGAACCCAGAACTCCATCTCATGAGAGATGCATCAACAACTGCATCCATTCTCTCAGCTGGTGATCCCAATATGAACTTACTAGGGCATAGCTGCTGTAGCACATGTGAGGGAAGTACGTTTCTTGGAGCATCTAGCGTAGTGACTCCCATTATTAAAATCATTGGGATCTTAACAGCCCATTCACTGAAAGAAATAAACTAAGGATCTTTCAACAATGCACAAAATAAAGGACACTATCACATTGCATGATGAATAATCCTCAAGTACAGAACTGCAGAATCTGTGGCAAATGTATATGATATACTTCTATTCACAAACAAAGAGTATCTCGGTGCCATCTACCAATTTACCTCTAGCATCAATTACCATGAACACCGAGTAAATTCAATATGAAAATTTCATATTGCCAACAACAGTTCCTGATATACAAATGAAGTATTTTAGAAGGGATGAGTATGCAAGAGATTAAAGAAGAAAATGAAAAAGAAGAGAAATCCCTATACAATACAGCAAAAGTTAATGACCAAATTTCATTTTTCCGAAGAAGAGCATTATAGTTATTGAGACCCATCAATGAGAGCTATCATCCATAGATCGTAACGGCTGAACCCACATCAAGGAATACTTTAAGCAAATTGACATAGTCAAGTCACAAATCTAGACACTGAGAAAATTACTATCCACAGTACTCGGATGTCATGAGAGAGAAGAGACTTAAAAGATAATATTAGTATTATTCAATTCGCAAAATAAAATAGAAAAAATACATAAAAAGATGAACACAGAGTCAACTTCTATCGTAGAAGCTGCAATACAGTACCTCAACATAAGGATGAAATCTGACAAGACAGACCGAGAACATCGTTTCCATATCATCTATAATTATGACCACTGGAGAATTGTGATTTCCATGCTCTCTATACCATGATGCTAGGATGGAAATGTCAGTCGCCTGCACACACCAAAAAAAAAAAAAAAAAAATTTCTTTGAAAAGGAAAAAACCAAGGTGAACTACATTTCTACTCCATCTTAAATAGAGCAAGGACGGGAAAAACTCCCCGGCTGGATCAGATAACACTTACATCCAAAGTGACCATTAAAAATTGTCTCAACAAACTTCTCATGCAACCACCAACCCCGATCTTGGTCGAAAAGTCCGCTGAGGACAGGTTAGCCACAGGACATCCGTGAGATTTCAAGCAGAGGCCAAGCTCTTCAAACGTCAGTAAATCATCAACCAAACTCCATATTCTCTGCCAATAGAGAGAGAGAGATAAACCCAATCAAGATTGTCTACCATTAAATATCAGGAGGAAACATACAGACCAGGTGTCAACCAACAGCTCCACCAAAGGAGTGTAGATAAAATCCCAACTCACAGGAACGAAAGATTTTGCTTAACCCCCAAAGGAAAATCATTGAACATTAAAACTTACTGATGAGAACCATCCCAGTGAAGAGTTGCTTGGAAGTAGTATGGGTTAGGATGGGAAAAAGACCGAGTAGCTTGAGCAAAGGTAGGCACTCCAGAGGATGTAATGGCAAGAAGGATTGGCAAAACCAGGAATGTATTTCATTGAATACACTAGTATGACATCCCGCAGAACATCCTGGGCACAAATAATACAGGTTGAACATAAGGGATATGAGTTCTCGGTTGTTGTACCAAAACTCCAATCGTCTAAACAGAAATTGAGAAAAAAATTATAAAAAATAAAAGTCTCACAAAGCTAAACCTTAAAAGATCTAAAAAGAAAAGAAAAGCAAAAAAATAAAATAAAAAAAATAAAATAATTGTGACGGAGGAGGAGCCTTTAGAGAACATCACTATTTCCTAAATTTAAATCCCTTCCCACTTATGAACTCTAAGTTATATGGTTGTTTCTCAACTGGTCAAGTTCTATCAAATGATTCCAAGAACCCAACACTACAATCTCCATCTCTTTCCGGGTAGTGCATATCCGGTATGAAATTTCGAATTTCCGAAGGATCTACATTGTCATCGCTTTGGTCCTCCGAAACTTCAATTTGTGATATATTTGCAGTAGTTCCAATCTCTAAAGTTGGAAAATTGTCTCAACAGTCATATTCTCTTCTAATGAGTTTAACAATTATAACACTAAAACATATGACACACATATTTTTCTCAATGGTGAAATTAATCCCAAAAAAAAAAAAAGATGGAAACAAAAGGGAATTAAAAATGAAGAAACCTTGATGGAGGAATGGATTTTGAACCAAACGGAACTGAAAAGCTTTATGGGCGTCAAATTCGGGTTTTGCAACGGCGGGTTTCGACGGAGAGAGGTCGATTCTCCGGGCGGCCGATTTCCGATGGAGATTTCGCGACGGCGCTTTGTGAAGAAATAGAAAGGCTGTCGTTTGGGATCATTCAGGTCAGAGCATTCATGTCATTTCTAGAAGAAATTCATTGGGAAAAGAATCGAAAGAGAAGAACCTGGATGTTGTCGTTTGCAGAGGAGTCGGAAGCTGTTGTTGATGGAGGTTGGGAAGCTGAATCAGAAGCCGCCATTTGCCGGAGATGGCGTCATCACTTCTCTCTCTTTCGGTCTAAAAGGTTAGGGTTCAATTTCTGAAGCTTTTCTTTTCTCTACCTCTCTTTTATTTGGCGGGAAAACTATAACTGTAGTCTATATAGCTGCTTTTACAAACGGTTTGTTTCGCTACTTTTCGTTAGGTTCCTTCTCAAATCTGGACACGTGCGGACCCGCTCTCAATATCCGTACATTCTTATCCTTAAACTTCCATCCTTGCATCCTTAAAAGAGGGCAAAGAAGTTAAGATTTGGCTCTCCTCGTGAGCCAAGTGTCATTCAAATGCTTTTACATATATATATATATATATATATATATTTTTTCTTATTTTAACTGCTTGATGGATGTGTTGATAATAAAATTTACCAACTTAAATCGTCCTCACAAGGTTGCACTCAGGATTATCTCTCCCGTGAATCAATGTAAGAAAATGATGAACACAAAGATTTACAAAGGTTGTCTCAATGGAGATTACGTTCCTCTCTATGTTCAGGGGTGTTTTTCATTATGTTCAATAAAGTATATTAGTGTCTTCTCACTTTGTGAGTCTTGTCCTCCAATGGGACTTTAATACATTAAATACATTTTCTTGCCTTTCCAAAGCGGTTATCTTTCCAATATTCTAACTGGCTAACTCCAATACGCCACGTGCCTTCAGTGTTACCCATGTCTGGACGCTCCAACCATCATTTGGTTACCATCTTCCCGAATACCTCGGAATAGTGGGTGGGCAGTTGATCCCCATAAAATTCCATTCGACTCTACATCAATGTATATTCATTGTGCCCGGTTGCTGAGGTCCCAACATCTACGTTGAGACTTTGTATGATTACTCGATGTACACAAATAATCCCACAAAGCCTACTACTGGTAGAAGCCTCATTAGGGACCTATCTGCTTCTTTTACTAATCGACGTCCAGGTAGAATTCAGCTCGAAGGTGGAGCAACAATTGCCCCCCCAGCTTGAAACACCTCTATCATTGGTTATTTTCGTAGAGGCGGTTCAAGCTTTCCATTGTGTTGATGAGTTGCGTGCTTGGCGTTGAGATAATGATGTGTCAAGGTTTTACTAGTTGACGAAAGGGCGGTGAGACGCTCTGACTGGTCATGATGGTTGAGTCGAAACAAGGTTTGGCTTCTGAATAGTCGCATTGAATGGAAGGAGAATCAACGCCTCGAGCCACTCAAAAGGTTGTGTTTACCAACTGTCGCGTCGCCCATGTCAACCATCACATCAGCTTATCAGTTTTGATTTCCACCGTTAGATGGATTTCCGTTTTTCCTCCAAATATTAGGCCCTTGGATCGCACTGTTCCCTTCCATCGTTGGATCGTTTAAGCTCGCATCAATGGCAAGGGGTGGGCTCCTTTGAGCTCTATAATTAGGGGCTAAAAACCCCCAAGTTTTGTACCCAAAAAAAAAAAAAGACAAAGCCAAACTCTACCCAAATCCTCCCTTGCTTCTTTATCTCTTTCGGCTATTTCCGAGCGTTTAAGGAGCTTCCCCAAGTTCATCTTTATCAAAGCTATGAATCAGGTAAGCCTTGATCTCTAGCTTTTCTTTTATTCTTGGTTTGTGGTGTTTGCTTGGGTATTAAACCCAATATGCTTTTGTTTTGGGTTTTAAAACTTGTTTCGCAGTGTTTCTGGGTTTCGTTCTTACCCAACTTGTTGTTCCTGGGTTTCAAACCCATTTTGTTGTGCTTTTGGGTTTTGTGCCCAGTTCACTATCTTTGTTTCATACACATTTGTCCTGTAAAAGTAAACTAGAAACACAAGTGTATTATGGATAATATGTAGATTCATACCTTTTATCGTTTTTGATGACTCTTGATTTTCTGAAAACCTAATAGAATTGACTTAGATCCACTCTTATATATAAAGTGAGGGGTACTTCCTCTCATTGTATTGAGATTTTTTCCCATGATCAGTCTTTGAGCTTTCAAATGACTACGTCAAGGTTAAATCAACTCTCGACGTATATATAGTCATAGTAGCTCTAGGGGGTGGGCCTCTTGGCTTGGGTTTTTAATTTTGGAATTTTTTTTTTATTTCAGATAAAATTCCTCCGTCCAAATCTAGACGTCGAAAGGTCACCCGTGTCAGTAGTCTGTCCTGACGTAGAGGAAAGGGCAGTACTGGCTGATGATCCCACCATTCCCAATGACAAACCCTATCCTCTAGGAGATCGACAACTATCTGGAAGGGACTACAAGCCGACGATGGGGAAGTTGAGGACAGTGATTAGACCATCTCAGAGCTTCAACACCATATATTCACGGTGATGAATTATGCTTCTGTCACTAGTGGTCATGTAGTGAAAAGTAGTTCAATGAGGGGCACGTTGGATTTTTCCCTTAGAAGATTTCAAAAAGGGCCATGGAGAAGGCCTTCGTCGAGGCTGAGATCAACGGCGACCATTTCCATTGTATTCTCCTCGAGCCAAGTTTTACTGCAAAACAACCCTCCGCTGAGGCATGTTGCGGTTTATACTCGTTTGCTTGACTTACAGTCAACCAATTACCTTCCACCCCTTCGTGAAGAGGTTCTGCCGCCTCCACAACATCTCTCTGCCAGTTAGTCCCCAATTTCTGGATAATCTTCATAGGGATATGGATTCTTTGGCATAAACACTTCCAGAGGGACCTAACGATGGACCAGTATCTTTACGTTCATTCGTTACGCAAGTCCCCTCAATTCGAAGGGTGGCAATACTCAGAGTCTATTCCAGGTCTAAGATCGAAAAGGCTATCACCCTCGTTGAGGGGACACTCAAGTTTTCTCATGAGTGGAAGACTATGTTCTTTTTCTTTAAACGGGAGGTATCACAAGCATCCCACAGACGGACCTGAATCGGGTCGGCGTCTGGTCTAAATTTAGGTCTTTGGGTATGATATAAACTTGTTCCTATTAATTGTGTATATGAATCTCTAATTTAAACCTCATCTCTGACTTATTATTCTGTTATGCAGTTCCCTCTCCCCCTAGGCCAGTCCTCGACGTCGATTCGCTTCACCGAATCAACATGATTTTTGCCCTGCCATCGACGAAGAGACATTGGAAGTCCTTCATCACCACCGACAATTTGTAGGCAAGTGGTATTCTTGTAACTCTACTGCATCCAAAAGGCCAATCGTCCCTCTTACCAACGGTGAGTAGTCAATTTCTTTTGACCGACTTCTTGCTCGTCTTGGTCTAACCTCTTATTTGATTTTTACAACCTTGATTATACACTTCTTGGAGAGAGAATGAGAAAAAGAAAAAGAAGATTGGAGGGTCCTCCAGTCGGGGTGTGAACCAGTGGGGTAATGGTCCCGTCGGGGGGACTCAAAAAGACGCCTAATATAAGGGGTCTAAGAGGCGTCGCATTGATTAAGACGTCATTGCTGTGGAGACCCCTCAGACTCCTTGACGCCCAAGGGTTGGAGTGATAGTAAAGGAGCACCTAAGAGTTCCTCCTCCTCTAACACCTCTCATGCTCCCAGGGTCTAGAATTATGGATCCTTAGTTTTCTGGTTCCTAACGTCCCTGATGCTGTCGTGGGTCGTCTCATCAAGCTCCTACCACGCTTTAGCCTTGCCTTTCAGGCCATCAATAAGTGGTTCCATGAGAAAGACTGGAAGGCGGCCGAATCCGTGCCACTGTTATAACGTCTCCGCAAATAGATTTACCACCAACTCACCGTAAGTTTTTGAAATCGTTTGGGGTTAGTTTCTCTCTGTCACAAGCCTTACTTGTCCTTTTGTTTTTAGGCACTTAAACTCTCCCTCCTTAACTACATAAAGGCCACTAGTCTCATCCAGCGAGATGCCGAGGCGGAAAGTACAGGGCACGAGCTCCACGACGAGTTCACCAAACAGATCGAGGAAAAATAACAACTGAATGAGGACCTCAATGTTGAGCTTGGCCGTTGATAAGTGCACAAAAATGCACTTTTGTTCATATAATTTATTTGATAATTTAAGTTTTAAATGAGTATATTCATAATATTAAAATATTTTACTTTGGAAATATTTAATTTTAATTAAATTTTGGTTTATTTTATTTTTTATTTTTATTTTTCCTTTCTTTTCTTTTCTTCCTTTCCTTCTGCAGGTTTGCTCACATGCGTGCGCAAGCTCCGGGCCAGACTTCCCTCCCCGCTGGGTCTTGTATTCTTAGGCCTTAGAATCCAGCCGTTTTCTCCTGCCACACGCACGCAAATTCCTCCAGCTGGTTGCGAGTTTCCAGCTAATTTACCAGCTGGGTGGCAAATTTCGTGGGCCAAAATTCTCTCCACGACCAAATGGATTCAAGGCCTATAAAAGCAAGGCCTTTGCAGCAAGCAAAGGATGTTTTTTTCCCTTCACCTTTTTTTGGCTAAGTTTGAGTGTGTTTTTTTTTTCTCCTTGTATTTTCATCTCATGTTTTCTTTTAGAATTTTGTGAGATGAATTGTAAGCTATGTTAGACATTTTGGTGAGGATAGTGATGATTTCATGTGTGAAGTGATCCAATTCGAGTTGATTTTGTTTTGGTTTGTAAAGATTATATGTTTAGTGGATTGAATTTCTTCATCTCATTTTTTCTATTAAAAATATTTTGTGCCAATTTTTTATATAAATTCAGTCGTGCTTTGTCTATGTAATATTGTCACATTCTGTTTTGACAATATCCATAGGAAGAGGCTTTAATTTAATACCGACTTTTTCAATGAGGAGTCCAATGAGGATGATGATGGGAGGATGCTGCAGACGGTGAGGATAAAGATGGCGGCGATTTAGGCAATAGTGGCAGAAACGATGGAGCTTAAGGCCTATGTGCCTCCCTTTTTTTTTTTTTTTTTTTTTTTTGTACATTTTCCTTTGTCTAAGTATTTTGCAGTAATGTAAGGGCGTAGACCCTTAAACAGCTTTATTTGTATATATTTATTCATATCTTGCTTTCCCTACTATTCTTCTGTTTTATTTGTGCTTCATAGAATTTCTTAAGTTTCTACTACTCGAAAAATTTCCAAGTATGTACTCTTCTATTTTGCATTCGGGTAGACAGAGAGAGCTAAATACTATTACCTTATAAAAATATTAAAGTTTTCAAAGTGTGTGCTCTGCTTGAGGGATGATTCTTTTTAGAATAATGGCACCTAAGCGACGAGAGTTACAACTTGGACAGTTCCCAAAAAAGGTTTAGTTCATACTCTATCGTCTACCACAGCCTTGCCCCCCTTTGTCTAGGAGTAGTTTTGCGACTTTTTGACAAGTTAAATTGAACCATAGGGTGGAATTGCCTCCGTGAGGCTTTCATTCAACGTAGAAGTAAATAGATAGTTCTACAAGCACAAACTTAAAACAAACAACAACGAACTTGTCCAACAAAACACATAAAAACAAGAAAAATATAAAAAATGGTAATACTAAAATGACATATCTAAGCATATAATTTCTTGAGATGCTCCGCATTCTAAGTGCCAATCGATAGGTTCCTTGTCGCAACACTTCTCTGATCCTGTAGGGCCCTCCGTAGTTTGGCCCTAGTGCCCCGTTGTTTTTCAACTTCATGTTTGGCGTCACTTTCCTTAAGACGAGCTCCTTGATGTTGAGCTTCTCTGCTTGACCTTCTTGTTATAGTATTTGGTAGCTTTACGTTGATATGCGGTGAGCCTTAACTGGACTCCACTCGCTTTTCTTCCAACAAGTCAAGCTCAAGCCTCATCAATTCATCATTCGATTCCTCATCGAAGTGGGCCACTCTACCCGTAGGAGATTCAATTTGACAGGAAGAATGGCTTCCATCCCATAGGTAAGCGAGAATGGATTTCGCCAGTAGTTGTCCTCGTCGTCATCATGTATGCCCATAGCACCTTTGGGCAATTATTCTACTTGTTCTACCTTTGTATCGATCGAGTCTTCTTTTTAGGGTCACTTTGATGATCTTGTTTATCGCCTCAACTTGACCATAGGCTTGAGGGTGATAAACTAAAGAGAAGTTCCTGCAATTGCCCAATCTATCATAGAATTCAGCAGTGTTGTATTCTCAAATTGCTTGTCGTTGTCCGAGACAAGGGAGAGAGGAACGCCAAACCTGCATAGAATGTGGTTCCAAATAAAGTTGGTGCATTTAGCTTTAGTGATGATGGTACAGGGCTCTACTTTGGCCCACTTGGTAAAATAATCTACGTCGATTATGGCGAATTTAAAGCCTTTAAGGGTTCTATGAAATAGACCTATCACATCAGTTCCCATTTGGTGTATGGATAAGGGCTGAGAATCAACGCCTGGTCTTCTGGTGGCGCCCTGGTGATAGTGGCGTATCTTTGGCACTTTTCACATTTTTTGTAATACTCTACGGTGTCCTTTTTTAAGGTTGGCCAATAATATCCTTGTCTTGGAATCTCATATGCCAGGGATAGCCCCCCAATATGGTTGCCACAGATCCCTTCTTAAATCTCTTTCAACACTCTCCCAAACTCTTCGTTGTTGAGACAACGAAGCACGTGGTAGAGAACCCTCTACGATATAAAATATATTCATAGATTATGTACCTGGCGGATTTGTTGTGCAGCTTCTTTGCCTCTACTTTGTCCTTCGGAAGCTTGCCTTTTGCCAGGAATTCATAAATAGGTAGTATCTATCTGGTCATCGTCTCTATGGGCATCACTTCTTCTCCATCCTCTTTTTGAATCGTGGGTCGCTCCAATACCTTAACAGGGACTGTCTTCAAGAGCTTAGAGTCTTTGGATGCTACCAGGCGAGCTAAGGCATCAGCGTTGCTGTTTCAGCTCTTGTAACCTGGAAAATGTCAAAATGTACGAACTTTTTTAGCTTTTTCTTATTTTGTTTAGGTAAGCCGACATCTTTTCTCCTCGAGCCTGATACTCTTCTTTTGTTTAATTTACTACCAGTT
Source organism: Ficus carica (assembly GCA_009761775.1). Lineage (NCBI taxonomy): Eukaryota > Viridiplantae > Streptophyta > Magnoliopsida > Rosales > Moraceae > Ficus > Ficus carica. Next base: position 18,910,935 of record CM019748.1, on the reverse strand, counting down.
GAGAGTCACTGAAAACGGTGATCCTTTCCATTTTCGTGAAGTAAGCTAATCTAAGCCCTGTAAGGAGTGCCTTATATTCTGCCTCATATTCGATGCTTTGAATTTAAACCTAATTGCCGAAGTTAATCTTGAAGTTATCAGGACTTACCAGGATTATCCAGTGTCGGAACCATTTTCGTTAGATGATCCATCAACATAGAGCTTCCACATTCGAACTTCCTTTTTCTCATATTCTATTGGGCCTTCGTCGGGCCGTGGCCCAAACTCGGCAACAAAGTCTGCAAGTGCTTGTCCTTTGCTGGCTGTTTGTGGCTTCTTTTCTATATCGAATTGGCTTAACTCTACAGACCATTTGAGTAACCTTCCAATGCATCGGGCTTTTGTAGTACCTGTTTAAGAGGATGGTTAGTTAATACTTGAATAGAATAAGCCTGGAAGTAGTGGTAGAGTTTTCTAGATATCACGATCAAAGTAAATACCGGTTTTTCCATTTCGGGTATCTTGTCTCGACGTCGAGAAGACGTTTACTAAAATAGTAGATCGAAAACTGAGTTTTATCTTCTTCCCGGATGAGCACTAAACTTGTTGAATGCTGGGATACGACCAGATAGAGACTTAGGGTTTCTCCGAGCACAGGTTTGGATAATAGTGAAGGTTTTCCCAAATGTTGCTTCAGCTGCTGAAAAGGCCTATTTGCACTCTACCATCCATTCAAAACATTTTATTTATCCTTAATGTATTTAAAAAAGGAATACATTTGTCAGTCGCCCTTAAGATAAAACGATTCAGGACGGTGACGTAACTGATTAGCTTCTGTACCTCTTTTGGTTTCTTTGGAGATTCCATCTTAATTATAGCCTTTATCTTCTTGGGGTTTGCCTCGATCCCCCAACTACTGACCATGAATCCCAAATATTTCCCAGATAACACACAAAATGCGCACTTGAGGGGATTGAACTTTATGTGTTTTTTTCTGTAAGATCCAAAACATCGACATAGACCTCCATCATTTTTTCTAGCTATTTAGAGAACGTTTTGCTTTCTCAGTGTTGATAAGTGACTCCCGCATTCTTTAGGCTGAATGACATGATCTTGTAGCAGTATAGGCCACGATCCATTATGAAAGAGGTGTGTTCCTCATTGTCGTCGTGCATAGGGATTTGATTGTAGCCCAAGTAAGTGTCTAAGAAACTAAGTATCTCATGTCCCGCCATAGCGTCTACCAACTGATTGATTCTGGGGAAATGAAAGATGTTCTTTGAGCAGGCCTTGTTCAGACCGTTAAACTCGATGCATGTGTGCCACTTTCCGTTGGGCTTTTTAACCAATATGAGGTTTGATATCCAGTCAAGGCAGTGTGCCTCCCTAATGAACCCATTTTTATTAGTTACCTACCTCTTCTTTCAGGGCCTCGTACATCTCCGGGTTCATAGGTCTACGCTTTTGTCTCTTCGGTAAGAACTTGGGGTCAACATTAAGTATGTGGCTCATCACTTATGGGTCAATTCTCTACATGTCATTGTGGGTCCACGCAAACACATCAAGGTTCTTTGTCAGAAAATTGATCATGTTCTCCTTTTAATCTCTGTCGAGTTCTGAGCCTATCCTTAACTTCCGGAGAAGATCTATGTCGCTCACTGAAACTTTGGTTAACTTTTAAACGGGTCATGTTCCCGACTTTTCGTCCCCTTAGATCTAGATCTTCCTCTACGGGACTCGTGGTGGTCATGACCATCTTCAACTCTGCGGCGAATGGAACACAACGCAGGTCGGAGATGTGTCAACTGCATCAGAGTAAGTTAACCGCGACTCGTATTGATTGCCTCTAACCTGCCCGATTCCATTTGATGTTGGGAACTTCATAAGCTGGTGATATATAAAGGTGACCGCCTTTAAATTCCTACGTATTAAATTGACTACCTCCATTCACAACCAAAAAGTTTGACATTACAGTCGAGGTGTGTGGTCTGTTCCCGACGGGGAAAGGTAACTTTATCATTCCCTCAGGGATGATGTTGTCTCTGGTAAAGCTATAGAGGGGTTGGGAGTTTGGTGTGAGTTAAGATTTCTTTATCTCCACCTTCTCTAGACAATCTGAGTAGAGGATGTCCACAAAACTCCCATTACCGACCAATATCCGGCATACGGTATGGTTACCTATGATCACCTTGACGACGAGCGCATCGCTCTTCTCGGGCGTAATTCGTTTGAGACCATTTTGAGTCTCCGCCGAGATTAGGTCCTCCAAAGATCATCCTAATCAAAGTGACCGGCTCCGGTGGGTTTTTGTCTCGACGTCGATCATCCCTACGCTTATGTCTCCTACGGTCGTCCCCTTGGCGATCAGCGCTATACTCTTGCAGGCGTTCATTTCGAATCAGTCTCTCAATTTCATCTTTCAAGTCTACACACTCCACCATTTGGTGATCGCATTCTCCATGGAATCGACAATACTTGCTTTGGTTTTCGCTTGGTGGGATTGGATCTCAAGGGCTCAAGTCGACTTAGATAGTCTCTATCACTAATCCTATGATATATCTCATCAACACTCATAGTCAAATCATGGTAAGTGTCGTACCTGGATTAGGGATGAGCTCTTCTAGGCTCGTCATCAGGGCGATGTTTCTTGTAGTTAGCATGTTGATAATCTCTTCTTCTTCTTTCGGTTTGTTGAGCGCTCTCCGGGTTCCTTAATCTCTCCTCTTTTCTTTCCGTTCTGCTTCTCGTTGGATTGCTCAACGTTGTTTATGTTCTTAGGCACCGCTATCTTACTCTTGAGGGCCGAGCTCTTCGCCTCTTCAGCGTTGATGAAACCTTGTGCCTTTTCCAAGAACTCTTGGCACGTCTTGGCTGGATTTTGGTTTAAGTCATCCCCGAAGGGTATGTTGTGCCTCATACTGTTCATTGCGCCCATCAATGCTTCCTTGTCCAAAATCTCATCTATTGCTACCATCTCTACACTAAACTGTGTCAGCCAATCTTTCAGGCTCTCATGTGGTCCCTGGTACGTGATGGTTAGGTTCTGCTTGGGGGCAGCAAACCTTTTTACACCCAAAAATTGGTAGGATAAGGCTATTTTTAAATCCTTCTAACTAGTGATGGAGTTTGGTTATAACTTCATAAACCAACGCCCAGCCGCTCCATACAACGTGTTTCTAAAGGCCTTACACATGATCTCCTCTGGGTACGATGCAGGACCATGTGCCTAATATACAGCTCCAAATAGTCATCCGGGTCAGTCTTTCCTTCGTAAAGGGCGATCTGGGGAGTTCTGAATTTGTCAGGCAGAGGGCCTCCATTAACACCCATGTGAAAAGGTGGTTGTGTGTGTTGGGCACCTTTTTCTCTACATGTATAACTTCTTCTAATTGGCCAAGTCACTTCCGAATTTCCCTCGCTTCACTGGTCATAAAATGTCCCTTCTATTCCTTGGGAGGACTTATCTCGCCGTGCCTACAACCGCTCCCTGAGGTCTCTCCGGTTTTGAACCGACACCAACTCCCCAGGAACAATGTCTCTCCTGGGTGATCTCGGTGGTAGGCCTGGATTATCACCACCTTGGTGGCGACCTCCATTTGCAACAACCTCTCTTTCTTGGGCTCTCCTTAGAGCTCTTGACCCATATACGTCCGATCTTTTTCCAACGGTTCCCCTTGTTCCCTTAGTATGGGTTTCCTGGCGCCCATTCGCACCGTTGCCACCCACTAGGTCTACTGGGTTGCTTGGCTGGGGCTGGTTCCCCCGATTATTGGTCACCCAGTTTTGGAAGGTGTTAACCAAAGTGCCAACAATCTGTGTTAATTGGTCAATCATCTGGTCTACATGAGCAAGTGGCATTCCTCCTCCTCGCAAAACCACCTCCTAGTTTCCTTTTGGTGCATTTCCATGAGGAAGATTTGTAAACTTCAACTCTAGATGTGGACAACAAATCTGGGTGGCTCTTGCCCTCCTTCTAGTGCTAATTGTTGACAATAAAATCTGAAAACTCAAATCGTCCTCATAAGGTTGCATTAGGATTATCTCTCCCGCGAATCAATGCAAGAAAATGATGAACACGGAGAGATTTATAGAGGTTCGCCTCAATGGAGACTATGTCATCTCTGTGTCTAGAGGTGTTTTTCACTATGTTCAAGAAAGTATATCAGTGTCTTCTCACTTTGAGAGAGTTTTGTCTTCTAATGGGACTTTAAAACATTAAATACTCATTCTTGCCTTTCCAATGCGATTATTCTTTCTAATATTCTAACTGAATGACTCCAATGCGCCACGTGCCTTCAGTGTTACCCACGATTGGACGCTTCAATCGTCATTTGGTTGCCATCTTCCCAAATACCTCAAATAGTGGGAGGACAGTTGATCCCATGGAATTCTATTCGACTCTACGCAGTGTATATTCATTGTAACCAGTTGCTGAGGTCCCGACATCTACGTCGAGACTTTTTATGATTATTCGACATACACAAATAATCCCCCAAAGCCAACTCCTGGTAGAACCTCATCAAGGACCTATCCGCTTCTTTTACTGATCGACGTCGAGGTAGAATTCAACTCAACGGTGGATATGCTTTAAATGATTCCTTTTTTTCCTCTTAGGGTGTGTTTGGTTGAATGGAGAAATGAAGGGAAGGAGAAAGGTCCATTGTTGGGTTGGAAGAAAATGAGGAGGGAGAGGATAGATAGAGGGATAATATTTCCCCCTAGATCAACCATAGTGCATCCTTCCATCAATGGAAGGATGCAAACGCTCATTGCTCTTTTCAATTAAAAAGATAGTTTTATCTTATTTTTTAAAATAAAAGTTTAAAATAAACAATATAGTAATTAAAAAAAAAACTATTATTAATCATTTTAACTCTCCCTCCCTCTTACCAATTAACATGAGAGATTCATACAATTCTCTCAATCCTTTACATTTTCATCCCTCCTACCAAACATTGTCTTAATTTTCTTCTCTTTTCTCTTTTCCTTTTTAATTTTCTTATTTTCACTGTTTGTTGGGATTCTTTAAGTGATTCTTTTTTTTTAGCCCTATATAATTTATTTATAATGTATCCATAGCCATATTTTTAAACTTTACGCCCTTTTAATTATCATATTATTTGTATCTTTTAATTAATATATTAATTAATAATAGTTTTTTTCCCACAAATGTATGTCGATTTAATTTTTTTATAACGATCATCTCAATTATTATTTTTCTACCTCCTAGTTAATTTTCTATCCAATTTCACAACTTCTATCAAAAATTTTAATTTTTTTTTAAGTTTTTATGTTATGTTTTAAATTACTACTATATAATTTACACATTAATAGAGGATTTCAAGCGCGTGATCAACTAGTATGAATGTAAGTTCATGTCAATGAAGTATATCTGTAACAAAGTGGTGTAAAAAATGACATTTTTAAAATTGGGAGTCTAATTTTAAGAAATTTTTAACAAAATGTCGAAATTTTTATGAGTTAGTTAAATTGTCATTTTTTCTAAAATAGTCAATCAATTTTCTTAAATGGTCAATTGCTGATTGACCATATGATATTGTTAATTTAGTCAATCAATGACTCATCGTAGTCAATTACTGATTGACTATAATGTAAATCATCAATCTTCATAATTAATTACTAATTAACCAGATCTGGAAAAATGACAAACGACCATTTTGTCAATAAAAAAAAGTTCGGCCATAGAAAACTTATGGGTATATAACATTGATGCCTTTCAAAATAATCACATTGTATAACTTACCACTCAAAATTTTAATTTCAACATTTTACCTCCTAAATTTGCTAAATAAAATATACTTTAGGGATTTTTTTTTTTATTAAATTAGTCACAAAAAACATACGTACGCCTCATGTTAAAATGGAAAACTCCATTTCCGATTAAAATTTTCAAATCTAATACAAACTAAAATGCAAATATTCTAAATTCAAATGTTTAATCTAATGTAAAATTAATTAAATATGATACATTGTAATAATTTAACAAGTTGGGTAAGTTTTAAACATTAAAAATTTCAGGGGTAAGTTGTCAGAGGGTGACAAGTGTGGGAGCACATCAGTGTTAAATAACAAAAACTTTTCAAACAGTGTCAAAAAAAAAAAAAGTCTTCAAATGCTGAACACTACAATAATTTTCACCTTCTGATACCAAAAAATTAGTAGCCAAAAGTCTATTTTTTGGTCGCCATTTCCTTCCGTGAACAAAAATCTTTGGTCGCCATTTGGTCCCCATAACATTAGGTATTGACGACCAAAAAAATTTTGGTCTCCGAAAAATCCACGACCAAAAAAAATTTGGTCTCCGACAAATCCGTGACCAAATAATAGATTCCACTACCAAAATTTGGTAGCAGAACATGGCAGGGATACCATATATTGGGGACCAAAATTTGATCGCCAAAAATTTTTGGTCGCCGAAACACGTCATCGTAAGGAGTATTCTGCGACCAAATGTTATTTGGTAGCAAAACGTATTTTGTAAAGCTTTTAGCTACCAAATATTTTGGTAGCCGAAAGTTTGAGCGATCAAAATTTTTTGGTAGCAGTAATATATACCGCCTGTTGAGAATAGTCACATATTTTTCAATCTATAAAATATACAATTATAAAAAATAATAATGCAAGAAATATGTTATATTAGCTAAAGAGACTCCAAATCTCTAAACACATTAAACAATTTATAGTAAATATTAACTATAATAGGTATCAAACGAAGGTAAACTATAATTAAAACAAAAGCTAACTTAGGACATAGTGGCTGATGGTGGCGGTGGCGGTGGCGGTCCATTTTTCCTTTGGGAGAAAAGTCCCGGATGATTTGAAGGCAGATTAAGTTGTTGAAGAAGTTATCGGATTAGCTCATCTTGTTTTTTCAACCTCTCGTCCTATCTTTTCATCATCTCGTCTTGTATTTTTATTATGTCCTCCATATCTGTCACTCGCTGTTTATTGTTTGCAACTTCGGTTCTAAGGTTCTCGACCAACAATCATTATGTAGGTCCTCCAGAGCTGCTCAATTGTCTCTTTTTAATCACATAACTTGTTCCACGCTTAAACCCATATTATTCATACCTTTCATTCATCAACACTTGAGATTAGATATCTTCTTCATCATCAGAATCGAGTTACGAACCCTCTGGTAGTTGGCTTAATCTTTCATTACATACTTCCATCATACGTTGCTACGAGATTCAAAGTGTTATAAATATATATAAATAAAAAGAATATAGTTGATGAAGTTTAGCAATTAAGACTAATTTCACATTATCCGCCTCAGCTCGGTTAGTTTGCCAACCATGTTTTTCACTCCAATGAGTTAATTTAAAGACATCTAAATACTTTTCCGAGCTTGTCGAATCTGAACTTGATGGGTGTTCTATATTCAAATCATTAGTCAATAACATTATCATTTATTGTCACTTATTTTAGGAAAATATATAATTCAAATCGTAACATTACTTAAAGTAAAGTATTTACCGAATATTTCTTCAAATGCTGAATTAGAGATTTCGAACCACCAATATAAGCACCTGACTTTTCACGATTAAATGCACCAGCAACTGACTTTTTCTAAAAGATGAGAATGAAAAGACAATTAATTCACTTACATATGTCAACTTAATATTCTACAAAAATTTTGACAGCACCTCCCTTATAATTAGGCCCATCCTAAAATTTAATAATTTGTAAACAAGATACACATTCCAGAAAACAGATTTCTCATTTTAAACTCATATCAAACTCCATATAAATATAAAAGTTTACCTTCCATGTTTCAGATTCAAAGCATTCTGTGCACATCCACTTCCAATTTTCATCCTTCACATAAGGATACGGATTGTTGTCTAATGGATTCAACCCCTTCTCAACAATGTTTTGTACTTGACATGACATTTGTATCAAAAATTTTTGAACCTCTCAAAAAAAGTGTTATCTATAATGTCATTCAAATGGGATTTGTCTTCTAAATCCATATCGAAATGTTCCTACAAAAACAATTGTTAAGTTTTATAAATTTTTTCTAACCATAATACAATAGTTACCATGAATAGTTAAGGAAATAAAATACCTTCAATTTTTCAATGCATACTTTTTTCGCATCATCTGGAACCTTTCCCCAACCAATGTAATGAAGTGGACAATAATACGTACAATAGAATTAATTGCATTAGCAAACTTTGATGCATGTATTCCATGTACATGAAGCTCCGTTTCTCTATAATTTATGCTTAGTTTTCCCTCTTTTGACACTAACTTCTCAACATCCAAACTTCGAGTAGCTCCTCGAACATTTGGTTGTTCTGTTTAGAATGAAATTTTTTAATTAAGAACATCATTGAAAATAATTAACAAGATTTAATTAAATTGAACATACTTTGATTTTCAGTCACTTGATTCTCGATAAGTGGTTGTTCCTGAAAAGTTGATTCGATGACATACTCTCTCTCGGATACTGGCGAAGAGGATGGAGCTATTGTTGCTGGAGATTGTTGTGTTTGTTGGTCATGTGATAGTGTCTTGGTACTGGAACTGAATGACAAACTTTTTTACCAGCCATAATAGATGTCCTGAAATCATATAAACAAAAATAAGTATGCAAAAGATAAGATTCAATTATCACTACAAGAATAAGACTATTAGACAGCACTAGATAATAACGGTTTCAAAAATAATAACGATAATGGTAGTGTATAAAAGCAGATACATAATATATAATACAATAAACAATTTTCACTATTAAAAAAAAAAAAAAAAAAAAAAAAAAAGCAATCAAATTTCACATAATATAGACAAATAATTTCACGTACTCATTCACTATAATCACTATCAATGTTGCCATCAGTTTCCTCAGAACGATCATCAATTTCCTTATCAGAGTCTAAAATATCAAACTCATAAACGATTTCATCATCAGGATCAATCTGAAGGTCAATGTACAAGTTATCTATTTCTGTTGGACTAATATCAGTACGATTCAGAGGAGCTTCTTCAACATTCGTGGTGTCAAATGAAATGTCAACTTCATTTGATAACTTATCTTGGAAAGCATCATTGTCAACATCCTCTTCGTCACCATCATCATTCGCCTGTAGTTTGGATGTATTTTCCAATATGTGACGATGATTAACTTTTTGAACCACTTTCCATACCTCGCCATTCTTATTGTTATCAACACAAAATACTTGTTTGACTTGATTTGCCAATGCATATGGTTCTTCTTCAAACCATAATACATCAGTTTTAATGCTGATGAAGTTAAATTCTTTCTTTGTTATTTTTTTTTTTCTCTCATTGTTGTCAAACCATGAACACTTATACAGAATCACTTTATTCCAATACAAGTATGAAACCTCCCAAACTTCATCAATTACGCCAAAAAAAAATCACTTGAATCACCATTATATAATTCTGTCTCAACACAAACACCACAATTTTGTGTCGTGCATCTTTCATCTCGCATTCTTGAGTGGTACCGTACTCCATTCACCATACAACTTGGATAAGAATGAATATTGAGATTATGTTCATTCGCAAGAGCATATGAATCATTTGAAACCGTTGACTCCGCATGCATAGCTCTAATCTACAACAACATAGATACTTTAAGTAATAGAATATAGTCAAAGTTCACCACATGTAAGAAATACATGACAAATTACCTTATCTCCAAACTATTTAGGAAATTCGGTTATTTGTGCAAGTGGAACAATTTGAACGCCTTGTGATTGTAATATTGCAGTATGTTCGCTGTCAATGATGAACAATTAAGCATCACAATTGTCTAAAGATGAAACATATGATGAAAAGTGTGGCGGCGGCAGCTTCAGGCGTGGGCGGAGGAATTTGATAGAGGGGCGACGGGATGGGTAGGGGTGGAGTGGGCTTGACAATATTGGGGAAAGTGAGAGAGTGAGAGCGGCAAGATGACTGAGAATTCATGGAAAGATGACTGAGAGGCGAGAGAGGAAAGTTAGAGAATTCGTGGGTGGGGGGGGGGGGGGGGGGGGGGGGGGGGTAACTGTAGTAGGCGAATAAAAGTGAGAGAGTGAGAGAATGATATATTATAATAATAAATAGAATGAGAAAATTTTCAAAGTCTGAAAAATTTGGTGGAAATTTACGGGCGGTAACTTTAAAATTTCAATAAAAAAATTGATCATATCTTTTGCTACCAAAATTTGGTAGCAAATGATGTTACTCAAATATTTATTTATAAAAATAGAATTAGTATTTGTTAATTATTAATTAAGAGAGATGATATTATTTTGTTATTGATATTATAATTCAAGTTTTTCCCTACATATATATATATATATTAAAAACTAAATTAAAAAATTTACTAAAAATAAAAATAAAAACTATATTAAAAAAGTGCAATAGAAAACTTATAATAGAAAAATAAAATTTGACAATATTTCGCTACCAAATTCGCTACCAAATCAGGAATTTGGTAGCTGAAAAGCTTAATTCAGCTACCAAATATGAAATTGGTTGCAAAATCTAGCTTTCCACTATCAAATATTGGTAGCGGAAACGTGGAATCGGCTACCAAAACCATAATTTGGTAGCTGAAAGTTACATTTTATTTTTAAAATATTCTTTATTGAAATATAATTTAAAAAAAATTATCCTCCCCAAACAAGATATTTTAGGATAGATTTTAGAATAACATGCTGTATATATGTATATTTCATAAAATATATATATATAACAACTGCTATAAATTTGGTTGTTCGAATCAATGTGTAGTTTATAAATACGAGATTAATAAGATAGAAAGAAATGCATTTTTAATGTTAACTCTAAGATCAAATCAATTGTAAATACCCATATAAAAATGTGTAACATTATGGCAAAGAAAAAAAAAATTTTTAACAAGATTTCGCTACCAAATCAAGAATTTGGTAGCTAAATGTTGCGGATTCAGCTACCAAATTTGAATTTGGCAGCAAAATCTAGCTTTCCGCTACCAAATATTGGTAGCAGAAACGTGGAATCGGCTACCAAAACCATATTTTAGTAACCGAAAGTTACATTTTGTTTTTAAAATATTCTTTATTGAAATATAATTTAAAATTTTTTTTATCCTCCCCAAATAAGATATTTTATGATAGATTTTGGAATAACATGCTTTACATATGTATATTTCATAAAAAAAAAATATAACAACTGCTATAGATTTGGTTATTCGAATCAATATGCAGTTTATAAATACGAGATTAATAAGAGAGAAAGAAATACATTTTTAATATTAACTCTAAGATCGAATTAATTGTAAATTGATTGTTGTTAATAAATGTGTATTAGTATTGCATTAAAAACTTATATTGAGTTTATTCATGAAATTACCCATATAAAAAGGTGTAACATTATGGCAAAAAAAAAATTTTTTTTGACAAGATTTCGCTACCAAATCAAGAATTTAGTAGATGAATGAATTTGATAGCTGAATGTTGCGCATTCAGCTACCAAATTTGAAATTGGTTGCAAAATTTAGCTTTCCGCTACCAAATATTGGTAGCAGAAACGTGGAATCGGCTACCAAAACCATATTTTGGTAGCCGAAAGTTACATTTTGTTTTTAAAATATTATTTATTGAAATATAATTTAAATTTTTTTTATCCTCCCCAAATAAGATATTTTAGGATAGATTTTAGAATAACATGCTTTACATATGTATATTTCATAAAAAATATAACAACTGCTATAGATTTAGTTATTCGAATCAATATGTAGTTTATAAATCCGAGATTAATAAGAGAGAAAGAAATACATTTTTAATATTAACTCTAAGATCGAATCAATTGTAAATTGATTGATGTTAATCAATGTGTATTAATATTACATTAAAAACCTTATATTGAGTTTATTCATGAAAATACACATATAAAAAGGTGTAATATTATGGCAAAGAAAAAAAATTTTGACAAGAATTTGCTACCAAATCAGGAATTTGGTAGTAAAATCTAGTTTTCCGCTACCAAATATTGATAGCAAAACCGTGGAATCGACTACCAAAATTGCAGTTTGGTCCTAGAAAATAATTGACAAGGGGTAATTTTTTTTGCACGCATTTTACTATGACCAGTTAAATTTGGTCACAAAATTGATTTTCCCTGCTACCAAATTTTGGTCCCCGAAAATAGTTTTCCGTTACCAAATATTTTGTTGGTCGCCATTTGTTATCTACGGGAACCAATTTTTTTTTCGCGTGCATTTTACAGGGACCAAATGAATTTGGTCGCAAAAAGAGATTTACTGCTACCAAATTTTGGTCTCCGAAAATACTTTTCCGCTACCAAAAATTTTGTTGGTCGCCAAATGTTTTCCGTAGAAACCAAAATTTTTTTCGCGTGGATTTTACAGGGACCAAATGAATTTGGTCGTAAAAGGAGATTTACTGCTACCAAATTTTGTCCCCAAAAATACTTTTCCGTTACTAAATATTTTGTTGGTTGCCAAATATTTTCTGCGGGAACCAATTTTTTTTTCGCGCTCTACCATTGGCGACCAAGAAATCATTTGGTCTCAAAATGTCTCTTACAGTGACCAAAATTTGGTAGCTGAAGAATGTGACTTTCTGCTATCTAAATTTGGTCTCCGAAACGTCTCTTTGGCTACCAAATTTTTTTTGGTTGCAAAATGTCTAGTCGCTAGAAGTTCAAATTCTTGTAATGTGATCCAAAAGCCACTAAGGGCTCCGTTTGGAACTACAACTCAGGTGAATTTTTTTTTTTTTTTTTTGTTCAAAGTTTCTACAACTCAATTTAAAATCCACATCTCTTTTATCTCCCTTATATTTTCAAAAAATTCATGGCGTGTTACCCTATGCTATATCCCAATGTGTATTTGGGCCTAATATATTCCATTACAATAGAATAAAAATATTCATCCATACACTTTTGCTATATTCTTTCTTTGAAGAATTTACACAAAATGGCCGATTCGGGACGCCCTTTCAAAATATAAAATTTAATTTTTTTCTTCCAAATTTACCCTTCCAACTTTTACTTTTTCTCTCTCTTTTTGTGGTGTTTTTAATGGAATAAATTTCTCATTTATCTTCAGCTTGGTCAACTGTTTTTCCCCTTTGGGATTTTTTACGAAATTAATTTCCTTATTTCTTGCAATTTATTATTTTATTTAAATATTAAATTTTATAATTCTTTATCAATTTTTTAGGAAAGATGTTTTTTCCCTTTTATTTTTATGAAATCACGTATCTTTTTCTTTTCCTTCATTAATTTTGTCATTTTACTTTTGTTCCTCGTCACTCTTTGATAGGAGGGTTTTTTTTTTTTTTTTCCCTTCCTTTTTATGTTCATCACGTTTGATGTGTGATCATTACAATAATAACCCAGTCACTTTAACAATAAATTTTCGCATACAATACTTCATAAGATATTGACTTCATCAATGATAACAAACATAAAAACTAACAACAAATACTGAAATATATTTATTTAAAAAAAAAAAGAATTTTAAATCGTAATCCATAAACGAATTTGAGTTCAAATACGTTACTATGAAGGAGAAATGTTTTTAGGAATTTTTTAATTTCTATTTTGGCTATTTTTTAGGATGAAATCTATCTTTTTTGTTTCATTAGATTTAGGGGTATTTTTGTCAGTACAGCATGGTACTTTTCATCTTTTGTTCGATTTTGTAAATAGGATTGTTTCTAGATATATATATTTTTTTAAAAAGCATAGTGTAAATTTGACTATTTACGTAAGTTGTTCATATACTTTTATCAATCACACTCTCTCTTAGAGGTGGGAATTTGGGCCGGGCCAAACGGGCCGGCCCGTGGCCCATAATTTAGGCCCGGCCCGCGGCCCGGCCAGGCCCGTAAAATACGGGCCCAGTAAAAGCCCGGACCTATAGTAAGAGGCGGGCCAGGCTCTCTTTCTAAGCCCGGCGGGCCGGGCCGGGCCGGCCCAAAAATTTAGGCCCGATGGGCCGGCCCGGCCCGCATGTTATATTATATATTTATTAAAAAAAAAAAAAAAAAAAAAACCAAGTCCAACATAGCCGTTGGAGTGTTGCTGTGTTGGACAGTTGGACCAAGTCCAAAAGAAAAGAAAAGAAAAGAAAAGAAAAGAAAAAAAAAAAAAGTTGGAGTGTTGCCTTGTAGTTGTTGCCAACTTGTTGGTCCTGTACAGGCGTACAGCTGTACTCCTGAACTTCTGTTGGAGTACATGAGTAATAGAGTATTGGACTTGAAGTCCAAAAGAAAAAGAAAAAGAAAAAGAAAAAAAAAATTGGACTTGGTGTCTTGGACTTGGTCCAACGGCTGGAGACTGGAGTCATCAGTCAATCAATCATCAAGTGTCCAACAGGCATCAGGCAACAGCAGAAGAAAGAAGAAAAAAGAAAAAAAAAAAAAAAAAAAAAAGAAAAAGTTGGACTTGGAACTTGGTCCAACCACTCCAACGGCTATAATAGCCGTTGGAGTCATCCTGTCCAAGTCCAACAGCAGTAGAAAAAAAAAAAGAAAAAAAAAAGGTCCAACGGCTAATTGCCGTTGGACAATGGGCCAGCGGGCAACGGGCCAACGGCTATATGCCTTAAGCCCTTAATGCCTTAATTTCATTCCCCAATCCCCATTTTATAAATACCCTTCTACTTTTTCATTTTTCACACATCTTCTCCCATCTCTCCTTTCAATCTCTTATTCTCTAATTTCTTTCTCTATATTCTCTTATTTCCAATTTCTCAATTCTCATTATTCAATAATTAATATTCTATAATTTTTTTTGTCTAATCTCCTAAATTTACAATAACTCATAGTCTCATATTCTCATTATTTTTATAATCTCTATTCTTGTTATTTCTCTACTTTTTAATAACTCATATTGTCCATACTTATTATTTCTAAATTTTAAATTTCTAATACTTACTTTTCTACCAAAAAAAAAAAAAAAAAAAAAAATCAAAATGGATCCAAATCCAAATGTTCAACAACCAATTGTTGATCTTGATGATGATTACTACGGGATGGATGACCGCGGCATCGAAGAAGTGGAGATTTCCCGTATGGAGGCTGGCGACAATGTCCCTGATCTCAGACGTAGGAGTTTCAATACTCCAATACCATCAAGTCCAATGTTGGCACCATCAAGAAGTAGTTCGGGAAGCACAAGTTGTCCACCAAAAAAGCAAAAAGGTACTACTACTAAAACCACTTCACGTGCTTGGCAATTCTTCGACGTTGTGCTGAAAGAGGACATCGGCCCCGACGGCAAAAAAATACAAACAAGACTAGCAAAATGTAAGTATTGCCAAAAAACTTTGACTGCTAACAGCTCAAGTGGGACTCGCCACTTATTAGCCCATGGTGAAAGATGTGTTGAAAAATATTGCAAGGGAAGGTAGCCGACACAAAGCACTCTAAAATTCAACTCCGATGGCTCAGTAGGTACTTTTTCTTATGATCCCATGGTAGCTAGAGAATCTCTAGCTCGTTTAATTGCCTCTACTGATTTACCTATTAGTTTTGGTGAAAATACGTTTTATGAAGAGCATATTCAAAGATCTTTTTGTCCACAATTTAAAGCCGTTACTAGAAAAACTATTAGGAGTGATATTATATCTTATTATAGTAAAAAACGCACTACATTAATATCTTATATGAATACAAACACATTTTGTATTGCATTGACATCTGATATTTGGGCTGCTAGGTCAAACCAAGATTATATTAGTGTAGTTTCACATTATTTAGATCCCTAGTGGCAATTACAAAAAAGAATTATTGGCTTTAGACTTATTGATCATTCTCACAATGCTTTAAATATTAATGATAATATTATGAGTGTTTTAAATGAATTTGGCATTAGCAATTGTATTATTTCAATCACCCTAGATAATGCTTCGGCAAATACCGCTGCAATTCATTTTCTTGAGAACAACTTGTCAGAATATATTGGTGGAATTTTATTACATCAACGTTGTGCATGTCATATCATCAACCTCATTGTAAAATTAGGTATGAAGTTGGTAAGTAGTAACATAGGAAATATTCGTAATGCTCTCCTTTGGATACATAATTCAAATCCTCGCATTGCTGAATTTAAGAGGTATTGCAAAGCAGAAGATTTAAAACCTCGAAAATTTGGGACTGATATGCCGGTAAGGTGGAACTCAACTTATTTAATGTTGAAAAATGCAATAGAATATAAGAATGTTATTTTTATGTTTTATAATACAAAGCATAATATGATTTTATTATCTGATGTTGATTGGTTTATTGCTGAAAGAATGATTTATTTTTTAGAAACTTTTTATGATGCTACTGTTTTATTGTCTGGTGTTTATTATCCCACTTCTCCACTAGTTTTCACCCAATTAATGTTTATTTCTTCATTGTTTTCTGAATATAGAAATGATGATTTATTTAAACTAATAGTAGAAAAAATGGAAAAAAAGTTTATGAAATATTGGGATCACAATAACATGCCTTTATTATATTGCCTTGCCATTGTTTTAAATCCTATAGTTAAATTAAATGGTCTTTATAATGGTCTTACTCATATTTCTGAACATATGAATGTAGATTTTGCTTCAACGTATTCTTTAACATTTAATAACACTAAATACAAGTTATTTGAGATTTTTGCAAGTTATCAGAATAAATTCGGGCAGCAAGTTAACATTGAAACCGAAGAAACTCCTCCAACTGCTAGTGATCGGAAAAAGAAAAAAGTTTTGGGTTTTTTCTCTACTCCAGCAAGATCGGGCTCTTCATCAAGTTCGAGTGTTACTCGTCCACTTTCAGCAAGTTCAACTACCACGAGTACGATACACTCGGAGCTCACAAAATACTTAGATACAGATTTTTCACTGCTAGACTCAACTACAAATAATGAAGATTTCAAAATTTTAGATTGGTGGAGGTTGCAGTCGACAAATTTTCCAGTGCTTTCCCGTTTAGCACGTGACATTTTAACTATTCCTGTTTCGACAGTTTCTTCTGAATCAGCATTCAGCACAGCTGGAAGGATAATTGAAGATCGAAGGACCTCATTAACACCTGAGATGGTAGAGGTGCTTACATGCCTAAAAGATTGGGAACATGCAGATAAAAGGTTACAATATACAGTAGAAGATCAAGAGATACTCCAACACTTTAACGAAATGACCATAATCGATGACGATGATATTGACAATGCTCCTGCGGCTCCCTCTTCCGGTTGCTGATGCTGATTGATATATTTTTTTTCATTGTAAAATTGTAAATATGAATTAAGATTGCACTCTTTTTTCTTTACTGAGGTTTTATCCCAATGGGTTTTACTTAGTAAAGTTTTTAATGAGGCAATCATGACATTAATAAAATTTTAAATTTCAATTTTATATTCTCTTTTTTGTATCCTTATTTTTTTAATAAATTTTATAATTTTTATTATGTGCTTAATTTATTTTTCAATTTCGTAATATTTAATAAAAAATAACTACTAAGCAAACACTGATAAATAATTATAATCTTAAACAACTAAAATTAAAAGTTTAATTATAATGTTAAGTTAACTAACTAACTAATATTATAATTATTAAGTATTAACTAAGCAATTATAATATAAATATAAATATAAAAATTAATAGAAATAATATAATAAATTTTTTTTATTTTTTATCTAAGATAAAATATTAAGATAAATTATTAAATTATAAAAAATATACAAATTTATTCAAAAATTACAAATAAAAAATAAAATTTTAAAAAATTTTAAAATTAGGCCCGGCCCGGCCCGGCCCGTTCCCGGCCCGCTCTAAGCCCGCGGGCCGGGCCGGGCTTATATTTTAAAAAAATCGGGCCGGCCCGGCCCGGCCCGAATTTTCACCGGGCCGGGCCGGGCAGGCCGAATTTTTGAAATGGCCCGATGGGCTCGGGCCGGGCCGGGCCGGGCGGCCCGAATTCCCACCTCTACTCTCTCTCGCGTCAAGATTTGTTATCTCGGATTTCTTGCCTCATTGGATGTCCCCAATTAGTGTTATGCTATATCATTTGAATTTAAAAATTTAGCCACATAAAAAGTTAAATAATAAAAACTTTTGAACAAATTAAAAAGTTATCAAAATACTATTGAGGGGACAACCATTGAGATATGAAAATGAGACAGTATATCTGGATTCATTCTCTCTCTTATCGATAATATTAGAATGACTATTCAAATATAAACATTAAATAATGCAAACACACATTACATTTGAATATAATATAAAAATAAGACATTTGAATGCATATGGTATTCTAAATATTACATTCGAATAAATTCAAAATGATATATCTTCCAAACGGAACATTAAACTTTAAAAATACATAACTTTCTTGTTTTAAGTCGACATTAGATGATTCTTGTGTCTAAATACTCATAACGACGAGAAAAACGAAATAAATTTCATATTAATTATTTTTCAAACACATTTAAAGTTGTTACACTATTAAATGCTTTTTGCTTATTTTTTTAATACAAGAATGAAGTGTAGTAATAAAATTTGATTTTTTTTAGGAACACTTTTAATTTTGTTACACTATCAAATGCTTTTTGTTTAATTTTTTCTAGGAAAATTTTCATAAATTCCCCCTGAACTTTGTTACTAGTGTTAATATGCCCTATGAATTATGAAATGTACCTATTATACCCCTGAACTTTAACATGTGTGTCAAGTTGCCCCATCTGTTAGTTTCCGTTAATTTTTTCGTTATCCTTAATGTCATAATGCTCCATGAACTTTGCTTTTGTATCAAAATACCCCTTAATCTTTGCATTTGTGTCAAAATACCCCTTGGTTTTTAATATTTGTGTCAAACTACCATATGATCTTTAATATTTGTATCAAATTGTCTAATTTATCTTATTTTAATTATCTGATATTGTATAATTGCCTAATAATTATTAACTTTTTTAGAATAGGTAAAAAAATTACTTTTTAATAAAAGAGAATCCTTTTTTTTACCCACTATTTTTTATTTTGCTTATTTTAATTTAAATTTACATTCATTTTGATTTTCTTAACCAAAAATAACTATACAACTTATGTTCATTATTTTATTTTCCTAATATTACAATTTTAAGTTTAATTATGACTAATAATATTGTACAAAAATTTGCAAACCAATCATTTTTTAAATTAAAAAATATAACTACGAATGGGCATCACAATAAATTTATGATACTTATTCTCATTATGGGATTAAGCAAACATATAAATGAAATTATTTCAAATTATGTAGGTCAAGTATACAGCGTATTTGAAATCCAAATACTGCATCTGAATCCTACCTATTATGGTTACGCATAAGTAAACTTATAACCAAAATAAACTTGAATTAAAATAAGTAAAATAAAAAAATGTTAAAAAAAGATGCTTATTACTTTATTAAAATAAAAAAAATATATTTTACCTATTCTAAAAAAGTTAATAATTATAATGCAATTATACAATGTTAGATACTTAGGCTCCGTTTGGAGCTCAAGTTCAAACTTCAAGTTTGAACTTAAATTTTTGTCTTCTTCTGGAAAAGTTTTTGTCTTTTCTGAAAAGTCAACAAAATTTACTATTTAAACTTAAAATACTTAACTCAAACTCAAACACCAAACGGACCCTTAAAATAAAATAAATATGACAGTTTGATATAAATATTAAAGATCATGGGTAGTTTGACACAAATATTAAAGATCAGGAACATTTTGACACAAATGCAAATATTATGGGACATTTTGACATAAAGATAATGGAAAAACCAACAGAAACTAACAGAGATAGCAACTTGATACACATATTAAAGTTTAGAAAACACAATAGGTGCATTTCATAACTCATGGGATATATTAACATTAATGACAAAATTAAAGGGGAATTTATGATATATTTTTTTTCTAACCGAGTGTATTAATAAAATTTGATTTTTTTTCTAAGGTATAAGGTTGTTACGCTATTAAATGCTTTTAATTTATTCTTTTTCTATAAATAAAAATGGATATTAATTAACAAAATTTGATATCTATATCTATGCTGAAATTTTCTTGTGATCATCATCTTGAGATTGTCATCAAAATTGCCGTTATATCTCACGTCCGACGGTGGCGAAACGTGGAGATTTCCATGCTACCCTCGTGTCCCCTCACCTGACACACGGCGTCCACTGCACGTGACCCATCTCGAATCCCATCCTCAATTCAACGGCTGTGATCTTCTCTTCTCAATCTCCGTAACGCCCATGAAGTTGAAAAATAAATAATTAAATAAAACAACAAACAATAGGCCCATATGTAAGGGAATATAATTTTTAATTTAGAAATAAATAAAACAGATTAGAAAAAAAAGCTTGCTCAGGTTCTACCTTCCATGAAAAGCTCCATGGAGTTTCTAGGAAACTGAAAAGGAAAATCAACCAAAACCTTCCCTATATTTTCCCATTTCTCGCGTCATAATTCACAGGCTTATAGATATACCTACTGTATATATATATATATGTATATAATATTAATGGAAAGAAAAAAAAAAGGTTAGGGTTAGTGCTTGAAATATTTTGAGTCAATTTCGAGTAGTTAGACTTGTTTTTCTTTTTCCTGGTGTGTTTGGGAAGCGAGAAAATTTTCGGAGAAAGTTCGAGGAACTCCAACGGAGAAAGTGTGATGCTAGAGGAATGGACATGATCAGTCCGCAGCCACTGCAAGCGAGGCCGTACGGCGTCGGCGTCGGAGATGACGGTGTCGGTGTCGAGGCTGTGAATGGAGGAGTTGAGGAGAGGAGCTCTGCAATGGCGGCGAGTGGAAATTCGGCTTTGACTCCTCGGACGAGTGAGCTCACCATTGCGTTCGAGGGCGAGGTCTACGTTTTTCCGGCGGTTACGCCGGAGAAGGTCAGGCTTCGCTTTCGTTCTTTTGACTTTTGGCAGCTTTTAGTTATTCGTCTACCAGTTTCTCTCAGAAAAAAATATTTTATGTTTGTCTTTTTTTTTTTTTTAATTTCTCTTGTGCGGATATTTGGTCGGAATTTGAGCAAAAAAATATCTTTGAAATTATATGGGGTTTCTGTGATATTGTTGTTATTATGCTTTTTTGTTTTCTTTATTCATTTTTTTGTAGTAATTTTAATTTGTAGTTAATTTAATCTGTCCATTGGTTGGTTATATGGACTACATATGATTTAAGCTTTGATTTAATTTTTTTCAAACTTCTTTTTTGGTCCAATGCTATTCCTAGAAATGCTTTTTTTGAACTGGGGGTGGAGGATTCGAGCTCTACGCCTTGTGATAGAATCAGATATAGAATTACTGCTAAGTTATGTATTCGATTACCATTGAAGTTTATCCTGGCATCACTTATCTATAAATTTTATATCCAATTTTGTTCAAATTTGTTTCTCTTTGTGGGGGTAAGGAACACAAAATACATATCAAAAGAATATGATAATTCCTTGCCATACAAAACAAAGGCAACCAAGAAATGGAGAGAAGCCGAAATTACAGTATTTCTTTGCCAATGTTATTATTAGGAATTTCGTCGGATTCTAATGTAACAATTTGTGGATTGCACTAAGAGCTATAATGGAATATGATATCGACTTTAGGTGCAAGCAGTGCTATTGCTATTGGGAGGGTGTGACGTTCCCAGCTGCGCTCCTAGCTCTGAGTTTCTGCTACAACAACAGAACAGCAGGGTAAGCTTGATAAAGTTTCACCCTCTTTGTTTCTTTTCCGTTTAACTTTCAGGGTTACTGGTTTTGTTGACTGTGGATTTTTTGTCAACTTTAAATACAGGGTACTGTTGACCCGACGTGGAATTCGAAAGTTTCAAGAAGATTTGCATCCCTTGTTAGGTTTCGAGAGAAACGAAAGGAGAGATGCTATGACAAGAAAATTCGATACAATTGCCGAAAAGAGGTTGCTCAGAGGTAAGGTTACAAGATGTATTTGTTCTTCTCTTGTTTGTGGAAAATTATATCGGTTTCCTTCACGATCTTTTGCAGACAGGAAATAGCTGCTTATTTGAAAGCACTATGTTGGTACAAAATTTAAGCTATGTTTGATCGAAAACTGTACTTGTGGGCGAACACTGAAATCATTATGAGAATATGAAAGACAGTGAACCTTGCAAAGGATCATTTTCCTTCTCTTGCATCACGCTAGATATCATTTTTCCCCTTCAAGGAGCAAAGGACCTTTTGCTTTGTTATAGGTTTCTGTAAATAATTAGCATTTTTTTGTCTTCTCAAATAATTTAGCTTAGCCATTTTGTAACTTGATATTGATTAATTTTCTTGTTATATTGTCCATTTTCCAGGATGAATCGCAAGAATGGACAATTTGCATCATCAAAAGTGTCTAACAAAGTCGAAGTTGGAAACTGGGATTCAAGTGATGGCACTCCTTCTGCGGAATCTATGTGAGTTAGAGTATGACCTTTGATTGGTTGGAACCTTAGCCGTGCAAAATTGTCTCTCTTCTCTAATATTTGGTGGGATCATTCTGGTGTTGTCACCTTGTTGATGCTGATTTGATCTTTGTATTTTCCTGGTATAATTTTCAAGACTACGTAGATGCCAACACTGTGGAACCAGTGAAAAGTGTACCCCAGCAATGCGGCGGGGGCCGGGTGGTCCAAGATCTCTATGCAATGCTTGTGGACTCATGTGGGCAAACAAGGTAGGTCTCATTTGTTAATTAAATGAAATTTGTAGATGATGTTATTAGGTGGATTTTCTTTTGAATATGTGTGTATGTGTGTGTAGAGAGAGAGAGAGAGAGAGATCTTCGAAGCCATATTTTGCGTGGATAGATTCAACAATTACTTTTGATTGTACCTAATTCCTTGATACATCAAAGTTGTTGCTCCAAGTTGCCTAATTTCAAACCACTGGCTGTAAACCTAGTCACCTTTCTTAAAAAATAAAAAAAATAAAAATGAAAAAAATAAAAAAAAATTGTTGGTTAGGGGGGGGAGGGGGGTGTTTGGGATTCGAACTCTACACTTTGTGGTGGTGTCAGGTGTGGAATTAACGCTAGGCTATGCTTGCAATCACCCTTTTTTTTTTTTTTTTTTTTTTTTTTTGTGGATTACTTGAATACCATTTTTTTGTGCTTTGTGGTTACTTACTCTTTTCTCATCATTACGTTGGAATTGAAGGGAACTTTGAGAGATCTTACAAAAGCAGGAAGGGCTATTACTTATGATCAAAATGAAGGGGTATGTATTTTGAGGCATGCTGGCACTTTGCATGGTCTTACTGTATTAATCCTCTTAGGGAAATTTTACTAAATGAAAGCATTTGTTCGTCCAAGTTGGAACTTACTGTTTTCATACAACATATTTACACATCTTGTACTTAAACCATCTCCAAGGCAAATGCTAATGTCTACCATATTTGGCGTAAAAAGAATAAAAATTGCATATATGATATGTTTTATTTTGTGTTTCAATGCCTTATGCTATGTTGAATCTAATCTATATCTACCTCTTTTCATAAATTTTAAGCTTTGAAGCTTGTAGAAGGAACATTAATTTTCATTTTATTAAAAATGACAGTGTTGTAATTATTAAGCAAAAAAGTAAAGACATCAACCAATAAGCGACAAATGCTAATATTTGGCGTATAGCATTGTATTGGATAATGTTTTTCTTATCCAAATGTCAAAATATGACGTTGATAAAAAAATTTGGCATTGCATTGGAGATGCTATTAGCGATCACCAAAGTCAATAGTTCACAGAAGTCTGATCTTGATATTGCATTATTTTTCTTTCCCACCATCATGCTTCAACACTGTGTGCTAAGAAATTTGGTTTGCAAGGTTATGACTGATGTTGCCTATGTGGTCTCTAGGAAATTTCAGCTGATGTCAAGCCTTTGAGTATGGAGCCAGGAAATTGCTATCACGACCAGGTTGAGCAGGTTTGATTTATAAGAATGTTCAGTATAAATACGAGGAATGCTCTGTTGCGGCGTCCTTGCTTGCTTGACTCTATGATTTGGTCTTTATCAGGAGAGCCCAGAAGAGACTAAGCCTAGTTCATTGGACTCAGAAAATCCTTCTATGAGGCTGAGTGATCAGGTAGTGCATCTTATAGAGCTGAAAATTGTGCAGTGATCTTCTGAATGATTTTATATTTGAATATTTTTAATTTTTAATTTCCTACTGCCTACTGGTAGTATACTCAAAACTTCCGAGTTTTCATTTGCGCTATTTGAGTTATTCTGTTGAAACAATATGTAGACAAGGAAGAAAGACGTTTGAGCCCTAATGAAGGGGGATTAAACAAAGCAACTTTTGCTTAGTTTCTTCTTCCGAAATGCTGTATGGATTCTGTTAATTATATTTAGTTTTATACCAGATTATGCCACACCAACAATTTTCTTGTGTTTGGAGTTTACCATAACATGTGGTCCCATAATGTGCAGGACATACCGGATATGCAGGACATCCGTGATATTGAGGAAATGCAGGGAACCACTGAAATAGTAACTGATCATGTATCACTTCATGTTGAGAATTCCTCAGTTGAGCTTGACGAGCAGGTAATCCATTGACATATATATTTTAAACTTTAATGATGGAACTGGCATGGTTGGCTCAGAGTTCTGTTTGCTATTCCAATGTTTTTGCCCCCTGCATTTTCTTCTTTCCTTGCCTTGTGTATATCTGAATATTCCGTGCCTGCTTGTAATACCATTATGATGCTAGAAATTTGGAATTTTTGTATGTCATCTCATATGTGTCTGTAGTCAAGACTCAAGTGAGCATGTTTTTCAGACTTCATATTAAAGTACTCTTTGTTTTTGTTTTTTTTTTTGTGATATTCTTCTTGAAGCAGATTTTGTAATGAAAAACCTTCTTCGCCTCAAATAAGTTATGGCATGCCTTGTTAATGGAGAGATTTATCATCTATTTTTCATTCATATACATAATCTAACCCCTGGCAACACAATGCAACCAAACCCTTTGGCAGTTGAGCATGTCTGTGTCTCTTTCGTGCTGTTGGATGTGGGACCTACTTACCGCGTAAAATGTGTTCATGCATAATGCATTTCTCTGCATACAACGCCTTTTATTTTTTATTTTTGGTTGAGCTCGGGTTGGGAGATTTGAACTCTAAATCTCATATATTAGAGGCACTGAGGTGTGGCTTTACTGCTAGTTTATGCGTGCAAGAGACAAACAAAGAGTCGTTATAGTTAGTAAATAATCTTATATAGAAACATTGCATCCCTGTCGACTTTGAACAAAATTCACGGTAGAATATTCTTCTTGTAGGCATGTGCTCACGTTACAAATTTCGAATGTTGCAACCTGCAGGAAGCTCTGGATGAATTTGCCAATGCTTCAGGGACAGAATTTGACATACCAGAAAGCTTTGATGACCAGATGTCGGTTTTTAGCAGTCTGACGTCAAATATAGGAGACTAACCCATATGATCTGCCTGATATAACCTTTTTACTGAAGGTGCACTGCTGATCACTTTCTTCTTACTAATCGCTGGATTTTTTGTTTGTTAGATTTGGGGTTTAATGTTTATAGACACAGGAGGTTCATGTGTATTGGAGTAGTTAGACATGACTATTGGAACTTCATTTTACACATAATGTGATTAAGCTTCTATTTCTGCCTTCTTGCCTCTACTTGTTTTTTGATTTATTTGTCTATTTTATTATTTTGGCTGAAATTTTATGGTCGTTGAAGAATTTACATGTTTGGTTGGTTTGCTGTGAGGACTATCTAAATAATCTTTTTGCCTTTTTGAGGAAACTTGAGGGCCTGTTTGTGTTTATATAGGCCGTAAGCTATATTAACAATATGGTATAATATTTTAAAAAAGAAAAATATGGTAATTTGAGATTATTGAAGTCTAGGCTGTTGAAATCAGTTGAATAGTAGTGTGGGGTATATACATATATATAAATACATATATACACATATATGTATGTATTTTAAGTGCAAGCTCAGCTTAGAACATTGTACACATAAGTTCGGTAAAACTTTTTGGATTCCATATGAAAAAAAGAAAACTTATTTTAATTTTTGTTTCTACTATATCTGAAATTTAGAAAAGGAACAGCAATTAGTTAATTACCGAATGTTAGAATGCTGAACAAATTTTTTGTTCTTTGTTTTATTTTCTAGGGTTATGTAAGAAAATATGCCGTTTATGGGTTCTTAAATAAGGGAAAGAGGCTACTTTGCCCCACGTTAGTAGAAGTAAAGCGGCTGAGTTCGCCTAGAGCTTTGTTTCATTTGCTTTTGGTTATGTTAAAGATTTTTAAGGCTACGAGTGGGAATTATGGAACTCACCACTCTGTAATGGAACTTGTAATGGAATTTTCTTCAACTAATGACGACAAACCTTTGAAACATGCGGTGTCCTATCCACATAAACTCATTATTATTTTGTTTGCTAAACGAAAAAGAAAAAAATAAAATAAAAAACTCATTACTATATTTTTAGTGAGCATTGTAAACAGAAGTGAAGGGGAATTTACCCTCTTCGTTTGAGTTTTAGTTGACAAACTAGTGAACGTGTCAAAAAATCATTTTAACGAGTTTATATAGTCAAAAGTGATTTCAAAATTTTCTAACTAGTAATAAAAATATTAAAAACAAAGTTTATAATCTGTAATTTAAACTTTAGTATAAGTTTTAAAGTCTTTGTTTTTTTTATTCAATCAAGTAAGAACACACACATCTATAAGTTTTAGGCAATTGTTGACCGAAAGAGAACTTGTAGTAGCTTATAAGTGAAGATTATAGCTTTGGTGAGTTACACATCGGCGGAGAATAAGGATTTCAAGTGGCTTGTAAGTATTACAAGTTGCAATTACCTAGAAGTTGAAACTTAGTGGGATCCTTCTCCAAGACCCTTGTGGTCAATTTGCCTCGTGCGATTATGTGTGTGTTCTTGTTTGTGTGAATATATATATATATATATATATATTTAAAGTCTTTAGAATTTTTTTTCACCGAAAGATAAATCTTTTTGTTTTAACAGGAAGCTTTTTATGAAGATTGAGAACTCTTCTAATAGATTATCACGTTTAGAAACTTTTGGACCTAGAAGCGAAAAATAGCTTCTAAGAAGCTTTACCCTTTGACATTTTTTGGGCATTAGTTAAGAAGTTTTCTACTATTTTTTTAAATGAAAATTTTAATTTTTTCGAACATATGATCTAAATAGGGGCTTAGTCTACGTTTGATACATTGGCTTGAACAATTGTGTTTTAAAAAGATTCTATTTTAACTCAAAATTTTCATTGTTTTGAAATCCGCATCGTACTTATTTTTCTCCTTTTCAACAAACTTAAAAAATTCTACGCATCCAGCGTAGCGAAGCAACATTCCATTCTTTTCGGCGACATCCTTCCCCAGAGTCCAAATCTCCTGTATTATTTTTCTGTCTTAATGATTGTCCCTTTAATAATGTGTTGACAACTCATCAATTTATTCAAAATTTTTAATATTAAACTTTTTTATATGTGGCTAAATTTTTTAATTTAGATGATATGAGGGACAGACAATGAAATAGTAAATTCAGGACAGCAGATCTTGACTCCCTTTTGCATTGGCTGCGAGTGCAGTGCACATAGCATCTTAGGGCCTGTTTGGGGTCATCTCCAACTCTCATCTCCAAAAATTTTTTTTGTTTGTTTTTTTCTTTAATTCAGAACTATTTTTCATTATTCACTTAAAATAAATTAAAACTTTAAAAATACATAACTTTCTCATTTCAAATTGAAATAAGATGATCTTTGTGTTAAAATGCTCACAACGATGAGATGAAAAAACCATGATCTATTTTGCATTTTTTAACACATTTCAAATTTTTGCATTGTTTTTATATCACATCACACATTTCCGATCGAATATCTAAAATTCCGTCTCCAAATATTCTTTGGAATAGGTCCTTAGTAAAAACAATGGCATTCCTTCGATCATTCATTTCATTGTCCGGGTAGGTTTTCAATCCTTTTGGATTAAGGGCAGATTCATGAGAAGATACTTCTCAATTTTATTTATTTAGTTTCTAAATCAATGTACCAAACATATTACTCTTTACCATCAGGCTTTTTTACGAGAATGTTTGAGTCCGAATCAGAGACGAGAAGTGTGATTTAATCTTACCTTCAACCCGAGTTGGAGATTAGTAACAATTTTCTTTTCACAAACATGCACAATTCGATGACAATGACCGGACGAATGAAAATTAGGATTCATTTGTCATAATGTAATATGTACGAGCCAACCAACCATAACAGTGACCCGTTGGTAGAGTGAGTCCTACACCTTAGGCCTTGATAAATAATAATGTCAGATTCCCATTTTCCATCCTGATGAGCTGTCAAATTCTATCTTTGTGACATAATTGTTCGTTTATTCGATTTTGAGTAGAGTGAATAAAGTTGTTACTGTTTGCCTTCGTTTCAAGTTAGTATAAAATAGTAGACACAAATTAGTTGCAAAAATTATACTTACTATACCATGGAATTCAAAAACTGACAAAAAATTCCCTAAAAAAAAAAAAAAAAAAAAAAACTATAAAAAATTTTGTGGCGTTTCCGAGTTGTCAACCAGCTATGGACGCACTTTCACACTTCTGTTAAAAATTCCCACTTAGAGTTAGATTACAAAATGGACTTAAAAAAAAAAAAAAAAATCGACCTCGTAAATATAAGTAACTTTCTCTTAAAAAAAAAAAAAAAAGGCCAAAGAAACCATAAACAAAGAAAGCCATCCGGTTGCGCATCCTTACGGTAGGATTAATATTATTGTTATTTTTTTTTTTAAAGCGATCCTCGAATTCTTCTCTCTCTCTCTCTAAAATTAGACCTTGTTAACAGTTTTGTACCATAATTGGTACGAGAAGTAAAAAGTGTATTATGAATGGTCCCTCCGTTATATATATTTATAATAACTGTTAAATTAGATGACAATCATAATTAATGGGTCGTTGTAAGGGTTTAATAGTTTCTTTAGCATTCGTTTAAATCATCAATTCAATTTGGTATTTTTGATTCGAATGCAATGTTTGTATTCCAATATGTGTTTGGTTACGCAACTATTCTAATACAAGCATTTGAATGTCTCACTATTTCACAACTATTAAATTCTATATTTAAATGTATTCAAGTTAAATAAACAATTCTATACAATAGGCGATCCAAACGAATTTTGATACTCTTTTGGGTTTCTAGCTCAATTGATCCTTTTTATTTTTGAAATAACTCCCCAACTCTTTAAAATGTTGCGAAAGGACTAGAATCAGTAAAATGTGTTTACTTTTAGACAGAATAAATCACGAAACATTAGTTTTCTGGCCAAAATTTACTGAAATAACCCTATGAGAAATTTTGAAAATATTAAAAAGAAGGATACAATAAAAAATCCTGGAAAACCCTAACAGCAAAACATAACATAGAATGAGAGGGAGCAGCCGTCGGATTTGAAGGTTTTGTGGATTTGCAGTTTTTGCGCTAGATCTTGCACATGTTTTTGTAACCCAATTGTGGAAGAAAACCATAAATTCATCCCAATTATCCTTAAACCTTCCTTCCAAATTCAATCCTAAGTGTTATTTTACCAAAACGCCTTCTTATCTATTTCCATGTGAGCTTCACATGATGCAAAAACCATGAAAAATTAGACGATTGTAAAAGTCATTTTGGTCCTTTGACTATGTTTTTAGGAGTTCTGGAAGCTATTTAACCACAAAAAGAAAAATGGCTCAGAGACCAATCCAAAGAGGAGTTCGATTTTTTTTTCTTTTTTAAAATTGGTTCTTGAACTTGTTTGAGGTTTTTATGGTAGGAATAATATTTTTTCAATATTAGGAGATCAGAGTAGTTTTATGTCGTGGCTTCTCATAGATCATATTATTAAAAAATTAATCTAAAGACTAAAATCATAGTTCATACTATTTTTTTCTTTTTTTTTTTTTTGGTTCTTGAACAATTAGGTTCAACCTTATTTTAGTCCATAAAGGTTAAAAAACGTTCCAAAACCGGTTCTCAATCTGTCAATTTGTTTCACAATAGTACTTCACTCCAAACACTATTAAAAGATGGACTATAGTTATCATAATAGTTATCTTGTGAAGATCAAAAACGTATTTTAATCAAATATTAAATTTGTTATTTTCACATCTCAGAACCTTTGTTAAATTGGATTTTAATTTTACAACCTATAAACTTTTCAAAACACACATGATCTTAGACACACATGTCTTCATGTGAAAACTACAGTTATTTTTGAACAGTGTTTTGGATGGGGGAATTATTGCAATAAAGATGAAGCATGCGTTTAATATTAAAGTTCAATTTAATTTGATTTTTTATTTTTTTTCTAAAAAGTCAATTTCACTTTTATTATTAACGATCACTATTACTAATTTGTAACTTAAATTTTATAAGTTGATAACTTTGTTTATACAAATCTAAATTGAAAGATATAAAAAATATATATATAAAATTTCAAGATAAACAAAACAAGTCCCGTATTGATATTTTTTTCCGAACACATTTTTACTCTAACAATTTAAATACTTTATCAAATACATAACTTAATTCAATTCAAATTTAATCCGTATACTAAATGTATGCTAAATAGTTCAAGGACTAACTAAAATAAAATTGAAAATTTTAAAAATAATTTTTTAATAAATAAAAGAATCCTTTTGTAGTCGTATCACGGCTTACGCTGAAAATTCTATGCCCATTATCCAATGACACAAAAGTATTTACTTTCCTATCACTACTTTAATCTTTAAAAAATAGATTCCAAATCCAAAGAAGCCGTCCATTTTTTTCTACGATTCTCACCCTACTCACTCTCTCTTCCGTTTCTTCTTTTCTTCTTTTCGTCTTCTTCACGCTCACACGCACACACAATAGTCTCTCAGATCCCCAGAATTATTCCCCAAAACCAAACAAAAACAAACACCAATCAATTCAATGGAGTCTCTCCTCTACCAGTTCACCCTCCTCTCCGACCAAGCCCTCTCTGACAAGAGCTTCGATCCCTCCGCCATCGAAGACCTAATTAAGCTCTTTGAGGTCGAGGCTTACAACTCCTGGGCGGCCATAGAGCTCCAGAACCACCGAGAAGCCGAGGAGGCCGAGATCGCCCTCAAGGAAGCAGAGGAACAACTCGATTCCGCCATGGAAGCCGCCATGGAAGAGTTCCGCCGACTCGAGGAGGAAATGGAGCGGATGGCCAACGCCGAGCTGAGCAGCCTCGTCGCCACCGCCGAGGGCGCGAGGAGGATGGGGAACCTGATGGATAAGGCTGCCACGGTCGCCTCCAAGAGGTACATGGAGGCCGCTCTCAACTCCGCCACCGCGTCCATGAAATCGGCCTGGAAGGGGATCTCCAAGAGCAGAGTTCATCCTTCTTGAATTGAGATGAGTTGAGAGAGATCTTCCTTCACTTTTCCATGGTCTTTGATCTGTCTGTGAATTGTGATTGATTTGCCAAGCTTTTTTTTTTCTTTTCTTTTCTTTTTAATAATTAATTACTTTGCAAGTTGTTGTACCAATGGCTTCTGTGAAATATTGGGGTGCTGGGAAAATTTCTGGCTCAAAAAAATTGGGAATCCATTACATATATGTTATATATATGGAATTAAAATTTTCATAGAATGATAAGATAGTTTTACTAAGCTTGATGATAATTACTGTCAGAATTTAGTTTATATATTTTTGTTCTTATGGATTTTTTTTTCCCCTTGAATTCCCTAAAAAAAAAAAAAAGTGGGATTTGGCAATTTTCTCTCTTATTATTATTTTTTTTTTCTGGATGCGTTTTTATTTTTATTTTTTCCCCTTTCATTACCTGTGGAAAATGGGATTTGGGTGCATGAATTAATTATTGGTGGGTGGTGATTGATTGCTCGTTGCTAACTACTTTGTATTTGGGATCAATTATTGACTTGTAGACGCATTTTTTTATTTTTTAAGCTGCGTAATAGGATTCAAACTCTAAAATTAATATCTCTAATATTACTCTAATCACATAAGTAGACGTAATAATGAAAAATAAAATGAAAACCTACTGAAATTAGGACAATTAAAATTATAAATGAATCCCCCAATCACTCTTAAATTAATGAAACAACCCTCAATTACTGCAGATCTTTCGGGAGTTATGCCCTGATTCTCTAGAAGGGTGCTTCCAACTTCCAACCTTACGGTGTTAACATTAATTAAGCTTCACAATTTAACAAATACAAATCTTTCTTTCTTTCTTTCTTTCTTTCTTTTTAGTAGTTATCCTCACCATAGATTTATCATTGTGAATCGAATTCGAGAGATTATTTCTCAAGCTTGATGTGGTGATCTTTACAACTAACAGAATTATGTAGCCCACCAGTGCCACCAGATATTGGCTAGTCACGTTGTTTCTAATTCTATTGATTTTGTTTAATTATATTTTAATTTCTCCAGGAAAAAAAGTATATATCATTGTATGCAATCTTTTTTAAGAAGAGTATGTGGTAAAGTCCTCAGGGACACTATCTATAGTTACTGATCAAAGGGTTAATTAGTGCTTTTGTGCTGAGATGTACGGTGGATGTGTTTTGTAGACGGTAGTTTTGCTTTCACGAAAACAAAACCCATCCTTAAAGAAAAAAAAAAAAAAGTAAAGTTCTTCTGCAGATTCCCCACCGTCCTCAAACTTCCACTGTTTTTATGACACCAATTTTCAATCATTTCCATAATTTCTTCGTTCTCCTTCTTCCCTCAATCTTCCTTTCAATCTTTCTCTTTATTCGAATCCCACGAAACCCTAGGCATTAGCTCCAACCACCCCTCTCTCGCTACCGTCGATAGACCTTCCGACCTCCACCGACCGACAAAACAACGACGACGACGACGCACCATTCATTGACGCCCTCAATGACTCCCCTTCTCCGATTGAGCCGACTCCTTCTCCGCTGAATTGTAGCTCTCGCCGGAGACTTCCTCCCCGACCGTCACCCTCCGCCGCCGCCACTATGCTTCCGGAACATTCACCAACAATGAATCGATCAATTCGAGGTCCAATTCGTCTGTTACCTCTGAGATCGGTTCGATCATCGTTACAGAGGAGGTTTTCGTAGCCATTAAGAAGGTCGAAAATTACCGGAGTTTGGAGGAGAATGGGGACAAATCCGAGTTGACTCAGAATGATGAGCTTTCGACTGTATCCACCGCAAGCCAAGTCTTTCCCAATGACTCAGTCGACTCGGCTGCGGAACGCGACGATGATTCTCTCTAACTTGCTCGTATTTATGGATGGATTGGTGATTAAAGCAATCGGATTTTAGATTAATTTGATCACTTCCTTCGTTACTTTCCCCGTTTGTGGTTCTTATAAGCTTTACAAGTTCGTGATCGTATTCAGTTTAGCATCAAAGGGTGTGAATATGTGGATTGGAAGAGAAACAGTTGAGATATGATTTGCATACGGATTTTGATTGTAAATGAAGATGAGGTTTTTTTTTTATTTTTTTTTAAGGGACCTAAGTATCTGCCCCAGATTTGAAATTGGAGAGGCATTTTTACTTAAAAGAAATATATATGATATTTGTATATAATATTTTATTTGAGGGACTTTATCATGCTACTGTTAGGTGCAACTTTTTTTCCTTGCAATTCTTCAATCTTGACCATGAAATGTTATTTATACGGCTTTAAAATCAGTAACTATGGATGGTGATTCTAAAAAGAACTCTACCAGAGTATCTCCCTCTTTTTTAACTAATTATGAATTATATAAGTGGGACTTATTTGCTGGGAATCTTTCTTCCAATAAACAGTCAAATAATTCCAAAGGCTATTTTGTATGGATAACTCTTGTAATTTTTGAGTTTAGTAATTTAGTCCTTGAATCTTTGTTCCTCGCCATCAACTCCTTGATCTCACAATTTTTTATACATTTAGTACTTTTTGCTAACGTCCATTAAAATTTTAATAGTTATTTATACGCCACTTGCATGTGACAACCCACAAAGGGCAATGCTGGTTATTTATATATAAATATATATATATATATATATTATAATAAAAGATAGGGTTATAAGGGTAGATGATGACATACCTAGATAATCTGGGAGGGGGGTGGGGGTGATTGTCCATAGACCCCGACCATCGCAGCGATGACAACTTGAGCCCAAGACTTCGAGTCAAGAGAGCAAGCGTCATATCATCATGCCTGGTTACTCGATGGTCTAGTTATTAATAATTAAGTTCAATACATATTTCTTTTAAAATTTTATTCAAGTTTGAGTTAAAATTAGGGATGATAATTTTCCCCGTTAACCTGCGGGGACCTGTCTTAAATGGGACGGGGAAACCCAATTTAAAATTGTAAATCGAACCTCCGACGAAACCAACCACCCCTCGCAAACCGGCGGCCACCCCTTGGAAACTGGCACCCCCTACCATGCCCAGACCCTGGCGACGAGCCCCAATGAGCCAAATCCGCGCGACCCAACCCTTTACCAAGTGCCCAGACCCCGACGACGACGCCTCCCTCACCCACGCTGTTGTTTCCGTCGGAGCCTCTCCCCCTTCTCGCCCAATCGCCCATCGCAAGGTCCGGCAACCAACCCATCGCCCTCATCGGGAGCTCACCGGCCTCGTGAGCCACTCACTGCCGAATTCGTGACCTCGCTGGACTCACAAGTCACAAACAGCCCAATTGTGACCACCATCGGCATTTGTACTTTGTAAGGATGGTTCTGCCATAGGGTTGGGGCTCTCGCCGCCGTGGACGGAGGAGCGTGAGGATTATTGGATTGATCCCCAAACTTTTAAGTAGGTGAGAGTTTGGTCACTAAACTTTATTTTTTGGTAAAAAATACTTCTAAACTCTTAAAGTGGTGAGAGTTTGGTCCCTAATCTTTTTTTTTTTTTGGTCAAAATACCCCGCAACTCTTAAAAAATGTGTATTTTGGTCATTCCATTAATTTTTTAAAGGATGATGGTGTATGACGGTAGAGTGATATTGATGGAAGAGGTCGTCTCAGCTCGTAGAAAATGACAAAGGACTTCATTTTTGAACAAAATTACTATATTACTCTAAAAATTCAATCAGTTCAAAAAATTCCCAACAAAAAATAATCTTTTATGAATTAAAAAAAGAGTAATTGGTCTAAATAGTCCATGAACTCTTTAAAAAGTGACACTTTGATCCCTGTTCTTTTTTATCTTTTTTTTGGCCGTGTTAACCCTAAACTCTCTAAAATGTGACGATTTGGTCATTTCCGTCCAATTCCGTTAAATTTCTAACGGACTGAGTCATATGCATTGCATGTGATCTAATTTGAGAGAGTATTTCAGTAATTTAATAATTATTGCTATAAAAAATATAAAAAATATAAAAAAAATATAAAATTCTCTCTCTCTTCATTTCTCAAACTCAGATCGACGATACCAGTAGGGGTGAGGGGGCGATCGGCTACAGAGAAGAAGGGGGGCGTGAGTTTGGCGGCGGCAGCGTCAAGGGGAGTCAACCCCCTCGGGGGGTGGGGAGGGGGGGATGGATCAAAAACTCAGGTCGAAACCTTTGGGGTGGGGGCAAAACCCAAATCGGAACAAGCAGCGATGGGGTTTGAGTTTAGTCGGGGTGGGTTTGAGTTCGGTGGGGGAGGGCGGCGACTGGGTTTGAGTTCTCAGCTGGATCTGGGTTACGTAGGGGAAGGGGGGGCGTTCGCGTTCGTCGGCGAAGGCGGGGGCCCAATGACGGAGAACACTAGGATTCAGATCAAAAGCTTAAAACCCAAATAAAAACTCTCTAAATTTCTAGAATATTTTTGGTTTTAAAAGCTTCAAATCTGATTTTGGTCTACGAGGGACAACTTGAGTGAAAACTAAAGAAAATTTGCGAATGTTGTTTAAATTTCATCTTGCATGTAAGATACTAGATTAAGTCTATGTTTTTGCATGTGTAATCTTAAGATTAGGAGATTGGGCTTGAATATTGTTTAAAGGGTTTTATAAAATATTAGGTCATGGGAGAAAGGCAAGAGAGAGAGAGACAATTTCTCGGTCTCCAGCATCGGATCTCGGGGAGGGAGAGATAGTCGGCGTTCGACGCAGGCGTCGGACCTGTGGGAGAGCGGGATGGAGGTGAGGAAAGAAAGAGAGAGAGGTTCTTTCTCTGTTTTTTTTTTATTATTATTTTTTTAATTGATATGAATAAAGGTATTTTCATCCTTTTAAGAGTATATTCCTTCAATAAACACAAAACGTGTTTCTTATGTGACCATTCTGTGAGTTTTTTAATGGAACCAGACAGAAATGAGCAAACCGTCACCTTTTTAGAAAGTTTAGGGTCAGCATGGCCAAAAAAAAAATAAAAAAAAACAAAAAAAAACAGGGATCAAAGTGTCACTTCTTAAATAGTTCAGGGACCATTTAGGCCAATTACTTTTAAAAAAGAAAACACCATGTCATAAGTACTCAGAAAAAATAAATTTTCACAAATAGACAAATAAAAGATGATTTTTATTTATTGTCTTTCATTTTAAACTGATTTGTCTCTTCACAATAAACAATATTTTTATTTCTTTCTTTATCATTTTTTTCCTGGTTTTTAAAGATTTGTTATTTTTTTTAATTAATAATAATAGTTTTGTTGGATATTGCGTTGAGCTTATTTATTTTTTAGGATAACATAATACTTTTGTTCAAAAACTAATATCTGTCACTGTACTCTGCTAGCCGAGGTGATCTTCCCCATCGGTATCACGCCATCGTCATACCCCTACCTTAGTCCAAAATTTAACACGAGGACCAAAACACACATTTTTAAGAGTTTAGGGGTATCTTAACAACAAAAAATAGATTAGGGGCAAAAATCTCACCTACTTAAAAGTTCAGGGATACTTTTATCATAAAATAAAGTTTAGGGATCAAACTCTCAACGACTTAAAAGTTCAGGGACCAATCCAACAATTAACCCTTATTAAAATTTAAAATAATGATTAATCATTAGTGTAGTAACTCTTACAGTTGTTTGGTGAATCCATCTAATCTCAACAATCCAAAAATCATCCAATGGTCAAATTTTTTTACCCCATTGATAGGGTAAAGTGAAGGGATTTGATTGTAGAATTTATAAAGTATTCTATTCGCTTTTGTATAGTCCTTTGTTTTAGAATTAGTTATTCATTCTGGTTATTATACTACTTAAGTCTTCAAGTTGACAGTATGATCTAGAAATCCCTTAGCTACATATCATTAAAATGCAATAAAATGACATCCGATTGCCTTCGGTACATATTATTTTATATATGTACAGTATTTATTTTTCTTTGTTACTCCTTTTTTTTTTTCAACAATTATTATAATTTATCTTTGACCAATGCCTTAATTAAATTCATTGACCAATGTCTTTACTAGATTAAGTCTATGTTTTTGCATGTGTAATCTTAAGATTAGGATATTTGGGCTTGAATATTGTTTAAAGGTTTTAATAAAATATTAGGCCGTGAGAGAAGGGCGAGAGAGAGAAACGGTCTCTTGGTCTCCAACATCGGATCTAGGGGGGGAGGGAGGGGAGAGATGGCCGGCGTTGAACCTATGGGAGAGAGGGAGGGAGGGGAGGGGAGGGGGAGGAGAGAAAGAGAGAGGTTCTCTCTCTTTTTAATTTTTTTTAATTGATATGAATAAGGGTATTTTCATCTTTTTAGGGGTATTTTCATCTTAAAAAGCACAAACCGTGCTTTCACATGACCATTCCATCAGTTTTTTAACGGAACCAAACGGAAATGACCAAACCGTCACCTTTTTAAAGAATTTAAAGTCAACATGGCCAAAAAAAAAAAAAAAAAAAAAGGGACCAAAGTGTTACCTCTTAAAGGGTTCAGGGACCATTTAGGCTAATTACTCTTAAAAAAAAAAAAAAAAAAAACACCAAATCATAAGTACTCAGAAAAAATAATTTTCACAAATAGACAAATAAAAGATAGTTTTTATTATTGTCTTTTATTTGAAACTGATTTGTCTCTTCACAATAAACAACATTTTTATTTCTCTCTTTATAATTTTTTTTTTCTTGGTTTTGAAAATTTGTGAGTTTTTTTGTTTTTTTGTTTTTTTGTTTTTTTTTTTTAAAGATAGTTTTTGTTGGATATTGTTCTAAGCTTATTTATTTTTTACGATAACATAATACTTTTGTTCAAAAACTAATATCTGTCACTGTACTCTGCTAGCCGAGGTGATCTTCCCCATCGGTATCACGCCATCGTCATACCCCTACCTTAGTCCAAAATTTAACACGAGGACCAAAACACACATTTTTTAAGAGTTTAGGGGTATCTTAACAACAAAAAATAGATTAGGGGCAAAAATCTCACCTACTTAAAAGTTCAGGGGTACTTTTATCATAAAATAAAGTTTAGGGATCAACCCTCAACGACTTAAAAGTTCAGGGACCAATCCAACAATTAACCCTTATTAAAATTTAAAATAATGATTAATCATAAGTGTAGTAACTCTTACAGTTGTTTGGTGAATCCATTTAATCTCAACAATCCAAAAATCATCCAATGGTCAAATTTTTTACCCCATTGATAGGGTAAAGTGAAGGGATTTGATTGTAGAATTTATAAAAGTATTCTATTCGCTTTTGTATAGTCCTTTGTTTTAGAATTAGTTATTCATTCTGGTTATTATACTACTTAAGTCTTCAAGTTGACAGTATGATCTAGAAATCCCTTAGCTACATATCATTAAAATGCAATAAAATGACATCCGATGCCTTCGGTACATATTATTTTATATATGTACAGTATTTATTTTCTTTGTTACTCCTTT
This sequence comes from Ficus carica, assembly GCA_009761775.1. NCBI lineage: Eukaryota > Viridiplantae > Streptophyta > Magnoliopsida > Rosales > Moraceae > Ficus > Ficus carica. Next base: position 18,872,135 of record CM019748.1, on the reverse strand, counting down.
TTTTTTTTCAACAATTATTATAATTTATCTTTGACCAATGCCTTAATTAAATTCATTGACGAATGTCTTTACTAGATTAAGTCTATGTTTTTTGCATGTGTAATCTTAAGATTAGGATATTTGGGCTTGAATATTGTTTAAAGGTTTTAATAAAATATTAGGCCGTGAGAGAAGGGCGAGAGAGAGAAACGGTCTCTTGGTCTCCAACATCGGATCTAGGGGGGGAGGGAGGGAGAGATGGCCGGCGTTGAACCTATGGGAGAGAGGGAGGGAGGGGAGGAGAGGGGAGGAGAGAAAGAGAGAGGTTCTCTCTCTTTTTAAAATTTTTTTAATTGATATAAATAAGGGTATTTTCATCTTTTAGGGGTATTTTCATCTTAAAAAGCACAAACCGTGCTTTTCACATGACCATTCCATCAGTTTTTTAACGGAACCACACGGAAATGACCAAACCATCACCTTTTTAGAGAATTTAAAGTCAACATGGCCAAAAAAAAAAAAAAAAGGGACCAAAGTGTTACCTCTTAAAGGGTTCAGGGACCATTTAGGCTAATTACTCTTAAAAAAAAAAAAAAAAAAACACCAAATCATTAGTACTCAGAAAAAATAATTTTCACAAATAGACAAATAAAAGATAGTTTTTATTTATTGTCTTTTATTTGAAACTGATTTGTCTCTTCACAATAAACAACATTTTTATTTCTCTCTTTATAATTTTTTTTTTCTTGGTTTTGAAAATTTGTGAGTTTTTTTGTTTTTTTTTTTTTTTAAAGATAGTTTTTGTTGGATATTGTTCTAAGCTTATTTATTTTTTAGGATAACATAATACTTTTGCTCAAAAAAAATATATGTCGCCGTACTCTATTAGCCGAGGTGACCTACCCCGTTGGTGTCACGCAATCGTCATGCCCCTACCTTAGTCCAAAATTTAACATGAGGACCAAAACATACATTTTTTTAAAGAGTTTAGGGGTATTTTAACAACAAAAAATAGATTATAGATCAAAATTTCACCCACTTAAAAGTTCGGGGGCAATTTTATCAAAAAATAAAGTGTATGGACCACTACTACAAAAGATAGATTACACGACGGTTCCTTGGGACCGTCGTGTAAAATCCACTTTACACGACGGTTCCTCGGAACCGTCGTGTAATCCTCCTTCAAGGGGCAGATTACACGACGGTCCAGAGGGACCATCGTGTAATCCCTCCCTCGGGGGGACATTACACGACAGTCCCGGGGGACTGTCGTGTAATCCTCCTTCGGGGGACATTACACAACGGTCCCCCGGGACCGTCGTGTAATCCGCCCCTCGGGGGACATTACACGACGGTCCCCCGAGACCGTCGTGTAATCCGCCCCTCGGGGGGGACATTACACGACGGTCCCGTGGGACTGTCGTGTAATCCGTCACATTACACGACGGTCCCGGGGGACCGTCGTGTAATCCCTCCCTCGGGGGACATTACACGACGGTCCCCCGAGACCGTCGTGTAATCCCCGGTATTACACGACGGTTCTAAATAGACCGTCGTGTAATCTTCTAAAAATTTTAAAAATTTTCAAATTTAATTTTTCGAAATCCGTGCGTCAAAACCCATAATTAAATACAATTTCCTCCTCGTTTCTCTTCATTTCCGCACGAATTTCTTAAGTTCTCTCTTCACACTCTCTACATTTCTCAAGTACCCACATCCTTCACAAACCGTTGCCACCACTCTTTTAGAATCGGTCAAGCCGCCGTTGCCGAAGTTGCCTCCCCTCTTCGTGTGGCCGTTGCATATTCTATTAAAAGAAAAGCAAGGTGACTTCGTATATAAACTAAAACACATTTGCTCTCTTGTATTGTTGTTTTCCATTAAATATCCATTTTGAACATGAATGTTTTTGTTTTTAATGTTGCTCTTTGTAGATGAATGGTTTGTGATTGGTTTTGACACTTTACACACATTTTTAACATAAATTTTTTGCGCCCACAACATACTCGATGAAATGCCTGAATGAGTTTTTCTTTTATTTAATCTTAATTATATACATCTTAATTAGTTTGAACTTATCAATTACTAGGGCCCTAACGGATTGGAAGATTATGACCGGAGAAGGGATTAGAAGAAGGAGACGAGACTGTAAAACAAAAATCTCGAACCGTCCTTGTCCTCTCCAAGAGGGAAGTGTTGAATGTGGTATTTTATTTTAGGTTTTATGAGGGACATAGTGTTGAATGGAATTGATGTACTTGAAAGTAAAGAATTTTTTGCTTATGAGAATTTGAATTTGATTAGGGGAGAATGGGCTAGCCATGTAATGCAATTCATTAATTATGATATGTGAACTTGTAATGTAAAAATTGATATGTAATTTTACTTTGATCATTGAAGTTACCATCTTGGATCGTGTATTGGATAACATACAGGTTAGGCCAGCCGTGAGAAATCACCAAAAAACCATAAATTTTATTTTTAATAAAAGAGACATTACACGACAGTAAAAAACCGTCGTGTAATCCACAATTTTTACTAGTGGACCAAACTCTCAACTACTTAAAAGTCAGGGACCAATCCAATAATTAACCCTAATTAAAATTTAAATTAATGTTTAATCATATGTGTAGCAGCTCTTATAGTTGTTTGGTGAATCCATTTAATCTCAACCATCCAAAAGTCATCCAATGATCAAAAAATTTTACCCCATTGATAGGGTAAAGTGAAGGGATTTGATTGTAGAATTTAAATACTTTTCGCTTTTGTATAGTCCTTGTTTTAGAATTAGTTATCATTCTGGTTATTATACTACTTAAGTCTTCACGTTTGACAGTATGATCTAGAAATCCCTTAGCTACATATCATTAAAATGCAATAAAACGACATCCGATTGCCTTTGGTACATATTATTGTATATGTACAGTTTTTATTTTTCATTGTTACTCCTTTTTTTTTTTTTCAACAATTATAATAATTTATCTTTGACCAATGCCTTATTTAAATTCATTGACCAATGTCTCTACTCATTTAATTATTGACCAGTGCCTTTATTAATTAAAATTTATCATTTAATTCTCTGGTTCACCACCTCATAAATCAAGTGTACCGTGTCAGCATGGTCCCCTACATTCACACGCCATACGTTATCTTTAGGAACCCGAGAACTCTAAAGCCAAATGTTCGAGAAGAATAAAAAAAATCCATGTGTGCTCATATTTCATGGTGAAGGGCAATGGACTACGTAGAAAATGAAGATTAAAAACAAATCTATGAAGGAAATAGAAAAGGGTATGATTAATTTTATCAGGAACAACGCCAATCCAATTCTTATAGAGTTTTTTTGACAAGAGTCACAATGAAATAACAAGAAACGCTCTTCACTAAAGGAAGCAAGTGATCGTGACTGCGATATTTCACGATTGTGTCGAGAGAAACATGTTCTGGACACAAGTGAAAGTCACATCCATCTTCATGACATTGAAATTGGAGTGCATAATATTTTTACAGCACGAATGACAAGATCGAGAGTAGTGTGACTGAAGGGATGCTTAATGTTTCTGCTGTAGATCTGCACATGATTTGCAGAGAAAACTCTCACACTCACTTAAAGGGCAAGAATAGGCTGGACCCGATCAGAGTGAAGGACATGCAAAGCATTTAGCTCTTCCCTTCTTGTCATCGTCATGTTCGACCAGTATCTATGGATTCTGATGGCAGGTACATTAAACGAAATTGTGATGCTGGCCGCCGTCGTCGACATCGGCGGGAGTGGAATCAAAAGGCATGTGTTATGCATGTGGAAATTAGGGCATTCGTCGTACGAATAGGCATACTCTTCATTTTCGAAGGGCTTCTCGCAGTAATAGCAGCAACCGCTACTAGACATAGTAGTAGTAGTAGTAGTAGTGTTGCTAAATGATTGCTTTGCAAGCCTCAAATGGCGGAGAGCGTGCAATGAGTGATTTTTGTGTTGCGGAAACTCCGCACATTTCCTTGTGGATGCAGTAATAGAAGTAGTTGTTGCAGCCCGTAACCACTTCTATCACGTTGTGAACCGAATGAAAACGATTGCAGATAAAGCAGTTATGTTCAGCCCCACATATTTTTTGTAAAACTCCAAATCTTGCTCGTGAGTGATAGTTAACTATTGCAATACTCTCTTCCATTATTCCTCTCACTCAATCTTGTTTGTCTAGGGCATCAAGAAGGTTTGAGCGGGGTGGGTAGCTTGGAAGATTAAAAAGGTTTCGACCCAATCTTAGTATCAAAACTAAGGAAAGAACAATATCGAGATTCAAATTGAAATTTATTGTTTATTTTCTTAGTAATTTTTGCTTTTGCACCCGATATTCAAACATTAAGTTCTGTTTTAAGCCTTTTCTTTTAAAGTGTGTAGGAGATAAAAAGTGGAAAGAAAGAAGAAAAAAGAGGGTACGATTGGCATTAATAACCACCATTTTAATACTTGTCCAAAGGTAGGAATTCATAACATGAACTTCTTAAAGATCCCACAAAAGACAAATGAGACTCATATTTTGGTTTCATTTGTCATGGAAAAATGAGGAGTAAAGGTGGTAAAAGAAGAATCCTGAAAGGTTAAATAGAAAGTAAGATTTAGTTTGACATCCTAACATTCATTTTAATGTCCTAAAAATAAGGTAGGTAAATTGATATCTAAATTAATTTAAAAAACCATCACAAGAAGACAAAAAAAAAAAAAAAAAGAATCAGATTTGGTTCGCTTGTCATGAGAAAAATTATATATAGATATACATATATAGGATACATGGGGAAAAAGGAAAATTCGTAAAATGAAAAAGAAAAAAGATTTAATTTAACATCACAACAATTTTTTGTCCTATAAGGAAAGGAATTTAATAACAAAATCTCCTTTAAATTCATCACAACATTGAGATATAGGTAGATTTGGATAAAATTAAAAGGAACAAACAAAAGTAAACTACATATTAAAGAAAAGTTGATTTTGTTTAGATTTACCTGTTGTTTTTTTAAAAATTATAATTTTATTTGTGCGATTTTCCCACAGTTGTAGCCTGGTTTGATGACCCTATATACATAACACAACTACCAATTAGAATAACAGAAGCAATACACAGTCACAAACTATATGCATTGCAATTACCCGCCGTCTCAAGTAGAGAAATATAATACGTGAAACCTTATCATATATTTAAATTTGTAAACGTTTCTTGAATAAGAATATCAAATGAAAGTTTGTTTTCTCTCCTATTCTCATGATATTTTCATTCGTAAGTCATCTGATCACTTTTTTAATATAGTTTAATATAAATTGATTGAGAGTCTAGTCTTTAATGAATTTTACCAAGATAGAAAAAATTGAGTCAACTCTCTTCTTAAAAAATTAATTACTAATTGAGTTCAAAGAAAAGAACAACTCATACGTTTTAATTAATGACCTTGATTTTGGTATATTTTTGTACCGTTTGTGGCTTTTTGTGAGTTTTAATAGATTTTTTTAAAGTACTTTTTAGTTTGCCGAGAACTACAAAAAAAACGACATTTACTCGAAAAACCAAGGAAATGAAAAAAACGACAAGTGAAAGGAAAAAAAAAAAAAAAAAAAAAACAGCATCTCCTGAAAACGACAGCATCGAGAAAGCCGCATCATGAAAAACGACAGGTACTTGTGCACATTAAAAGATGTAAAAATAATGATGACGACAAAGTTTTGAATAACTATTTCAAAAGAAAAAGACAGGAACGAGAAGACAGCGTCCACAAGAATACGATGACAAGATACAATCGAAAGACCTCAGCGGGCAACAGCTAGATATCGTCAATTACTAGAACCTTGACTGCCTACCTTCCTGATGAGCCGAAATTCGGGCGCTCTTATTTTTATTTTATTTTTTTTGTTGAGAATGTTAGCAAAATATGATATATGACAACGAACAAAAATTAAAAATAAATAAAAATTAGAAACAGAATGTCGTAAGTATCGAAAACTTATAGTTAGCTACCGAAACAACTAGAAACAAAGATGAACGAGGAAGTCGAGATCTGCGTATCACCACGGTTTTTCTTAAATGATTTTTCCCATCACCATCAGTGCTAGAGATTTCAATAGACGTCTGTCTCCTAAGATATAATGATCAGAAGTAGCGATCGACACACGAACCTACTTTTAGTAACTAAAAATTTGTCTAAACTCTGTCAGCTTAAAAGCTAGATTGCTTTACAAAACTATAGAGAGAACACAAGAAGAAACTACAGAGGAAAATCTTTGATTTTCTGTGTTTGAACAATGGAAAGGGGTATCTTTAATAGGTATATGAAGTAATGACTTTGATTTGTTAGACAAAAATGTTTCGGTTGTTAATACTGAATTAAAGAAGTTTTAATTCCATGCTCAACCATAAAACGTTTTTCCTTTCACATCTGGATTTAAGTACCTTAAATCTACTTTAATAGTTGAGGCTTATAGGTTACCACTATAACCTAACAAAAGTTAATGTCAAAGAATGAATTTGAGAGTCAATTTTATTCATCCGTTCGTTATTTTAAGCTTACGAATATATCATTTTGAATATGATCTCGACAATAAGAGAGGCGAGAGAAAATCCTACGTATCATTTTTCTTCTCTTAGGAAAGAGGTTTGTTCTTGTTGCATTTCTTCATATCCCTTGGCATTTTTGCTTGATAGTGGATTTTGGAAGTTCTCTTCCAATCCATCTTCACCATATAAGAGAGAGAGAGAGAGAGAGAGAGGACAAATTTGTTGGTGATGAACTTAGTACATAGACATGCACCTACATAAATAGGCAAAAAGTAGGAACTATGTAAACAATTTCTCACTAGTTTGACCTCATGACATTGCATGTAGACGTTTGGTGTTACCTATACTTACAATATATGGGGCAAGGGTCCCTGATTGTTACGGTAATCGTATAATAAAATATTTAAAGTTGTCGGATCGAGTATAAAATCATTAGATTGAATATGATCGTATTATCATAATCTCGTGTTGTTATCGATATGACATGAAAAATTAAAACATTCACGTGTCTTATATTATCAAGTTTTATTACTGCCAAATCAACAAGAAGTTGGATTGAATATCGTTACTGTTTTTCTTCTCATGTCTACTTTTGTTCATTACAATATCCAAATCGCCAATTTCTTTTGCTCCTAGATGTGCTATAATCGTCAAACTAAGTATACAAAAATGAATGAATTCCTTTTTTTTTTTTTTTTGTTTCATTATCATTTTATTAACAGAGTATTGTCAATTTAACTATGACAATGACGATTTCTTGTTTTGGAAGCCAGTTTTGCTCTTGTTTCACCATGAGAGAGAGAGAAAGCAATTGGGTTTTAAATCGTTTTTAACCAATATTCCAGTTTGTACTATTTAAGAGCATGAAATATATTTAAGTGCTGTCAGATTCAATCATCAATGTGGGAAGAAAACCGTCATTTGACTCCTTGTACCCTCTCTCTCTCCCCCATAAAAATAGAACTAAAATACTATAACGCCCCCATTCAAATGACTTTTTTTTTTTTTTTTTTTTTAACACTTTTCCCCTTCTTCTTTTTTTTTTTTTTTTCAAAGTATCCAATTTTATTATTTACTTTTCCAAATCTCTCATTTCTATTGTCAAAAAACTCAAAGTAGTTTAAAACTTTATATTTCAAGTCGAAATTTGATTTTTTTAATAAAAAAAAATTGTACAGATCCTATTGTATTTTTTTCTGAACTTATTTTAAATTTTATATCTTTTCACTTCAAACAATTTATTTTGATCAAATGTATATTTCCAAAATTCAATACACTTCTAATCTCCACAAACTCCAACTCCGATTGTCCCCTCAAACGGGCGCATAAATTTTAACGACTACAAAACTATCCTTACAAATCTCTATAAAACACTATTTTCAACATTCATTGATTAAACAAAAAAAGTAAGTAAAAGGCAAGGAGGAAAATTTGAAAACGTCCCCGACGAATCTACAAACTCCGACCACCGAGCCCTCCCTTAGCATGGGAACCAAGTAACCACCACCACCAAGAGCAACCAACAATTCTATCCACATAGTGCACCTCATTTCATCTCCGGATGTTCTCATTTTTATTTATAAACTTGTTAAAATTTTTATTAATTACTACTTACAACAAGTGTTAACGTTTATTGTTGAGGGTAATCTTGATATTTTAAAATTTTTGAATTCTTCAACCTTTCAAGTTATAGAGAATACTTTTTATTAGCAACATTTATATATAGTGGATGTTTTAGACATTAAATATTAGAAAAGGTAAAATATGGTATTTGAAAAAATAGGTCGTAACTTAGATATTTTCTCAAAGTTAAATAAATAAACAAATAAGAAGGAATGATGAATGCCCAATTTTGTGAAACGCACAAAATATATGATAACAAACCAGTCAAATAATCGGTTGATTTTTTTTTTTTTTGTTTTTTTGTTTATAACTTTATATATATATATATAATATATATAGGGTTAATTTTAAAATGATGCTAAAAAAATAAGATACGTCTAATTTAACTTCATACAACTCAACCATCAGTGATAGTGGTTCGGGGTTTGCTATCAAGGTTCTCGTTCCAAACATCCAGGGATCGAATCCCTGATCCCACTGTGAGGTTGACACCCTTTCCTAGGCCTCTCAATGTGGACTAAAGGCCTGGGAGAACCCAGAGTTTTCCAAAAGGACACCCACCTAGTGGGTATAGGTCAGAAGGAATGAGAGACACAATTAATCGTCCTTTCATTCAAACACAAAAGGACTTCATACAACTCAAAAGTAAAACAAAAATCCTCCTTGTGCCTGTCCTAAGTTAAATTTTAAGTGTGGTACTTCGTTATCATCAATTTTAAACTATTTAATCAGTCTACTTATCGGCTCATTCCGTAATCAATACGCTTATAAAAAAAAAAAAAATTCTTATGAACTCAATCACGTGAATTTTTTTATGATTAAACCATTAAAATTTTGATTGTTTTCAAAAAAATAATAAATAAAAATTGCAACAACTAATAAGCTGAGAAGATAGTTTTGTTTCTTTTAATTTGTACGGATGAATTAAGACAATCACTGATCTTTGATAAACAAATGTACATTTAACCATATAACTAAACAGATCTTTGATAAACAAATGTACATTTAACCATATCAATAAACAAACGAAAAATTAGGTTGGTGCTTGTTTTGATCCCCAATTTAAAAGATTACAGAACTTTTTTTTTTATATCTTTTTTAGCAAAAAGGTTTTTTTTTTTTTTTTTTTTTCTTTCTTTCTTTCAGTTATGGTCATTCAATAATTGACCTTGAGAAAATGGATTATTTTACGTTATGATCAATTAATGATTGACCAACGGTCAATTATGATTGATCAAATTAACCATATTTATATGGTCACATTTAAAAAAAATATATCGACAATTTTAGAAAAAAAAAAATTGTCTTTTCTCATTTTTTGTAACTTTGGTCATTTGTTAAAAATCTTCTTAAAAAAGTATTAACTCTAAATCCCTATAAATAATATATATAGGGTTAGTCTCTTATCTGGTATGGTATCCGAAAAATGTAAACTTCAGTTATTAGGAATTTGGATTCAAGTAGAAGAAAATGTAAAATGAAGGAAAATTCACATTCCCTTTGACTACATTTTATCTGTATATATTCACATTTTTAGTAAATGAAATTACTATTTACAGTAAATTAAAGTTCAATGTCGGATATCAAACGGTACCGGTATGAGACCTTGTGTGTATTATCTATATGCACATATCTATAATTGATGCGTAAAGGTTATGCAGAACTGCCGACCCGTTGCACGTTTCCAAAACAAGAACTTTCACCTTCAAAAGAGCCGTCTTGTTTGAAGGAATAAATGACGCAAAATTAACAGTAACACTCTAATAGATGCATTCCCTCCAATGTGAAGGAGAAAAATATTCCAAGGAAAAAAAAATATAAAAAAAAAAAAAACAGTGTGAAGGCGCAAAATTAGACAAACAAAGTGAGAAGTAAAATGATTAATGCACCAGCCGGAAATTGCATTGTGAGGGCCCCGGATGTAAATTTTTTCGTTATTAATAGGTACCTAAATTCTCCACTTGCTTTGTGGATCCATCAATGTCTAGACTAATTAGAGGAGTTTCACCTAATCCCACTACACTTTTGGATATAAAAATAAGAAAAGTAAGAAAGGAAAATTGAAGCTAATGACAATTATTATATGATGAATTTGATTGACTTGGTAAATATGTGACTTACCAATTATTTCAATATATATAGAAATGTGATTTTTTAATTAAATTCCATTTATCAAAAATGACAAATTTTTTAGTCAAAAAACTCTAATCTATGTGATTGCAAGATAGCCTAGTTATAGTTTTATATTTAACTCTAGTACAGGGTAGAGTTTAGGTCTTCCTCTTATCATTTAAAAAAAAAAATCAACAATTGTTTCCCCAAACTACCCACTATTAATGTGTGGATACTTTTGGAGTCTGGATTTGGATGTAAAATAATGAAAACAAGAATTCTTTGAGAATAGTGTTGAGACTGTTTGTGAAAATGCTTTTAGTTGTTTTTTCTGAAGAGATATATATATATATATATATATATATATATATTTTAATAAAAATATATACAGGGCAGAGGTGCTCGAGTATGAGAAAAAAGGGAAATCATATTTAATAATTTTCGAAAATATGTGTTGAAAATCATTTATAATCTTAATAATTAATAAATAGACATGTTTAATATATTCATAAAAATAACTAGTAATTACTCATTAATATTTAACCACCATTTTTTTAGCTAGTTAGTTAATAAATTAGTAATTAATGGTCGTTGCTTCATACATCTTATAAAATGAAAGCAAAAAGGAGGAAACAGACGCATTTTTCCCCATTCCTTCCCAAAAAACGAGACGTCTGCTGATATAGAGCCATTTTAAATAATAAAAATAAAAATACCAAACGAACAGATATTTAAAATCATCTACGAATCAAATGCCTAGAGATATGAATGAAATGTCCACGGACATCGTCAACATTTTCAGGACGTTATCCACATTTTGAAGTCTCAACATGTATACCAAGAAATGATATTTTTTTCAGAGCATCCGTCAAATGTCCACAATGTCCAAAAATATCTGCAATATCCGTGAATGTCCATAATATTTTTGGATATGTCCACAAAATTTTTAAAAACTCTAGCAATTTTTTTTCTTCCAAAAAATTAAATTTTATGCATATTTCTTTTTTTTTTTAATATTAATAAAATTTAGCAACATGTTACACAAGATGAAGATCATGGTTATAAGGTGCAGGTGAGGATATTGAAGTGATTAGAAAATAACATATAAGAGACGTCGTTGTAACTCAAACGAGTCAAACTGCTGAGGATTCTATATCCTTGAGTTTTGATTCCATGAGTTTAGGAGCCAAGTAAAAGTTCATACGGTTATAATCTTCCTTGTGGTTTTCAAATATGATCTATTTCAGAAATATAAATCAAGACAATCTTTGTTTTTTTTTTTTTTGACATATGGTATATCCTGGTTACAAATATTAATATCAAGCAATCACTACATATCCATCAAAACTATTAATCAAGTTGGATAAATAGAGAATAGCAAACTTCATGGTTAATAGTTGGAAAAGACCAAGAAACATACATGTGGACACATCTAACAATTACCTTGAGAACTATATAAGGATAATTTCTTACTAAATGTACTTGTTTAGATCAAGATTAAGACCTACTACTGTTTTCCAACATGTGCTAAAAACTCTTCTTAGTATTAAGAACGCTCGAACTTATATGTACTCTCTTATTTTTAACATTTAATTTTTATATATTCTATTACATTATTATATTTTGTTTGTATACTAATGGGTATCTAATATTCTATTGAAATTACCAAGCAATGCATATCACTGTGATTTCATATCACAACTATGGATATAACCACTGACGAATCTAGGATTTGAATTTAGTTGGAGCACAAACAAAAACAAAATTAAAACTTAACCTCGTAGAAAAATCAAGCAAATTTTGAATAATTCAAATAAAATAGCATGTTATACTGTTCTTGATGAGTTTATATGCGTTAAAATCGCTGTGTAATTATAATCTCACTATCAATTACTATTAAAATTCGTTCTCATATCCATTAGACCTTGGGACATAAATACTCTTACTACTATAACAACTTATTGCGGGGATATCATAAATAATACCTAAACTATATATTACATAGCATAGCATATTAGAACAAAAGAGTGGGACTGGAAGCTATTCACCCCGATTATCACACAAACAAAAGGGAAAAAAAAAAAAAGGTTAAAAACTAGACTAAGAAAAAACTATGGTTGAAAAAAAGAAAAAAAAAAAGAAAAGAAGAGGTAAAGAAGGAGGGCTATTGTCAGAAAGGGGGGAAAAAAAAGAAGGGGGGGCGGCGGGGGGGGCAAACCAATTGAAAAGGGAGGGAAAGCAAACGTCAAACATTTAGGACTAAAAAAAAACTAAGAAAAAATGAAATAAGTGAAACGTGTAGAGGTGAAGGAAAAAAAATACTAATAATTTGAAGATACGGTGAAAACTGTGCTGATGTGAAGCAAAATAAAAGCCAAAAAATTGGGAAAATTTTTGTATGGGTTATAATGTGAAAGCGGAGGGGAAGGACACGTGTAGGAATAAAACCCAAAAGAAGTTAAACAAGAAAAAAGCAAGAAAAGAAGAAGAAAGAGAGCCGATTATGGGGGCACAACTCCTGAGGTCAGTAGAAAAGAGGGGCACTTCTTACAAATTTGTAGCCGAAATACACCTTTTTACAATTTTAGTGGGGGCACGTGCCCCCACTGCCTTCTACGTGGCTCCGTATCAGAATATAACTCTCATATTTGATAAAATATATATATTATTTTGTTGTAAATTAATTTAGATTAAGTAATATTTTTGTCTTATATTTTGTAAAATTTACGCACAAAAATTATAAGTTTTCCTTAAATATCTCTTTTTTTTTGTTTCAAGATATCTCAATATTAATATTTTTGTTGACATCAACATTGACATTTCCGTCCTTAGGAGCAAATTAATAATGCACGTTTCAGAAGTAAGGGAACAACAAAGTGGAAAATGACATAAAAATTGAGGAAAAACTTGAGTTAAAACCCAGAAGCTCAGTTAATATTATGCATTACATGGAATAAAATGGCAAACAAACAAACTCATGATCACATACATAGTCTATGCATGAATTCAACGAACGACATGCTACACTCCACATTTTAAGTTCCTTCTCATGCCATCAATTCAAAGGAAAAGACAGAAAGTACAACAGTAATGATCATAAGTACGTAAGAGCTTGTGAAGAATAAAACGGTTGTTTATTTGGTTATCATCTTTGTTATCTTGGCGACAAGAGAGGAGAAAATCCGACGTATTATTTGTCCTCTCTTCGGAGGGCGGCGAGCTTTTCCTTTATTGCATTTCTTCATACCCGTTGGCATTTTTGAGAGAGAGAGAGAGAACAAATAGTTGGGGAGGAGAAACAAATATGTTGGGGATGAACTTAACACACATACATGCACCTATATATAAATGTAGGCAAATGTAGGAACTATATGAAAACAAACTCTCAC